>CM046351.1:18502374-19713701 GCA_025403435.1 Artocarpus heterophyllus
ATCCTGAAATGACTAATGGGCCCGTTATCTTGACTTTTGTCTTTTGATGTACAAAAGAATGACATCCTAACTTTATGATGGTATGCATACCTGTATGTTAGAGACATGACTTTTGATAGCGTAGGCTTGTTATTCATAGATTTGAAATCTATAGCCCTTTTTATAGAGTTAATGATATTCTTTTATATTTTTATCTTGTAATTGGAAGACTGGAGCGCTCAACCATTTAGATACATAGGTGTAACCAAATGGTGTACTATATTTGGATTGTAAGTTTTCCAATGGTGATATAACATAACGTATGATAAAAATAATCAGGGAGGTAAGATGGATTTATCCTTGAGCCGATTATGAATATCGTATGGGGATACGACACATTATGATATGATGGACACTGTTTATTTGGAGCTTTGAAATTTTACATAGTTTGAAAGTGCAGCTCTAAGCTTCTAGTGGAGTATATTAGAGTTGATAATTGTAAAATATGTATCTAGGATATTATATTTTATAATTATCGAAGCTTGAACTATATAGGTCCATCAGGTCCCCTTTGCTAGCTCATAATAAATCCAGCAACGATATGGTGTACTTTTCCAACAGATTGGTGACTTATGTTAAATTATTAGATTGGTTAAAATTTGATAGGATCAGATAATTCATGTCTGTTTGTCAGTTGAATTTTTTATGAATTAATTCAAAATGAACATGTTGAATTATTAAGAAATATTTATTTTCTATGAGATTATCTAGACATGACTGTTTTGATTAGTTAACTTCTCTATTAGATTATTTGAATTAAAACTAAGGCTCCATCTAAAGAATCTTAGGTGGAAAATAAAGATTCTCAGGGATCATATGATCGCAAGTTCGACAAGCTGATTGCTTGTTCAGCCTGTCGATAGAGTAAGTTTGGTAGGCCAATGGATAAGTTCAGACTACTAATTTAACGATAATTAGATTATGCGTTTTAGATGGGATTTTCATCAACAGTTGATCTAGATTCAAATTTTGAGGCCTTATTTGACAATGATTAAACCCCAGGTCTGACCTCTATAAATAGGGGTGATTTTTCTCAGTTATTCAGATCAATTGAGAAGTATAGAGTGAGTACTGTAGTGTGAGAAATTCTGAAACTCCCTTAGAGCTATTGTTCATAATCAGGAATCTTAGCTCTAGGTCTCCTCAATTGGTTGAAAGGAGAGTCACTGAAAGAAGAGCTATATGACTTGTGACCACTCACACACTAACGTGGATAGAGAATAGCAAAGAAAACTAGTTAGTTGAGGCTCTTCTGGAACATTCTTCTCTTTACAGATTGCTGATGCTCTTCGGCACACCAAAGGATAGTATGATCTATCATTAATTTATGTATATAGCATGTCAAACTTGTGTTTTAGAAAATACTATGATTCTAAGATTTTTAAAAATTCCACTGCGTACTCGTTTTCCAACAACTATACATAGATATACATTTCTAATTATTCACATATGTGATTTTGAAACTTTTTTGAGTGACTATACTTGACTTATCATATTAATGTCAGATATGTATAGTAAGAGAAATAAGTTTAAATTTTTGTTAGTTGAGGCTACATTTAGTACAAATTCTTTTGCGCACATATTTTTCTATATATAATTTTGATAATTTTTTTGAGTGACTATATTTGACCAACCATATTAGTTGACATCTAATATCTATTGTAAAGAAATAATTTTGACCTTTTTTTAGTTAGAGATACAACTTCTACTATATTTAATATTTTCTATCAATTTTTGATGCAAGAATTACATTTGACATTTATCTATTTAGAGACTAAATATAGTACCCTTTTTAATATGGGGATTATTTGTAGAGGGATAAAATAGTTTATATAATATTTTAATTATGAGAAATAGTTTACGGTTTCAATTCAAAATTTAATAGAGGGACTACTTATAAGATATGTTTTCAGGACTATGACTATTTATGCGATAAAATTGACTACAAGAAAAATTCTAGAAAAAGAAAACAGTTGAGAGACGATTCTTGTATATTTATCCATCCATTTTCTTGTTTATTTATTATTATAGCTTACCCGTCGCCACAGAGATTTTTTATTGTTTGTATTTATTGCAGATTTTATTAATGTAGCTTGATACAATGATATGAAGGCGCGCCAGTTAGTGTCTATTGGAATAAATAATGTAAAAGACATAGTAAAAAGGAGAGTGATTAATAAACACGAATAATACTCCAAACACTATAAATCTGTCTGAAATAAGAAATAAAGCAACGCTAATTCATTAAATCTTCTCCTTATTACATGAGATATTTATAGTATCGTCATAACGATAGTATTTACTGCCAACTTACATATCTGGTTCTTGTCTAGCAGTTGTTTCGACGACGATTACGGTATATTAAAAGCTGCAGCTATATATATTATATATGTTTGTGCGTGGAGAAGGCAGTCATAATTTGCATACACAATTACGGTAAAGTTATGATTCTTTTTGTAGGTATAAATGGCCCGGTGAAAAACAGTTGAAAACATTTAAAAGTAGGAGTAGTAGTTTTAAATATTTGGTTGATACTCCCGAAGAATAGTTGTCCAGGAGGGGGAGGAGGGCAACCAACTATAGGAACAGCCGTTGTGACAAATACACAGCAACTTTTGGCATTTACTCTTGTCACGCCCCAGAGTACGGGAGGTGACGTGGCAGATTATTTAAATTAATTAAAAGAGGAATTTAAGTAAAATCAAGAATTCTAGGGGTTAAATTAAATAATAAAAATGTGAAAGTTTCAAAACAACATTTTATAAAAGAATTCATAAACATTAAGCAGGTGAAATCATTAAGCGAATAATAAAATAATAAAAAACTACGATTATGGGTCTCACTGACCCACAACTTGTGCACACACATAGTACTGACAATATAATGATACAATCACAGTCCAAGCATAAAGAGAATTAAAAAAAAAAAAAACATTACAAGCCTTGTCTAACTAATACAAATAATCGACTAGTCCTCTTACTGCTTCTGATTTCTGTCGGTTGAGTCTTCTCTAAACCTAAATGGTAATCCACCTAGAGGGGGGAAATTAAAAAAAACAAAAACAAAATGTGAGCGAAAGGCTCAGTAGGACTATATTTCACTAAATCACTTAATTTATAGAAAAATCTCATTAGTCAGGGAATTATTTAAAAGAAACCTTGAATAAATAAATAAATTTAAATAAACCGTTCTTACCAAAACAGTTTATTCGGTCGATCCGAAATACATTATTTTCTTTTCCTAGGCAACCACATGAATATCACCACCGTAGTGGCCCAGCTGGATTTCGGAACCTGCCCCCAAAGGTCGAATCGCTAACACGACCCGATCTCTGATTATGGCATCATGCCCTTATATTCATTTCTATTATCATACAAAGTTCCATTTACCAGGTATTCTCATTAACATTCATTATGAAGTTTATTATGAATTTCACTTCATTCACGGTTTATAAAATAACCGATAAAGTCTCATTTTTCAATCATCGTTGAAAACATTTTTATAGAAACCCTTTTCAAGGCCAAATCATTTGAAATTGGGTTACCAAAGAAAGGATAGAGTCCTACCTCGATAAAAACTATGAATTGTAGACTCTTATAGCTTTTCTATCACTATAATTCTTTTGTCAATCATAAATAGTAATTCCACCACTAAGCATGCATTTAATTTTGAACCATTACCAAAAGATACTTCTGTTAGTTTTAAAAGTAACTATAACCGAATGTCAAAGACAATTTTGATAATAGTTTCTTTACAAAAGTTTCTCATTCTAATGAGGCCTAGAACTTCCTTGTTTTTCAAAAGTTTTTTTTTTGTCTTTAGCATTATTGTTTTTATTGATTTTGTAAACTTTACTGATTAAATTATTTTTAATAAATTTGTTTAAAGGTTCATTTTAGAGGTATAATTTTCAAAAGTTTTGTAATGTTGAGATCTAAACTTTTGTCTTTTTGCCAAAGTCGTGATTCAGACTTTTTGAGGGCCGTGTCACCCAAAATCATAAACTACACTGTTGATGTTGTACAATTATGTCACAACATCTCTTGTGACATCTAACAAAAATAGTTCTAGAACGGCTAGCGACTGTACTACAGTTGTAGTGACAACCTTTTAAAATAGTAAGCTCTGCATTTCATCCTTATGAATAAAAAAATCAGATAGTTTTGACATCTACACTATTAATGTTGTAACTCATGTTGGAACACCACGTGCAACACTTAAGGAAAAAGTTCCCAAAATCACCACCATATAAATTGTAGTTTTACAAAATCATAGGGAACAACAAACTAAGTGGTTTCAACTCTTAAAAAGTAGAAACCAAGCAATTTTTAAACAAAAACCTACACTATTGATGTCACAATCCATGTTACAATATCACGTATGACATCATATGCGACATCACATGTGACATCTATAGAGAAAAGTGGTGGTAATGACCATTAATGGCTCTACAATTACTACATGGGTCTTATTAAACAATAAAATGAGATTTCTAATAGAAAAATAAAAAGTATTAAGTCTTCTGTACTAATGATGTTGCAGCTGATGTCTCAACCAATGTTGCAATATGTCCCTATGACATCACTAGGGTAGCTTAAAAAAAACACCTAAACATCTTTTTGGAGTTGATATTCTAGTGTTCAAGGTCTTATATAAAATCATTTTGGTTGCTGTGACTTGGAAGTTTTCTGGTTTAAAAATACATTAAAACCAATCTTTCAAGTGTCCTTTACAAAATCAAAGAGAGTGGAAAGATCCATAAAACATAAAACATAACCTAAATCTAACTTTCTCATATCAAACATGCATGATATTATAACTACATATATAAAAGCTCTCATAAACTATAACACAAGCATAAATAACACTTAATACATGCCAAAATACTAAATAAAACTATAAACTATTTTCCTAACTTTAAAGAGGAAAATTTAAAGGCATACCCTTGAAGATTTTCTTCTTGAATTATCCCACCAAAATCTCCTTCTTAGTTTGATTTTTGGTTAGTGATTTTCTAGTATATGGGAAAGAAATTTTTGGGAGAAAATATTTGGAGATTTTGGGTTTCCTTAAGAGAGAAATGGGAGAAAAAGAGAACAAATGCAGGCTTGTAGTGGAAGAAATTTTTTACAGACATATGCTTAAACTTGGTTAAGATTCTACTTAGCTTCTAACTCATAATTAAATCATGAATACTTAAGTAAGACAAGGACTTGGTTTAGTAGCTCATAAATGAAGGAGAATTTTTCAATATTAATTTATGTCAAATCTATCTTTTACGAGTAAGGTGGCATGATCCACTTTTTAAGGAAGCCCTTTTTGACTTAGGTGGCTTTGTCCCCATATTTTATGCGCAAGAATCCCATGATTCGTGGAAGCAAATAAAACTTCATTTGACTGAGGGATACCATCTAGCTATTAGTAGGTTTTTGGTTTTGTTAGATTTGCTCAACACAGTCTAAAACTAATATTAATATAAGCCAATAGCAATATAAATTTTAAATCGTGCAAAATATAAATTGTTTTTTTATCTTAAATCTATTCCTAGACTTTATAAATATAATCTTAACATTTTCTATACTCAACCTCAGTATTGACATATAGTTGACAGTGTCAATTCCCGAACTTAGATAGCACTTTTCACCAAAAATGCAATTTCGTTAGGTTCATGTTTTTTTAACTCGTAGGCAATTAAGGATTTATTTTGCATTAGAGTATTTTCCTCAGAAAACTACTAACACAACATTGTACTCGAAAATTCTTCTAATTTACATTCTCAGGTTATCTACATATTGAAATTTCTTTCGCCTTAAATTGCGGTGGAAATTGTTAGCTGTATTATTCTATCACGAAAGTTGATAAATTTAACTTCAATATTTTGTATCCAATTTTGAAATATTTATAGTAATTCCATAAATTCATTAGTCATAAAACAACACTTGAAATATTGCAGAAAATCCTTGACTTAAATATATAAATTATATTATTTAATTCTAGGATTTTATCGGTTTACTGCTAAGCTTTTAGCTGAAAGTTCATGGCTTTTCCTAACTAGTCCCTTGAACAAAATACGATAGAGTTGTCATACTATTGTTATCTTATAATTTTTACCGATACTTGTGCTCGTAAACTCTGAACTTGTGCTTCTTACAAACTTAATGGTATAGTTATGACAAAAATCCTTAATTAATTACTTTAATTTTTCTAGGTATTATATATAGAACCTCAAATGTCACATATATAGGTTATATATGGTGAGAAACCCATCCATATATCCCCTAATCTTAGTTTTCAACATTTTGCCCTTAAAAAAACTTGAAATTATAGTTTTTCCTTTACTTTGAAAGAAATTATTGTAAACCACATTTTTCATATACATATATATATATATATATATCCTTCATGATAAAGGCAGGTTCTAATATTTCCCCTAACACTGCTAAATTGATTTTTGGAGTTTTGCTCTTCTTTCCCTAAAACGTTGTATTTTTACCCCGACTTGCTGAATCTTTGCAATTTTTACCTTTAGGGCCATGAATAAAAGCTAAAACACTTAAGTTTAACCTCAAGTTTGTTTTAAAATTATTCTAAAAATTGGAGCACAATCGCATAGCCCTAGCCCGTAACTGCTCAAAATTTGTTTTAAAACTATTACGCAAATTTGCACCATTATGTGGCATTTTTAATGGAAAAGCATGTCCTTTCGGGTGGGGGTTAGATTATAAATAGTGGCCTTCTTTTTGGTGTTTTTCCAAAACTACTCTAAATATTCTTTAAGTGCACTTTTTTTTGTTTTGTGATAAAATCAATGTCTTGAGCATTTACTTATTTATGTGTTTCTATTGTGTGCTTTTATGGAGCCCCTTTTATAGTGCTACCAGCTAGTGAAGCCTTTTTTTCCCTTTTCAAGTCAATGAATGTTATGTTAAATTTCTTTGTATTTTTTTCTTCAATTTATTTTTTAAGTAATCTATGAATAGTTTGCAAGTCTTTTCCATCTCTAGAAGTAGTTTCTGTGATCAATTTTGTAGATAGTCCCTGAATTCAAAAGGTATCTTATGAAGTGTGCTTTTCTTAAAGTTTTTATAGAAACCGTCAACTTTTTCTCATAAAAAGTCCCTACGCCATCTTATCTCTCCGCAAATAATCCTTGTGTTAAAAGTTATACTATATTTTGTATCGATATAGAAAAATGCCAAAATTAGTTAGTATGTTAAATAAATAGATAGAAAATATTAAATATATGAGAAGTTGTACAAAATGCCATCCCTAACTAAAGAAAATGTCAAAATTGTTTCTTTTAGTATGCATATTTGTCGTTTACTAATATGATTGGTCAAATATAATCATTCAAAAAAATTTATTAAAATTACATATACAAAAAAATATATTAACGCAATTAAATTAGTATACTATCATGGAAATCAGTTACAAATTTTTTGATGATTGTAAAGTTGTATTACAAAAAACTAGACTTTTAGTCACAACTATTTTTAGTAAAACTTTTAGTCAGAACAAAATGTTATGACTAATGTAAACTTAGTTACAAAGTTTAGTTTAATTTTTGTTATGACAAACTTTTACCAAGGGTTTTTAGTCATGAAATGTTTCCATGACTAAAAACCCCATGGCTAAAAGTTTTATAGTCACAACAAAAATTGAAGTACAATTTGACTAAATACACATTAGTCACAACAAATAGGGTAACTAAAAGTTTCGCTAAAAACTATCGTGACTAACAATCTAGTTTTTTGTAGTGTTGGTGCCAATCTTAATATATCATGGAGGAGTGACTGTGTTGTACCACTATTGTTCAATGGATGGAGAGTTAGCATGATAAATTAGAGTTGCTAATAACTCTATAGAATCGACTATTTCTGTGATTATATCTATAACGTCCCCCTTACGGACGTCACAGATATCGTTACATTTTTACATTCATACTTACTCGGACTTTAAACATAAGTATTATTACAAAACTTAAATGATACTTTTAATTGTAAACATAGTTAAACATACTTAACCAGGATCCATTCATACTTTTTTTTTAAACAACATTGTCTAACTTATTTAATATCATAATTTATTCAATTACACTTTAAATTAATCGTGAACCTATTTTAATAAAATAGACATACCAAGTTGTAAATTCACAACTTATAAAAAACATCACATCGTTTAAAACATCACATTGATTATAACTGATTTGCTCCCACAGTTCGGCAGGCCAAACTTGGGACTTTGGCAGGCCGAACATGATCGGCAGGCCGGAGTTCCTCAACCGGCAGAGGCTTTGCAAAATAGGCTTAAAAATTCATCATCGTCCGGTAGGCCAAAAACGTGATCGGCAGGCCAAACTTTCAAACTTTGGCAGGCCAACCCATGACGTTCTGTAGGTCGACCGAGCCAAAATCCTTAAGAAAACTTAATTTGTAAATTAGATTTAACTTTTCATAAAAATTGCGGAAGATCAAAATTCTTTAAAATGACAAAATAAAGTATAAAACCATAGTTCAAGTATTCTTAAAACTTAACATAAAAATGTTCAAAATATAAAACTTGATTTAAAACATAAAAACATTCTTCTTGGCATTCTTTCGGTTACAATTCATCGTGCTTTGTGCTCACACGCCAACCCATGTCCTCCGCCTATTGCATGATTTTCTTACCCTTATCTCCAACATGACATAAAACTTGATTAAGCTAATGCTTAGTAAGTACATATTATTCTCACATTTAAAACATTTCATAAACATCATCATCATCATCATCATATCATAAAAGTGACTTAAGTACAATTTCATAGAAACATATCTTTCATTACCTTGACCATATTAAAACTTATTCCATTTAATCTTAAGGGCCCAAGTGTTGCACCATGAACATCATTGTAGGGGCGCCGTCATGAGAGGAGAAGGGTAGCTAATCCCAAACCAAACATGACATCATAACATATCATTTCATAACATTGGTGTGCAACACTTATTAGGTGATACATATATACATAATTTTCATACTTTGAAACATGTCATCATCATACATGCATAACTTTAAATCGTGATAATCTTTCATAAGAAATCCTTTAAGGAAAATTACCATAAAATCATCATGAATATATCATTGTGAACATATCATCAAACCTTGTAAAACGAGTCATGTTGCAGGTGAGAATGTACTTACCTTAACAGCTAGCTTACTTAACCTTAATACGATTTGGTGACAACGCCGCGTTCTCGATGTGCTCGTTCCTTTGAGTGTTCATGCCATTTATCCATTTAAAAATACAATAAAATTAATACTTATTATCATATCGTAAATCATCCATTCATATTACATTCATTCATATAACATTCATATTTACATTCATCTCATATTATAAACATAATTCATAACCATAATTGTGAAAACATAAAATTATCATCACATAAACATGTTATCATGATTTTTTTTTCTTAAATCATAAAAATTATCTTAAGCATGTAAAAACAAACCATACATTTCAAACATTAAAATCTTTTGAAAACGTTGTCTAATAATTTAAAATACATACATTTTAAAATTCATACAAACATCTTATTATCATTTATTTCAGCATCATAAAAATATTATAAAATCATTTCATCATCAATAAAAAACATTTAAACATATATAACTTTTTATAAAACGAAAAACAGTTTTCTTGATGTAATCTCATAACATTTCATAACATAAAATACACTCATCATACATTAAACATGCACCTTCTTGACAACTTTCATGAAAAACAAAACATCATTCATTTACCTCTTGAATAAACATTACATTTTCATGCATCAAAGTTAAACAATAATATTTTACTGTGAGCGGTAGAGGATAGAAAATTCATATTTTTCATAGAAACACCGAAATGACATGAAACTTGAAAAAACATCACATAATACATGCATGAACATCATAATAAAAACTCAAAGCAAAATACAATACCTATAGAAAGATATTGCAAACGATTGGAGGAGGATAATTCTTTTAAAAAACACAAAGAAACGAGTCCATACCTTCAAAATTTTCTTCTCAAATTTCTTGAATTCAACCAACAAAATATAACTTCTTCTTTAAATTTTCTTGCAGAGAATTTTCGAGAGAGAAGAAATGGAATTCGTGGAGAAGAGAAGAGGACGAAGAAGCAGAAATGAATGAGAAACGTCATAGAAATGAATGAGAGAAAATGTGAGAGGATGAGAGAAAAATAGAAAAAGAAAACGTTAAAAAAATTTTAACGTAATGAGCATAACTGATGAAACTTCAATACCCTCCATTAAGTCATAATTTTTAGACTAACTGATGGCTATTGGAGTGGAAGGAAGGAGAGAAAAGAGGGAAACTCAAAACTTTAGTCTTACTTGTCAAAACTTTAATTTCCTTAACTGACAAAATTATTCTATTATTATGCCAATTAATCACAATAAATCACCTATTTAACGTAATTATCTCAGCCATAAATTTTGAGAGATTTCTACTGACTGCTCGTCAGCCATGTTCAGCCTACCGATTTTCCCCTTCGGCCTGCCGATCTTTGGCAGACTGTTTGGCCTGCCGAACTTAAAAGTCCAACTTGCCGAACTGTCCTTAAATGCCATACATTAAAACATTCAATTCATCATGCATCATAATTAAACATACATTAAAATAATCATGAACACTTGAGCACAACGATTCCATGCGGTCGTCACCTGTCATAAAACTTGACATAAAAAGTTAGTAACATTAAAAATCATATATCATAACATATAACATAAGTTATTAATAAAATTTCCTTAACATCGTTACTAACTTAATGTGATTCATTGCATAAAAATAGGTGGGTGTTACAATTCTCCCCACCTTATAAAAGTTTCGTCCTTGAAACTTAGAATAAATGCGGATACATAGATCTCATGTCATCTTCTCGTTCCCATGTAGCTTCTTCAACTTGCTGATTTTGCCATAACACCTTGACCAATGGAATTTCTTTATTCCTCAAGGTCTTGGTTTTTCGATCGTGTATCTTCATTGGCTTTTCTTCATAACTTAAGTCTTCTCGTATCTCAATCACTTGTGGCTCAATCACATGCGTAGGGTCCGGAACATACTTCTTGAGCATGGAGACATGAAATACATCGTGCACTGCAGACATTTCAGAAGGCAACTTTAGCTGATAAGCTACTTTGCCTATTCGCTTCACAACCTCATAAGGACCGATAAGTCTTGGACTTAACTTGCTTTTCTTCCCAAACCTCATAACTCCTTTCATTGGTGCAACTTTTAGAAGCACATATTCGCCTACGGTGAACTCTAAGGGTCTTCTTCTCTTGTCAGCATAACTCTTCTGATGGCTTGGAGCGGTCTCTATTCTTCTTCTTATCAGCTTTATCATCTCAGAAGTTTCATTCACAAAATCAGTTCTTTCAGCATCGACGATTTCCATCATCTTCTTTTCACCAGCTTTGTGCCAACATATAGGCGACCTGCAATTTCGTCCATATAGAGCCCCATACGGTGCCATTCCAATTGTCGCCTGAAAGCTGTTGTTGTAAACAAACTCTGCTAACAGCAACATTTTACACCAGCTGGTTTTAAAATTGAGAGAACAAGCCCGTAGCATATCCTCTAAAATCAAATTCGTTCTCTCCATTGGCCGTCTGTCTAAGGATGAGAAGCTATACTGAAATGTAGCCTGGTTCCCATAGCAGTCTGTACACTCTTCCAAAACTTAGATGTGAACCTGCCATCATGATCTGAGATGATTGACTTGGGAATCCCATGAAGTCGTACAATCTCCTTAACATAGAGTTCTGCTAACCGTTCCATAGAGTAAGTGATCTTGATAGGAATGAAATGTGCCATCTTAGTTAGTCGATCCACAACTACCCAAATTGCATCATAACCGTTCATAGTTCTGGACAAACCGGTAATGAAATCCATTGCTATATCCTCTCATTTCCATTTCAGTATTTAGATAGACTACAGTTCACCACCAGGTCTCTGGTGCTCAGCCTTTATTTGTTGACATGTCATACATTTCTTCACATACATCGCAACATCACATTTCATTCCAAACCACCAGAAGTTACCCCTTAGATCATTATACATCTTTGTTGCACCTGGATAAATAGAGTAAGGAGTGTCATGAATTTCTACCAAAATCTTTTCCCTTAAGCCATCAACATTGGGAACACATAAGCGGTCCTTGAGATACAGAGTTTTGTCATCCGCAATACGAAACTCTTGACATTTTCCTTCTTTCATTTCTTGCTTAATCCTTACAAGACTTACATCTTCATCTTGTTTTCTCTGAATTTCATCATACATCGTCGGAGCAAGAAAGAGTGCTGATAGCTGGCCTGTTATAAGTTCCAAACCGAAGTACAGAATTTCCTTTCTTAAAGGTGGAGACATTGCTTGCATTGACATTAACGTGGCAACTGACTTCCTACCTAGGGCATCTGCCACTCGGTTAGCTTTTCCAGGATGATAAAGGATTTCACAATCATAATCCTTCACCAACTCTAGCCATCTTCGTTGTCTCATGTTCAAGTCTCTTTGCGTGAAGAAGTGCTTCAAACTTTGATGATCAGTGAAGATCTTGCATTGGACCCCATATAAATAGTTTCTCCATATCTTCAATGCAAAAATGACTGTTGCTAACTCGAGGTCATGAGTAGGATAATTCTTTTCATAATCCTTCAGTTGTCTTGACGCATAAGCAATCACCCTTTCATTTTGCATTAATACAGCTCCGAGGCCCATCTTGGATGCATCACTATAAATTACAAACCCATCATTTCCTTCAGGAATAGCCAATACTGGAGCCGTCGTTAGTCTCTTCTTCAGTTTTTGAAAGCTCTTTTCACATGCATCTGTCCATTCATACTTCTTTCCTTTGCGAGTTAGGTTCGTGAGTGGAGCTGCTATCTTGAAGAAATCTTCTACGAATCTCCGGTAATATCCTGCTAAACCCAAGAAGCTCCTTATTTCACTTGCATTCATCGGTTGCTTCTAGTTGAGGACGGCTTCTACTTTGGCAGGGTCAACCATAATCCCTTCCTTTGAAATAACATGCCCCAAAAAAGACACTTTATCAAGCCAAAACTCACATTTAGAGAACTTTGCATATAGCTAGTGTCTTCTTAAAGTCTCTAGCACAATCCTTAGATGCTCCTCATGTACTTCTTGATTCTTAGAATAGACAAGAATATCATAAATAAATACAACAACAAATTTATCGAGAAAATCCTTGAATGCCCTGTTCATCAAATCCATAAAGGCAGTAGGTGTATTCGTCAGACCGAAAGGCATAACCACGAATTCATGGTGACCATACCTCGACCTGAAAGCAGTCTTGGGGATATCTCCTTCTTTAACCTTCAATTGGTGATATCTTGATCGTAGATCAATCTGTGAGAACACCGATGCACCCTTGAGCTGACCAAACAAATCATCAATTCGAGGCAATGGGTACTTGTTCTTGATTGTCACCTTGTTCAGCTCTCTGTAGTCAATGCAGAGTCTCATAGTGCCATCCTTCTTCTTTACAAACAAGACTGGAGCTCCCCACGGTGAGTGACTTGGCCTGATGAAAACTTTGTCGAGTAACTCCATTAATTGTGTGTGAAGCTCCTTTAACTCTGTCGGGGCCATTCTATAAGGCGTTTCAGAGATCGAATCAGTGCCAGGAGCGAGCTCAATCTCGAAGTCAACTTCTCTTTCTGGCAGTAGACTTGTCAGATCATCAGGAAACACATCCGTATATTCATGAACAACAAGCACATCTTCAATTCTTGTCTTTTCTTCTTGGCTTTTGTCTACAATGTTTGCCAGATAGCCCATGCAGCCACTTGCTAATAACTTCCTTGCTTTCATTGCTAATAGAAACATACTGGGTTTCTTTTTGGACTCGCCAACATAAATGAACTTCTGATCACCTTCAGGATGGAAGATCACCTTTCGTTTACGGCATTCAATAGCGGCATTATACTTGCTCAGGAAATCCATCCCAAGAATCATGTCATAGTCATACATGTCGATCACAATAAGGTCGACGAATAGCTCCCTATCAGAAATCTATAGGGGTACCGTACGCAAACAGTGCATAGATAATATCACTTCCTCGGAGGGTAGTGTCATAGTGAATCCCTGTCTCATAGGCTCTAAACGAACCTCTAACTTCTTAGCATAAGACATAGATACAAAAGAATGCGTGGCACCCATATCAAAAAGAACATATACATCATTAAATAAGCTTGTTATCTGACCTGTGACCACATTGGAAGCTTCTACAGCCACTTGTTCTTTCATCATGGCATAGATTTGGGCATTCATCGGTGGGGCTTCAATTCTCCCTTGACTAATAAGTGGTCCTTCAATGGAGGCTTGCATCTGATGAAGCTGGGCTTGAGGAGGAGCTCTCTGTGGGGCATTGGCATTCATCAGCTTGGGGTAGTTCTTAACAAAGTGGTCTTCACGTCCACAAATGAAACATTGGTTTGTTCCCAAGCGACATTCCCCTGGATGCTTCTTTCCACATTTGGCACACGATTGAAATCGCCTGTTATTATTGTTAGGCTGGCCATCATTGTGCCTCTTTTTGTCTTGGCCCTGCTGGTTTTGAGGATTACCCTTCCTCTTGTTATTCCTCCAATTTTGGTTATTGTTGTTGTTGTTCCTATGGGGAGGGCGGTTTTGGTTGCTTGCATTGTTGGCTTGCTGAGCTGACTGAGGCTGGTTCCTTCTTAGCATGGACAAATGAAACTCAGCACATTGAGCCCTCATAACAACCTGCTCTTGAGTCCTTGGCAGACTTGCCCTATCAACGATTGCAGCAATATCTAGCCTAAGGGCTCTAATCAGTCTTCTGACCCTTTCACTTTCATCCATAACCATTCCTAGACATAGACGAGCAAGCTGGTCAAACTTCATCACCACATCAGTGACTGACATGTCCCCCTGGCGTAAGCTCTCGAACTCCTCATAATGCTTCCTCGTGAGATTCATATGGAAGAACTTCATGTTGAACTCATGAATAAAGTCAGCCCACGTCATCTCTTCAACATTCCTACTCTGTTTGATGCCATCCCGCCATATCCTGGCCTCCATGGTGAGGCAGTACGATGCACAGAGGACCTTTTCATTGTCCATAAAATCCATGAGTCTTAGGGTGGCCTCAATCGTCTTCAACCATCCCTAAGCTACTAATGGATCCTTAGAACCTTCGAAATCCGCTGGCTTAACTCTCTTCCATCTGACCAAGAGGGGTTCCTGATAGGCCGCTCTAGGTTCAGCAGTAGGAACTGGGACTTCGTTGACTTGTGGCTGCGGAGGAGGAGGAGGCACATCATTGCCTCGTCGTTTGTCATTTTGGCCATTGGCCCTTAACGCAGCAATTTCCCTTCTTTGTTCCTCCATCTATCTTTGCAGTTCAGCGATCATCGTCATGAGTCTTTCGTTGGTTTGGGTGCATGTCTACATTCTTCGGTGGCCGTCCATCATAAATTTCCTAAAGGAATTAGGAACTTAGAAATAATCTTCCAATTATGAGACAGGTTTTCACTACAGGATCGTTAAACATTAAACATTTAAAACTTATTCTTATCATCATACTTGCATCAATACATCTAACTTCATAACATACTTACTTGGAGGACTTGGATTGATGTGTGGCAATATGAATTGTAATTGAAAATTTGCTCTGATACCAAAGCCTGTAACGCCCCCCTTACAGACGTCACAGATATCGTCACATTCCTACATTCATACTTACTTGGACTTTAAACATAAATATTATTACAAAACTTAAACGATACTTTTAGTTGTAAACGTAGTTAAACATACTTAAGCAGGATCCATTCATACTTTTTATTTTAAACAACATTGTTTAACTTATTCCATATCATAATTTATTCAATTACACATTAAATTAATTGTGAACCTATTTTAATAAAATAGACATACCAAGTTGTAAATTCACAACTTATAAAAAACATCACATCGTCTAAAACATCACATTGATTATAACTCACTTGCTCCCACAATTCAGCAGGCCGAACTTGGGACTTCGACAGGCCAAACATGGAATTTCGACAGGCTGGAGTTCCTCAACCGGTAGGCTGGCAGAGGCTTTGCAAAACAGGCTAAAAATTCATCATCGTCTGGCAGGCCAAACTTTCAAACTTGGGCAGGCTGGCCCATGACGTTCTGCAGGCCGACCGAGCTAAAATCCTTAAGAAAACTTAATTTGTAAAATAGATTTAACTTTTCATAAAAATTGCGGAAGATCAAAATTCTTTAAAATGACAAAATAAAGTATAAAGCCATAGTTCGAGTATTCTTAAAACTTAACATAAAAATGTTCAAAATACAAAACTTGATTTAAAACATAAAAACATTCTTCTTGGCGTTCTTCCGGTTACAATTCATCGTGCTTTGTGCTCACACGCCTACCCATGTCCTCCGCCTATTGCATGATTTTCTTACCCTTATCTGCAACATGACATAAAACTTGATTAAGCTAATGCTTAGTAAGTACATATTATTCTAACATTTAAAACATTTCATAAACATCATCATCATCATCATCATATCATAAAAGTGCCTTAAGCACAATTTCATAGAAACATATCTTTCATTACCTTGACCATATTAAAACTTATTCTATTTTATCTTAAGGGCCCAAGTGTTGCACCATGAACATCATTGTAGGTGTGCCGTCATGAGAGGAGAAAGGTAGCTAATCCCAAACCAAACATGACATCATAACATATCATTTCATAACATTGGTGTGCAACACTTATTAGGTGATACATATATACATAATTTTCATACTTTGAAACATGTCAACATCATACATGCATAACTTTAAATTATGATAATCTTTCATAAGAAATCCTTTAAGGAAAATAACCATAAAATCATCATGAATATATCATTGTAAACATATCATCAAACCTTGTAAAACGAGTCATGTTGTAGGTGAGAATGTACTTACCTTAACAGCTAGCTTACTTAACCTTAATACGATTTGGTGACGACGCCGCGGTCCCGATGTGCTCGTTCCTTTGAGTGTTCATGCCATTTATCCATTTAAAAATACAATAAAATTAATACTTATTATCATATCGTAAATCATCCATTCATATTACATTCATTCATATAACATTCATATTTACATTCATCTCATATTATAAACATAATTCGTAACCATAATTGTGAAAACATAAAATTATCATCACATAAACATGTTATCATGATTTTTTTTCTTAAATCATAAAAATTATCTTAAGCATGTAAAAACAAACCATACATTACAAACATGAAAATCTTTTGAAAACGTTTTCTAATAATTTAAAATACATACATTTTAAAATTCATACAAACATCTTATTATCATGTATTTCAGCATCATAAATGTATTATAAAATCATTTCATCATCAATAAAAATCATTTAAACAAATATAACATTTTATAAAACGAAAATCCAAAAATATCATTGTTAAAACAGTTTTCTTGACGTAATCTCATAACATTTCATAACATAAAATACACTCATCATACATTATACATGCACCTTCTTGACAACTTTCATGAAAAAAAACATCATTCATTTACCTCTTGAATAAACATTACATTTTCATGCATCAAAGTTAAACAGTAATATTTTACTGTGAGGGGTAGAGGATAGAAAATTCATATTTTTCATAGAAACACCGAAATGACATGAAACTTGAAAAAACATCACATAATACATACATGAATATCATAATAAAATATTAGAGCAACATACAATACTTATAGAAAGATATTGCAAACGATTGGAGGAGGAGAATTCTTTTAAAAAACACAAAGAAACGAGTCCATACCTTCAAAATTTTCTTCTCAAATTTCTTAAATTCAACCAACAAAATAAAACTTCTTCTTTAAATTTTCTTGCAGAGAATTTTCGAGAGAAAAGAAATGGAATTCGTGGAAAAGAGAAGAGGAAGAAGATGGAGAAATGAATGAGAAACGTCTCAGAAATGAATGCGAGAAAATGTGAGAGGATGAGAGAAAAATGGAAAAAGAAAACGTTAAAAAAATTTTAACGTAATGAGCATAACTGATGAAACTTCAATACCCTCCATTAAGTCAGAATTTTTATACTAACTGATGGCTATTGGCGTGGAAGGAAGGAGAGAAAAGAGGGAAAGTCAAAACTTTAGTCTTACTTGCCATATTTTTACTCTCTAAAAATAGGAAAACATTTAAAATGACACAACTCAATGCAAAGTCAACCTTTTAATTTCCTTAACTGACAAAATTATTCCATTATTATGCCAATTAATCATAATAAATCACCCATTTAACGTAATTATCTCAGCCATAAATTTTGAGAGATTTCTGCTAACTGCTCGTCAGCTGTGTTCGGCCTGCCGGCTCCACCAAGTTTGGCCTGCCGATGGTTTCCTTCGACCTGCCGATCTTTGGCAGACTGTTTGGCTAGTCGAACTTAAAAGTCTGGCCTACCGAACTGTCCTTAAATGCGATACATTAAAACATTCAATTCATCATGCATCATAATTAAACATACATTAAAATAATCATGAACACTTGAGCACAACAATTCCATACAGTCGTCACCTGTCATAAAACTTGACATAAAAAGTTAGTAACATTAAAAATCATACATCATAACATATAACATAAATTATTTATAAAATTTTCTTAACAACGTTAGTAACTTAACGTGATTCATTACATAAAAATAGGTGGGTGTTACAATATCAACATTTTACAGTATGTAAATTTTAATTTTTAGATCATTGTTGCATGTTGAACATTGATATAATTCCCTTTTGAGTGAATGGATCATCTTAGAAAACTATTGTTAGACATGATGCTCTAAGGAGAATAATATTGTAATATGTTTTTGGAAACATTTTATCAATAAAGAGTTTGTTTATTATTCATATACCAAATGCTGTCCTCTTTACGTTTATTTCTTTGGAATGTATGATAAGCAAGCAAAAGTCTGAGATTGTTATTTTAAACCTTTAAGAATCATGCATATGATGGACAGATTATGTGGAAGATGTGAATCTTAAATTTAATGGCCTAAATCAAAAGATCTACAATTAAAGGAATAAAGTTAGGTGCTTTATTCATGCTAAGATTGTTATCTTGTCTACATCCCTAATGAGAGATGGCTTGTCTTTACCATCGTAGTGGGACTCCATGAGTAGAAACAATTATACATTGTCATAGGTGACGATGTATTGGATTGAGACATAAAGTTGAATTGATTTGGATTGATAATTCTATCTGTGTAAATCCGTTCACTTTAGACAATCATATGTGTTGTGTTTTAATCCTAAAATGACTAATGGGCCCATTATCTTAACTTATGTCTTTTGATGTACAAAAGGGTGACATCCTAACTTTATGATGGTATGCATACCAGTACGTTAGAGATATGACTTGTGATAGCGTAGGCTTGTAATTCATAGATTTGAAATATATAACTCTTTTTATATAGTTAATGATATTTTTTTATATGTGTTATCTTGTAATTGAAAGATTGGAGCGCTCAACCATTTAGATACATATGTGTAACTAAATGGTGTACTATATTTGGATTGTAAGTTTTCCAATGGTGAGATAACAGAACGTATGATAAAAATAATCAAGAAGGTAAGATGGAATTTATCCTTGAGCCGATTATGAATATCTTATGAGGATATGACATATTATGATATGTCATGGACACTAAGTTTATTTAGAGCTTCCTAATTTTATATAGTTCGAAAGTACAGCTCTAACTTTTAGTGGAGTATATTAGAGTTGATAATTGTAAAATATGTATCTAGGATATTATATTTTATAATTATCAGAGCTTGAACTATATAGGTCCATTAGGTCCCCTTTGCTAGCTTATAATAAATCTGGTAACGATACGGCATGCTTTTCCAACAGATTAGTGACTTATATTGAATTATTAGATTGGTTAAAATTTGATAGGATCAGATAATTCATGTCTGTTTGTCAGTTGAATTAATTTTGTGAATTAATTCAAGATAAACATGTTGAATTATTAAGATAATATTTATTTTCTATGAGATTATCCAGATATGACTGTTTTGATAAGATAATTTCTCTATTGGGTTATTTGAATTAAAACTGAGGCTCTATCTAAAGAATCTCAGGTGAAAAATAAAAGATTCTCAGGGACCGTATGATCGCAAGTTCGACAAGCCGATTTATTTGTTCGGCCTGTCGATAGAGTAAGTTTGGCAAGCCAATGGATAAGTTCAAACTGTTAATTTAACGATAATCAGATTACATGTTTTAGATGGGATTTTCATTAGAAGTTGATCCAGATTCAAATTTGGAGGCCTTATTTGACAATGATTAACCCCTAGGTCTGACCTCTATAAATAGGGGTGATTTTTCTTAGTTATTCAGATCAGATAAGACGTATAGAGAGAGTACTCTAGTGTGATAAACTCTGAAACTCCCTAAGAGCTATTCTTCACAATCAAGAATCTTAGCTCTAGCTCTTCTCAATTGATTGGAACAAGAGTCACTAGAAAAAGAGCTATACGACTTGTGACCACTCACACACCAACGTGGATAGAGAATAGCAAAAAAAAAACTAGTTAGTTGAGGCTCTTCTGGAACATTCTTCTCTTCACAGATTGTTGGTGCTCTTTGGCACACCAAAGGTTAGTAAGATCTAGCATTAAGTTATGTATATAGCATGTCAAACTTGTGTTTTAGAAAATACTCTGATTCTAAGATTTTTAAAAATTGCACTGCGTACTTGTTTTCCAACAAGTATATATAGATATACATTTCTAATTATTCACATGAGTGATTTTCAAACTTTTTTGAGTGACTATACTTGACTCATCATATTAATAAATGTCAGATATGTATAGTAAGGGAAATAAGTTTAACATTTTTTGGTAGTTAAGGCTACATTTAGTACAAATTCTTTTGCGCACATTATTTTTCATATATATAATTTTGATATTTTTTTTGAGCGACTATATTTGACCAATCATATTAGTAGACATCTAATATCTATTGTAAAAGAAATATTTTTGACCTTTTTTTAGTTAGAGATACAACTTCTACTATATTTAATATTTTCTATCTATTTATTTGATGCAAGAATTACATTTGACATTTATTTATTTAGAGACTAAATATACTACCCGTTTTAATATGGGGATTATTGTAGAGGGATAAAATAGTTTATAGAATATTTTAATTATGAGAAATAGTTTACGGTTTCAATTCAAAATTTAACAAAGAAAAATTCTAGAAAAAAAACAAAAGAGCTGAGAGACGATTCTTGTATATTTATCCATCTATTTTCTTATTTATTTATTATTATAGCTTACCCGTCCTCCATAGATTTTTTATTGTTTGTATTTATTGCAGATTTTATTTAATGTAGCTTGATACAATTATATGAAAGGCGTGCCAGTTATGTGTCGACTGGAATAAATAATGTAAAAGACATAGTAAAAGGAGAGTGATTAATAAACACGAAATAATACTCCAAACACTATAAAATCTGTCTGAAATAAGAAATAAAGCAACGCTAATTCATTAAGTCTTCTCCTTATTACATGATATATTATGTATATCGTCATAACATAGTATATACTGCCAAACTTACATATCTGGTTCTTGTCTAGCAGCTGTTTCGACGACGATTACGGTATATTAAAAGCTACAGCTGTATATATTATATATGTTTGTGCGTGGAGAAGGCGGTCATAATTTGCATACACAATTACGGTAAAGTTATGATTCTTTTTGTAGGCATAAATGGCCCGGTGAAAAAGAGTTGAAAACATTTAAAAGTAGGAGTAGTAGTTTTAAATATTCGGTTGATACTCCCGGAGAACAATTGTCCAGGAGGGGGAGGAGGGCAACCAACTATAGGAACAGGCGTTGTGACAAATACACGGCGACTTTTGGCATTTACGCTTGCTGAGTTTGGAGAGGTAACGATGATGGAAAATATCCCTTGAGCACCGATGGTAGCGTTGGCTAAGGATGTTCGACCACCATCACAGGACATGGTCACGCTCAGGCCAGCCGTAGGTGGCGGAGGGGGTAAATTGACGTCGCAACTTATAACACCCAAAATGACAACCGTTGATTTGACATGATGGCAGTTGGCCACTGAAGTTGCGGCGATGAGAAAGAAAGTAAAGAGGAGGAATGAGATGGAGGATGACATGATGAGAAAATTAAGGGTGTATGAAGATGAGCGGAACTAGATAGCTTATGAGAAAGAACTAGCTTGGTATGTTTGTGCGGAAGAAGTTGCTCCAATAGCCCGTATATTTATAGCGCTTTTGAAAGAGCGTCTTGTTAATTACTAGTTACCTTAACTTTACCATATATAAAATGTACCATAATAACGTAACTAAATCGACAACTTCATTTTATCTGCATACAGTAGCATAATTACTGGTTCAGCTTAGCACGCAGCCCCATAAAGTAACATTAATTTTATGTTTGCCTAAATCACTCAGCACATAACGCCGACCTTTAGACGTAAACCTATTTATTCATTATAACTATTACACATTCTTAATATTAATGTTGTTATTGCTTAAAAAACGCACGCTCAATTACTTTCGAATTTTTATATATGTTTTGCTTTTACTACATTTGCCAGGGAGAAATGGATGACGGATTTGTATATGGCGTACGTTCCAAGCAATGCTAAGATGTAATCATATTATTTAAAAAACTATACATTTAGCTTTTGATTTCATGAAATGTATATCTTTAGATTAGATTTAATGCACAAATTTATACCTTAACTCAGACCAATAATTGATTTTGACATTTAAAATAACTAAATTATTATTGAGTAAAAAAAAGAAAAAATAGAAACTTTCAAAAAATAAAAAGAAAATAAAATAAATAACATAAAACAACCATTTTTAGGAAGTTTTATAAATTTTTTAAGCCAAAAGCCTAAAAATATATATTTTTAACAAATTTTTAAGTCAAAATTAAAGGTTGAGTAGGAAAATGCATAAATTCGTATATTAAATTAAATATGAAGGTACACATTCAATGAGATAAAAAATTAAAGATATAGTTTTTGGACTAGAATATAGGGTATGAAACCATAACTAACTTTTTTTTTTCAAATTCCAGGCGATTAAAAGTGTTTATTTTCCCTGGTTTTCCAAAACTACCGCCAATATATATCTACCAGTGTCGTTGTATATCCACGAATATTATGGATTTTCTTGGACATATTTATAGGTAGCATAACAATAAAAGTGGCTTTTTTTTAAAACTTGTATGGGAAAATCCACTAATTTAGAAATAACCTTTCCTTGATCAGTTAAAACAAATATCCCCGAACTGAAGCTACTTATTCCGATTACTCCCTTAACGTTTAGAAGTGATCAACACGCCTCTTAAACTTTGAATCGCTAGCTTATATTCGGTCCTTTTAACATATTAATTATCTATTAAAAGGTATTTTTAAATAAATGATATAAATTATCTATTACATGTAGTCTTCTATTCTCTTATCTCTGTCCTCTCCTCTCTCACTAGATTTCCACACACTTCTCTAAATTTCATATAAAAACTCAATATATGAGTCTATATTTCGATCGCAGCGCACCACAACTTTCATGGTCTTCCATGCAAGGATGGAGGGAGCTTATAAATTTTTTAAGCCCCTTATGTTTTGGTTTTTATGTCGAAATGTACCATTATAACAAAACTAATTCTATAACCTTGAAAAATTTATCTGCATACACTTGTACAATTACTGATTACCTTAGCTCTTAGGACCAGAAGGTATCAAGTGGGTAAGAATAATTTCAAAGATGTTTGACTAAATCACACGTACAAAAAAGGGAGTAGAAGTTGGTATATTAGGATAGTTGCGTTTAAAGGATGTGATATTCTGTAAAGGACATATATGCAAATAAATAAAAGAAATTTTCTATTCTATTCATGTGCATATATTATGAATACTTTATGAATATCATTAAAATTTCACAATTATCTAAGACCTTATATATTATACATGAGTGTTATATACAAAGGGATAATATTTAAGGATGATAATTATAATGGTTAGTAATGTAAAATTAATTATTATAATTGATTATTCAATTAAAGTATGAAATCTTTAATTGAGTATTACTAGTGCAGCTCATTTTCATTAAAAATGGAATTGTCCTATTCAAACCGCTAATATACAAGTGCACTGTATATAATGAAATTATGTAGAACGAGGATATGATGTGATATGAATAGCTAATAATTTTAGTTAAATATAGCAAGTTCTAATCACGTCAACCGATGATCATATATAAGATAATCTAAATCTTAAATTATTAGCACACTCTTATTTATGAATTTATGCTATTTGATTTACTCGGCATGGATTCTAGAATCTAATCATATCTCTTGTATATAGGAGGCATAATAAAATAAATAGTCATAAATGTTAATATTGCAAGATGAAATCTATTCTTTCTCGCATGAGAAGCAGATATATAATTTTCTTGAGTATTGATGTAGGTCTTGAACGATATAAGTACTCAATTCATGATTAAATCCATAAATTTATTATTCATCGGAGAATCAAATGGCACTCAAAAATAAAGAACTAATTAGAGAGGTTAACGATCATACCTACCTCTAATTACGAATTATTTATAAATGATCAATTTTTATGTAATGACTATATCAAATGGACAAATTAAAAAATGAATAATTATATTTGTAATTTTAATACTGCAATTTTAAGATTTTAGTAGAATAACATTGGAATTAATAAAAGAGGAACATATTAATTAAAGAGTTTAAGTAATATATTAATTTTATTAGTTTTCATTAATATATTAGTTTTGTTGGGCCTTTAAATTATAGATCAACTAGTCCCCGGGTATCCTTATAAACACAATTTGGACAAGTAAAATTGATCATTTAATTAATTAATTTTGAATTATAGAATTTTAAATTAAATATCACTCAAAAAATTAATTAGAAATTAATTTATAGTTATTAAATAATGTAATTATTTAATAACAAATAACAATTAATTTTGGAAGACACCAGTGGGTCGTGTACGGCGCGCAGAGAGGCACAGGGAAAAATGCCATATGCGGCCTAAAGCCAACCACGAATGACGTCAACGCCTTTCCCAATGGAGGGGATTCAATCTCCTTGGTTTTTCTTCTTCCATGTGAGTTTTCTAGAATAACCATCCCTAAATTAATATCTGATTTATTTGGAAGTCGTCGTTTTGGTGTGGTCGATGGTTGTGATAAGAGAAAGATTTACCAATAAAATATAAAAAAAACGGCCGATTGAATTCTGCAAATTGTGCAACGGATTTAACTCTTCCTATTGCTTTTTTCTCACAAATGTGATACAATTTGATTGATTTATGTTTATATGTGTGTGCATATATTAATATGTATCCGAAAACTTTTATCTGTTCTCTGTATTTCGACTTCATTAGCAGGGGAACGGAAATATGATTATTATAGAATGTGATATATAAGTATCAAGCTGGAAAGAAAAAAAAAAAAAAAAGCTTCCTGTAAAGAAATGTAAATTAGTGGAATCTTATCTGTTTGTTTCTAAGTTTGATTAAAGCATTGAACCTTCCAATTCCTATCGTTTGTGTTTATTATTTAAGTTAAACCAAGTTGTCCCCTATCTCTTCTTTCTTCAAACCAAAGACAAAAGAAAAGGGAAAAAAAAAATGAAACAGCAGCAGCTTGAAAGATTAAGAATTATTTCATATTTGCGTTTTATTTTTAATCCTTTTTTCTATATAAATTAATTGATCAAGCAAAATTAGAATTTATGTCATTCTTGTTATTTATTTTAATCTCTTTTTCCCTGTATAAAGAAACTATTGTGATATAGAAAGGAACTGTGTGACAACCTCTAACGTTTGTATCGGTATATATTTGGGCTCTATACCAAATCAAGCGGGAGACAAATAGAAACCTAGTGTGAGTTTTTTATTTTTTTAATACTTTAATTACCCTTTTTACGGATGTGTTTGATTTACGCACCAATCTCATTTTTTAAAAAACATTTCCACTAAATTTTTTAAATAGTGCTCAAGGTAAAAAAAACGATATCGATTTTTTTAGGAGCAACAAATATTTGATTCATATGAGCATAAATTATATTGATAAAAAAAAAAAAGAGAGATACTGATAACATGATCTCGGTATTTACTTAGAATTGCAGAGAATAAATCTAAAACTGAAGCGTGTCTCAAAGCTTGCTCTTGTTGGTCCTAGTTGTGGTGATGGAAAAGTAACGCTTCCATTGAATTGAATCTAGAGAGCTTATTCTAGGTTATTTGAGGGCAAAGAATTAAGTGAAGAGCTTGATTTGCTTAATAACAAAGTAAAGAAAGATTAAGATAGTAGAGTTTATTGCTATCTGTAGTTGGTAGTTTCGGTGGATAATTGAAAATAATTTTGTAACTAATTTTAAGGTTATTGTTTAGTGATGGCGAATGATCCTTTGATCATTTTTATCATTCTTGTTTCGTATTTATTTATTTTCTTGTGTTTTTGTTAATTTAATAAATTAGTTAAATCAATTCAAAATCCCTTTCGTGTTTCATTTTATTGTGTCTTAAGCTTTAGTGTTAATAACTAATTAATTAGACTCAATCCTTTGCTAGAACGATCTTTACTCACCACCGCACTCAATAACGACGACACTTTAAGTAAGGTTAATTTGGTGCTTCGCCAAAGCTTACCGCATTGTTAAAAGTTTTAATGAAATAAAAAAAGATAAAAATAAACCCAAGTTCCAAATAATCTAAACATAAAATTAATCATAGACTTTTAAAAATAGCGTCACGTCACTTAAACATCCAGAAAGATGAAATTTTAAAACCAGTCTAAATTTTATAATTTAATGCTTATGTCTTTTTAATCCCTTAGTATCATAGACTGAGGCACTTCATTATTTTGTAACGAAAAGTTGATGGATCGTGGTTAGATAGTTAATGTGAAGCAAAGGAACTTCATTTTTTGTGTCAAAAAATTTATGGATCTCGGCTAGGTAGTTAGGTAAAGTGGGCTTCATATGAATTGAGCAATTTTCTTCTCTCATAATTTTGCCTTCTAAAACTTTCATTGCTCAAATTTGTCTTAACATTTCTCTTCCCTTCTTTATGGAAGAACAAAAAAAATCACATGAATATTAAATTTCTCTTTCCAATCATGCACGAAACGTTGGAAAAATATGACACAAATACAAATTTTCCACTAGCCATCAATTTTTAAACATTAGGCTTTAAAAAATAACTATCAATAAGTGTCTGTTTTTTAGTTGCTAGATTTGTACAAAAAATTGTCTAATTTTTATATAGAAAATTATTTTGATGCATATTTTATCATATTTAACTATTATAAAACATACAATATCTTAGTATAGAAGGATCCTTAGACTTGTGTTTGGTGCTTTCCTAATCTTCTGCTTAACTGCATTTTTTTTTTGGTCTTGGGAATGCCTAGAAGTATAATTTATGTATCAAAGCAAGAGCCTTGTGTATTTTCATTCTATTGCTTGCGGCAAACAACTATAGCAAACTTGATTCAAAGATACCAATTAAGAGAAAGATTCTCCTAAATGGCATCGTTTAATTGGGGTGTCACGTAAAGATCGGCACAGAAAGGCAAATAATCATGATCTTTAATATATTTAGTTACTCAAAAACTTGCCAATGCAGTACTCTCAAACCTGAAAATTATGCTTCTCAAAAATCATGCCATGTCAACGACTGGCTGCATTTGATATTGAATTAATGTAATGCCATAAATGTACCACAATTAAAATAAACTACACTTCGTAATGCAGGGACAAGTAGCGAGTCAGGAGCATTTTCCTTGCAACTGCTCCATTAAGGAAAACATAGCCTATGGTCAGCAAGTCAGAAATACGGAGGTAGAAAATGCAGCCATGAGAATATCCACATATATATCTTTCCGCTACTAAGTTAGCGTTTAATTTTGCACTTTAAATTCAGCCTCTAATATGTTATTCAAACAACTTTGAGAAATGCAGAAAATGGCGGATGCACGGGTTTATCTGATAGTGGGAGGAAGAGGGGTGAGGCATTCAGAAGGTCAAAAACATAGAATGGCAATTGCAAGAACCAGATTTTCTCTATCTGGGCTTTATATGCCTTTTCAAAATTCTTGTCCATATTTTCGAATCCATGTCAGATTTTTCATATATTATGAACCTTATTTTTAATTGTAAATCACTAGGGTCGTGTTTGTTTCACTAGTTTAGTCTAGGTCGATTTAGTTCGCATGACCATCACATGACCATCACAGTTCGAATTAGTGTTTGATAAAGCATGTAATTCAAGCTTAACTAATAATTCAAACTAAGCTAAACTATCTAAGTTGGAATTCAAATTCCCTTCCATCATTATTATTATTATTATTATTATTATTACTGCTCATTATTATTATTATTATTATTATTATTATTACTATTACTGCTCAAAGGACGCATGCTTGATTAATTTCGAAGTTTTATATATGTTTGCTCTTACTACTTTTGTCGCTGTTAAACGAGAGAAATGGATGATGGATTTTCTTATGGAGATGAGATGTATGTTTTGTTAGTTCTGATGATAAGATGGCTTATTGAAAGAAAATGTTTAAAACAAAACTTTTTTATTAAAAGTCTTATAATTAAAAGGACATCTTAGTGACTGATTTCTAAAACCATCCGATTGAGAACTAGGACATGATGTAATCTTTTTTTTTTTTTCAAGTTCATGGCAATTAAATGTTTTTTGTTGTTGTTTTTTTTTTTCATGGTTTTACAAGACCATAGCGAATATATGTCTACCAGTGTCATTTTATATTTATAAAAATTGTGAAATTTTTTTGACATATCCATAGGTAATCTTCGGACCTGACAGACAAAACAAACAACATTCTGTACGTAGAGAAGGCATTAATGTCAAAAATTTTTGCGGGAAAAATGCCATGGGTGCTAATCACATTGGATACATGAAGGATCTACTAATACTTAATTATGGTTACAAAGATTGAGATTCCAATGATGCCTAGAAATTACCAATGTAGGAACCTATGACACCTTTTTATGGGACTTGCCTTTGAACTCCTCATCTTGCTCTAAGGGGACTTTGCTTTCTTTCTATCCAATTAACACACCCCAAGCTTTCAATCTACAAACAACTGTTCTTTAGGCTTTTTAGGTTGGAAAAATGCACAATGGCAAACATAGGGTTGAGAGTAATACTTTGAAAACTAAAACCTTAAGGGTTCACTTTGCTTTTCTCTCACTTTAAAGCTTTGAGCTCTGAGTTTGAAAGTCTAGTAATGACTTCGATAAATAAGCCAAGTCTAGGCATAAAATGTGTCTAGATTTATCTACTAAATCCAAGGGATAAATCTAAACTAATTAAACTTGAAATTTGAATTCAGTTGCTGAAAAATATGCATGATCTCACTTGTACTAAAATTTTGTTGCGATCGTCACTGCAACAAATTGTGGTTTACACGATGCCTAAAAGATGATGTTTTATAAAAAAGCATTTTCATATATGGCACGATAGTATTTTTGAAAATTGTACAGCGCTTTAGACGATGGTTTTTAAAAATTGTGGCCTCATCTATATCTTTACGCGAAAGCTTCCTAGAAACTGTCATCTAAGATCATTTAAAATTTTATATCTTGCCCAATCTTGATCTACCTCACTCTTGCCTCCACCACTGTCGTCGCTTAAATCACCTTTCTCCCTTGCCCTCTCTGCCACCATTGTTGAAGCAGAACAGCCCTCCAAGTCCGTCGCCCTCACCCTCGGCCTCTCTCTTGGTCGTCTATTCTTGCCTTTGATTCCTAGCATGACCTTGCCTTGTATCGATTGCCGTCACCACCATTTGTCATACCTAGTTTCCGTCCCTCCACCTTTGCTTCACGTTGTCACCACCACCTCCGTTTGGTAATTATTTTTTATACTAATTTTTGTCTTTAGTTATGTACTTAATTAAGGTTTATTTAGGTTTTATGAATGAAATTGTTATTAAAATTGTTGAAAATTATTTATAAATTAGTTTTATAATTTGTTCTACGATTGAAGATGATGATTTAGACATGTTACTCTTAGTTTCTTTAGTTATTTAATTTATTAGGTCTAATTTAGATTTTCTGAATAGATTTACTATTAGAAATTGTTTGAAATTAGCTATTTATTAGTTAGTAAATTGTTTCTATTAATTCATTTATGATTATTTGGTTTCTATGAAATAATTTTATTGTTATATTTTATTTCGGTGTTGTAAATCGTTAGATTGTTATTAGAAATTGGTAGAAGTTATTATAAATTTATTTTTGGATAATTTGTTGTGAGATTGAATAAACCTTGATTTGGTTTTGTAGCAATGGATAAGAGATGGATGTATGCTCATAAGATGAGTGATGAACATGAACAAAGGGTTGAGGATTTTGTGGCTTTTGCAAAGGTAAATGTTAAAGTAATCATGCTTCGTTGCCTTTCTATGATTGTAAAAATATTAGAAATAAATCATATGGGTTTCATTCATCATGATATGACATTGATCAAACTTTTATCAAATATGTATATGGCATGGTGGAAGTCTGTATTTCATCATTAATGGTGAGGGGAAATGCCCATGATGAATGATGTGGAAGAAGACACTATGCATCGCCCAGAGTTATTTGAGACGATGAGAGAAGATGTAGAGACACCATTGTATGGTAGGTGTTTCAAGCATATCAAACTATCCGATTTGATTAGATCATGAAATTTAAGGGCATCATATAGGTGGTCCTATTCAAGTTTCACAAAACTTTTATAATTTTTACGAGATATATTTTTGAATAATAATAAAGTGCTAACATCTTTGTTGTTGGAAAAGTAGTACGCAGTGGAATTTTAAAATTTTTATATCAGAGTATTTTCCAAAACACAAGTTTGACACACTATATGCGTAAATTAACTAGATCTTACTAACCTTTTGTGTGCCAAAAAGCTCTTGCATTCAATGAAGAGAAGTAACGTTCCAGAAGAACCTCAACCAACTGTCCTTCTTTGTTATTCTCTGTCGACGATAAGAGTGAGTGTGGGCTCACGTCTTTCAGCTTTTCCATCAGGTGATTCTCCTTCCAACCAATTGAGAGAACCCAAAGCTACAGTTCGTGATTTGTGAACAATAGCTCTCAGGGTGTCTCTAGAGTCTTATCAGTAGAGTCTCACTCTTAATCTCTCAACTTATCTAAATAATAACAAGACTCACTGTCCTTTTATAGAGGTTGGGCCCAGGAGTTAGTCTTTATCAAATAAGGCCTCAAAAATTTGAATCAGAATAAGGTCAAGATCAATATCTAAAAAAATCCATCTCTAAACGTGTGATCTTTTTATCGCACAGCTGGCATGCCGATCTGTCTAACCGACATGCCAAACTTGCGATAAAAATCGCAGCAAATCTTGTATTCTCCACCCAAGATTCTATAAGGTAAAGTCTCAGTTTTAATTCAAATAATCCAATAGAAAATTTATCTAATTAAAACAACTTTATCTAGATAATCTCTAGGAAAATAAATAAATTCTTGATAATTCTACAAGTTTATCTTGATTTAATTTATTCAAAATTAAATTAACTAATAAACGGACAAGAATTATCTGATCCCAATAATTCAACAAGTTTTTCCTGAATTTTATCACAAAAACTAATTCAACCAATAAAAAAACATGAATTATTTGATTTTACTGAATTTTAGCCAATCCGATAAATCTGACATAAGTCATCAATTATTGGAAAAACATGTTGTATCATTATAGGATTTTTATGAGCTAGCAAAGGGGTCCTGATGGACCGATATAGTTCAAGCTCTTGATAATTATGAAACCCAATATCCTAGATATCCATTTCATAATTATCTCTGACGCTACTCAACTAAAAGCTTGGAGCTGCACTTTCAAACTATATACAATTACGAAGCTGAATAGCTAAGTCTCCATGACATATCATAATGTATCATATCCCCATAGGATTATCCATAATTGGCTTAAGGACAAGTTCTGTCTTACCTTTCTGATTATTTTTATCTTACGTTCCATTATCTCACCATTGACAAACTTACCATCCAAATACAGTATTCCATTTAGTTACACCTATGTATCCAAATGGTTGAGCGCTCTAGTTTTTCAATTATAGGATAACGCATATAAGAGGATATCAATAAGTACAAAAGAGAAGCTACGAATTCCATATCTATGAATAACAGGTCTATGCCATCAAGAGTCATGCCTCCAACATACCGACATGCATATGATAACTCTAGTTTATAGAGTTATTTGGCCACTTTTAATTAACGAATATTACTATGTTTTTGAGAAAAATTACATGAAACATCCAACTTTTTCATAAAAGCATGATTTTATTGATGTAGGTTGAAGAAAGAAAGAAAACAAAACAAAAGGGAGCAAGAGCACAAGAAATCCGGGACCAACTTTGCTGGCAGAGTTGAAGCGCCGCGGCGCCCAAAGAGCAGCGCCGCGGCGCCCATTGAAAGTGCAAGAATGGCAAAAACTCAGCGCCGCGGCGCTGGGGAAGAAGCGCCGTGGCGCTACGGTGGAAAAGAAGAGAAAAACAGAGGAGCAGCGCTGCAGCGCTGGAAAAGAAGGGCCACGGCGCCAGAGTGATACTGAACCACGATTTTTGGACGCAAAAATAGGGGATTTGTTATTTTAAGAGTAGTATAAATATAATAGTTTTGGGTAGCTAGGTTATCAGTTAATTTTAGAAAGCGTTGTTTATTTTTCTTAAGAGCCGTCAAGCATTCCGGAGTAAGAAGTGAAGAATTGGTGACAGAATTTCTTGCTCTCTTAACTCTTGATGTTTGATTCAATTAAATTTTCAGATTTTATTTCTTTTTCAATTATGTTCTAATTTTCTTAGTTAGGGCTATGATGTAACCTAATCATGACAATGTGAATTTCATATTTATGCACCATAATTGATTTTATTCATGTGAGTTATGTGTTACTATGTTTAATGCTTTTAAATGATTAGCTACCATTTAAATGATCTGATGTGCATGTTCAAAACTGAGAAGGGAGAATTATGCAAATGCTTCATCTAACATATAACCATGAATTAAATATGGATAGAGATATACCATATTATTTGTGTGGCTTCATTTGGAAAGTTCATGAATCCTAATGCATTCTGATTTATTTAAATTCACATAGAGATATAGTGAGTTAATAAACTGAGTAGGTTTGCTATACCTAGAGATAGGATAGTAAATAATTTAGGAATTTCCGTCATCACATGTGTATTATTGATTGGGTTGCATAATTTTATGAAATTCATATCTAGTGATTATGGTGAAATCAAATGCCTTAACGCCTTGTCTTATCGAAGTATCTTTTAAAATTGATTGTAATTTTTATTCTTAATTTAGTACTTTAGTTCAGTAATTTATTCAATCACAACCTCATATGATCAACTAGATAAACCTTAGAGTTAATCCAATTTTAGTACTTAGTTAGATTATTATACAATAGTCCCTGTGAGACGATACTCTTACTCACTATTGTATTACTTGATCGATAACGTGCACTTGCGTTAGTGGATTTTACCGAACAAGTTTTTGGCGCCGTTGCCGGGGACTACTTGTTTAATACTAATTAATATTAATACCGGATAACCCTTGATTTAATCTAGTTTCTTTTATTTTGTTCATTTTTTTTAGGAGTGCGTTGGTGTATGAGAAGAACTAAACAAGGGGAACTTGTTAAGTTTGATTCAGAAATCGAGCGTACTTTCAAAAGACTGCTAAGAGAACAGAGAAATCGCACTGAGAAAATGGCGGATGTAGGTGAAGCTGAAAACCCTCGCCGACTTTTGAGAGATTATGCAGCACCAACTGTTCAAGGTGCCACTTCAAGCATTAGGAGGCCAGCTATTCAAGCAAACAACTTTGAGATCAAGCCATCTCTCATCCAAATGATTCAACAATTGGTGCAATTTAGTGGGCTACCTTGTGATGATCCAAACGCCCACATTGATGCATTTCTCGAAATCTGTGACACTATTAAATTTAATGGAGTGTCAGATGATGCAGTTAGACTGAGATTGTTCCCATTCTCGCTGAGGGATAAAGCCAAGAATTGGCTCACATCTCTTCCTGCAGGATCAATCACCACCTGGGATACTATGGCCCAAAAATTCCTCGGTAAGTTTTTCCCTCCAGCAAAATCTGCAAAAATGCGTAACGATATCACTAATTTCTTGCAGATGGATAATGAGTCGTTATACGAAGCATGGGAAAGATTCAAGGAGCTGCTAAGGAGGTGCCCACATCATGGATTACCAGTCTGGATGCAGGTACAAACTTTTTATAATGGGTCTAGTGCAAGTATCCGGCCTACTATTGATGCAGCTGCAGGTGGGACATTAAATAATAAAACACCTGAGGAGGCTTTTGATCTAATAGAAGAGATGGCATCAAACAACTATCAGTGGCCTACTGAAAGGCTACAAACTAGGAGAACGGCAGGAGTTCATGAAGTGGATGCATTATCTGCACTCACAGCTCAATTTGAAGCACTTAACAGAAAGATAGACCATATGAGTGCTTCAGCTATGAAAATTCAAAATGCCGTATGTGAATTTTGTGGTGGAGGACATGCCAGCAATGAATGCCAGGTAGGTAACAATTTTGCTCAACCTTCTGAAAATACTAATTTTGTTGGAAATTTTAACAGATCACAAAATAATCCTTATTCCAACACTTACAACCCGGGGTGGCGAAATCATCCGAATTTTTCATGGGGCAATCAAAATGCGATGAGACCACCACCAGGATTCAAGCAGCAGGAGGAGAAAAAGCCGAATCTGGAAGATATTGTTGCTAAGCTGGCGACCTCTACTCAAGATTTCATGAAGAGTACAGATGCAAGACTCCAGAATCAAGAGTCATCTATCAGAAATCTGGAAATGCAAATAGGACAGATGGCTAATATGATCTCAGGTAGACCACAGGGTTCTTTGCCAAGCAACACAGAAAAGAATCCTATTGAGAACATAAAGGCAATTACTTTGAGAAGTGGCAAACAATTGGGACAAGAGGATGCTAAACAGGAGGTCAACATTGAACAAGAAGAAGAGAGTAATGAGCAATCCAAGGAAACATGCAAGAGCAAGCTTTTTCCTAATGATCCCAAGCCCTATGTGCCTCCCATCCCATTCCCTCAACGACTCCAGCAGCACAAATTAGATAAGCAATTTTCTAAATTTCTTGAGGTGTTTAAAAAATTGCATATTAACATTCCTTTTGCAGATGCTTTAGCCCAGATGCCTAGCTATGCAAAATTCTTGAAGGAGATTTTGGCCAACAAAAGGAAGCTGGAGGATTATGAAACAGTAAAATTGAATGAGGAATGTTCAGCCATTCTACAGAATAAGCTGCCACCTAAACTAAAAGATCCAGGGAGTTTTACTATTCCTTGTAGTATTGGTGACTCTTATTTCGAAAAAGCATTATGTGATTTAGGGGCTAGTATCAATTTAATGCCTTTTTCTGTTTTTAAGAAATTAGGTTTGGGAGAGGTTAAAGCAACCACAGTGTCACTTCAACTTGCAGACCGAACAATTAAGCACCCAAGAGGTATTGTGGAAGATGTACTAGTAAAAGTTGACAAGTTTATTTTTCCTGCAGATTTCATTGTTCTAGAAATGGAGGAAGATCATGAGGTTCTACTCATTTTAGGCCGTCCTTTTCTAGCTACTGGAAGAACCTTGATAGATGTGCAACAAGGAAAATTAATTCTCAGGGTTCAAGATGATCATGTCACCTTTAATGTGTTTGAAGCAATGAAATATCCCTCAACTGATGATTCTTGCTTTAGAATTGACACCATTGATAAACTGGTATCTAAGATTTTTCAGGAAGATGTTTTCAAGGATCCGCTTGAAGCTTGTCTAACTCAATCTACTGGTGCGGATGTTGAGAATGAGGAAATAAGGGAATATGTAGAATTTATGGAGGCAAATCCACCAATTCCGAGGCATAAGGCATTGCAACTTGAAGAAGTGGGACAGTCCATCACAAGGCCTAAGCCGTCAATTGAAGAGCCTCCTATTCTTGAACTTAAACCCTTACCTTCTCATTTAAAATATGCATATTTAGATGGCAATTCCTCACTACCTGTAATTATTTCTTCTTCTTTGACAGATCTTATGGAGGAAAAACTGCTTAGGGTGTTAAGAGAGCACAAAGGCGCAATTGGGTGGAAGATTGCAGACATCAAGGGAATAAGCCCCTCCATTTGCATGCACAAAATTCTTATGGAGGAGAAATACAAGCCCACCATCCAACCCCAAAGGCGTCTGAATCCAAAAATGCAAGAAGTGGTGAAAGCTGAGGTTATCAAACTATTGGATGTCGGGATCATCTATCCTATATCTGATAGTTCATGGGTAAGTCCTGTGCAAGTTGTGCCGAAGAAAGGAGGTATGACTGTTCAAAAGAATGACAATAATGAGTTAATTCCAACTAGAACAGTTACTGGGTGGCGTGTTTGTATGGATTATAGGAAATTAAATGACGCCACTAGAAAAGATCATTTTCCTTTACCATTTATTGATCAAATGTTGGAAAGACTTGCAGGACATCAATTCTATTGTTTTCTAGATGGATATTCAGGGTATAATCAAATCCCTATTGCACCCGAGGATCAAGAAAAGACCACGTTCACTTGTCCCTATGGCACTTTTGCATATAGAAGAATGCCATTTGGTCTTTGTAATGCACCGGCAACTTTTCAGCGTTGTATGATGGCCATTTTTTCTGATATGGTTGAGAAATTCATTGAAATTTTCATGGATGACTTTTTTGTCTTTGGCACATCATTTGATTTATGCTTACATAATTTGGCATTGGTGTTACAAAGATGTGAGGAAACTAACCTTGTTTTGAATTGGGAAAAATATCATTTTATGGTGCAGGAAGGGATTGTGCTTGGACACAAAATCTCCAAAGACGGTATAGAAGTTGATAGAGCCAAAGTGGAGGTTATTGCAAAATTGCCGCCACCCACATCTGTCAAACTCGTTCGCGGATTCTTGGGGCATGCTGGATTTTATAGGCGATTTATAAAAGATTTTTCAAAAATTGCTAGACCTTTGTCTAACTTGTTAGTTAAAGATGCCCCGTTTGTGTTTTCTGATGAATGCTTGCAGGCCTTTAACACTTTGAAAGAAAAGCTTGTGTCAGCAACTATCATGGCAGCGCCTGATTGGGATTTACCTTTTGAGCTCATGTGTGATGCAAGTGATTCAGTAGTTGGAGCAGTGCTGGGCCAACGAAAGAACAAAATTTTTCAAACTATATATTACGCTAGTCGAACCTTGTCGGGAGCACAACTGAATTACACAACTACAGAAAAGGAACTTCTGGCTGTAGTTTTTGCTTTTGATAAATTTCGTTCGTATTTGATTGGTTCAAAAGTAGTTGTTTACTCTGATCATTCTGCTCTGAAATACTTACTTGAAAAGAAGGAATCCAAGCCCAGGTTAATCAGGTGGATATTGTTGCTTCAAGAGTTTGATTTGGAGATCAAGGATAAAAAGGGAACTAAGAACCTAGTTGCAGATCACTTATCCAGAATTCCCAATCATGATGAAGTGGACAGCCCAATTCTGGAGGAATTCCCTGATGAGCAGGTATTCTCTCTCAAATCCCCGCGAGTCCCCTGGTATGCTGATTTGGTAAATTTTTTAGCAAGTAATGTTGTACCCCCTGATTTGTCATATCAACAAAAGAAAAAATTCTTGTCTGATGTTAAACACTATTTTTGGGAAGACCCTTTCTTGTTTAAAGTTTGCGCAGATCAAGTGATAAGAAGATGTGTTTCTGAGGACGAAATGGTAAGCATTTTACAACTTTGTCATGATGGGGAGGCTGGTGGTCATTTTAGTGGTTCTAAAACTGCTGCTAAAGTATTACAATCAGGTTTCTATTGGCCCACACTTTTTAAAGATGCACATTTCTATGTAGCCTCATGTGATTGATGTCAAAGAATGGGAAATATTTCTAGGAAAAATGAGATGCCTTTAAACAACATTCTTGTGTGTGAACTATTTGATGTTTGGGGTATTGATTTCATGGGACCATTTCCACCTTCATTTGGGAATGAATACATTTTAGTAGCCGTTGAGTACGTATCTAAGTGGGTAGAAGCAGCTATTGTACCAACAAATAACACTAAGGTCGTAGTCAAATTTCTAAAAAAGAACATTTTTTCCCGATTTGGCACCCCTAGGGCAATCATAAGTGATCAAGGGTCGCATTTCAGTAGTAAGCAATTTGAGGCACTCTTGGGAAAATATGGGGTTACACATAAGGTGGCACTAGCATATCATCCTCAGACTAGTGGTCAAGTGGAAATTTCAAATAGGGAAATCAAGAGGATTTTGGAGAAGACAGTAAATGCCTCTAGGAAGGATTGGTCTATTAAGTTAGATGATGCACTTTGGGCATATAGGACTGCATTCAAAACTCCCATCGGGATGTCCCCTTTCAGGCTAGTTTTTGGAAAAGCATGTCACCTGCCAGTGGAACTAGAACATAGGGCTTATTGGGCAACTAAATGTTTGAATTTTGATGCGCAGTTGACAGGTGAGGCTAGGTTGCTGCAACTAAATGAGCTGGATGAATTTTGGCTTGATGCTTATGAGAATGCAAAGCTTTACAAGGAGAAAACGAAAAGATGGCATGATAAGCACATTCTCAGAAAAGAATTTGCAGTTGGTCAACAGGTCTTGCTCTATAACTCTCGCCTTAAATTGTTTCCAGGTAAGCTGAAATCTAGGTGGTCAGGACCATTTACAGTAACACAAGTCTTTCCATCTGGAGCAATAGAGGTGGCACATGATACCAAAGGCAAATTTAAGGTCAATGGTCAGCGCTTGAAGCCCTACTTTGGAGGTGGAGTTAACAGGAATAAAACCACCATCGAATTACAAGCTCCTACCAAGTGACATTGAGACAGTCTGGCTGAAGACAATAAAGCAAGCGCTTCTTGGGAGGCAACCCAAGCATTTTCTTATTTATCATGTTCAAAAAAAAAATAATAATAATAAATAAATAATTTAGGTTATTTTTGTTTAACATTATCATTTTGTTTTGCAGGAGTCGAAGTCAATAAGGGAGCATCAAAACAAAAATCGCTGGTGAACTGTTTTTTTTTGGCAGAGTCCAAGCGCCGCAGCCCTCAATTGAGAGCACCGCGGCGCTGTTTTGGAGAATGAAAACATCGATGGCAGAAGGAAAGCGCCGCGGCGCTATAACATCAGCGCCGCGGCGCCATGAAAAAAAAAAAAAAAAAAAAAAGAGGCAGAATGACAGCGCCGCAGCACTGGAATTTAAGCGCCGCGGCGCTGTGTGCGTGATTCCGAAAAAAAAAAAAAAAAAAAAAAAAAAAAAAAAGAAGGTGGCTTTAAACCGAACAATCCCTCTTTCTTTCCCTCATTCCCACCATTTACTTTCTCTCTCTACAACAAAACTCTTCTCTCCCACTTCTTCTTCTCCTCCTTCTCTCTAGAAAATTTTCCCATCCTCATCCTCCAACGTTGTGGCTGCCATCTCCTTTCGGTTCGTCTTTCTCTTCAAGTAAGTTGCCTCCTTGTCATATCTTTGAGTATTTTTATTTAATTTTTGTTATTTTTATTTTGTTTATTATTTCATATTTGTGTGATTATTTTTTTTCTTTAATTTGCACTTGTTAGGTTTTCTTTCATGATTCTAGTTAGATTTTGATATAGGTAATCTTTAGTAAGTGAAATTTTGACGGTGTTAGGTTCTACTCTTTAACGTGTGTGCCATACAAAAATAAAAAATAAAAAAAAATAAAAAAAAAAATATGGCTTCTAAGCGCACACGAACTGTAGCTTCATCATCCACCCCATATACTCGGTTTGTGAGTGAGGCCGCGAGAAAAAGACATAATAATGCTATTGTTAAGAAAACTGTAGTACCGGAGCGGGGTTTGGACTTTAGCGATGGTTTCTCTACCGTTTTTTTAATATAGTTATGCAAAGAGGATGGAGCAAATTTCTCGAGCAACCCGAGGCGGCTATAGTTCCACTTGTCCGGGAATTTTATGCTAATGTTCCAGACCACACTAACCTCCAGGTAAGTGTACGCGGTAAGATGGTTCGTTTTGATAAAATAACTATTAACAGGTATTATGGGCTTCGAAATATTGATAATGATGATTATTATGAATACCTCAATGAACATTTCTTGGCACCATAGCTACTGCAGGCACCACATGGAAATTAACACGGGGAGGTGAAGCGGTGTCGTTTCCCTTCTCCGCGTTAAACAGGGAGTACAAAGCGTGGTTGTATTTTATTGCATCGAAATTAATGCCTGTAATGCACTTTTCTGATGTTACCAAGGACAGAGCTGCCTTGTTATTTGCTATTGTTACAGGTAAAACGATTGATGTGGGAAACGTAATCCAAGACAGTATTCTGAGAACTGCTATGGGTTCCACGACTGGTGGTTTGGGTCACTCTTCCCTCATCACACGCTTATGCCTCGACGCCGGAGTCCCATTCGACCAAGAGGAAGAATTATTGCAACCCATGAAAATCATTAACAGAAAGGTCGTGGGAAGCTTCAGAGACCAAGAAGTATGCCCTCCGATTCGGCAAGACACTGGTGCCTCCGCCTCGAGCCAACCCCCTCAGCCCGAACAAGTCACTCCCATAGCTCAACCGCCTGCTGTCCCTGTCCCTGAGTTACCAATCAGTGATCGCTTGCGTCGTTTGGAATTAGGCCTAGAATATAATATTGCCATGACGCGGGCAATTGCTCGACACTTGGGCATGGATGAATCTCAACTTCCACCTCCACCGCATTTTCCTGATCACTCTGAGCCTTAATTTCACTTGCCATTTTTATTTCATTATTTCGGTTTTCTTTTCATTCTCAATTTCTTAAGGTTTTTGTTTTGTTTGTTTTCCTTGTTGTCCAGATCACTTCTCGGAGTTCCCATGGCTGCACAAGTCCAATTGGCCTCATTTATTACTCAGGGGGTTTCCTTACCTTTTCTTCTTTATTTATACATTGAGGACAATGCTCTATTTAGTTTGGGGGGGGAAACAAAAATTTTTGTTTGTTAAAACTTGTGTTCACCCTTTTTGAAACTTGAAGTGATACATTCCTGCATTGATGAATCTGGATATGATTGAATCCTTTATTTGGATGTCTTAAAATTTGTAGGAGGTATGAATTTTGTCTAAACGTGTGATGGATTTGTTGTTTAATTCTAATTCTGAATTTATGATCTATTTCTTGAGCACAAAAATCTTGAATTTTTGAATTGTGTGTATGTCCATTAATGTTCACCCATGTTTTAGAATTCATCTGATTTTCTCTCGAGGCGAAATCCTAGGCTACATCTGACTGAAAACATGATTTAGGCCATTTTTGGATCGTTTGAGCCGTTCAAGCCAACCTTGGTTAAATATCCCTAGTCACCTTGTTGAGCCTTGATGCATTAACCGTTCTTTCTTTGTCACCCACATTTGTTAAACCAGCCAATCATTTTTACCTTGTCCCACATCCCGTAAACATGTTGATTTCTGAAGAAGGTAAGCGTATTTTGGGAGGTAGAATGGAGCAAGGGAATTGTTGAGTTGTTTCTTGAAGCATAGAAGTTTTTGAGTCTCGCGTGGTATTAATTTTGCTATTTAAGATCTTATTAGTTTTCATATGATTGAATTCAAAAAAAAAAAAAAAAAAAAAAAAAAAAAAACAACAACAACACAAAAGTGTTGAAAAAAAAGAAAAAGAAAAAGAAAAAGAAAAAGGATGAAACAACAACAGTGAGTGACTAAGAAAATGAAAGTGCATAATTGAGTGCAGTTGAGGGCGATAGAGTGAGTTTGGGGATAGGGTCTAAATTGGTTAGAAGTTGGATGGCTTGAAGAGAAGGTAAATGTTGATTGTACAGTTGAAGTGGTTTAAGGGTATACAACCAAGACGGATTCTAGTTGGAGTCTAGAAATCAACATGTGAGGGGTGAATTGAGCCTAAAATTTACTTTTATCTTACCTCTAGCCCAGCCTAACGTTACAAGCTTAATAAAGCCCTAATGATTTTTAGTTGGATGACTAGCCTACATTAGTGGAGAAAGAAATGAAAGGTGAACCTATGAAACATGTTTCTGTGCACAACTCATCAAAGCTTCTCAGAGTAATGTGGATGTTACTGAACTGCATACAATTTGAAAAGAATGGATAACACACACACACGGGTCATGAAATTAGAATTAGTCTTAACCAGCAAATCGATCTCAATGTTTGAATGGAATTTGTTCTTTTCTGTGAATTGTAAGATGGAAAAATTTTGGAGGACATCTTGAAGGATTTGTTGGTCCATGTTTGTGTTACTTCTTGATTTTGCTCGAGGACTAGCAAAAGTTAGTTTGGGGGGTTTTGATAACTCTAGTTTATAGAGTTATTTGGCCACTTTTAATTAACGAATATTGCTATGTTTTTGAGAAAAATTACATGAAACATCCAACTTTTTCATAAAAGCATGATTTTATTGATGTAGGTTGAAGAAAGAAAGAAAACAAAACAAAAGGGAGCAAGAGCACAAGAAATCTGGGACCAACTTTGCTGGCAGAGTTGAAGCGCCGCGGCGCCCAGGCGCCCATTGAAAGTGCAAGAATGGCAGAAACTCAGCGCCGCGGCACTGGGGAAGAAGCGCCGCGGCGCTACGGCGGAAAAGAAGAGAAAAACAGAGGAGCAGCGCCGCAGCGCTGGAAAAGAAGGGCCGCGGCGCCAGAGTGATACTGAACCACGATTTTTGGACGCAAAAACAGGGGATTTGTTATTTTAAGAGTAGTATAAATAGAATAGTTTTGGGTAGCTAGGTTATCAGTTAATTTTAGAAAGCGTTGTTTATTTTTCTTAAGAGCCGTCAAGCATTCCGGAGTAAGAAGTGAAGAATTGGTGACAGAATTTCTTGCTCTCTTAACTCTTGATGTTTGATTCAATTAAATTTTCAGATTTTATTTCTTTTTCAATTATGTTCTAATTTTCTTAGTTAGGGCTATGATGTAACCTAATCATGACAATGTGAATTTCATATTTATGCACCATAATTGATTTTATTCATGTGAGTTATGTGTTACTATGTTTAATGTTTTTAAATGATTAGCTACCATTTAAATGATCTGATGTGCATGTTCAAAACTGAGAAGGGAGAATTATGCAAATGCTTCATCTAACATATAACCATGAATTAAATATGGATAGAGATATACCATATTATTTGTGTGGCTTCATTTGGAAAGTTCATGAATCCTAATGCATTCTGATTTATTTAAATTCACATAGAGATATAGTGAGTTAATAAACTGAGTAGGTTTGCTATACCTAGAGATAGGATAGTAAATAATTTAGGAATTTCCGTCATCACATGTGTATTATTGATTGGGTTGCATAATTTTATGAAATTCATATCTAGTGATTATGGTGAAATCAAATGCCTTAACGCCTTGTCTTATCGAAGTATCTTTTAAAATTGATTGTAATTTTTATTCTTAATTTAGTACTTTAGTTCAGTAATTTATTCAATCACAACCTCATATGATCAACTAGATAAACCTTAGAGTTAATCCAATTTTAGTACTTAGTTAGATTATTATACAATAGTCCCTGTGAGACGATACTCTTACTCACTATTGTATTACTTGATCGATAACGTGCACTTGCGTTAGTGGATTTTACCGAACAGCATACCACTATAAAATGTGGATGTCACCCTTTGGTACATCAAAAGACATAAGTCAAAACAAGGGGCCCATTATTCATCTCAAGATTAAGATACAATACAAATGATTACCTAAAGTGAATCGATTGTCGAGACAGAATTATTGATCCAAATCAATTCACTTTATGTGCCGATCTAACACATCATCACCTATGACAACGCGCCAATATTTCTATTCACAAAGTCCACCTCCGATGGTCAAGGAAAACCATCTCCCACTAGGGATATAGATAACATAACAATCTTTGCATGAATAAAGCGCCTAACTTTATTCCCTCAATTGTGGATCTTATGATTTATACCATCACCTTAAGAATCTTGTCTTCCGCATAATCTGTCCATCATATGCCCAATTCTTAAAGGTTTAGACCGATAGTCTCAGCCTATTGCTTGCTTAACATATATTCAACAAATATGAACATAAAGAGGACAAGATTTGGTATATAAATAATAAATAAAATCTTTATTGATAAAAATGTCTCTAAAAGTGTATTACATTTTTACTCCTTAGGGCATACACGTCCAACAATCTCCCACTTGCACTAAGTGAGTAAATATGAAAAATCTTGCATCCCCATATCCTCCACATGCCTCTCGAAGACTCTCTAAGTCAGTGTCTTCTTGAATGGATCAGCTAAATTATCCTCTAATGCGATTTTGCATACCATGACAAGCCCGCCCTCAACGAAGTCCTTTATCACATGATACTTTCGATTAACATGTCTACTCTTCTTATGAAATCTTGGTTCCTTAGCATTAGCTACCACCACACTATTGTCACAGTATAGTGCTACCGCCTTATCCATACCAAGAACTACCTCAAGATCCCTATGGAACTTATGAAGCCACACTACTTCTTTCGAAGCATCACTAGTTGCCACATACTCAGCCTCCATCATTGAATCTGAAGTGCAATTTTGTTTTACACTTCTCCAACTGATGGCACCGCTACCTAGAGTAAACACAAAACTCGAAGTCGATCTTCTCGAATCTAGACAAGATTGGAAATCTGAGTTAGTATATCCTAGAGGACTTAAGTCCTCATCTGAATATACAAGCATATACCCCCGAGTCCTTATCAGGTACTTGAAAATATGCTTAACCGCTATCCAATGGTTTGGTCCCAAATCTGCCTAAAACTGACTTACAATCTCGACCGTATAATAAATATCTGATCATGTGCAAAGCATGGCATACATGAGACTACCCACTACCGAAGCATACGGCACCTTCTTCATGTTTTCTCTTTCTTCTTTAGACTTTGGAGAGTCTTTCTTAGAAACAGTAATTCCAGACCTAGATGGTTGCCCACCTTTTTTGGAATCCTGCATTGCAAATCTCCTGAGAATCTTGTTCATGTAGCCAACCTAGGAGAAAGCTATCATTTTGTTCTTCCTATCTAGAAAGATCTGGATATTGAGAACAAAATTAGCCTCACCCAAGTCCTTCATGTACAACTACTTGGCCAACCATAATTTGACTGATGATAATGCCCCAACGTCATTGCCAATTAGCATAATGTCATCTACATAGAGTAGTAAAAAGACCACCTTCCCATCCTTAATGTGTTTGTACATACATGGCTCATCCACATTATGTGAGAACCCACAAGTCTTGATCCCTTGATCAAATCTTATGTTCCAAGAATAGGAAGCTTGCTTAAGCCCATATATTGACTTTTGTAGCTTATAAACCTTACCCTCCTGACCTTTAACCTTGAACCAGTCCGATTGTTCCATATAAATGGACTCATCAAGATAGCCATTTAAAAAAGCAATCTTAACATCCATCTGTCAAATTTCGCAATCGAGAGCGGCAACTATAGACAAGAGAATCCAGATGGACTTAAGCATGGCTATAAGTGAAAAGGTTTCCTCGTAATCGATTCCTTCCTTTTATGTGTTAGCTACTAGTCTAGCCTTAAATGCTTCGACCTTTCCATCCACTCCTCTTTTCCTCTTCCAGATCCATTTACACCCTATGGGTTTTACCCCTTCGGGAAGATCCACAAGTTCCCAGACTTGATTAGTCTCTATAGACTTTATCTCTGTGTTCATAGCCTCGGTCTAGAGTTTTGAACAATATCCTCTATAAACTCTACATAAGTATAAGGATCCCTATAATGTTCATTCAGTTTGGCCAATAAGGCCTCACCGCTAAACATATACCTCTCGAGTTGACGCCCGATCCTCCCACTATGCCAAAGCCACTTAGGTTGTTGTCCAGGTTCATTTGGTTTTTCTACACCGATTGGAGTGGTTTCTACCGAAACCACTGGAGTGATTGAATCACTCCTCAACAACTACTTTGCTTCGAGGCTTAAAGTCATTCACGTAACTCTCCTCAAGGAAAGTTGCATTATTTGAAACCATGACTTTATTTTCCTTTGGGTTATAGAAATAACCCTCTTTAGTCATTTTTGGATATCTTACAAATATGCAAACTTTTAAACATCCTTCTAACTTATTCGCATCCCTAAACAGGTCCCCATATGCGAATATGGTTTAAGGATGTCTTCTTGCCTGTCCATAACTTGTGAGGAATTTTAGAAACCAATTTTGAAGGCACATCATTTAGAAGATAACATGCAGTTTGCAGTGCATATCCCTAAAAGGATAAAGGCAATGATGAATAACTCATCATGGACCTAACCATGTCTAACAAAGTCCTATTCTTTCTCTCCGCTGCACCATTTCTACTGTAGAGTGCCTAGCGTAGTCAATTGGGATAGAATCCCAGTCTCTAATAAGTGTCGTAAGAACTCATTAGAAAGGTATTCTTCACTCTGATCAGATCAAAGTGCCTTTATGGGTCTACATAATTGCTTTTCCACTTTAACCCAAAACTCCCTAAACTTGTCAAAAGTTTCACTTTTGTGGTGCATTAGGTACACATACCCATAACTTGAGTAATCATTAATGAAAGTGGCGAAGTACTCATACCCTCCTCATGTTCGGATGTTCATCGGTCCGCAAACATCACTATGCACAAGTTCTAGAACTCCTTTGGCCCTATTGCCCTTAGACCCGAAGGTCTTTTGGTCATTTTACTCTCTAAACAAGATTCACATTGTGGTATAGATTCTACCTTTAAGTGACTTAAAGGTCCATCCCTTACCAACCTTTGAATCCTATTCAAGCTAATATGACCTAATTGCAAATGCTAAAGATAAGTCTCATTAAAGTGAGAAGTCTTAAGTCTTTTAGAGTTATTATCATTCACCTCAGTGTTCAGCAGTGAGTCCATCTTAGGTTTGATAAAATATAGATTGTCTTGCATCCATCCATCATAGATAAAAGATTTCTTTTTACAAATCAGCACTTTATTATTAAAAGAAACCGAATAGGAATCTTTAAATAAACAAGCTACAAATATCAAATTCTTTCTGAATTTAGGAACATAAAACATTCTTGCAAAACCAAACTCCTATATCTACCAAAATAAAAAAGGATATCTCCCGCTACCTCAGCCAACATCAAGGATCTATCACCCATCTGAAACATGAAGTTTTCACAAAGTAAACTTCTCGTTTCCTGGAATCCCTCCAAGGAAACACAAACATGATTAGTTGCTCCAAAATCTATGACCCAAGTATCATTGGATTCCTCAACCAAACAAGTTTCTAAAGCTAGAAAGTCACACTTACCTCCTTAGGTAAAGAAGTCCTTGCAATTCTTCTTTATGTGTCCAACCTTTCCATCCTTAGCCTTTTGCTTCCTTCCATTCCTTGGATTAGGATTGGAACTGGATGTAACTACCAAGTCAACCTCTCCACTAAAAGTTGTTTCCCTAATCACTTTTTTGAACTCCTGTAACTATTTTATCAACTCCGTCAAGGTTACATCCTGTCTATTGCTCAAATAAGCTCAAAATAGGATGAACTCCTTTGATAGAGTCCAAAAAACCATAGTTATCTGTGACTCGACATTGATAATGGCTCCATGGGTTTGAGTCTTAACGAGGTAACCTAGGACCAACATCATATGCTCCTTTTTAGATCTCCCCAGTTTTTGCTTGCAGTTCAAAAGTTTCTAAAGTGCCCTTTTTTGTTTTGATATAGCTTCGTCTCCAAACATGTTTTCAAGATTATCTAAGATCCACTTTGCAGTCTCATAATGTTCATGTTGAGCTTGTAGTATGTTATTCATACTAGCCATAACATAATACCGAGCCTGATCGTTAGCAACTTTTTAGCGATGATACGCTTGGATTTGCTCATAAATGGATTTCCCAATAGGTTTGGGAGGACACGGTGTGCTTAGCACAGTTAGTTTGTCAAAGGATAGGATGATATTTAGGTTCTATTTCCAATCGTTAAAATTCTCACTGGTTAATTGGTTTTTATCAAGTATCAAAGACAAAGCGTTTTTAGACATTTTTTTTCCATCTACAATAAAGAACCATATACCAAACATAAGCAAACATAGCATAATAATTTAGTAAGATAACATAATCATGTATAGCATACAAATGTGTTTATGTGTCAAAACCTTGAAAAAATCACAACCTTGCAACGATTATTCCCAACTCAGAATTCAGCAAGCCACCTTAGGGAGACTTGCCAAATTCAATTAGGAACACAGATCCTCTCCTAATTAATATATGCCAGTTAGGACCCATATGATCCAGCATATATTAATAATCATTTCCTTGGCTATTAATTTTATTAACAGAACTCCTAGGGGAGGTTAATAATAAAATTAACATGAGTGTATAACCAACGTTTTAAAATTTTATCCATGGCTTATTATCGTCACCTTGGGGTGATCAACGATAAACCACGCTAAAATACCCTATCCTTTCAGAGATCCAATCTGGTACATGATGAAATCCCTTCCTTGGGGTCGGGACTACCACGTGCTACCTATGGACCAACGATGAAGGCTGTAGGTCCTCTCTTCAAAAACCTTCTCCCACTCATTCTTTTGAAATCAAGGTTTTATTTTAAAATACATGCATGAACAATTTTAATATGAGCGGCACTCCCTTTCTATATGGCATGTTATCAATATACATGGTAAATCATATTATAATGCAGGCAAGCAAAGCAATCAAGCAAATTAATAATAAATAACCATAATATTATGGTTCTACCCTAGAAAATAGAAAATAAATATTGCAAGAGAATAATAGAAACATATTATGAATTCTTTATCCTTGAATCTCCAAGTTGTGTCCTTCTTCATGTAAAGCCCATCTTCAAGTCTTCAATCCCGTATGAATCGAATACTTCAAATTTTCTGTCATATCCAAATATAATGTTTCTCAGAATTGTCCTAAAAATTAAATTAAAACTACATGAAAGTTGCACCTTTTTTGGAAAGAATTTCCAGCTTTCTGCTGGTAAGCTGATCCTTTTTCTAGAAAGAATTTCCCAAACCGGCCAGCCGGTCATGACCCACCAGCCTGTTGATCTTTATAGATTGGCCTACCAGTTCATGACAAATCGGCTTGTTGGACTAAAAGTTTGGCCTGCCACCGAGCCACCTGATTTTTGCCCCGCTAACAGCCTATTGAATCTCATATCTAGGATGCTGATCTGTGACTATCGGCCTGCTAGACTTGGAGGTTCGGCATACTGACCAAATAGAGATCACCCATTTCTAGAAAATATAGTTTTTTTAATGCAATTCATTAATTTTATTTTCAACAACACAAAAACATAAAACTAGAGACTTAGGAAATACCTAGGAATGCTATCATCCACTTTCTAGATCTATCTTCTCCAAATAATTATTTAACTACAAAATTCTTACAAATTTAAAATTAAATAATAATTCCTAGATGGAGATGATAGTCTGTCATCTAATTACATGAAAAACATAGATAAATATTCTAACCTCTAAGGAACCATAACCGGCATGAATTAATTAATTAATTAATAATAAAATAATAATTTAATCAACCATAATTAATTAATAAACATTCATTATATAATCCATAACAACATAAAAAATATAGAAACCCTAAAGTGCTAACTCTCTAAAAAATTAAATTTAAGCATAGGAGAGATCAAGATCACATAATTTATATGTATAGTATGATCACAAACTTGCAAATTTATGTAAAAACCATGGCTCTGATACCAATTGTTGAAAAACTAGTACGCAATAGAATTTTAAAATTTTTATATTAGAGTATTTTCTAAAACACAAGTTTGACATGCTATATGCATAAATTAACCTGATCTTACTAATCTTTTGTGTGTCGAAAAGCTCCTGCAATCAATGAAGAGGAGTAACATTCCAAAAGGACCTCAACTAACTGGCCCTTTTTGCTATTCTCTATCTATGATCAAAGCGAGTATGGGCTCACGTCATTAAGCTTTTCCACCAGGTGATTCACCTTCCAACTAATTGAGAGAACCCAAAGCTACAATTAGTGATTTGAGAACAATAGCTGTCAAGGAGTTTCTAGAGTCTCACTGGTAGAGTCTCACTCTTAATCTCTCAAGTGACCTAAATAATAATAAGACTCACCCCCTTTTTATAGAGGTTGGGTCTAGGAGTCAGTCCTTATCATATAAGGCCTAAAAAATTTGAATAAAAATCAAGTCAGGAACAATATCTGGTAAAATCTATGTCTAAATAAGTGATCTTTTTATTGAGAAGCCGGCATGTCGATTTGTCTAACCGACATGCCAAACTTGGCCCATTGGTAGGCCTGTAACGCCCCCTTTACGGACGTTACAGATGTCGTTACATTTATACATTCATACTTATTTGAACTTTAAATATAAACATAAATACAAAACTTATACGATACGTTTAATAGTGAACTTAATTAAAACATACATAACCAGGATCCATTCATGCATTTTTTTTTAATATTGTTTAAATAACGTTGCTTAACTTATTCCATATCACAATTTATACAATTATACTTTAAATTAATCATAAACTTATTTGAATAAAATAGACATACCAAGTTGTAAAATCATAACTTATAAAAACATCACATCATTTAATAGTTACATACACCCACAGTTCGGCAGGCCGAACATGGGACTTCGGCAGGCCAAACATGATCGGCAGGCCGAAAATCCTCAACCGGCAGGTCGGTAGAGGCTTTGCAAATCTGGCTTAAAAACTCAACATCGTCCGGCAGGCAGAAACATGATTGGTAGGCTGAACTTTCAAACATCGGTAGGTCGACCAAGGATGTTCGGCAGGCCGAACGAGCCAAAATCCTTGAGAAAACTTAATTTGTAAAATAGATTTAACTTTTTGTAAAAATGCGGAAGATCAAAGTTCTTAAAATGATGAAATAAAATATAAAACATAGTTCATGTATTCTTAAAACTTATCATAAAAATATGTTCAAAATATAAAACTAGATTTAAAACATAAAAACATTCTTCTTGATCTTCTTCCAGTTACAATTCATCATGCTTAATGCTCACACACCATCCCATGTCCTCCGCCTAGTCCATGATCTTCTTACCCTTATCTGCAACATAACATAAAACTTGATTAAACTAAAGCTTAGTAAGTACATATAATTCTCACAATAAAAAACATTCCATATACATCATCATCATATCATAAAAGTGCCTTAAGCACAATTTCATAGAAACATATCTTTCATTACATTGACCATATTAAAACTTATTCCATTTTATCTTAAGGGCCCAAGTGTTGCACCATAAACATCATTGTAGGCGCGCCGTCATGAGAGGAGAAGGTAGCTAATCCCAAACCAAAGATGACATCATAACATATCATTTCATAACATTAGTGTGCAACACTTATTAGGTGATATGTATATACATAATTTTCATACTTTGAAATATGTCATCATCATACATGCATAATTTTAAATCATGTAAATCTTTCAGAAGAAATCCTTTAAGGAAACATCCATAAAATTATCATGAATATCATTGTGAACATATCATCAAACCTTGTAAAACATGTTATGTTGCAGGTGAGAATGTACTTACCTTAATAGCTAGCTTACTTAACCTTAATATGCTTTGGTGACGACGCCGCAGTCTCGATGTGCTCGTTCCTTTGAGTGTTCATGCCATTTATCTATTTAGAAATACAATAAAATTAATACTTATTATCATATCGTAAATCATCCATTCATATAACATTCATGTTTACATTCATCTCATATTACAAACATAATTCATAACCATCATCGTGAAGACATAAAATTATCATCACATATACATTATTCATAACATGCTTCCTTAAGTATTATCATCAAAACATCTCATACATTACAAACATGAATATCTTTTAAAAACATTTTCTAATAATTAAAATACATACATTTTCAAATTCATACAAACATCTTCTTATCATGTATTTCAATATCATGAAATTATTTCCTCATTAATAAAATCATTTAAACATATAAAACATTTTATAAAACGATAATCCAAAAATATCATTGTTAAAACAGTTTTCTTAATGTAATCTCATAAAATTTTCATAACATAAAATGCACTCATCATAACATATACATGCACATTCTTGTCAACTTTCATGAAAAACATCATTCATTTACCCCTTGAATAAACATTACATTTTTCATGCATCAAAATTAAACAGCAATATTTTTCTGTGAGGGGTAGAGGATAGAAAATTTATATTTTTCATAGAAACACCGAAATGACTTGAAACTTGGAGAAACATCACATAAGACATACATGAACATCATATTAAAATCTCAAAGCAAAATACAATACCTAGAGAAAGATATTGTAGACGAATTGAGGAGGGGAAATTTTTTTCAAAAACATTGGAAAAAGCTGAGTCCTTACCTTAAAAGATTTTCTTCTCAAAACCCTTGAATTCAACCAACGAAAATATAACTTTTTCTTTCAATTTTGTTGCAGAGAATTTTTGAGAGAGAAGAAATGGAATTCGTGGAGAAGAGAAGAGGAAGAGAGAAAGACAAAAAAAGCATCTCAGAAATTAAGAGAGAAGGCGTGAGAGGATGAGAGAAAAATATGGAATGGAATGTTAAAAATTTTTAACGTAATGAGCATAACCGAAAAATTCAATACCCTCCATTAAGTCAGAATTTTCTGACTAATTGATGACTATTGGGGTGGAGGAAGGAGAGAAAAGAGGGAAAGTCAAAAATTTAGTCTTACTTGCCATATTTTTGCCCTCTAAAAATAGGAAACCACTTAAAATAATACAAATCAATGCGAAGTCAAACCTTTTATTTTCTTAACTGACAAAATTATTCCATTATTATGCCAATTAATCACCCAATTAACGTAATTATCTCGACCATAAATTTGGAGAGATTTTTGCTGACTGTTCGTCAGCTGTCTTCGGCCTGCCGGATCTACCAAGTTTGGCCTGCTGATGGTTCCCAATCTTTTTTGGCCTGCCGAACTTAAAAGTCTGGCCTGCCGAACTATCTTCAAATGCCATACATTAAAACATTCAATTCACCATTGCATCATAATTAAACTTACATCAAAATAATCATGAACACTTGAGCACAACGATTCCAAGCAGTCGTTACCTGTCATAAAACTTGAAATAAAAGTTAGTAACATTAAAATCATATTTCACAGCATATAACATAAATTATTAATAAAATTTTCTTAACGTTGTTACTAACTTAACGTGATCCGTTACATAAAAATAGGTGGGTGTTACAATTCTCCCCACCTTATAAAAGTTTCATCCTCGAAACTTAGAACAATTTCAGATACATAGTTCTCACGTCATTTTCTCGTTCCCATGTAGCTTCTTCAACTTGCTGATTTCGCCATAACACCTTGACCAATCGAATTTCTTTATTCCTCAAGGTCTTGGTTTTTCGATCGAGTAGCTTCATTGGCTTTACTTCATAACTTAAGTCTTCTCATATCTCGATCACTTGTGGCTCAATCACATGCGTAGGGTCCGGGACATACTTCTTAAGCGTGGAGACATGAAATACATCGTGCATTGCAGACATTTCTAAAGGCAACTTCAGCTGATAAGCTACTTTGCCTATTCGCTTCATGATTTCAAATGGACTGATGAATCTTGGACTTAACTCGCCTTTCTTCCCAAACCTCATAACTCCTTTCATTGGTGCAACTTTCACAAACACATATTTGCCCACGGCGAACTCTAGGGGTCTTCTTCCCTTGTCAGCATAATTATTCTAACGGCTTTGAGCGGTCTCTATTCTTCTTCTTATAAGCTTTATCATCTCAGAAGTTTCATTAACAAAATTAGTTCTTTCAGCATTGTCATTTTCCATCAATTTCTTTTCACCAGCTTCGTGCCAACAATAGGCGAGTTGTATTTTCGTCCATACAGTGCTTCATAAGGTGCCATTCCAATTGTCACCTGAAAGCTGTTGTTGTAAGCGAACTCTGCTAATGGCAACATTTTACACCAGCTGGTCTTAAAATTGAGAGAACAAGCCCGTAGCATATCCTCTAAAATGAAGTTTTTCCTCTCCGTTTGGCCGTCTGTTTGAGGATGAAAAGCTGTACTGAAATGTAGCTTGGTTCCCATTGCAGTCTATACACTCTTCCAAAACTTAGATGTGAACCTGCCATCACGATCTGAGATGATTGACTTGAGAATTCCATGAAGCCGTACAATTTCCTTGACATAGAGTTTCGCTAATCGTTCCATAGAGTAAGTGATCTTGATAGGAATGAAATGCGTCGTCTTAGTCAGTCGATCCACAACTACCCAAATCGCATCATAATCGTTCATAGTCCTGGGCAACCTGGTAATGAAATCCATTGTTATATCCTCCCATTTCCATTCTAGTATTTGGATAGACTGCAGTTCACTACCAGGTCTCTGGTGTTCAGCCTTTACTTGTTGACATGTCATACATTTCTTCACATACCTTGCAACATCACGTTTCATTCCAAACCACTAGAAGTTACCCCTTAGATCATTGTACATCTTTGTTGCACCTGGATGAATAGAGTAAGGAGTGTCATGAATTTCCGCCAAGATCTTTTCCCTTAAGTCATCAACATTGGGAACACATATGCGGTCCTTGAGGTACAAATTTTTGTCATCCACAATACGAAACTCTTGACGTTTTCCTTCTTTCATTTCATGCTTAATCCTTACAAGACTTACATCTTCATCTTGTTTTCTTCAAATTTCATCATACATCGTCGGAGCAATGGTGAGAGCTGACAACTGACCTACTATAAGTTCCAAACCGAAGTCTAGAATTTCCTTCCTTAAAGGTGGAGACATTACTTGCATTGACATTAAAGTGGCAACCGACTTCCTACTTAAAGCATCAGCCACTCGGTTAGCTTTTCCAGGGTGATAAAGGATTTCACAATCGTAATCCTTCACCAACTCAAGCCATCTTCATTGTCTCATGTTTAGGTCTCTTTGCGTGAAGAAGTACTTCAGACTTTGATGATCAGTGAAAATCTTGCATTGGACCCCATATAAATAATGCCTCCATATCTTCAATGCAAAAACGACTGCTGCTAACTCAAGGTCATGAGTAGGATAGTTCTTTTCATAATCCTTCAGTTGTCTTAAAGCATAAGCAATCACCCTTTCATTTTGCATTAATACAACTCCGAGGCCCATCTTGGATGCATCACTATAAATTACAAATCCATCATTCCCTTCCGGTATAGCCCATACTGGAGCTGTCGTTAGCCTCTTCTTCAGTTCTTAGAAACTCTTCTCGCATGCATCAGTCCATTCATACTTCTTTCCTTTGTGAGTCAGATTCGTAAGTGAAGCTGCTATCTTGGAGAAGTCTTCTACAAATCTTCGATAATAACCTGCTAAACCCAAGAAGCTCCTTATTTTGCTTGCATTCATCGGTTGCTTCCAGTTAAGAATAGCTTCTACTTTAGCAGGGTCAACCATAATCCCTTCCTTTGAAATAACATGCCCCAAGAATGACACTTTATCAAGCCAAAACTCACATTTAGAGAACTTTGCATATAGTTGGTGTCTTCTTAAAGTCTCCAGCACAATCCTTAAATGCTCCTCATGTTCTTCTTGATTCTTAGAATAGACAAGAATATCATTGATAAATACAACAACAAATTTATCGAGGAAATCCTTGAATACCTAGTTCATCAAATCCATAAACGCCGCAGGTGCATTAGTTAGACCGAAAGGCATAACCACGAATTCATTGTGACTATACCTCGACCTGAAGGTAGTCATGGGGATATCTACTACTTTAATCTTTAGCTGGTGATATCCTAATCGTAGATCAATCTTAAAAAATACAGATGCACCCTTGAGCTGATCAAATAGATCATCAATTCGATGCAACGGGTACTTGTTCTTGATTGTCACCTTGTTCAGCTCTCTGTAGTCAATGCAGAGTCTCATAGTGCCATCCTTGTTTTTTGCAAACAAGACTGGAGCTCCCCATGGAGAGTGACTTGGCCTGATGAATCCTTTGTCGAGTAGCTCCTTTAATTGCGTGTGAAGCTCCTTTAACTCTACTGGGGCCATTCTGTAGGACGTTTTAGAGATCGGATCGGTGCCAGGAGCGAGCTCAATCTTGAATTCAACTTTTCTTTCTGGCGGTAGACTTGTCAGATCATCAGGAAACACATATGCATATTCATGCACTATAGGTACATCATCAATTCTTATATTTTCTTCTTGGCTTTTGTCTACTATGTTCAACAGATAGCCCATGCAACCACTTGCTAATAACTTCGTTGCTTTCATGGCCGATAAAAACATGTGGGGTTTCTTTCTGGATTCACCAACATAAACGAACTTCTGATCACCTTTTGGATGGAAGATCACCTTTCATTTTCGGCATCTATAGATGCATTGTACTTGCTCAGGAAATCCATCCCAAGAATCATATCGTAGTCATGCATGTTGATCACAATAAGGTCGACAAAAAGCTCCCTATCAAAAATCCATAGGGGTACTGTACGCAAACAGCGCGTAGATAATATCACTTTCCCGGAGGGTAGTGTCGTAGTGAATCCCTGTCTCATAGGCTCTAAACGAACCTCTAACTTCTTAGCATATGACATAGATACAAAAGAATGCATGGCACCCGTATCAAAAAGGACATAAGCATCATTAGATAAACTTGTTATCTGACCTATGACCACATTAGAGGCTTCAGCAGCCACTTGTTCTTTTGTCATGGCATAGCTTCGGGCATTCGTTGGTGGAGCTTCAATTCTCCCTTGACTAATAAGTGGCCCTTCAAGGGAAGCTTGCATCTGATGAAGCTGGGCTTGAGGAGGCACTCTCTGCGGGGCATTGGCATTCATCAGCTTAGGGCAGTTCTTAACAAAGTGGTCTTCACGCCCACAAATGAAACATTGGTTTGTTCTCAAACGACATTCCCCTGGATGCTTCTTTCCACATTTGGCACATGGTTGAAATCGCCTGTTATTGTTGTTGTGCTGACCATCTCGTGCCTCTTGTTATCTTGGCCCTGCTGTTGTTGAGGATTGCCCTTCCTCTTGTTATTCCTCCTGTAACACCTCTTTTTCAGACGTCACAGATGTCGTTACATTCTTACATTCATACTTATTTAACTCAAAACATAAATATCAATACAAAACTTAAACGATACTTTTAATTGTAAAAGTAATTAAACATAGTTAACCAAGATCCATTCATATGTTTTTTTTTTTATTTTTTAAAACTTAACATTGTTAAATCACATGCTAAACTCATTCCATGTCATAATTTATTCAATTATACTTTAAATTAATCATGAACTTATTTTAATAATATAGATATACCAAGTTGTAAAATCAGGGCTTATAAAAACATCACATCATATCTCATTATTCATCACATTATTTAAAGTTTACTTACTCCCACAGCTCGGCAGGCCGAACTGGGGACTTCGGCAGGCTGAACATGATCGGCAGGCTAGAGTTCCCTCAACCGGCAGAGGCTTTGCAAAACTGGCTTAAAAACTCATCATCGTTCGGCATGCCAAAAACGTGATCGGCAAGCCAAACTTTTGGACATCGGCAGGCCGACCAAGGATGTTCGGCAAGCCGACGGAGCCAAAATCTTTGAGAAAACTTAATTTAAAAAAAAACACAACCATCCTTTCATAAAAATGCAGAAGTTCATAATACTTAAAATAGTGAAATAAAATATAAAACATTTCAAGAATCCTTTAAATATTTATCATAAAAAAAGAATGTGTTCAAAATATGAAACTTGATTTAAAATATAAAAACGTTCTTCTGGGCGTGCTTCTAGTTACAATTCATCGTGCTTAGTGCTCACACACCTTCTCATGTCCTCCGCCTAATCCATTATTTTTTTACCCTTATCTGCAACATGACATAAAACATGATTAAGCTAATGCTTAGTAAGTACATAGAATTCTTACAATTTAAAACATTACATAACATCATCATCATCATTGTCATCATATCATAAAAGTGCCTTAAGCACAATTTCATAGAAACATATCTTTCATTGCATTGACCATTTAAAAACTTATTCCATTTTATCTTAAGGGCCCAAGTGTTTCACCATGAACATCATTGTAGGCGCCCTGTCATGAGAGGAGAAAGGTAGCTAATCCCAAACCAAACATGACATCATAACATTTCATTTCATAACATTGGTGTGCAACACTTTTTAGATGATACATATATATATATAATTTTTATGCTATAAAACATATCATCATCATACATGCATAACTTTAAATCATGAAAATCTTTCATAAGAAATCCTTTAAGGAAAATAACCATAAAATCATCATGAATACCATTGTGAAAATATCATCAAACCTTGAAAAAGGTGTCATGTTGCAGGTGAGAATGTACTTACCTTTAAGCTAGCTTACTTAACCTTTATACAAGTTGGTGATGACGCCGCAGTCTCGAAGTGCTCGTTCCTTTGTGTGTTCATGCCATATTTATCCATTTAAAATACAATAAAATCAATACTTAACATCACAGCATAAATCATCCATTCATAAATCATCCATTCATTCATATAACATTTCAGTATACATTCATCACATAAACATCTTTTCATGATTTTTTTCCTTAAATCATAAAAATTACCTTAAGCATGTAAAAACAAACCATACATTTTTAAACATGAATATTTAAAAAAAAAAAAAAACATTTTCGAACAATTAAAATGATTCAAAAATTCATACAATCGTCTTATTATCATGTATAAAATTATTTCATTATCATAAAATCATTTAAACATATATAACATTTCATAAACAAAAATCCAGAAATAACATTGTTAAAACAGTTTTTTTTTTAATGTAATCTCATAAAAATTTCATAACATAAAATACATTCATCATACATTATACATGCACATTTTTGACAACTTTCATAAAAATATCATTCATTTACCTCTTGAATAAACATTACATTTTTCATGCATCAAAATTAAACAGTAATATTTTACTGTGAGGGGTAGAGGATAGAAAATTCATATTTTTCATAGAAACACCGAAATAACATGAAACTTGGAAAAACATCACATAATACATACATGAACGTCATAATAAAAACTCAGAGCAAAATACAATACCTAGAGAAAGATATTGTAGACGAATTGAGGAGGAGAATTTCTTTTCAAAATTACCGAAAAAATTGAGTTCTTACCTTGAAATTTCTTCTCAAAATTCTTGAATTCAACCAACAAAAATATGACTTTTTCTTTCAATACTTAGCAGAGAATTTTTGAGAGAGATGGAGATGGGATTCGTGGAGAAGAGAAGAAGAAGAATGAAGAATGAGAGAACGTTTCAGAACCGAGGGAGAAAAGATGAGAGAATATCTGAGAGAAAAGAACGTTAATTTTTTTTTTTTAACGTTATGAGCATAATGAAGATTCATTACCCTCCATTAAGTCAGAATTTTCTGACTGTTAGATGGCAATTGGCATGGAGGAAGGAGAGAAAAGAGGGAAAGACAAAACTCTAATCTTACTTGCCATATTTTTGCCCTCTAAAAATAGGAAACCATTTAAAATCAGACAAATCAATGCAAAGTCAAACCTTTTATTTCCTTAACTGACAAAATTATTCCATTAATATGCCAATTAATCACAATAAATCACCCATTTAACGTAATTATCTCAGCCTTAAATTTGGAGAGATTTCTGCTGACTGCTCGTTAGCTGTGTTCTGCCTACCGATTTTCCCCTTTGGCCTGTCGGTTCCAGCAAGTTCGGCCTGTCGATGGTTTTCTTCAGCCTGTCGATCTTGGGCAGACATTTCGGCCTATCGAACTTAAAAGTCTGGCCTACCAAACTGTCCATAAATGCCATACATTAAAACATTCATACATCATAATTAAACATGCATTAAAATAATCATGAACACCTGAGCACAACGATTCCATGCCGTCGTCACCTGTCATAAAACTTGACATAAAAAGTTAGTAACATTAACATCATATATCATTACATATGACATAAATTATTAATAAAATATCATTAACGCCGTTACCAACTTAACGTGATTCATTACATAAAAATAGGCGGGTGTTACACCTCTAGTTTTGGTTGTTGTTGTTGTTGTTGTTGTTCCTGTGTAGAGGGTGATTCTGGTTGTTTGTATTGTTAACCTGTTGACCCGACTGAGGCTGGTTCCTTCTTAGCTTTGACAGATGGAACTCCGCACACTGGGCCCTCATAACAACCTGCTCTTGACTTCTGGGTGGACTTGCCCCATCCACAATAGTAGCAATTTCTGGTCTAAGGGCTCTGATTAGTCTTCTAACCCTTTTCACTTTCATCCATAACCATTCCTGGGCATAAGTGGGCAAGCTGGTCGAACTTCATCACCACATCATTGACTGACATATCCCCCTGGTGCAAGCTCTCGAACTCCTCAAAATGTTTCCTTGTAACGTTCATGTGGAAAAACTTCATGTTGAATTCATGAACGAAGTCAGCCCATGTCATTTCATCAACATTCCTGCACATTTCTATGCCATCCCACCAAATTCTGGCCTCCATGGTGAGACAGTACGATTCACAGAGAACCTTCTCGTTGTTTGTGAAATCCATGAGTCTTAAGGGGGCTTCAATCGTCTTCAACCATCCCTGTGTGACTAACGGATCCTTTGAACCCTCAAAGTCTGTTGGCTTAACTTTCTTCCATCTGACCAGAAGAGGTTCCTGATAGGCCGCTCTTGGTTCAGCAGCGAGAGCTAGAACTTCATTAATTGGTGGCTACGGAGGAGGAGGAGGCACGTCGTTGCCTCATTGATCGTCATTCTGGCCGTTGGCCCTTAACGTAGATATTTCCCTTCTTTGGTCCTCAAGTTGTCTCTGCAACTCAGCAATCATTGTCATGAGTCTTTCGTTGGTCTGGGTGCGAGTCTGCATTCTTCTATGACCGTCCATCGTTAATTTCCTAAAAGAATTAGGAACTTAGAAATAATCTTCTAATATGAGACAGTTTTTCACAACTAGATCATTAATCATTAAACATCTAGACCTTAATCTTATTATCATTCTTGCATCATAACATCTAACTTTATAACATACTTACTTGGAGGACTTGGATTGACGTGTGGCGATATGAATTGTAATTGAAAATTCTCTCTGATACCAAAGCCTATAACGCCCCCTTACGGACGTCACAGATGTCGTTACATTCATACATTCATACTTATTTGAACTTTAAATATAAACATAAATACAAAACTTATACGATACGTTTAATAGTAAACTTAATTAAAACATACATAACTAGGATCCATTCATGCATTTTTTTTAACATTGTTTAAATAACGTTGCTTAACTTATTCCATATCACAATTTATACAATTATACTTTAAATTAATCATAAACTTATTTTAATAAAATAGACATACCAAGTTGTAAAATCATAACTTATAAAAACATCACATCATTTAATAGTTACATACTCCCACAGTTCAGCAGGCCAAACATAGGACTTTGGCAGGCCGAACATGATCAGCAGGCCGGAATTCCTCAACCAACAGGCCGGCAGAGGCTTTGCAAATCTGGCTTAAAAAATCATCATCATCCGGCAGGCCAAAAACGTGATTGGCAGGCCAAACTTTCAAACATCGGCAAGCCGACCAAAGATGTTCGATAGGCCGACCGAGCCAAAATCCTTGAGAAAACTTAATTTGTAAAATAGATTTAACTTTTCATAAAAATGCGGAAGATCAAAGTTCTTAAAATGATGAAATAAAATATAAAACATAGTTCATGTATTCTTAAACTTATCATAAAAATATGTTCAAAATATAAAACTAGATTTAAAACATAAAAACATTCTTCTTGACGTTCTTCTTGTTACAATTCATCATGCTTAATGCTCACACGCCTTCCCATGTCCTCCGCCTAGTCCATGATCTTCTTACCCTTATCTACAACATGACATAAAACTTGATTAAGCTAAAGCTTAGTGAGTACATATAATTCTCACAATTAAAAACATTCCATATACATCATCATCATATCATAAAGTGCCTTAAGCACAATTTCATAGAAACATATCTTTCATTACATTGACCATATTAAAACTTATTCCATTTTATCTTAAGGGCCCAAGTGTTGCACCATAAACATCATTGTAGGCGCGCTGTCATGAGAGGAGAAGGGTAGCTAATCCCAAACCAAACATGACATCATAACATATCATTTCATAACATTGGTGTGCAACACTTATTAGGTGATACGTATATACATAATTTTCATACTTTGAAATATGTCATCATCATACATGCATAATTTTAAATCATGTAAATCTTTCATAAGAAATCCTTTAAGGAAACATCCATAAAATTATCATGAATATCATTGTGAACATATCATCAAACCTTGTAAAATGGATTCATGTTTACATTCATCTCATATTACAAACATAATTCATAACCATCATTGTGAAAACATAAAATTATCATCACATATACATTATTCATAACATGCTTCCTTAAGTATTATCATCAAAACATCTCATACATTACAAACATGAATATCTTTTAGAAACGTTTTCTAATAATTAAAATACATACATTTTCAAATTCATACAAACATCTTATTATCATGCATTTCAATATCATGAAATTATTTCCTCATTAATAAAATCATTTAAACATATGAAACATTTTATAAAACGATAATCCAAAAATATCATTGTTAAACAGTTTTCTTATTGTAATCTCATAAAATTTTCATAACATAAAATGCACTCATCATAACATATACATGCACATTCTTGTCAACTTTCATGAAAAATATCATTCATTTACCCCTTGAATAAACATTATATTTTTCATGCATCAAAATTAAACAGCAATATTTTTCTGTGAGGGGTAGAGGATAGAAAATTCATATTTTTCATAGAAACACCAAAATGACTTGAAACTTGGAGAAACATCACATAATATATACATGAACATCATATTAAAATCTCAGAGAAAAATACAATACCTAGAGAAAGATATTGTAGACGAATTGAGGAGAAGAAATTCTTTTCAAAAACACCGGAAAAAGTTGAGTCCTTACCTTAAAAGATTTTCTTCTCAAAGCCCTTGAATTCAACCAATGAAAATATAACTTTTTCTTTCAATTTTCTTGTAGAGAATTTTCGAGAGAGAAGAAATGGAATTTGTGGAGAGGAGAAGATGAAGAGAGAAAGACAGAAAAAGCATCTCAGAAATTGAGAGAGAAGGCGTGAGATGATGAGAGAAAAATATGGAAAAGAACGTTAAAAATTTTTAACATAATGAGCATAACTGAAAAATTCAATACCCTCTATTAAGTCAAAATTTCTGACTAATTGATGGCTATTGGCGTGGAGGAAGGAGAGAAAAGAGGGAAAGTCAAAACTTTAGTCTTACTTAACATGTTTTTGCCCTCTAAAAATAGGAAACCACTTAAAATAATACAAATCGATGCGAAGTCAAATCTTTTATTTTCTTAACTGACAAAATTATTCCATTATTATGCCAATTAATCACCCAATTAACGTAATTATCTCGACCATAAATTTGGAGAGATTTCTGCTGACTGCTAGTCAGCTGTCTTTGGCCTGCCGATTTTCCTCTTCGGCCTGCCGGATCCACCAAGTTCGGCCTGCCGATGGTTGCCATCGGCCTACCGATGGTTCCCATCGGCCTACCGATGGTTCCCATCGGCCTATCGATCTTTACAGTCTTTTTCGGCCTGCCGAACTTAGAAGTCCGGCCTACCAAACTGTCTTTAAATGCCATACATTAAAACATTCAATTCACCATTGCATCATAATGAAACTTACATTAAAATAATCATGAACACTTGAGCACAACGATTCCATGCAGTCGTCTTCTATCATAAAACTTGAAATAAAAGTTAGTAACATTAAAATCATATTTCAAAACATATAACATAAATTATTAATAAAATTTCCTTAACGTTGTTACTAACTTAACATGATCCGTTACATAAAAATAGGCGGGTGTTACAAGGCCGAACCTAAGGATCGTCATGCTGAACTTGCGATAAAAATCCCAACAAATCTTTTATTCTCCACCCGAGATTCTATAAGATAAAATCTCAGTTTTAATTTAAATAATCCAATACTGAGGTTATCTAATTAAAACAACTTTATCTAGATAATCTCTAGGAAAATAAATAAATTCCTAATAATTCTACAAGTTTATCTTGATTTAATTTATTCGAAATTAAATCAACTGATAAATAGACAAGAATTATCCGATCCTAATAATTCAACAAGTTTATCTTGAATTTTATCACAAAACTAATTCAATCGATAAACAAAACATGAATTATCTAATTTTACCAAATTTCAACCAATCCGATAAATCTAACACAAGTCACTAATTATTAGAAAAACATGCTGATTATTACAGGATTTTTTATGAGCTAGCAAAGAGAACCTGATGGATGCATATAGTTTAAGTTCCTAATATTTACGAAACCCAATATTCCAAATGTAAATTTCATAATTATCAACTCCAACACTACTCTACTAAAAGCTTGGAGCTACACTCTTAAACTATATAGAGTTACAAAGCCTGAATAGCTAAGTCTCCATGACTTATTATAACGTATTATATCCCTATAGGATTATCCATAATCAGCTTAAGGACAAGTTTTGTCTTATCTTCTCAATTATTTTTATCTTAAGTTCCATTATCTCATCATTAGAAAACTTATCATCCAAAAATAGTATACCATTTGGTTACACTTGTGAATCCAAATGGTTGAGCGCTCCAGTTTTTTAATTACAGGATAACGCATATAAGAGGATATTAACTACTCTTGAAGATGAGCTATGGATTCCATATCCATGAATAACAGGTCTATGCCGTTATGAGTCATGCCTCCAACGTACTAGCATGCATACCACTATAAATGTGGATGTCACCCTTTGGTACATCAAAAGACATAAGTCAAGACAATGAGCCCACCATTCATCTTAGGATTAAGATAAAATACAAATTATTGTCTAAAGTGAATCGATTTGCCGAGATAGAATTATTAATCCAAATCAATTCACTTTATGTCCTGATCCAACACATTGTCACCTATGACAATGTGCCAATGTTTCTATTCACAGAGTCCACCTACGATGGTCAAGACAAACTATCTCCCGCTATGGATATAGACAACATAACAATCTTTGCATGAATAAAGCACCCAACTTTATTCCCTTGGTTGCGGATCTTATGATTTGAACCATCACCTTAAGAATCGTGTCTTCTGCATAATTTGTCCATCATATGCCCAATTCTTAAAGGTTTAGACTGATGGTCTCAAAATTTTATTTGTTTAGCATGCATTCAATAAATATGAGAGTAAAGAGGACAAGATTTGGTATATAAATAATAAAGAAATTCTTTATTGATAAAAATATCTCTAAAAACATTTTACATTTTTACTCCTTAGGGCATACACGTCCGACATATATATGAGCCAAAAAAGACATTGAGTGCTCTATGAATGGAGTACGATAAGAGACATGCTTGCTCGAATGATTATGTGCTATGTCGGAAAGACTATGAAGACTTAAATGAATGCTATGTATATAGTGTCTATCTAGAGAAAAGCTAAGAAACGGTCGAAGAGAAGAAAAGTTGTACTGGCAAAGGTGTTGTAGCACATTCCAACAAAGTCAAGCTTGAAGCGATTGTTTTGCAATGTGGTTCATGCAAAGGATTTAACCTATCAACATGATCAGAGAATCGATGATGGCATGTTAAGACATACAACCAAATCACCACAGTGGAAGACATTTGATGTGAAAAATCTAGAATTTAGTGCAGAACCTAGGATTCTTTGTCATGTTTTATCCATAAAAGGAATGAATCCTCATAGTAATTTTAGTTGTAGACATAGTACTTGACTACTCATTCTCCTTAGTTGCAATCTTCCACTGGACTTATGCATGAAGCAAAAGTTTTTAAAGCAAAAGTTTTTAATGTCAAATTTGTTGATATCTAGACTTAGTCAACTAGGAAAAGATATTGAGGTGCACTTGGCACCATTGATAGATGAGTTAAAGAGATTGTAGGGGCAGTGGTATACAAGTCAAAGTTAATTTCCATTAGGAAACCTTTAAACTCCAAGCAATGTTAATGTGGACTATTAATCACTTTCTTGCATATAAAAACCTAGGTACACGGTCAAGAGTTCAATAGGTTTTCCTGTTTGCATGACCAAGACATCTTCATTTTAGTTGAAGCATGGTAAAAGGATGGTATACAATGGACATAGATAGTTTTTCCCATGAGCCATCCATACTATGGACAAAAGAAAGCATTTAAAAGACAAGCCTAAAAAAGATGAGCTACAAGACCTTTTAAAGACCACCAAGTATTTGAGATAGTGAAGAATATCAAAGTGTTTTTGAGAAGACAAAAAATAAGAAGAATAAGCTAGTGGGAGAAGGACCATGAAAAAAAAAGTCAATTTTCTTCCAACTTCTATATTGGAATACCCTTTTTGTTCAACATTGCTTAGACGTCATGCAAATTGAGAAGATTTTGAGAATGATTAGTGGTATTTGCTTGATATTCTTGGAAAACTAAAGACATTCTTAATGTATAGTTGGATCTTATGGAAATGAATATAAGAGGTGATTTAGTTCCTGAGAAAAGGGGTGCTCAGACTTACTTGCCTTTGACAAAGTACACGACAAGAGAAGAAAAAGTTTTGTGAATGGCTTGCTTCAGTGAAAGTTCTAGAAGGGTAATCTTTCAACTTTAGAATCTTGCACTAGAAGAAACTTATTAAGATGTTATTTAAAAGATTTTACTGAAATGATGTTGTTGGGTAGATCAGTAGCGAAGAGATTGTAATTTAACATGTTGTTGCTAAAAGTCCTTGATTATTATTTTTGGCTACAACAGACCTTCAAACCCAATCTTATTGAACTCTTTCTCTACCCTCTCTCTCTCTACCCCTCCTACTCCAACTCTGTTGACTAGCCCTACCATCGTCGGCCTCCACCCTATGCCTTGACTAGTCGTGCTTGCCCCTGCCCCTTCTTGATTTCCTCCTCCCTTTCTTTTTCCTTTTTCCTCTCGCTATCCCTCTTTTATTTCTTTGTCTATCCCTACTCCGTCGACCTTTTCTTGCCGCCGAGCAATACTTTGCCTCCTTCACGCTACCCTTTCCACTCTCTCCTCCTATTTTTTTTCTTCTTCCCTCTCTCTTTCTTGTTCCCATGCTTCCCATCACTCTCTTTTTTTCCTACCGCCACCACCTCCACTGCCGTCTACCATGGCTGTCATTGTCTACTAAAAGCCATTGTGTCTACATCTTATGCTCACCATGTTTTTGTGGTGTGTAAATGTGAGTTTTTTTTTTTTGTATTATGCTTTTAATTGTGTTTTGGATTCTAATTTATATGTGGTTAATTAAGAAATTGCATTGAATTTGTAATGTGATTATATAAAATATATGACTATATTAATATGTTAATTGAATATGTCATGTATAATATCTGATTATATGATGAATATGTAATTTGTATAATATGTGAGTTTCGAGTTATGCGATTATGAGTTATGTATAAAATTAACTACATGATTGATTTTGTGTAATATATTTATTATTTGTTACTTTTGATTATGTGTAATATCTTATTTGGTTGTGTTTAGAATTAAAAAAAGTTAAATTTAATCAAAATTAATAACCTTAATTATCAAAAATATTAAAATTACTAATCTTAATTACGTAAAAAAATTGTACATAACTAAAATTATGTAATAATTAAAACTATGTTAATTAATGATTAAGTAATTAATAATTAATCATCTTAATAATTAAAATTAAGTAATTGATAATCTAAATAACAATCTTAAATAACTAAGTTGTAATTAATTAATAATTAAAGTTAATAATCTGACTTAAAATAAATAATAATTAACAATAATTAAGTGGTTAATAATCACTAATTTATTTAAATGTAATAATAATAGTAATTAATATTTAATAATCCATAATTAATATTTTATTGAGTATAAAAACAATAATTAAATAGGTCATTGCTTTATAATTACAAATTTGTTAAAAATAAAAAATAATAATAATAGTTAAAATAAAAATAATTATTACTTACTATTTAAGTAATAAAAATTAGCAAGTAACAAATATAAATAATTACATAAAATTGAATAAAATTTTAGGTGAATATGATAAAGAAATTGGTTGGGCATGAGAAATTTAGACAATTGTGTAGAAAATACAGTAGCACTTTTTTAGTGATATTCAATAATTTGGGGCAATCTTCTCATTTGCAACATCAACACAAAAAAGGTAAGATAATCTATACATTTTTTGGATAATATTTTTATAAGCAAAATATTAATAATTGAACTCTAATATCAATTCTACGTCACAGATAAACCCCAAGACATGCCAGCAGCAGTCCTTGATCGATAACTAGAATGATCAATATTTTCATCAAGGTACAGGTTAAGAAAACGAGGCTCTAGAGGCCACATATGAAAATTATAATCATCACTTTAAATAAAATCTTATTTTATAATTATTTCATTTTGTAATTTAAAATTTTTTCTTTACTTTTGATTATAGGACCAGATGGTTTGGAAGAGAGAAACAAGGGTGATGCAAGTCGCATCTGGCCCTTTTGCCCCTACCATTGACAAGGTTGCCATACTTTCATGTGTGTTGGGAACATGTAGAGGTTATCGAACTAGAGTGATGCCTCAAATGAGTTAAAGACATTTGACTTCTAATTTTTATCTTCTGGTTCATAGTTTGGGCATACCCAGTTGTCTTTGGAGGTGCAAAACTAGTGTTGACTGCTAAGTTTGTACTAGAGTTCTCCGCCTAGTCTTATTGTTATCTTTTTCATACCTCTCCCCCTCTCTCGCACATCACCTAATCGCATTGCCCTCCCTCTCCCTCTCCTTCTCTATCACGGTTGTTATTACCCAATTGCCCTTTCCTTCCCCCCGCCTTTGTCGCCCTCTCCCTTGTTCCTCTATGTCGTCCCCGTCCTCTCTAACTCTTGTCCCTCTTTCACTACTTGCATCACCAACACTACTCCTCATCGTCATATGTCTGCCACTGCTTCATGTCATCAGCATAGCCTTTGGTTTTGTTAGAAGAATTTCATGTTTGTTTTTTATTTAATTAGTTTTCTTTAGTTAATTAGGCTATATTGAGAAATTATTTAGAACTAGTTATAAATTATTGGTATAATTTGTTGTGAGATTGAACTTGATTGATTTGGGTACGTTAGTTTTAGTTTTCTTTAGTTATATAGCTAGTTAGGTTCAATTTAGTTTTTGCAAATGGATATGTTAGGAGAAATAGTTTGAAATTAGTTATTTATTTGTTAATAAATTGTTTCTATTAATTTATTTTGTGATTATTTGGTTTCTTTGAAATAATTTTATTGTTCGGTCTTAGGTTTGTATAAATTGCTCGAAAGGTCCTTAGCTTTTTTAAGAAGATACAATATGGTACCTAATCTTTTTTTAGCTGAATTGGGTCTAACTTTTCGATTTAGGTGCAAAAGGACTAAATGAACTAACGGCAGTTTGAAACTCATCACATAAGTTGCACATGTGGAAATTGAGGGGATCATTTAATAAAACAAATTTTACAACAAAAATAAAAATTCAAAACAAACCCAAAAAAATATCCCATCATGCACCCTTTTCTTCCTCTCAATCTTTGTTATGTTCTCCATCATCATTACCGTTTCATTGATTCATTGGTTCTCTTCTCTTTTGCATATCTTTGTCACAACCTAACATTAATTGCTTCTTTCTTCTCATAGACTCAAAAAAAAAGTGAAAATGAAGAGAATTAAGCAAAATAAAGAAGAAAATGAAAAAAAAAACATGGGTTGGATTCTATAATCTATAAAAAATTTCAACAGCAGAGCTAATAAGAACATGAAGAACATAGACCATAACCTTGATCATATGAAACCCACCTCAGGTACTCTTTAATTTTTTTTCTTTATTCATTTTTTAATTTCACAAATATGGAAAGCTTGAAACTTGATATCAAGGTATGATTTTGGTAATACCCCTTTTGAGTTTTGGTTCCATTTCTATGTTAAATGATGAGTTTTGATCGATTTCTCTTCTAGGTTTATTATTTATTAATTTGAAACTGAGAAATTTTTGCCTATTTTTCTATAGTGTGTGGTTCAAGGGAGGAAAAAAAGGAAAAAAAAACATAGTTAAGGATGATTTTGATGGTGGAAGTGGCAATCGGTGTGTCTCCGTCATCGAAGAAAAGGGCCTCCACTCGAGAGCTAAAGTCTGACATTGATGTTTGCTTGTCGTCTCTCTTTTTCGATAGCTGTGGGTCTTGTTCAAACCAAAATGCTTATTTTTTAGTAGATTGTATTTTTCATTTATGCTGACTTTAATTTGTAAATGCCTTAATTAGTTTATCAAAAAAATAGAAAATTCATGTGTGAAGTATAGATAAGTTTAGGTTTTTTTTTTTTCTTTTTTTATCTACAATTACGGAAGAAGAAGAAGAAAAAAATTTTATTCTTTTATTTTTTTGCAGTTTTTTTAAAATTGTTATTAATTTGTTTAAGGGTATTTTAGTATTTCTATAGAAAATCAAAGACATGTAAGCATGTGATGAATATCCATTAAATTAAACGTCGACTATTAAATCAGTCCTTTTACACCAAAATCAAAATGTTAGACCTAGTTTAGCTGCAAGAAAAGGATTGGGGACTAAAACGTACCTTTTTAAAAAGGTTGGGGACCTTTCAAGCATTTTATTACACTTTGGATTTTGTAAATTCTTAAATTCTTGTTAGAAATTGTTAGAAGTTATTATAAATTTGTTATGTGATTGAATAACATTTGATTTTATTTTGTAGCAATGGATAAGAAATAGACATAAGCTAATAGGATGAGTGATGAATATGAAAAAGAGGAGGATTTTGTGGCTTTTATGAAGGCTAATATCAAAGGGAGTATGATTCATTGTCCTTGTGTAGATTGTACATATATTAGAAAACAATCCTATGATGATGTTAAATTTCGTTTGTATCGATATGAGATAGATTGGACTTGTCAAATATGGATATCACATGACGAGGAAGACCCTACTTCATCATTGGAGGCGAGGGGAAATGCCCATGTTCGTCATGTTAATGAGGAAGATGATGGTAGTAATTTTATCATCAGTAATGAGAGGAAATGTCCATGTTACTCATGTTGATGAGGAAGGTGACAATAGTAACATGGTTGATGTGGTGAATGATACGAAAGAAGATTTTATACACTGATCTAAGTTATTTGCGATGATGATGGAAGATGCAAAGCCACTATTGCATAACAGGTTTTCAAAGTATACAAAATTATCCAATTTGATAATATTATTGAATTTGAAGGCATCAAGTGGATTGTCAAATTTAAGTTTCATAGGACTTTTAGAATTTTTATATGATGCTGTCTAGATAATCTCAAAATATTGACAATTCTGTATGAGGCAAAAAAGACGTCGAGTACTCTAAGGATGGAGTATAAGAAGATAGATGCTTGCCTGAATGATTGTGTTCTATGCCAAAAAGAGTGTAAATATTTAGATGAATGGCCAATGTGCAATGAATCTAGGCAGATTAAAGATAAGAACCCACTAGAGAGATTGAAAGATGTACCAACAAAAGTGTTATGATAAATTCCAATAATACCACTTTTGAAGGGATTATTGTAGAATGTGGATGCCATAAAGGATTTAAGTTGACATCATGATAGGAGGATTGATGATGGATGTTGAGGCGTTTGACTGAGTCACCACAATGGAAGACATTTGATGTAGAGAATCCAAGATTTAGTGCAAAATGTAGTAATCTTCATCTTGCTTTATCCACGAATAATTGGCCTGTCATACTTGTCAAATACAATCTTCCATCGGACTTGTGCACAAAGAAGAAGTTCATGATGTTGACTTTTTTGATTTCTACACCTAATTATCAACTAGGAGATGACATTGATGTGTACCTAGCACTATAAAATCGATGAGTGGAGATTGTGGAAAATTGCATATATACAACTCCAAGATGCTTTCCATGAGGAAAACTTCACTTTCAAAGCAATGTTGATGTCAGCTATTTATGACTTCCTATATATGAAAACCTATCTGGGGTACTTGGTTAAGTGTTCAATTCCTATTTGCATGATGGAGACATCTTCATTTTAGTCGAAGTATGGAAAGAAGATGATTTACAATAGTCACAGAAAGTTTTTTTCCTATGAACTATCAACACCTAGACAAAAAACGTTCAATGGCAAGACTAAAGAAAGATGAGTTCCGAGACCTGTGACAGGTCAAGAAGTTTTTGAGATGGTAAGGAATATCAAAGTGATTTTAGAGAAGAGGAATAATAAGAAAAATGAGATGGTGGGAAATGGAACTTGAAATAAGAACTCAATTTTCTTTCAACTTCCATAATGGAGAACTCTTTTTGTTCATCGTTGCTAGGATGTCACACACATTGAGAAGAAAGTTTGTGCAACAATGTGGGTATGTTGCTTGAAATTCCCAATAAAACTACATACGGTTTTCATGCACAGTTGGATCTTATTGATATGAATATGAAAGGTGATTTGGTTCTTGAGAAAATAGGCGCTCTGACTTACTTGCCCTGGACAAAGTACAACTTATTAAGGAAAAAGAAGAAAAATAGTTGAAGATTTTGTAGGTTATGTCAAGAATCAAAATAGACTACAAAATTACATAGCTAAAGAAATTGTCAAATTTTGCTTAGAGCACTTGTCTAATGTTGAGGCAATTAGAACAATGACCTATTATTGTTGTATCGAGGACATATAGGAACTTGACTATTACAAATTGTGAGTGACACTTTTTAAGTGATTGTGGGCTTGCAATAACTATGTGCAAGCTAGATACAATAGAAGAATGATATGTTCATTATAGAGTTGCAAGAAAAGTAAGTTTTCTACACAAAGAATCCTAACGATTTGGACTCACCCTAGGTCATGCCGATAAAGACAAGAGCAATTCATAATGGAGATGAGGATGATGATGCATGCAATGATATTCCATCTTTTATTAATGAATTGCCATTGCTGGATGAGGTTGATGCTTTAGCGTGGCTATTTACACTTAGTATGTTTAGATGTTGAATGAACATGTGTTGGAAACACAAATAAAGGTAAGAGAAAAAATAATCATGTTGTATTGTAATCTATTAGACTAATAAATTTCATGTTGTACTATATTATACTATGTTGTACTTCATACCATTATTATCATATTGTATATTACTTTCTTGTATTTTTATTTGAACCATTTCATTGGTAGGATAATATTTATGATTTGTGTGGAAGTTAATTGAATTACTTTCATCAATATTTTGTTAATTTTCAATTTAAATTATATGTGTCTTTATTATTTTACTTGCCATAAAATATTTTATTTTGCAAGTGTGAAATATAGTTATTAAAACTAGTGAATTGTGAGGCCAAATAAAAGATAAATCATAGGATGTTAAAAGCCACAATCAGTTACACTTTAGACGACAATCAAAAACTATCGTAAAAAGTGAACTATATACTACGATGCTGGATAAGATGACGATCTAGCTAATTGTCGTGTAAAGATAAGAGGACGATTATCTAAATTGTTATCGCTATAAGAAAAACAGGGGTTTTCCTACATATTTATGTATAGGTAAAACTTCAATATGTGTAGGGAAGACCATTTACCTATACATGTTAAAAGTGTTAAAATGTGTAGGTAAATTTGTGTGGAGTCCTTACCTATACTTTTTTATGTATTTGTAAGGTTACCCTTTACCCGCACAAAAATGTGTAAGTGATGATGTCAAAATTATGTAGGAAATTTTGGGAAAAAGATCTGATGTGGCTAACATGGACGTTGACAAATAAGTAATGAAATATTAACGTGGCTGTTGTCGGGTGACATAGATGCTTTTATGGCAATCCATATGGCCATTGCATATTGGTCATTGTAGATATGAAAGTATACGTGGCATTAGCACATCATCTAACTATTTACAAGTGTCAGGCCACATAAGCTCTTTGCTGACTTGTCAAAGATATGTCACTAACGTGTCAGCTTATGAAAATGTGTAGCTAATGGTTAAAACTATGTAGGTAAAAAATTTGTCTTTTAAGTGTTCTCTGTATATTTGTGTAGGTGAAGTATTAAAATGTGTCGGTAAAGCCTTCAATTGTGTGCGTAAAGTTTCAATTGTATGGGTAAAGATTATAATTGTGTAGGTAAAACTGTAAGAATGTGCTTGTCATTATACAAAATGTGTAGAAACAAAAATTAAAATATGAAGTATGGACACCAAAAATATTCCAAAATGCCAAATCCTAATGTTTTTAATGTCATACAATATAAAGAGTCTCCAATACAAAATCATAAATGTCAATATTGTCAAAGTCACAATACAAAATATAAAGTCTCAAAAATTAAAGTTTCAAAACATCAAATCTTAAAACACCAAGTCTCAAGATACCACTCTGATCAAAATAAAATAAAACATACACGAACATGTAAGGAAAGCTAGCTAGCTAGAGTCACTATGCCACTCCAATTCTGCTTGAAGATATATAGAAGTGGCATCTATAGGGAAGGGGCGCCAGAAGGATAAAACCTAGAGTGCGGTGGTAAAGGACCGCAACTCTGAGCAGATAGCATTTAATTCTTACATACGCAATAATTGAATTCATCATTAGTAATTTTACGTTGCTAAACATTGAAGGGTGTTGCCGTTAACAAAGTCACCAACACTATCAATGGGCATATCTGTTAAATGAAAAACTCTAAGGCCACATATAGCTTTAATCATAGACAAAACCAAAGGTAAAAATAGATCAAACAAGCTGCTAAAAGGCGTTTACGTATAATATCTAACAGATAAGAGAATGATTAATTGAAAGGAAGGCATAATCCAAGAAACACACAACAAACAAGACATGACACATCCATCAAATATTCTATGCCAAAAGTCATATACTTGTACAAATCAAGTAAACAGGCACAATGTTTCAACATAGCTTCTTTTGGTATTGTTTAGAATCAAATATAGCCTCTTTTGGTTGCGTTTGGAATCTAAACTTATAAGCAATTCATTTACTTGATACTTTGTGCGTGCTCGATTGTTTCTTCAAAGCCGAAAGTATCAAGCAAAAGGTATTATTCCTTTCTTCTAATTTATCCCCCTTCCTCCTTGGGTTGTAATTTGCAAACCTTTCGTTCTATATCTTTTTCATAGAGTTAACTGCTCTTTTTACCTAACTGAAGCCAAAAATGTCATGGATGGAATACACTATTGTTCCCTTAAATCTTCAGCCTCTACGAGATAGTTGTGTCACGCCCCGGAGTACGGGAGGTGACGTGGCGGAATATTTAGGTTAATTAAAGGAGAGTTTAATTGAAATTAAGGGTTTAAAAATCCAATTAAGCAAGAAATAAAGAGGATTTTTCACCACATTTTATAAAAGAATTTATAAATATTAAGCAAATAACAATAATTGAATAAAAACCGCGAATATGGGTTCCACAACCCACAACTTGTGCACACACATGGATCTGACAATATCATAAATACAATTACAGTCCAAGTACAAATAAAGTTAAGTCTTACATGCCTTAATCAATAAATACAGAATGTAAATAAATTCTCCTATTGCTCCTGAGTTCGGTCCGAAGAATCTTCTCCAAACCTAAATGGGAAACCACCTAGAAGGGGGGGAGTTTAAAACAGATAAAACGTGAGCGAAAGGCTCAGTAGGACTAAGTTTTATAAAATAATTTAATGCAAAGAAACATAGCATTATCAGGAGTTATGCAAGAAGAAACTTGAATAAATAAATAAATAAATTGAGTAGAACCGTTCTGACACAGACAGTCTACTCGTCAAATCAAAACACCAGTTTACTTTTACCTAGGCAAACCATGATATCACCACCGTAGTGGCCCAGCTGGGTTTCGGGACCTGCCCCCAAGGTCGATCACGACCCGATCTCTGATATGGCATCATGCCCATGTGGTTATTATCATTATCATTCAAAACCCAATTACCAAGTGTTGTCAATTACATTCATTATGAAATTCATTTCATGTCACAGTATATAAAAATATAACCGATAAAATCATTTTCAAACAACCGTTGAAAACATTTTGATAGAAATCATTTTCAAAGCCAAATCATTTCAAAACCAGGCTACCAAAGAAATAGGATAGAAGTCCTACCTCAGTACTCGTGCCGGTACCCCACACCGTAATCCCGGTCCGCTATACGTTAGCTCCACGGAACCACGAACAATCCTAGATACCAACTAAATCAATCAATATCTAGTTCGAGACATTCTATGTTACCAAATCATTTCATGATGTCCTAGTGTGCCATTTGTATCATTAAAATCATCCTATAAGGTTGGGATTTAAATCAGGGTTCAAAACAGTGAAATCGGGTAACAATCACAAAATTTTCCATGCCTCGGTCGGCCTGCCGGACGCCCTGCTTCGGCCTGCCGAACTGTACAGTTTGGCCTGCCGGAAACAAGGTTCGGCCTGCCGAACATTTCCCCAGATTCGGCCTGCCGGTCGGAAGAACACCGGCCTGCCGATCATCACTCCGGCCTGCCGAACATGAACTTCGGCCTGCCGAACTGGGAAGATCCAGAAATCCCAGCCACGGGTTTCTCGATCCCCAAAATCTAAATCTTGTTTCTAACCTGTTTTTCTCAAATCCCAGGCATGAAAAACAACTATACTTGATAGAAAAACATTCTAAAACATGTTTGGAATCATTTAAACAACATTTAAACTCAAAATCCTCAAAAATCCGAGAATGAGAAAAAGAGGAGAAAAATGAAAATCTTAAATCCAATCCGTTTTTTTTTCAATCTAGGCTTAGATTCTAGTTGTTCTAAGCTCATTTAACACAAATCCACGGTTTTCTAAGCTAAAACAAACTTAGATTTCAAAAACACACAAAATCAAAAATTTTGTAAAAAGTTTAGAAATTTCGAATCTAACCTCGAATCGAAGCTTCAATCCACGTTCTCGGTCGCCGAATCACGTCCCCGAGCTTCCTCCTCGTTGTTCCGAAGCTTGGATTCGAATGGAAATCAAAAATTTTTGAAAGAGATTGAGAGAGAGAGTGAACTGCCGAGAGAGAGAGAGAAGAGAGAGATAGAGCTCGTGAGAGTGAAGAGAGAGAGAGAGAAGAGAGAAATAAATAGAGAAAATCGGTGGGCGGTTTTACTGTGCGAAAACCATGTGCCGCCCACGGTTTTGCAAAACGGAGTATTTTTAACATTTTACAAATTGCTGTGTTTTAAAACTCAAAACATCATTTTTTTAACAATAAGAAATCCTTCGAATTCATTAATTTAACAAAACAACCAAAAACTAAAAATCCAACCAAATAATCTAATTAAAGTTAAAACTTTAATTATGGCAGACTAATTCATCATTTACATTATATTAATATTAAATAAATTTCGGGACGTTACAGCTCTCCACCCCTAAAAGAAATTTCGTCCTCGAAATTTACAACTCATCTCAAAAGCAAAACAAATGCGGATATAACTCCCGCATACCCGACTCTAATTCCCAAGTGGCTTCATCAACCCCGTGATGCTGCCACACGACCTTTACCAACGGTATCTCACGACGACGCAAGCTAATCACTTTCCGGTCGATGATCTGAATCGGCACTTCTTCGTACGTCGTATCCTCTTGAACCTGCACATCGCGAAACGATACTATCTTACCCTGCCCAGGTGGACACTTCCTAAGCATAGACACATGAAACACATCGTGCACATGAGAAAGTTCGGGCGGAAGATCAAGCCGATAAGCGACCACACCAACACGCTGAGTGATCTCGAACGGCCCAATATACCTCGGCGCGAGTTTCCCACTCACTTCGAACTGCATAGTTCCCTTACGAGGTGACACCCTCAAGAGAACAAAATCTCCAACCGCGAATTCTAAAGGTCTACGTCTCCTATCTGCGTAGCTCTTCTGCCGACTCTGAGCTGCTCTCAACCGATCCCGAATCACCGCGACTTTCTCGTTGCTGTCACGAATCTCATCCGGCCCAAGAATAACTCTATCTTCCGGTTCAGCCCAACACACAGGTGACCGACACGGTCGCCCATACAACGCCTCGAATGGTGCCATACCGATACTCGCCTGATAACTGTTGTTGTACGTGAACTCCGCCAAATGCAAATATTGCTTCCAATTCCCGCCGAAGTCCAACGCACAAGCACGCAACATATCCTCGAGAACCTGAATAACCCGCTCAGACTGCCCATCAGTCTGAGGATGAAACGCCGTACTGAAGTTCAAATCCGTACCCAAAGCCTCCTGAAAACTCCTCCAGTACTTAGCATTAAACCTGGTATCTCGATCAGAGGTGATGGACAAAGGAACTCCATGCAACCTCACAATGTTCTGAATATACAGCTCCCCGAGAATCTTCCTCGAACACGTCGACCTAAACGGAATGAAATGCGCCGATTTCGTCAACCTGTCGACCACAACCCAAACTGCATCATGCCGCTGCTCCGTCCTCGGCAAACCTGTGAGGAAATCCATCGTCACATGCTCCCATTTCCACCCTGGAATAGGAAGCGGCTGAAGCTGACCTGCAGGCTTCTGATGCTCAGCTTTCACCTGAAGACACGTCGAACACTTGGCAACGTACTCGCGAACATCTTTCTTCATGCCTCTCCACCAATAGTGCCTCTTCAAATCACGATACATCTTGGTGCCCCCCGGATGAATAGCAAACTGAGACCTATGAGCTTCATCTAGAACGGCTTTCGTCACCTCGGCGATAACTGGAACTGCAAGACGCTCCCGGAAGTACAACGATCCATCTGCATGCACGCTCGATTCCTCGAACTGCTCCCCGTTCTGAATCCGCGACCAAATCCCCTGCAAATGTCGATCCTGCCACTGACCTTGCTTCACCATCCGAACAAGAGCTGGAGTCGCTTCCTCATGATACAACAAAACTCGATCACCGTCTTCATGATACTGTAGCCGATACTCACTTACTGTCGCATCCCTGCTCCAGTCCTCAAAAATCAAACAAGCGAGAATCCCTGAAGACTTCCTGCTAAGCGCGTCCGCTACCACATTAGCTTTTCCAGGATGATACTGCAACGCGAAATCATAATCCTCCATGTACTCCACCCATCTGCGCTGCCTCAGATTAAGATCCCTCTGAGTGAACAAATGCCTCAAACTCTTGTGATCGGAGAAGACCTGAAACGATGCTCCATACAAGTAACATCTCCAAATCTTCAGCGCGTAGATCACCGCTGCAAGCTCTAAATCGTGAGTAGGATAATTCCGCTCGTGAGGTCGTAGCTGTCTCGATCCGTACGCAACCACACGTCCATGCTGCATCAACACGCATCCAAGTCCACGTCCTGAAGCATCAGCATAAACCTCATACGGCTCGTCACTACTAGGAATAACTAATACTGGAGCTGAAGTCAACCGGTTCTTCAATTCCTGAAAAGCAGACTCACAGTCTTCATCCCACTCAAACCTGACGTTTTTCTTGATCAATCTCATCAACGGAGCTGCAATCTTCGAAAAGTCCTTTACAAATTTCCTGTAATATCCAGCAAGACCTAAGAAGCTACGAATCTCCGCTACATTCCTTGGTCGTTCCCACTCCAATATAGCTTCAATCTTGGACGGATCCACTGAAATACCATGCTCCGAGATGACATGACCCAGAAATTTGACCTCAGTCAACCAGAACTCACATTTTTCCCTCTTAGCATACAACTGGTGCTCCCGCAGAGTCTGAAGCACGATCGAAGATGCTGCTCATGCTCCTCCCAAGTCTTAGAATACACAAGAATATCATCGATGAACACGATCACAAACTGATCCAGATACGGCCGAAATATCCTGTTCATCAAATCCATAAAAGCTGCTGGAGCATTCGTCAACCCGAAAGACATAACCAGAAACTGGAAGTGCCCATACCGAGTCCTAAAAGCTGTCTTGGGAATATCCTCTTCCTTGATTCTGAGCTGATGATAACCTGACCGCAAATCAATCTTCGAGAAGTATCGCGAACCTCCCAACTGATCAAATAGCTCATCAATCCTAGGCAAAGGATACTTGTTTTTCACCGTAACACGATTCAGCTGCCGATAATCCACACATAACCTGAGAGTCCCATCGTGCTTCTTAGCAAACAAAACTGGTGCTCCCCACGGAGATGTGCTATTCCGAATATATCCTTTATCAGCAAGCTCCTGAAGTTGCTTCCTCAATTCCTTCATTTCTGCCGGCGCCATCCGATAAGGTGCCATAGAAATCGGTGATGTCCCTGGAAACAACTCGATACCAAACTCAATCTCCCGATGCGGTGGTAACCCTGATAACTCGTCGGGGAAGACATCCTCGAACTCACCAACCACCGGAATCGCTATACCACTACTCGAAACATAGGGCTCGCAATCTAGATTGGCAAGAAAAGCAAAACAATCTAGATTCCTTCGCCCTCCTAAACATGACTTCATGAGACGCTCACTCATTAGCCAATCACCACCACCCTGGTAAGTGATCACCGTTCCCCTATCAGACACTAGGGTCACTTTTCTAAGTTGGCAGTCCACAACTGCACTATACCTGGACAACCAGTCCATCCCTAAAATCACATCATAGGAACTCATGGGGAGTACAATCAAATCACTTTTCAAAATCTCATCCCCAATCTTTATTTTACACGATTTACACACACAATTTACACACACCCGCCCCAAGGGAGAAGTTATAACTAGGGGTTCATTAAACTCTTCTACTTCTAATCCCAAGGCATGTACAAAAGAACTCGAAATGAGAGAATGAGAGGCACCGGTATCAAATAAAACGCGAGCTAGAGATCTAGAAACCAAAACCATACCATCGACAACCGCGTTACCAATCTGAGAATCTGACCCTCCAGATGCCATTGCATGAACCTGCACTGGCGCCTTCCCTTTTCCTCTACCGACATTGTTGGGTCCTGCATTACTCGGCCGATACTGCTGAGATGGAGATGACTGCACACTACCTCTACTCGGAGCTCTATACTGAGGAACACTGCGCTGAAAATACTGCGGCTGCTGTCCCCGTGCCGGATATGAGAATTGCTGAGGAGAAAACTACGGATACTGCAACTGCGGGTACTGCGGAGGCGGAGGTAGGGTCTGAGGCTGAGGCTGAGACTGACGACTGGCATCCTCCCCGGTCTGCGATCCAAGACGAGCACTCCTGATCGGGCAATTCCTCTTGATGTGTCCAGGCTGCTGACAGAAACGACAATGAAAGCTGTAGGGGTTGCTGCGCCCGCTGCCAGACGAACTGCTACTGCCACTGGTCGCACCGCCTTGCTTGCCTTTCCCCGGAGCTGGACGACTACTAGTGCTCTTCCTGCCACTCCTCTGCGGTCCTCCTGAAGCCTTGGCTCGGTCCTCACAATACTGCACATAATCATTCTCCACGGAGATCGCCGACGACACAAGCTCTCCGAAACCCCTAAGCCGTAGAGCAACCAACTGCCGTCGAATAGGAGCCTTGAGTCCTTCCTGAAACTTGATGCATTTCTCGCGCTCCGATGCCACAGCTGATGGAGCAAAACCTAGCCAACTCGCTAAACTTTGCCTCGTACTCCCGAACTGACATATCACCTTGCTGCAATCTATAAAACTCAGCTGCCTTCTGATCTCTATACCCTTGTGGAAAATACCGATCATAGAACAGATCCTCGAACTTGTCCCAACCGATATCACCACCGCGCTCCAGACGCTTAGTTTGTTTCCACCAGGTGTTAGCGCCACCCTCGAGCTTATACGCCGCAAACTCCACACGATACTCCTCAGGCACACCAAGAGTATCAAGATGCTTCAAGATCGAATCCAACCAATACTCTGCTAACTGCGGATCCCCATTGCCATCAAAAGTAGGAATAGACGCCCGCCGAAATTCCTAAAAGAAAGCATGCCGACTACCAACACTAGAATCTTCCGGTCTAGTCCTGGCTGCCATCTGCCGGAAAGCCGCAATCATAGACCTCATCAGGCCCTCATCATTTCCGAACTCGGCGTCAGCTGTCGAACGACGTCTAGGTGCCATTCTCTCACTTCTGAAAACAAAATTGGACTGTCAGAGGTATTTCATTGTCAAACCTATGTGTGCACAATTCCCAAGGTTCATAACCTTGAGCTCTGATACCATTCTGTCACGCCCCGGAGTACGGGAGGTGACGTGGCGGAATATTTAGGTTAATTAAAGGAGAGTTTAATTGAAATTAAGGGTTTAAAAATCCAATTAAGCAAGAAATAAAGAGGATTTTTCACCACATTTTATAAAAGAATTTATAAATATTAAGCAAATAACAATAATTGAATAAAAACCGCGAATATGGGTTCCACAACCCACAACTTGTGCACACACATGGATCTGACAATATCATAAATACAATTACAGTCCAAGTACAAATAAAGTTAAGTCTTACATGCCTTAATCAATAAATACAGAATGTAAATAAATTCTCCTATTGCTCCTGAGTTCGGTCCGAAGAATCTTCTCCAAACCTAAATGGGAAACCACCTAGAAGGGGGGGAATTTAAAACAGATAAAACGTGAGCGAAAGGCTCAGTAGGACTAAGTTTTATAAAATAATTTAATGCAAAGAAACATAGCATTATCAGGAGTTATGCAAGAAGAAACTTGAATAAATAAATAAATAAATTGAGTAGAACCGTTCTGACACAGAACAGTCTACTCGTCAAATCAAAACACCAGTTTACTTTTACCTAGGCAAACCATGATATCACCACCGTAGTGGCCCAGCTGGGTTTCGGGACCTGCCCCCAAGGTCGATCACGACCCGATCTCTGATATGGCATCATGCCCATGTGGTTATTATCATTATCATTCAAAACCCAATTACCAAGTGTTGTCAATTACATTCATTATGAAATTCATTTCATGTCACAGTATATAAAAATATAACCGATAAAATCATTTTCAAACAACCGTTGAAAACATTTTGATAGAAATCATTTTCAAAGCCAAATCATTTCAAAACCAGGCTACCAAAGAAATAGGATAGAAGTCCTACCTCAGTACTCGTGCCGGTACCCCACACCGTAATCCCGGTCCGCTATACGTTAGCTCCACGGAACCACGAACAATCCTAGATACCAACTAAATCAATCAATATCTAGTTCGAGACATTCTATGTTACCAAATCATTTCATGATGTCCTAGTGTGCCATTTGTATCATTAAAATCATCCTATAAGGTTGGGATTTAAATCAGGGTTCAAAACAGTGAAATCGGGTAAAAATCACAAAATTTTCCATGCCTCGGTCGGCCTGCCGGACGCCCTGCTTCGGCCCGCCGAACTGTACAGTTTGGCCTGCCGGAAACAAGGTTCGGCCTGCCGAACATTTCCCCAGATTCGGCCTGCCGGTCGGAAGAACACCGGCCTGCCGATCATCACTCCGGCCTGCCGATCATCACTCCGGCCTGCCGAACATGAACTTCGGCCTGCCGAACTGGGAAGATCCAGAAATCCCAGCCACGGGTTTCTCGATCCCCAAAATCTAAATCTTGTTTCTAACCTGTTTTTCTCAAATCCCAGGCATGAAAAACAACTATACTTGATAGAAAAACATTCTAAAACATGTTTGGAATCATTTAAACAACATTTAAACTCAAAATCCTCAAAAATCCGAGAATGAGAAAAAGAGGAGAAAAATGAAAATCTTAAATCCAATCCGTTTTTTTTCAATCTAGGCTTAGATTCTAGTTGTTCTAAGCTCATTTAACACAAATCCACGGTTTTCTAAGCTAAAACAAACTTAGATTTCAAAAACACACAAAATCAAAAATTTTGTAAAAAGTTTAGAAATTTCGAATCTAACCTCGAATCGAAGCTTCAATCCACGTTCTCGGTCGCCGAATCACGTCCCCGAGCTTCCTCCTCGTTGTTCCGAAGCTTGGATTCGAATGGAAATCAAAAATTTTTGAAAGAGATTGAGAGAGAGAGGGAACTGCCGAGAGAGAGAGAGAAGAGAGAGATAGAGCTCGTGAGAGTGAAGAGAGAGAGAGAGAAGAGAGAAATAAATAGAGAAAATCGGTGGGCGGTTTTACTGTGCGAAAACTATGTGCCGCCCACGGTTTTGCAAAACGGAGTATTTTTAACATTTTACAAATTGCTGTGTTTTAAAACTCAAAACATCATTTTTTTAACAATAAGAAATCCTTCGAATTCATTAATTTAACAAAACAACCAAAAACTAAAAATCCAACCAAATAATCTAATTAAAGTTAAAACTTTAATTATGGCACACTAATTCATCATTTACATTATATTAATATTAAATAAATTTCGGGACGTTACAAGTTGTAAGTATAAAAATTTATATGGTATCTCGCTTCAGCGAGTTCGAGGAACTTGAGGCGGTCCCAACCGTTTTAGTCATGGATGGTCCACTAGGACCAACATCAACTGCTTTTACTGCCACCGATGCCCCTGAAGATCCTCAATAGAATTTATAGAATTTGGAGCAGGAGATCTAGTGATCATTCCCAAGGGACTTAGTTGTACCTGGGACGTCTTAGTTGCAGTAGATAAACACAATTTTTTAGACCCCGTGTGCAACACTTTTGTCTATGAATACCAATGCATTTTAACCAGTGTTTGTAACCGTTGTCTCGAGTCTGTCAAGCTAAGCCGAAGCCCTTACATCACTGTCCAATTATTTGAGCAACGGAGCATTGCAGTTTCACAAAAATTTATTGGAACTGAAGTGTCTTGAATAGTTTGAAACCCAGGCCTCCGTTCTTTGTTTTTAACCCGAATTGCACAAACACTTTATTTTGGTGTGGGTCAAGCTTCCTTTCTTGCTTTATTTTTTTTTCATAATTAAAATGTATTAAATAATGGTAGGTTATCGGCATTATAACTGATCCCGATTACCCATTGATTCATGTGCCTCTCAAGTCCTTGGGTAATTTAGCCGTTAAAGATCAATTTGGACGATAATGATCAATTGAGTTTTGAAATATATATATATATATCCAAACAATCTCCATTAAAAATCAACTGCCAGAGCCTTTTACAAAGAAGAATCTAACTTTTTAAAGAAAGTGTTAGGCTGGTGTTCACACTATGCTTGTATACATAAAGGCTAGACTTGCCAAACTTAGGTTCTTCTTACGCAATAATAATTTATAAAGGTTTGAGAGAATTCTGAACGAAAAGGTCAGTAGAAAGAATGCTAAGAGTATATTATTCTAATGATATGTCGGCGTGATTTGAAGCATTGAGCAAGGACGAAGAGTAAGAGGGCATCGCACACGACGTGGATTTTTTCCACACGCACACAAACAGCAAAAGCACAAAGGCCATGTGTTCTCCATTTTTGCCACGGCCAATCTGTACTTCCAGCCCTTTGCGCGCAAAATTAAGTCCATTTCTTGCACACGTTAAATTTGCACGAGAAAGAATATTCAAACAAAGTGACACAACTTTCTTTGGATATTTCGGAAGCGAGTTTTTAAAGCCTTAATTATTGATGAGTTAAGTGACGAAGATCATTATAAGGGATTTGTATATTAGTTGATTAAGAAGATCAATCATATTTAATCTTAATGTACCTTAACTATTTGATGAAGGAAATTTGTGGAAGTTTTACTCGTTATTTTGTTAACTTCTTTTGCGGCTTAGATTTCATATGTTGTTTTCTTACTTTCGCAAGTTGTTCTCTTAGTTTCATTCTTATATCATTTTTTTTTTCAATAAGGATAGTGGGTGACATGAATTAGTGGACGCGCACTAGAAATTCTTAACTTCAATTCTTGTTAAGACCTGGAATCTAGTACTTGATTTCTCTTGGTCTTGGGTTATCATCATGCATGATGAATTTTTACAAACATGCTGAATTTTTGGTAGGCATCGATTTAGTTTAACAGAATATAGAGCAAATTTAAGTCAATAAAATATATGAAGGGATCACTGTTTTATTGAGTTTTTGCAAAAAAGAAAGGGTAGAAGCTTTTCGAGAAAGCCTTACACTTCACAATAGAAAAAAAAAGAAATTTAGACAACAGTGATCGTGCCCTCTTCGCTCCCTTGCTTCCTCTCTTATTCTTTCCATCAAACAGTAAGTACTCATTCTCATGGCTAACTACCTACTTGAATCCATCTTCCCTCAGCTCCTCTCCTACAATCTTGGAGCACCTTCATGTGATAACTACTTCCTCCTAACTCGTCTCCCACGTCACCTTCTTTTTTCCGAATCAACATCTTAGTCAATTCCTTTGCCAACTCAGCCTTCCCCTTAGCACCTCGTCCAGCATAAGTAAATCGTACTGGAGGTCTAGTAGAGCCACTCATATCAATTCCCACCCCCTAAAGACTCACCTTGTCCCCAAGGTGAAACCCTGGAAACTGAGCATCCACCACCTCAAAGGACTCCTAAGTATCATCATGAGCAGGGAGGTTAGCCCAATGTATAAAAACTTCCAAAACTAATGATGCACCTCGATGCGACTGCTGCACTCCATGGAGCTCAGCAGGGGCAACTACCTACTCCAAGTTAGACATCAACTATGAAGGCAGGGAATAGGCAGGAAGTGAACTTTCTATGGCTGCATGAAGCTGTGACACATGAAAGACTGGATGAATAGCGGCCGAAGGTGGTAACTTAAGCTGATACGCCACCGGTCCCACTCTCTCTAGGACTTCAAATGGCCCATAATATCTGGGAACAAGTTTTTCAAACCTGCAACGAGCTAAGGATAGTTGTCGATAAGGACGTAACTTGTGGAACACCAATTCCCCCACCGCAAACTGCACATCTCGTAGTTCCTATCAGCTTGGGACGTAATCTTTTATTGGGCCCTCAAAAGGTGTTTCTTCAATTTATCTAAAGAAGCATCCCTCTCCTTCAATTCTTGATCCACAGTAGCCACCGGTGAAGACCCCAACGTATATAGAACCAATTGTAGGGGGTCATGCCCATATAAAGCACGAAATGGTGTGGTATTAGTGGTTGTATGGAAGCTTGTGTTATACCAAAATTTGGCCCATAGTAGCCTACAAGCCCACTGCCTTGGTGTATTGGAAAACAAGGATCGTAAATAAGTCTCCAGTCAATGATTCGCCACTTTTGTTTGCCCATCGGTTTGAGGATGGTAGGTTGTACTTCACAAAAGAGACGTGGCCTACTGTTTAAACAATTTAGACCAAAACAAGCTCAGGAACACGTGGTCTTTATCTGATACAATGGTGTGAGGGATTCCATCCAAGTGAACTACTTCTCGGATGAAAGCTGCAGCAATCGCCACAACTGTATAAGGATGCTTAATTGGTATGAAATGGGCTATTTATAATGCTCCCTTACGAACGTCACAATAATCATTACTTTTACCGTTATTATCATAATTTAGAGACAAACAACTCAAATAAAATACTTATACTTAAATAGATATCCTAGGAAAAACATGCATATTTTTTTTGAAACAACTTTCCAGATTTGCTTCTCTCGCCTCGATTAGCCTAATGAAACACCTATACTATTCGGCCAATCAATCACCTGTAGAAACGGTTAGTTTACAATGCAATCATTACTAAATTATAGACATACAAAACTTCAAACAATGTTTAAATCTCTCAAGAAAAATACTTATATGTCCAAATAATTTAACCACATCAAAACAAAGAAACATAGCATAGTCCTCAAGAAACCACAATTAAAGAAATGTTAAACAATCTCAACAGTCTATAGAAAATTAAATCAAGTCTTGAATCAACATCAGTGTAGAAAATAAAAATAAAATTTATAATAAAATCATTGTTCAAGTAATTAATTTTTTTTCATGGTGTGATTACATTTCCAATCCAACACTTCTAGCACGCACGCCCGTCTCCATCCTCCACCTATTCCATATTCCTTTTACCTTTGTCTACAACACGATATAAAACTAAGTAAGCGTAAGCTTAGTAAGTACACTTGCTTATCTCACAATATAAAACATTCCATAAAAAAAATCGTTACATAATATCGTAATCGTAATCATAGTAGTGCATGAGGCAAAAGTTTATATAGAACATATCTTTGCATTTACACTTTCATATTAAAACATCATTCATTTTATCTTTACGGGCCCAAGCGTTGCACCATAAACATAAACATCATAGGCGGACCGTCATGAGAAAAGTGGGGGTAGCTACTCCCAAAGCAAACATGACAAGTCCAACTTTTGGGACATTATAAACATAAACATAGGGTGTACAATGCTTAATTAAGTGATATATATATATATATATATATAGCTTCCTTTGAAAAACTATCATAAACCATAAAAACATGAACATAAAAACATCCTTAGGAAGATTCATCATAAAAAGATCTTGAAATAAGAACATTAGATCACAAACCTTTACTTATAAAACATTGTGTAGCATGTTCATAAATTTTATCATGTTAGAGGTGAGAATATACTTACTTGTCTTGCTTGCTTACTAAACCTTATATTAGGAGATGTTGCCACGATTTTCAGTGTGCTCGTCTCTTGGAGTGTTCATGTCAATCATTCATATAATACATAAAATTAAATTTCCTCTTCATAATATCATCCCATACCATATTACATTATGATATATCGTTCTTAACAAGACAAAGCATCTTTGAGTTATAAACATACACTTAACGTCAAGAAACATAAAGATAGAAAACTTGACCTTTAATGACTTAGAGAAATTAATCCCAACTTATAAGCATGAATGAAGTGTAAGAATAATTCCATAACATAGCTACCATATATAAACATCATTCAAACTTTCTTCCCTTGAAAATATTAATCTAAAATATCTTTTTCCAAGTTTTAAAACATTCAAATAAATCTACCAATAATAAAAACTGCCTGGCCTTTAAGGATTTATAACCCTATTTCTTTCAATTCACACTCAATTAGAGCACCAAAATTTGTAGGAACAAAGTTAACATATATATATATAATATCTAGATTTTTCTTTAGCCATAAAAATTTAATTTGATAATTAAAATAAATCACGTATTCAATACCATAAAATCTGCCAGCAAAGTCTAGATAATGAGCATTCCTAATTAAAAGTTATGTATTAAATTATTTATTACGCAAAATAATCTATAGAAATTACTACATGTAATAGACACATAAAATAATAACATGCCCAAAATTCAACTTCAAATAAATTCGGAGGAATTCAAAACACATGTTCGAATTCAGAGTTAATATTAACATCAGACATGCTAGACAATGAACATGTTCCATTCAAACTTTTTTATAAAATCAAATACATATGATTTGCTTCTAAAATTTTTATATGACATGGTTAACATATAAATATCTCATACTGTCAATGAACATCACCTTATCATGTAATAATATCAAGAAGCGTAAAATTACAATTTATGAACCTATGGCATAATTCCCAAAAGTAGGTAGAATGACCTTTATTCACTTAAAAATTCATAATAATTTCATCTTAACACCAAATTAGTTAAAACTAGTGGCATTAGGAACTAGACTCAGAAACAAAGAATTTGATCTATTACAAGCATATTTTGAGAATAATTTACATGAAGAAAATTTCCTTGAAATTCAATCAAAATTTTAGGTCCGTGTAAAACTACACAGCTTTCAAGGGCAAATTTGAAAAATCATAAGTATTTAATGAAAACTCCAATTCAAGTGATTCAAAAGCCAAACGAAAGCTAAGAGGTCTAGTATTTGGTAAAAATATAAGAAAATATAAACAGAGCAATACAAAATCAAAAATCTTTGGAATACAACAGCTGTTAGGTGTTTGTATGAAAAGTAGGCATAAGGCATCAAAAAATTCAATACCAATCCATAACCTAATAAAACCTCAATTAAAATTGTAAACACATAACTAACATGATACTAATTGATAATAAAATACACCCATAAAGATCTACATAACAAAAATATGAATATCTATGATTTCTGAAATCTAGGGTTTAACAAGAGGTTAGTCAAAAATACCAAATCATTAACTCTTTTCAATCATCAACTGACATGAAATACATATGATAAAAGAATCCATATGATGATCATAATAATTCAAATACTAAAATAATAAACCAAAACATCAAACAAACAAGTTAGATGATTGATGCACTTACCAAGATGAACTTAATTAGAGAAATTAAAAATCTTGATAAAGCCAAAGAAAACAAAGCATGAAGTGAATCAATAGGAAAAGAATGAAGTGTGAGTCTAGGGTTACTATTAGGAGGCCTTTATATAGATTTTATGTGTAGACTAAAACCCTAAGAAACTCTTCTTCTTTTTTTTTTCACGTGGAATCTCTCTTATTTCTTTTTCTTTTTTTTTTCCTTCTTTTCCTTTGCACGGCAACTTTGCCGTTTTCCTTTCCTTTTTTTTTCATTTGTTTCGTTTATATGTAACATAATATATGTATATAATATAATATAAATTAATATTTTATTGTAATCCTATAGTATAATATGATTATATCTTTATATATATATATAAACAAATATAATATAATATAACATATAATACAAAATTTTTTATGCACAATAATAATATTTACTCCCATAACCCTCAAAAATATTAATTTACACATTATTCTTTTAGGCATTTTATATTATCTAACTTCTTAATGCCAATACAAAAAATTACTACACATGTAATTATCATGACATTATTAATATTATAAAAATACAAAAATATGCAACAAAATTCATGTCATCATCAAGAATATAACTTTAGGGCATACATAATTCTAAAGCATTATAAAGATTAGAAATTTGAGCAAGTTGACCAAAAAAAAATGATAAATACTTTAAGCTTATTATCACTTTTGACATGAATATCCTGAGCATATCGATCCCACATGGCCGTCATCTGCGACATTACTAAACAAAAAGTTAATTTATTTAACATATATAATAATAACACTAAAATATCTCATTCTAAATTTAAATTAACATAAGTGTCCATAGAAGAAAACGGCAGGTGTTACAGTATTTGGTTAGTCGATCAACCACAACAAGGATATCTTTAAACCCTTTAGATTTTGGCAGCCCTTCAATCAAGTCCGTGGACAAATCCTCACTCACATTTTTGGGTAAAGGCAATGGCTGCAATAGACTGCCTGATACTAAGGCCAAATACTTTAAACTTGGTATATTGCTATATAAGACATCACATCTACTTTCATGCCCAGCCAAAACCACTCTGCTGCAATTCGTTGGTATGTTTTCAATACCCCAAAATGACCCCATAATGTCCTCTCATGATAAAAGCAAAAAAGGTCAGCTATGAATGGGGAGGAATGAAAGAGAACTAGATGTCCCTCATGAAGCATTCGGGCCTACTCAATAAAAAATCCTAGATGTGCCTTAAGATTAAGCTAAAGATTGCCCATATTCGTGCCAACTTCTCACCTAACTCCACCTACTACGACAACTCTTTTGTGTTAAACACCATAGGTGCTAAAAGTGCTCCCAAGCTCAATGCTGTAGGTACACTAGATAGTGCGTCCGTAGCCTTATTCCCTCCCCCCCAACTTTGTAATGGATCTCAAAATCATAGCCAAGCAACTTTTTCAGCTACTTCTTGTTGTCTTCCCTAATCACTCACTACTTTAATAGGAACTTTAAACTCTGTTGATCAGTTCAAATAATAAAATGTCTATAACACCTGCCAATTTTTCATGTAACGAATTATGTTAAATGAATAACGACGTTAAATACTTTTTTTTCTTAATAATATATGATATGATATTACTGACTATTTTACTTAACTATGATGATAGGTGACGGTCACGTGAAATTGGTGTGCTCAAGGTGTTTATGTCATTTACGTCATATGCTTGATAATTGTTTAGTAATAAATTAATGTTATGTTATATTTTAGTGTATACGGCAGTTTGGCAGGCCGAAGTAAACCATTGTTAGGCCAAAGACAACTAATAAGTAATCAGTAGGTAATCACCAAAATTGTGGCATGGATGATTGATTGATTGGCATATTTTTGGTTAGACACCTTATTTTAGGTAATAAAATGTTTGACTTTTGTGAATGATTGGATATGTGATTAGGCTTCCTATTTTAAAATTTTGAAATATGGTAAGTGGAGAAATTATTGACTTTCCCCTTAATGCTCTCTATCATACATGTGAATCCTCCATTTTTTTAAAAAAAAAATTCTGCTAACATTATAGAGAACATTATTTTCATGCCATTCTCATTTTCATGCATATCTCTTCTTCTCTCTCAGAAAAATTCTCTCAAAAATAGTCCCTCTCTTTCTCCACTTTTTCTCTTCTTTTTTATTCTCCATTAATTTCTTGCAAATTATTGAAAGAAATATTGAGTTTTCTTCGGGTGAATTCAAAGGAGGCTTGAGAAGAAATTATTTTAAGGTAAGAGACTCTTCTCAACAATTATGAAATTTCGATCATCAGTAATCCGACTGCTATATCTTTGGCTAAAAATTTCCTTGCTCTGAAATTTTAATATGTTATTCATGTATGTGTTATGTGCTAATCCTCAAAATTTCACATTAATTGGATTTTTCAATGTTGAGATATGAATTTTCTTCTCTCTACCACTCACAGTTAATTAATGCTTATCAGTAACGTTGTTTTTTTCTCTATGTTTCGACTCCCATAACTTTGCCTACAAATCTCCATTTGCTCTGAAACTTTAATATGATTTTCATTATACGCTATCTGATGTTGGTCCAAATTTTGTGCCTTTTGGTGTTGTCTAGCCTGAGATATTAAATGCTCATGCTTTGCACCTTATAAGGAATTGTTGCTGTTTGGTTATGTTGCACAAAAATGTAGTTTTTGTTCATAGGGCAAATGTACTTTAACTTTTACAAAATTTGGCAAACACGTTCATGGTTATATTAGGTTGTGAACTAGAAAATTTTGTGGTAAGATCATGTGTATGTTGTGAGTTATTAAACTTTCTTCAAACTAGGTTTTTATGGCTATGAACTTGCAAACTTTGGACCACTTGTTTCTCTAACTTTTTATTGTGTCTAAATGATTTTGTTTGATCATGAGAAATTTTGTAGTAGGGTATTATTATGCATATAGGTTGTCACAAAAATTTTGAAGTCAAAATTATTTTCATGATATTTTTCTTAAATGCTAGTTAGAGAGGTGTTCGCTGCCCATGTCAGTAAAATCAGTTTTACTATCGATTTCAATTGTGTATTTGACCTATTCCAATTTTTGTTGAAGCCAATTTTTGTATACATTATAGTTCTATGTGTCTATATTATATGTTAATTTTTGTAGATTTTTCTATAGCATCAAATTGTGATAAACGGACCTGAGTTTAGAGTTGTTCACTACCTAACTATTGCTGGCGGATTTTGTGTTATGAAATTTGTGACTTATTTTAAATATTAATGGAATTTTTATGACGAACAAAAAATCATGGTAATATTTTTATATGTTAACTTTGTCCCTGCCAAGTTTGGAGCTTGAATTGTGTGTGAATAATGAGATATTAGGCTGTGAATTCATAAGGGTCAGACAGCATGTGTATAGACAGTTTTGCTGAAATGTTTTTTTTAGATTGATAAAATGTGTTTTGAATTAATGTTCTTAAGAGAAGCATGTATGAGTATGTTGTGTGATATTGACTGATATCATGGAGATGAATGTTAATTTCTTGTGTAAATGAATGGTTGACAAGAACATTTCCAAGAGGCAATTACATCAAGATCGCGGTGACGTCACCTACAATTAAGGTTGAGTAAGCTAAACAAGTAAGTACATTCTTACCTGCAACATGATGAAATTTACAGAGGCTTGAAAATCTATGTTCATGATGGTTTTATGATGATTTCTCATGATGTATTATTATGGAAGTTTTTAATGTATAAAAGTTTGTGCATGTTTTGATGATGATGTTTTTCAAACTATAAAAATATAGATATATGCATATATATATATATATATCACCTAAATAAGTGTTGCACATCCCATGTTATGCTATGTTTATGTTTATGATGTCATGTTTGGTTTGCGTTAGCTACCCCTCTCCTCTCATGACGGCGCGTGTAACGCCCCCTTATTCGGACATCACAGATGTCGTTACATTGATACATTACATACTTATTGGGAACTTTAAGATAGACTTTAAGTACAAAACTTAATCGAAACTTAAATTGCAAATGTAATAAGGAAATCATAACCAGGATCCATACATACATTTTTTTTTACAACATTCATTAACTTAATCCATTAACTCAATCCATAATTTAATTTCACATTAGTATTGATCATAAACTTGTTTTAATAAAATAAATATACTAAATCGTAAAATCATAACTTATAAAAACATATCATCATTTAAAAGCTATTTACTCCCACAGTTCGGCAGGCCGAACTTTGGACTTTGGCAGGCAGAACTTGGGACTTCGGCAGGCCGAACATAGTCGGCAAGCCAGAACTCGTGAATCGGCAGGCCGGCAGAGGCACTACAAATCTGAGCTTAAAATCTTTTAAAGTTCGACAGGCCGAAAAAGTGATCGGCAAGCTGAACATTCTTACATCGGCATGCCGACCAAGGATGTTCGGCAGGTCGACAGAGCCAGAAAAACTTTTAGAAAACATAATTTTCAGACAACTTCAACTTTTCAAAATGCGGAAGATCAAATTCTTAAATACATATTAAAATGTTAAAACATAGTTCTTGTGTTCTTAAAACTTAACAAATAAATATGTTCAAAATGTCAAACTTGATTTAAATCATATAAATTTTCTTCTTGGCGTTCTTTTGGTTACAATTCATCTCTCATATGCTCACACGCCTTCCCATGTCCTCCGCCTAATCCATGACTTTCTTACCCTTATCTGCAACATGACATAAACTTGAATAAGCTAAAGCTTAGTAAGTACATATAATTCTCACAATTTAAAAACATTTCATAACATCATCATCATCATCATATCATAATAGTGCATTAAGCACATTTTCAAAGAATCATATCTTTCATTACTTGACCATATTCAAACTTATTCCATTTTATCTTAAGGGCCCAAGTGTTGCACCATAATCATCATTGTAGCCGCGCCGTCATGAGAGGAGCAGGGTAGCTAATCCTAAACCAAACATGACATCATAACATATCATATCATAACATTGGTGTGCAACACTTATTAGGTGATACATATATATATACATAACTTTCATACTTTGAAATTTGCCATAATCAAACATGCATAACTTTAAATCATGAAAATCTTTCATAAGAAATCCTTTAAGGAAAAATCATCATAAAATCATTATAAATAACATCATGAACATAACATCAAACTTTTTAAAACACATCATGTTGCAGGTGAGAATGTACTTACCTTAGAAGCTAGCTTACTTAACCTTATAAGAATTGGTGACAACGCCGCGATCTCGATGTGCCCGTTCTTTAGTGTGTTCATGCCATTTATTCATTTAAAGATATAAAATAAAATTAATACTTATTATCATAGAATAAAACATCCATTCACATAACATTACATTTACTTTCCTCTCTTTCAAACATAATTCATACTAACATCTTATTATCATGCATTTCAATATCATAAAATTATTTCACCATCAATAAAATCATTTAAACATATAAAATATTACATTAAACGAAAGTCCAAAAATTAACATTGTTAAAACAATTTCCTTGACCTAATCTCATAAAAATTCCATAACACATAATTCACTCATCAAAACATTACCAAACTATGCAGTCCATAACATAACATATATTTGAACATTCTTGCTAAATTTTGTAGCAAACAAAACACATTTACCCCTTGAACAAAAATTACATTTTCATGCATCATAGTCAAACAACAATATTTAATTGTGAGTAGTAGAGGATAGAAAATTCATAACTTACTTTAGAAAATTTGAAATAACTTGAAACTTGAACGACCATTAACTTAACACACATATGAACATCATATTAAAAATTCAGAACAAAATACAATACCTAGACAAAGATACTGTAGACGAATTGAGGAGGAGAAATGCTTTTCAGAATTACCAAAAAATGAGTTCTTACCTTAAACAAATTTCTTCACAAAACTCCTTCAATTAAACCAACAAAATTATCAATTTTTCTTTCAAATATACTCAGGAAAACAAAGAGAAGAAGGAGAGGAGAAAACATGAAGAAGAAGAGAGAAGAGAAAACGTCTCAGAATGAATGAGAAAGAGAAGAAGACGTGAGACGAAAAGAGAGAGAGAGAGAGCAATAACGTAAAAAATTTCAATGCTTTCCATTATTGTCAAGAAATTTTCTGACTATTCTTGGTCCAAAAATCACGTGTAAATGGAGAGGATTGAGGGAGAGTCAAACAAATCATCACATCTTACCATAATTTGCCTTCTAAAAATAGGAAACCATATCAATTACATTCAATCAATAGCAAGTCAAATGTTTTATTTCCTTAATTGAGGAAATTAATCTATAATTATACCAATTAATCACTCAATTAAAGTAATTATCTCAACCATAAATTTGGAGAGATTTCTGCTGACTGCTCGTCCGCTATCATCAGCCTGTCCATTCTTCACTTCGGCCTGCCGATTCCTCAAAGTTCGGCCCTCCGATTAATATCTTCGGCCTACCTATACTTGAAGGGTTATTCGGCCTATCGAATTTGAAGCTCTGGCCTACCGAACTGTCCTGAAAAAAATAAAATATCATAGCATTCAAGACTTCATTGCGTCATAATTAAACTTACATTTTAACTAACATGAACACTTGAGCACATCGATTCCATGTGATCGTCACCTGTCATAAAACTTAAGATAAATAGTTAGTAACATAAAATCATAAATCATAACATAAATCGTAAATCATTAATAATTCACTTAACGTCGTTACTAACTTAACATAATCCAATACATAAAAATAGGTGGGTGTTACAATTCTCCCCGCCTTATAAGAGTTTCATCTCGAAACTCGAAACAATTACGGATACAATGTTCTCATGTCATCTTCACGTTCCCATGTAGCTTCTTCTACTTGATGATTCCGCTATAACACCTTGACCAATGGAATTTCTTTATTCCTGAAGGTCTTGGTTTTTCGATTGACTATCTCTACTGGCTCTTCATCATAACTTAAGTCTTCCTATATCTCGATCACTTGTGGCTCAATCACATGCGTAGGGTCCGGGACATACTTCTTGAGCATGGAGACATGGAACATATCATGCATTGCTGACATTTTTGATGGCAATCTCAGCTGATAAGCCACCTTGCCTATCCAATTAACAACTTCATAAGGATCGATAAATCTTGGACTTAACTTGCCTTTCTTCCCAAACCTCATAACTCTTTTCATCGGTGCAACTTTCAAAAACATAAATTCGCCCACAGCGAACTCGAAGGGTCTTCTTCTCTTGTCAGTATAACTCTTCTGACGGCTTTGAGCGGTCTCTATTCTTTTTCTTATTAACTTTATCATCTTAGAAGTTTCGTTAACAAAATCAGTTCTTTCAGCTTTGGCGCTTTCCACCAACATCTTCTCACCAGCTTCGTGCCAACATATAGGCGACCTACATTTTCGCCCATATAGCGCTTTATAATTTTCCATTTCGATTGTCGCCTAAAAGTTGTTGTTGTAAGCAAACTCTGCTAACGGCAACATTTTACACCAGCTAGTCTTAAAATCGAGAGAACAAGCCCGTAGCATATCTTCTAGAATCAAGTTCATCCTCTCCATTTGGCCACCTGTCTGAGGATGAAAAGCTGTACTAAAATGTAACTTGGTTCCCATTGTAGTCTGTACACTCTTCCAAAACTTAGATGTGAACCTACCATCACGATCTGAGATGATTGACTTGGGAATTCCATGAATTCGTACAATCTCCTTGACATAGAGTTCCGCTAATTGTTCCATAGAGTAAGTGATCTTAATCGGAATGAAATGCGCCGTCTTAATCAGTCAATCCACAACTACCCAAATAGCATCATAACTGTTCATAGTTCTGGGCAAACCGATAATGAAATCCATTGATATATCCTCCCATTTTCATTCTGGTATTTGGATTGACTGTAATTCACCACCAGGTCTCTGGTGTTCAGCCTTTACTTATTGACATGTCATACATTTTTTCACATACGTTGCGACATCACATTTCATTCCAAACCACCAGAAGTTACCCCTTAGATCATTATACATCTTTGTTGCACCTGGATGAATAGAATAAGGAGTGTCATGAATTTCGGTCAAGATTTTTTCCCTTAAGCCATCAACATTGGGAACACATAAGCGGTCCTTGAGGTACAGAGTTTCGTCATCTGCAACACGAAACCCTTGACATTTTCCTTCTTTCATTTCTTGCTTAATCCTTACAAGACTTACATCTCCATCTTGTTTTCTCCAAATTTCATCATACATCGTCGGAGTAAGAGAGAGTGCTGAGAGCTAACCTGTTATAAGTTCTAAACCGAAGTCTAGAATTTCCTTTTTCAAAGGTGGAGACATTGCTTGCATTGACATCAACGTGGCAACTGACTTCCTACTTAAAGCATCAGCCACTCGATTAGCTTTTCTAGGATGATAAAGGATTTCACAATCGTGATCCTTCACCAACTCTAACCATCTTCGTTGTCTCATGTTCAAATCTCTTTGCGTGAAGAAGTACTTTAAACTTTGATGATCAGTGAAGATCTTACATTGGACCCCATATAAATAATGTCTCCATATTTTCAACGCAAAAACAACTGCTGCTAACTCGAGGTCATGAGTAGGATAGTTCTTTTCGTAATCTTTCAGTTGTCTTGGCGCATATGCAATCACCCTTTCATTTTGCATTAAAACAGCTTCGAGGCCCATCTTGGATGCATCACTATAAATTACGAGCCTATCATTTCCTTCAGGAATAGCCAATACTGGAGTCATCGTTAGCCTCTTCTTCAGTTCTTGAAAACTCTTTTCGCAAGCATCTATCCATTCATACTTCTTTCCCTTGCGAGTTAGATTTGTGAGTGGAGTTGCTATCTTAGAGAAATCTTCTACGAATCTCTGATAATAACTTGCTAGACCCAAGAAGCTCCTTATTTCACTTGCATTCGTCGGTTGCTTCCAATTGAGAACAGCTTCTACCCTAGCAGGGTCTAGCATAATCCCATCTTTGGATATTACATACCCCAAGAAAGATACTCTGTCAAGCCAAAACTCACACTTAGAAAACTTTGCATATAGCTTTTGTCTTCTCAAAGTCTCCAGCACAATCCTTAAATGCTCCAAATGTTCTTCTTGATTCTTTGAGTAGATAAGAATATCATCGATAAATACAACAACAAATTTATTGAGGAAATCCTTGAATACCCGATTCATCAAATCCATAAAAGTCACCGATGCATTCGTTAGACCGAAAGGCATAACCATAAATTCATAGTGACCATACCTCGATCTGAAGGCTGTCTTAGGAATATCTCCTTCTTTAATCTTTAATTGATGATATCCCGATCGCAGATCAATCTTTGAGAACACAGGTGCATCCTTGAGCTGATCAAACAAATCATCGATTCAGGGCAATGGGTACTTGTTCTTGATCGTCACCTTATTCAGCTCTCGATAGTCGATGCAGAGTCTCATAGTGCCATCCTTCTTCTTTACAAATAAGACTGGAGCTCCCCAAGGTGAGTGACTCGACCTGATGAAGCCTTTGTCAAGTAGCTCCTTTAATTGTATATGAAGCTCTTTTAACTCTATCGGGGCCATTCTGTAAGGTGCTTTTGAGATTGGATCGGTGCCTGGAGCAAGCTCAATTTCAAATTCAACTTCTCTTTCTGGTAGTAGACTTGTCAGATCATCTGAAAACATTGCTGCATATTCATGAACTATAGGTACATCTTCAATTCTTATCTTTTCTTCTTGGCTTTTGTCTACAATGTTCGCCAGATAGCCCATGCAGCCACTTGCTAATAATTTCCTTGCTTTCATTGCGGATAAAAACATGCTGGGCTTCTTTCTAGACTCGCCAACATACACAAACTTTTGTTCACCTTCAGGATGGAAGATCACTTTTCATTTTCGGCATTCTATAGAAGCATTATAGTTGCTTAGGAAATCCATCCCAAGAATCATATCGTAGTCATACATGTCGATCACAATAAGGTCGATGAAAAATTCCCTATCAGAAATCCATAGGGGTACCGTATGTAGACAGTGCATAGATAATATCACTTCCCCGGAGGGTAGTGTCGTAGTGAATCCCTGTCAAATAGGCTCTAAACAAACCTCTAACTTCTTAGCAAATGACGTAGATACAAAAGAATGTGTAGCACCCGTATCAAAGAGAACATAAACATCATTAGATAAACTTGTTATCTGACCTGTGACCACATTGGAGGCTTCAGCAGCCACTTGTTCTTTCGTCATGGCATAAATTCGGGCATTTGTTGGTGGGGCTTCAATTCTCCCTTGACTAATAAGTGGCCCTTCAAGGGAAGCTTGCATCTGCTGGAGCTAGGCTTGAGGAGGAGCTCTTTGAGGGGCATTGGCATTCATGAGTTTGGGGCAGTTCTTGACAAAGTGGTCCTCATGCCCACAAATAAAACATTGGCTTGTCCCCAATCGACATTCCCCTGGATGCTTCTTTCCACATTTGGCACATGGTTGAAACCACCTGTTATTATTGTTGTGCTGACCATCATTATGCCTCTTGTTGTCTTAGCCCTGCAGGTTTTGAGGATTGCCCTTCCTCTTATTGTTCCTCCAGTTCTGGTTGTTGTTGTTGCTGTTGTTGCTGTTGTTGTTGTTGTTTCTGTGTGGAGGGCGGTTTTGGTTGTTAGCATTATTGGTTTGCTGACCCGACTGAGGCTGGTTCCTTCTTAGTTTGGACAAATGAAACTCAGCACATTGGGCCCTCATGACAACCTGCTCTTGAGTCCTGGGTGGACTTGCCCCATCAACGATAGTAGCAATTTCAGGCCTAAGAACCTTGATTAACCTTCTGACCCTTTCATTTTCATCTATAACCATTCCTGGGCATAGGTGAGCAAGTTGGTCAAACTTCGTCACCACATCAGTAACTGACATATCCCCCTGGCGCAGGCTCTCGAACTCCTCATAATGCTTCCTTGTGATGTTCATATGGAAGAACTTCGTGTTGAACTCATGAACAAAGTTTGCCCATGACATCTCTTCAACATTCCTGCTCTGTTCGATGCCGTCCCATCAAATCCTGGCCTCCATGGTGAGGCAGTATGAGGCACAAAGGACCTTTTCATTGTCTATGAAATCCATGAGTCTTAAGGTGGCTTTAATCATCTTCAACCATCCTTGTACGACTAACAGGTCCTTTGAACCCTCGAAGTCTGCTGGCTTAACCCTCTTCTGTCTGACTAGAAGAGGTTCCTGATAGGCCACTCTTGGTTCAGCAGCAGGAACTGGGACTTCGTTAACTGGTGGCTGCAGAGGAGAAGGAGGCACGTCATTGCCTCGTCGATCATCATTCTGGCCGTTGGCCCTTAACACAACCATTTCTCTTCTTTGATCCTCAAGTTGCCTTTGCAACTCAGTGATCATGGTCATAGGCCTTTCATTGGTCTGGGTGCGTGTTTGCATTCTTCTGTGGCTGTCCATTATCAATTCCTAAAAGATTTAGGAACTTATGAATAATCTTTTAATATGAGACAGGTTTTCACTACTAGAACATTAATCATTAAATATCTAAAACTTAATCTTATCATCATACTTGCATCAAAACATCTAACTTTAAAACATACTTACTTGGAGGACTTGGACTGACATGTGGCGATATGAATTATATTCGAAAATTTTTCTCTGATACCAAAGCCTGTAGCGCCCCCTTATTTAGACGTCACAGATGTCGTTACATTCATACATTTCATACTTATTTGGAACTTTAAGATAGACTTTAAGTACAAAACTTAATTGAAACTTAAATTGCAAACGTAATAAGGAAATCATAACCAAGATCCATACATACATTTTTTTTTTTTTTACAACATTCATTAACTTAATCCATTAACTCAATCCATAATTTAATTTCACATTAGTATTGTTCATAAACTTGTTTTAATAAAATAAATATACTAAATCGTAGAATCATAACTTATAAAAACATCTCATCATTTAAAAGCTATTTACTCCAACAGTTCGGCAGGCCGAACTTGGGACTTCGACAGGCCGAACATAGTCGGCAGGCCAGAACTGGTGAACCGGCAGGCCGGTAGAGGCACTGCAAATATGAGCTTAAAATCTTTTAAAGTTCGGCAGGCCGAAAAAGTGATCTGTAGGCTGAACATTCTTACATCGGCATGCCAACCAAGGATGTTCAGCAGGCCGACAGACCCAAAAAAACTTTTAGAAAACATAATTTTAAGACAACTTCAACTTTTCAAAATGCAAAAGATCAAATTCTTAAATACATATTAAAATGTTAAAACATAGTTCTTGTGTTCTTAAAACTTAACAAATAAATATGTTAAAAATGTAAAACTTGATTTAAATCATATAAACTTTCTTCTTGGTGTTCTTCCGATTACAATTCATCTTTCATATGCTCACACGCCTTCCCATGTCCTCCGCCTAATCCATGACTTTCTTACCCTTATCTGCAACATGACATAAGCTTGAATAAGCTAAAGCTTAGTAAGTACATATAAGTCTCACAATTTAAAAACATTTCATAAACATCATCATCATCATCATATCATAATAGTGCATTAAGCACATTTTCATAGAATCATATCTTTCATTACTTGACCATATTCAAACTTATTCTATTTTATCTTAAGGGCCCTAGTGTTGCACCATAATCAGCATTGTAGGCGCGCCGTCATGAGAGGAGCAGGGTAGCTAATCCTAAACCAAACATGACATCATAACATATCATATCATAACATTGGTGTGCAACACTTATTAGGTGATACATATATATATACATAACTTTCATGCTTTGAAATTTGCCATAATCAAACATGCAAAACTTTAAATCATGAAAATCTTTCATAAGAAATCCTTTAAGGAAAAATCATCATAAAATCATTATAAATATCATCATGAACATAACATCAAACTTTTTAAAACACATCATGTTGCAGGTGAGAATGTACTTACCTTAGAAGCTAGCTTACTTAACCTTATAAGAATTGGTGACGACGCTGTGGTTTCGATGTTCTCGTTCTTTAGTGTGTTCATGCCATTTATTCATTTAAAGATACAAAATAAAATTAATACTTATTATCATAGAATAAAACATCCATTCACATAACATTACATTTACTTTTCTCTCTTTCAAACATAATTCATACTAACATCTTATTATCATGCATTTCAATATCATAAAATTATTTCACCATCAATAAAATCATTTAAACATATAAAACATTACATAAAACGAAAGTCCAAAAATTTACATTGTTAAAACAATTTCCTTGACCTAATCTCATAAAAATTCCATAACACATAATTCACTCATCAAAACATTACCAAACTATGCAGTCCTTAACATAACATATATTTGAACATTCTTGCTAAATTTCGTAGCAAACAAAACACATTTACCCCTTGAACAAAAATTACATTTTCATGCATCGTAGTCAGACAACAATATTTAACTGTGAGTAGTAGAGGATAGAAAATTCATAACTTACTTTAGAAAATTCGAAATGACTTGAAACTTGAAAGAACATTAACTTAACACACATATGAACATCATATTAAAAATTCAGAACAAAATACAATACCTAGACAAAGATACTGTAGATGAATTGAGGAGGAGAAATGCTTTTCAGAATTACCAAAAAATGAGTTCTTACCTTAAACAAATTTCTTCACAAAACTCCTTCAATTCAACCAACGAAATTATCAATTTTTCTTTCAAATATACTCAGGAAAACAAGGAGAAGAAGGAGAGGAGAAATCGTGAAGAAGAGGAGAGAAGAGAAAACGTCTCAGAATGAATGAGAAAGAGAAGAAGACGTGAGACGAAAAGAGAGAGAGAGCAATAACGTAAAAAATTTCATTGCTTTCCATTATTGTCAGGAAATTTTGTGACTATTATTGGTCCAAAAATCACGTGTAAATGGAGAGGATTAAGGGAGAGTCAAACAAATCATCACATCTTACCATAATTTGCCTTCTAAAAATAGGAAACCATATCAATTACATTCAATCAATAGCAAGTCAAACGTTTTATTTCCTTAATTAAGGAAATTAATTCATAATTATACCAATTAATCATCCAATTAACATAATTATCTCAACCATAAATTTGGAGAGATTTCTGCTGACTGCTCGTCAGCTATCATTGGCCTGTCGATTCTTCACTTCGGCCTGCCGATTCCTCAGAGTTTGACCCGCCGATTAATAGCTTCGGCCTACCGATACTTGAAGGGTTATTTGGCCTGCCCAATTCGAAACTCTGGCCTGCCGAACTGTCCTTAAAAACATAAAATATTATGGCATTCAAGACTTCATTGCATCATAATTAAACATACATTGTAACTAATGTGAACACTTGAGCGCATCGATTCCATGTGATCGTCACCTGTCATAAAACTTAAGATAAATGTTTAGTAACATAAAATTATAAATCATAACATAAATCATAAATCATTAATAATTCACTTAACGTCGTCACTAACTTAACATAATCTGTTACATAAAAATAGGTGCGTGTTATAGCGCGCCTGTGATGATGTTAATGGTGCAACACTTAGGCCCCTAAAGATAAAACAAACAAAGTTTTAATATGGATAATGAAATGAAAGATAGGTTCTATATGAAACTATGCCTAGCGTACTGTTATGATGATGCTTATGGTATTGATGTGTCATAAGGAACTTCATAAGTTGTTTTACTTTGTGAGATATTGAATGTACTTACTAAGCTTTTGCTTACTCAGTTTTACATCTTGTTACAGATAAAGGTAAAAAAATCATGGATTAGGTGGAGGGCACGGAAAGGTGTGTGAGGTATGCACGATGGGTTGAAAATAGAAGACGCCAAGAAAGAAGTTTTAAATTTATGAACTATGTTGATTTTATATGTATGTTTATTTTCCACACTTTGAGATATTGGGACTTGTTTTAATTTATTTTTGGTTTTGACAGTAGATCGGCTTATCGACCATTATTGGTTGGACTGCCGATGCAATGATCGGCCTACCGATTACCCTATATCGGCTTGCCGATCCTAGTATTTTTAAAACTCTAATTTTGCAAGGCCTTAGACAGCCTGCCAGTGGTTAAAGTTTGGACTGCCGGTCATGTGTTGGCCTACTGGTGTTCAGAGTTCGGCCTACCAAACAGTGAACAGAATTAAGTGATGATTTTAAACTCTATTTATATTATGTCTTCGTTAATTTGGTATTAATAAACTATTTAAAGACATAAAAGAAGTTTTGAAATATTAAAATTTAGTTAAAAAAATGTGTGCATGGATCCTGGGATAAGTTTAATAAACTTTACCTTATTTAAATGGTTGATTTTAAAAGTAATAAGAATAGGAATGAATGTAGCGACATCTGTGACATCCGTAAGGGGGCGTTACAATATCTACCCAACAAGTATGGTCGCCTTTTTTGCGCCGCTAACATTATGGCCATCAACTCTTGTTCATAAATCAAATTAAGATGGTTTTGCAGTGAAAGGGCCTAACTAAAATAAGCCCTTGGCCACTTCCCCTGCCATTAAAACTACCCCCACACCTACACTAGAGGTGTTAGTCTCCACAATAAAGGGTAGCTGAAGTCGAGTAAAGCCAACACCAGAATTTCTGTCATCTTTTGCTTTAAAAGATTGAATGCCCATTCTGCTTCCACATTACAAAAGAAATTTTCCTTCTTGAGGAGGTCTATCAGAGGAAAGGCAATGAACCATAGCCTGCCACAAACTTGCGATAGTAACCCATGAGTCCTAGGAAACCATATAACTCTCATAAATTAGTTGGAATAGGCTAGTTCTGCATCACTTCTACTTTGGAAGCATCAACTGCCATGCCTTGCCTGGATATGATATGCTCCAAGTATTCCACACTTCATTGCCCAAATTTGTACTTCTTCTCATTAGCGAATAGCCCATGCCGCTGCAATTCTCCAAGTGCCATGTCCAAGTGAATCACATGCTCCTCCACCAAACGACTATGCACTAGTATATCATCGAAGAACACCAAAACACACTTGCATAAATAAGGCCGAAACACTTTGTTCATGAGAGACTAAAAAGTTGTTGAAGCATTGGTGAGGCCAAATGGCATTACCCAAAAATCATAATGGCCATCGTGAGTGCGAAAAGCCGTCTTGGGTGCATCCTCACTACATACCCAAATTTGGTGGTATCTCGACTTTAGATCAATTTTTGAAAAAATAGTTGCTTTGTGTAATTCATCGAGTAGCTCATCGATTATTGGAATAGGGAAATGGTCAAGAACGGTTTCACAATTAAGAGCTTTATAATCCATATAGAACCTCCATCTCATGTCCTTCTTCTTTACTAGCAAAATTGAACTTAAAAATGGGCTAACACTTGGCTGAATTATGTCGATGGCCAACATCTCTCTGACTAGTCATTCAATCTCTACCTTTTGAACTTGCGAAGTAATGATATGGCCTTACATTGACTGGTGACACCCCCTTCTTGAGCACAATAGCATGCTCTCTGCATCATAGCATGCTCTCTACATCAAATGGGAGGTAGCCCCTTTGGAGTTTGGAATACGACTTTCCAATGTAGTGCCTCTTGAATTTCAACTGGCAGCCCCTCTGTCAAGCTTTTTGGTTCCCCACTATCTTTGTCAAGCTGTCTAAAGTCCAACAAGATTCCATGGCCCTCATGTCTCACAACTCTTGCATTGCCTTCAAAGGGATTGTCATCTTACACAAGCTTGGGTCCCTTTGCAAGCAGATAGTTGTCTCCCCATTGCCAAATTTCATGGTTAAGGTTGACCAATTCACTTGCATCACACCCAACGAAGCCAACCACTATATACCCAAAATTACATTAGTACTTCCCAAACTAAGAGGCAAGAAGTCTTCCACCACCTCTAATTCCTACAAGGCAAGTACTACTCCTCGGCAAACACCTTCTCCTTGAACCGACACCCCTATACCATCACGACACCGTAAGTCCCTGTAGTGTCTATCGAAAGTTCTTGCTTCTTAACCAAATCCATCAATATGAGGTTGTGAGTGGCTCCACAGTCAATAAGGACCACCATTTCTTGCTGCATAACCATTCCTTTTATCTTCATTATCCAAGGAGTTGTAAGGCCCACTACTGAGTTTAGAGTGATTTCAACCACTTCCTTTGGTTCCCCAATCTCCTCTGCCAATTCCACTATATCTTCCAAGGCTTTTCTTGATCATCTTCGTCCTCTTGAATAACTAGCACTTGTAATTCACATTTGGGGTAGCGGTGGTCAAACGAGTATTTTCCATCACATCTATAACAAAGCTCTTTCTCACATTTAAGCTCAATCTTAACATCTATTAATCTCCTAAACAGAACCGTGGCACCCACTGATGATTTTAATGGCGTTCCTTGTTGTTTCTAGGCCAATTACTAGTTTGAGTAATATATTTAGAGTTATTTGATCTAGGCCAATTACTAGTTTGGCTAATTCAGATTTTATTTGGCCTAAGTTAAAAGTTTTTGTTATTAATTTGTTGGGCCATGTCCATTATTCGGCCCAAGGCTTGAGGTTACAAGACTTTTACCTTAGCTTGAATCTCTATATGGAGGCCATTGATGAAAGTGCTCTCAAGCACTTGCTCCAATAGATCCACCAACGGCACAGCGAGCACCTCTAGCTACCAACGGTATTCCCAAATGGTGGATTCCTGCCAAAAAGCAAACAGTCTCTCATACTAGTTTCCCACTTGAGTCGGCCTAAATCGATCTATAATCAACCCTCTTAATTCTATCCAACTCCAAACCACACAACGACCATCTTCCCATTGAAACAAAGCCCGTGCCTCCCCATTGAGACTAACCACCGTGACTTCTAGCTTCTCATGCTCAATTAGGCAATTGAGTACAAAGTAGCGTTCAACTTGAAACACCCAATCGTTTCGGTTCTGGTTGTCAAACATGGGCATTTTCACACAATGAGTTTTGCACTCCATCCTTCCACTGCCTTTGACTGCCTCACACTGTTCTTGAGCCTCCCTCCAAAAACCAGCCTTTCGTTCCCTGGTGTGACTATCGTCTTAACTGTCAGTGTGGTCGACATCTCTGATTTCACCCTTGACGTACCCTAGCCGTGCTGTTGCCTTCTTGCCCCCAATTTTGCCAACAACACTGCCATTCCTTCCTCCAATCAGGAGATCTTTTTGACTTTAGTGTTAATTTCTTTTGGTTCATGTTGGAAGGCTTCCTTTCCCAAATCTATTTTCTCTATTCGTTCCTCAAGTTTCTTTGTCACCGCTACTAGTCTCGATGAACGGAGCCACTCTGATACCAATTTGGTAGGCACTGATTTGATTGAGCAAAGTAAAGAGCAAATTTAAGTTGATAAAAGATATGAAGGGATCACTATTTTATTGAGCTTTGGCAAAAAAGTAAGGATAGAGGCTTTTTGAAGGAGCCTTGTTCTCCACAACAGAAAAAAGAAATTTTGACAACAATGATCATGCCCTCTTCGCTCCCTTGCTTCCTCTTTTAGTCTTTCCCTCCAACAGCAAGCACTTATTCCCATGCCTAACTGTCTATCTAAATCCATCTTCCCTCAACTCCTCTCCTACAATCTCAGAGAACCCTTTCTTCACATGGTAACTACTTCCTCCTAACTCTTCTCCCACATCACCTTCTTTCTTCAAATCATCATCTTAGTCAACTCCTTTGCCAACTCAACCTTCCCCTTAGCACTCTTCTGGCATAAGTAAATTGTATTGGAGGTCTAGTAGAGCCACTCGTATAAATTTTTTGCAAACATGGAGCCTATTGACTATTGAAAATTAAAAAAGAATTTAAAGGTGGAATAATATTCAATGTGTTTTGATAATGTTCCTAACTTCATAAAATATGAGAAGAGCAAGAACTTATTAATAAGAAGCACTTCAATGGGGTCTATACAAGTATAAATCATAATTACATAATTAGGTAAGTTAATCAAAACTATTAAACCTCGAAAATCAAGAGATTTTCAAAAACCTAAAACAAAGGTAATTAAGTTTATACCATTGTTAGATATGGCTATATATAAAATCAATATTCTCTCACTTATAGAGGTTCTAATAGGAGATTCTAGTCTCAAATTAAAATAAAAGGAACAAATGTGAAGGATAAGGCATAGGCTATGGGGTGCAAGGTGTAATAACATCAATATGGTGCATCAATGCAACACGACAGTGGAAGTAGGGCTAGCGAAGAGGTGCAAGAAAGGGACAACAATCATCAAGGATATCGGGGCATAGAAAAGGGACAACAAGCATGGGAAGTGCAACAACACAAGGACTCTAATCCTTTAGGGCATAGTTGTTAGACTAGGTCCCCTAAGGATTAAATGATGTAATACATTTTGGAGACATTTAATCAATAAAGTGTTTATTATTTATTTTCATCTACCAAGTGTTGTCTTGTTTATATTCATTTATGTTGAATATATGATAAGCAAACAAAAGTCAGAGATTGTCAATCTAAACCTTTAAGATCATACATATGATGGATAGATTATGCAAAATACATAAATCTTAAAGGTGGTAGTATAAATGATAAGGTCGACAATCGAGGGAATAATGTTGGGCACTTTATTCATAGCAAAATTTGTATGTTGTCTACATCCATCATGGAAGATGACTTGTCTTCATCATTGGAGTTGGATTCCGTGAGTAGAAACAATGGTATATTGTCATGGGTGATGATATATTGGATCGAGACTAAAGATGAATTGATTTAATTAATAATTCAGTTTTTTAAATGAATTCACTTTAGACAATCATATGTGTTACATCTTAATCATGAAATGAATCAATGGGTCCATATTCTTGACTTATATATTTTGATGTACCAAAATGAGACATCCTGAATTATATGAAGGTACGCAAACCAATACATTGGAGACATGACTCTTAATTGGTGTGGACTCGTTATTCATAGATGTAGAATCTACGGCTCTTTTGTAGAGTTAATGACATTTTCTTATAGGCATTATCCTGTAACTGAAAACTAGAGCTCTCAGCCGTGTTGACATATAGGTGTAACCGAGTGGTACACATTTTATTATTGGTTATGAATAGTAAATATCCAAAAGTGACATAATATAACATAAGATAAAAATAATTAGGAAAGTAAAATGGAATTTATCCTTAAGCCGATTATGAATATCCTATAGGGATGTTACACAATATGATATGTCATGGACAATAAAATTATTGGAGTTTTGTAATTTTATTTAGTTCAAGAGCACAGCTGAAAGCTTTTAGTAGAGTAGCTTTAGAGTTTATTATTATAAATTATGCATATAAGGGATATGTTATTTTATAATTATAGAATCTTGATCTATATATGTCCATTAGGTCCCTTTTGCTAGCGAATAACATTTTTTCAATTGATACAACTTTTTTTCCTATAGATTAGTAGCTTATGTTATTTATTAAATTGGCTAAAATTTAATAGATTGGATTTAATAATTCATGTTGGTTTATTGCTTGAATCAATTTTATGAATTAATAAACATATTGAGTTATTTAAAAGAGATTTTATTTGTATGCGATTATTTGCAAGTGGCTATTTCAATTAGATAACTTTTCTATTGAGTTATTTGAATTAAAATTAAGGCTACACAAAGGATACCCAGGTCAAATAAAGTAGGATTCATCCATTAGGTTCAGTTTGAACTAATGGAATAAATCTCAGGTGCTAAAATGCATGAAAAAAGTGATGTGATGATGGACCGATCAGCTGGACCAAGTGTAAGCCTGTCGACCGGCCTGCCACATAACAACCAGGTGCATTACACATTTTACTTGGAAAGTTGATCCAAACTTGAATTTTGAGGCTAAATCTGATAAGGACTAGCCCCAATCTAGCCTCTACATAAAGGGAACTATTTTTTATTGTTTCTTAACATCACTTGAGAAATTTAGAGAGAGTACTCCAGAGAGAGAAACTTTAAAACTCCCATCGGGCTATTGTTCAACTTTTCAAACCTTAGCTCGTGGTTTTCTATTGTAATTGGATGGAGAGGTCTCTTAAGGAAAACTGAATGACGTAGAACTACCCGTATTCTCCGCTTTGATCATACAAAGAGGATAGCAAGAAAGACCGGTTAGTTGAGGCTCCTCTGAATAAATTTCTCTAGTTGTAATTCCCACACTTTTCAGTCTTATAAGAGGTACAAAAGATCTTTTGTTAATTTATATACATAGCATGTCTAACTTGTTTTGGAAAAACGTTTTGATTCAATTTTTTAAAATTCAATATGTAGTGGTTTTTCTTTTATGAAACAATTTTGAGAAAAACAAAGAAATTTTATGACAACCAAAGAATAAAATTCGATCTATATGAGATTGAAATTGAAGACGGACATTATGTAAAGAATGATACAATTAGAAGGTGGAAGATGAAGAATCGATAAAATATTTTGATTAATTTTTTGTAATCTTTATTTTCTTTTCACTAGGGTGGAACCATAATATTATGATTATTTATTATATTGCTTGTAGCTTTAATCATTTTGTTGCTTGTTTGCATTATAATATATTTTGCCATGTATGTTGATAACATGTCATATAGAATAGGGAGTACTGCTCATTAAAAATTCTTCATGCATGTTGACATAAAACCTTGATTTCTAAAATATTGAGTGGGAGAAGGTTTTCAAAGAGAGGACCTAAAGCCTCTATCGTTAGCCCATAGATAAAACATGGTGGTTCCAACCTCTAGGAAGGGATGCATCATGTACTAGGTTAGATCTTAGAGAGGATAATTTGCTTTAGCATATTTCATCTTTGTTTACCCTCAAGTGTCGATTATAAAACATGGATAAAGTAGTTGAAACAATAGTTAAACACTCAAGATTAATTTTATTATTAACCTCCCGTAGGAGCTTTGTTAGTAAAGTTAACGGCTAAAGAAATCGATTATTAGTATATGCTAGATCAGACAGGTCTTGGCTGTTTTATAGTAATTGAAAGGGATCTGCATTTCTAATTGAATTTGGTAGTCTCCGTGAGCCTCTTGTTGAATTCTAAGTTAGGAATTATCGCTATGAGGTTGTGATTCTTTCAAGGTTTTGACACATTAACACATTGTATGCTTACGCTTATTCGTGCTATCTTACTAAATTTTTATTGAATGTTTGCATATGTTTGATATATGAATCTTTGTTATAGATCAAATGTTTAATAACTCTTTATCTTTGATACTTGAAAATACTTTAACTGGCAAGAACTATGATGATTAGAAATAGAACCTGAATATCATCCCATCTTTTAAGAAACTAAATTTTGTGCTAACCACATCATGCCCTCTTACACCTACCAGCAAATCTATTAATGAATAAATCCATGCGTATGATTGCTGGAAGGATGCTGATGGTTAGGCCTGCTACTATATCACAACTACCATGAATAACGTGCTGTAGGCTCTACATGAAGATCATAAAACTGCTAAGTAGATCATGGAAAGCTTCTTATCTGTGAGCAAAAATTGGGGACGCCTGTGATAGAGCATATATTATCGGTCATGGGTTTCCTTGCCAAGGCTAAAACTCATGGAGCTGACATTGATGCTAAATCATAGATGACTATGGTCTTTGAGACTCTTTCTAAGGAGTTCATCCTATTTAGAGCTTTATATAACTTAAGCAATAGAGAAGACGTGATCTAAACCTGAGTTGATGAAGCAGTTACAGGAGTTCAAAAACTTGATAAGGGAAGCTCTGGCTGGTGGCAAGCCAAACTTGGCAGTTGCATCTGGTTCCAATTCCAATTCAAGGGAATGGAAAGAAGCAATAGACTAAGAATGAGAAGCAAATTCAAGCAAAGGGCAAGGATAAGAAGAAAAAGAAGAGGAACCTAAAGGAACTAAAGTATTTCTTCTATGGGAAAGTCGAGCACATCAAGAAGAATTGCAAGGATTTCCAAACTAAATGAGGTAAGTGTAAACTTCTAGTTGTTGAGACTTGTTTAGTTGAAGAGTCAAGTGACACCTAGGTCATAGATTCTAAAGTAAGTAACCATGTTTGTGTTTTTCTACAGGGGTTCAAGGAAAAAAGAAGTCTGCTATGTGAGCACTTCATGTTACAGATAGGCAATGGTTCCTTAATATTGGCTGAAGCAGTGTAAGACATCCATCCGTCTTTTAAGTTATAGGACTTTAGTTTTGAGAGATTTTTTTTATGTTCTTAAACATAAATGGAGTTTAATTTCGACCACTTATTTATTTAGGGATTCTTATTCTCTTTCTTTTAATAATAAAGTTGTGATTCATAAAAGAAAATCTTTTATTTGTAGTAGATAGATGCAAACAACCTATATTTTATCAAACCTAAGATGGACTCACTACTGAACATTGAGATCAATGATAGCTCTAAGAGACTTAAGAATTTTCTCTATAATTAGGCTTATCTTTGGCACTTACGATTAGGTCATATTGGCCTGAAGAGGATTTAAAGGTTAGTAAGGGATAGATCTTTAAGTCATTTAGAGGTGGAATCTATACCATAATGTTAAACTTGTTTGGAGGGCAAATTGAACAAAAGACCATTCAGGTCTAAAGGCAATCAAGCTGAAAAGGTTCTTGAACTTGTGCATAGTGATGCATATGGTCTTGTGAACATCAAGGCACGAGGACAGTATAAGTATTTTGTCACTTTTATTGATGATTACTTGAGATATGGGTATGTCTACTTAATACATCATAAGAGCAAAACCTTTGACAAGTTCAAGGAGTTTTGAGCTGAAGTGGAGAAGTAATTAGATTAACCTATAAAGGCACTTTGATTCGATTGAGGTAGAGAGTACCTCTGCGATGAGTTCTTAGGACACTTAGTAGAGAATAGAAATTTATCTCATTTTACTATGCTAGACACCCCATAGTAAAATGGCATGGCTGAGAGAAGGAATGAGACTTTATTGGACATGGTTAGGTCCATGTTGATTTATTTCATATTGCCTTTATCTTTTTTTGGATTTGCACTACAAATTGCTTGTTATCTTTTAAACATGTGCCTTCAAAATCAGTTCCCTAAGCTCCTCACAATTTGTGGACAGGTAGGAAGATATCCTTAAACCATATTTTTATATGGGGATATCTTCCTCATATCTTGGACAAGGAAGCAAATAAGTTAGAAGGACATTCGAAGGTGAGTGTGTTTGTAGGATGTCCAAAAGAAAATAGAGTCATGGTTTCAACAAATACAACTTTCTATTAGGAAAGTTATATGAAGGACCTTAAGCCTCATAGTAGAGTGGTACTCTAGGAGATGGGGAGTGATTTGATCACTCTAGGGGTTCCAATGGAAACCAATCCAATCAATGTGAAAAAACCAACAGAACAACAACCTCAAGAGCTTCAGTGTAGTAGGAGGATTAGGCGTCAACATGACAGGGATCCTTATATTTACAAAAAGGACTATAGAGGATGTTGATTCAAAGCTCTGGACAAAAGATATGAGCATTAAGGTGAAGTCTATGAAGACCAATCAAGTTTGGGAGCTTATGGACCTTCTCGAAGGGGTAAAATCCATAGGGTGTAAGTGGGTCTATAAGAGGAAGAGAGGAATAGAAGTGAAAGTCAAATCCTAGAAGGTTAGACTTGTAGCAAAAGGATATACACAAAAGGAAGGAATCAATTATGAGGAAACCTTTTCGCCTATAGCCATGCTTAAGTCCATCTACATTCTCTCATCCATTGTTATCGCTTTCAATTATGATATTTAGCAAATGGATGTCAAGACAGCTTTTTTGAATGGCTATTTTGATGGGACCATATTTGTGGTACAATCAGACGGGTTCAAAGGTAAGGGTCAAGAGAATAACGTTTGTAAGCTACTAAAGTCTATTTATGGACTTTAGCAAGCTTCCTATACTTAGAACATAACATTTGATCAAATGATCAAGTCTTATGGATTCCAACAAAACATGGACAAACCAAGTGTTTACAAACACATAAGGATGGAAAGGTGTTTTTTCTATTGCTCTATGTACATGACATTATACTTGTTCATAATAATGTTGGGATATTGCCATAGGTCAAATTATAATTAACTAAGCAGTTTCACATGAACATCTTTGTTTAAGCTAATTATGGTCTAGGCATCTAAATCTTTCAAGATAGAAAGAGCAAAATGATACTTTAGCCCAAGCTACCTACATGGACACGATTCTCGAAAAGTATGTAGTGTAGAATTCCAAGAAAGGTGGGTAACCATCTAGATCTTGAAATGCATATCTGGGATATTGGGTATTGTAATTATCAGGAGCTTGAACTATATAGGACAATTTGATCCCCTTTGCTAGCTCACAACATCCTGTAACGATACGGCATGCTTTTTTAACAATTGGTGACCTATGTCAGATTTATTAGATTGGTTGAAATTCAAAAGAATTAAATAATTCATGTATGTTTATCAGTTGAATTAATTTTGTGATAAAATTAATTCAAGATAAACTTGTTGAATTATTAGGATTGGATAATTCTTGTCTGTTTATCAGTTGATATAATTTTGAATAAATTAAATCAAGATAAACTTGTAGAATTATTAAAAATTCAATTATTTTCCTAGAGATTATCTAGATAAAGTTTTTTTAATTAGATAATTTCGCTATTGGGTTATTTGAATTAAAACTAAGACTTTATCCTATAGAATCTCGGGTGAAAAATAAAAGATTCACTGAGATCTTTTTTCGGCAGTTTGGCATGCCGATCCTCAAGTTCGACTTGCCAATGTGCAGAAAAAAGATTATGTGTTTTCACGTAGATTTTATCATATATTGATCTGAATTTGATTCTGATTCCAATTTTTGATACCTAATCTGATAAGGACTGACCCTAGACCCAACCTGTATAAATAGGGAGTAAATCACATAAGTTATTAAGATCAATTGAGAGATTAAGAGTGATACTCTGCTGGTGAGAATTTGAAACTCCCTGAGAGCTCTTGTTCATAAATCACGAACACTAGCTTTGGGTTCTCTCAATTGGTTGGAAGGAGAGTCACCTGGAGGAAGAGCTGTACGTGTGAGCCTACACTCACTCCGATCGTGGATGAAGAATAGCAAAGAAGACCAGTTGGTTAAGGCTCTTTTGGAATGTTACTTCTCTTCAGAAGATTACGAAAGTTCTTTGGCATTCAAAGGTTAGTAAGATTTGGTTAATTTATGCATATAGGATGTCAAACTTGTGTTTTGGAAAATACTCTAATATAAAATTTTTAAAATTCCACTGTGCATTATTTTTCCAACAATTAGCATCAGAGCCATAGTTTTACATAAATTTACGAGTTTGTGATCATACTATATGTACAAATTTTGTGATCTTAATCTCTCCTATACTTGAATTTAATTTTATAAAGAGTTGTCACTCTAGGTTTCTATATAATTTTATGTTGTCGTGGATTATGTGATGAATGTTTATTAATTAATTATAGTTGATTAAATTATTATTTAATTATTAATTAATTAATTAATTGATACCGGTTATGGCTCCTTAGAGGTTAGAATATGTATCTAGGTTTTTCATGTAATTTGATGGTTGACTATCATCTCTGTCTAGGAAATATTATTTAATTTTAAATTTGTAAGAATTTTTGTAATTAAATAATCATTTAGAGAAGAAGGATCTAGAAGATAGATGATGGTGCTCCTAGGTATTTCCTGAGTCTCTAATTTTATGTTTTTGAATTGTTAAAAGTAACATTGATGAATTGCATTTAAAAATTATATTTTCTGGAAAGGGTGATTTTTGCTCGGTCGGCATGCTAAACCATCCAATTCAGTAGGCCGATGGTTGTAGATTGGCAGGTCAGACGTGAGGTTTAGTAGGCTGATAGTGGGGCAAAAATCAGGTGGCTCTAGCGGCAGGCCAAACTTCTAGTTCAACAGGCCGATCTGTCATGAATCGGCAGGCGACAAGCCGATGGGTCATGACTGATAGGCCGATCGCCCAGATTAGCTTGCCGACAGAGAGCTGAAAATTTCTCTAGAAAAGGTTCAATTTTTCAATGTAGTTTTAATTTTGTTTTTAGGACAATTTTGAGAAACATGAAATTTGGATATGATTGAAAATATAAAGTATTCGATTCATACGGGATTGAAGACTTGAAGATGGACATTACATGAAGAAAGATATAACCTGAGAATTCAAGGATGAAGAGTCGATAATATGTTTTGATTATTCTCTTGTAATATTTGTTTTCTATTTTGTAGGGTAGAACCATTAAATTACGGTTATTATTATTTTGCTTGATTGCTTTGCTTATCTATATTATAATATGATTTGCCATGCATATTGATAACATGTCATATAGAATAGGAAGTGCCGCTCATTTTAAAATTGTTCATGCATATTCTTAAAATATAACCTTGATTTCAAAAGATTGAGTGGGAGAAGGCTTTCGAAGAGAGGACCTATGGCCTCCATCGTTGGTCCATAGGAAGAACATGGTGGTCCCAACCCCTAGGAAGGGATTTTATCATGTACCAGATTAGATCTCTAAGAGGATAAGGTATTTTAGCATGATTTATGGTTGCACACCCCTAGGTGGTGATTATAAATCATGGATAAAATATTGAAACGATGGTTATACACTCACGTTAAGTTCATTATTAACCTCTCCTAGGAGCTCTGTTAATAAAATTAATGGCCGAAGAAACGATTATTAATATATGTTGGATCATATGGGTCTTGGAAGGCATATATTAATCAAAAGGGGATCTGTGTTCCTGACTGAATTTGGCATGACTCCCCTAGGAGCTTGTTGAATTCTAAGTTGGGAATTATCATTGTAAGGTTGTAATATTTTCAAGGTTTTGACACATAAACACATTTGTATGTTTTTACATGATTGTATTATCTTACTAAATTATTATTATATGTTTGCTTATGCTTGGTACATGATTCTTTATTGTAGATTAAAAATGTCTAAAAAGGCTTTATCTTCGATACTTGACAAAAACCTATTAACCGGAGAGAATTATAATGATTGGAAACAGAACCTGGATATCGTCCTTGCCTTTGAGAAATTGAAATTTGTGCTGAAAACCCCTTGCCCTCCTGAGCCTATGGGAGATTCCACCATTGAGCAATTCCAAGTGTATGATCGCTAGAAAGATGCAAATGATCAGGCCCGTTGTTATGTTATGGCCAGCATGAATAACGTGCTGCAGGCTCAACATAAAGATTATGAGACTACGAAGCAAATCTTAGATAATCTTGAAGATATGTTTGGAGGCCAAGCCAAAAAAAAGCAGCAAGGGGTGCTTTGGAAACTCTTGAACTACAAGCAGAGGCCGGGGACATCTGTAAAGCAGCACATGATGTTGGTCAAGGGTGACCTCACTAAGGCTCAAACCAATGGAGCCGACATCGATGGTAAAACTCAGATGACTATGATCTTTGAGACTCTGTCAAAGGAATTTATTCCATTTAAAGCTACTTTTAATTTAAGCAATAGGCAGGATATGACCTTAACAGAATTAATGAAACAATTACAGGAGTTCAAACTGCTGATCAGGGAGTCTCCTACGGGTGGAGAGGCCAATTTGGTAGCTGCTTTTGGTTCCAATCCCAACTCTGGGAATGGAAAGAAGCAACGGGCCAAGAATGGGAAGTCTTCTATTCCTGCTAGCACCAAGAGCAAGAAAAAGAAAAAGAAGAACCCGAAGAAGCTTAAGTGCTTCTTCTGTAGGAAGGTCAGGCACATAAGAAGCATTGCAAGGACTTCCTTTCCAAAGGAGGTAGGTGTAATCTTCTATATTTAGAAACTTGTTTGGTTGAGGAATCTAATAACATTTGGGTCATAGATTCTGGTGCAACTAATCATGTTTGTGTTTCTCTGTAGGGGTTCAAAGAAACGAGAAGTTTGCTACATGAAGACTTCACACTTCGGATGGGCGACGGATCCTTGGTCTTAGCAGAAGCAGTGGGAGATGTCCATCTTTACTTTGATAATTATTGGAATTTAATTTTGCGAGATTGTTTTTATATTCCTAAATTTAAAAGGAATTTAATTTCTATAGCTTGCTTATTTAAAGACTCCTATTTGGTTTCTTTTAATGATAAAGTGGTGATTCGTAAAAACAAATCTTTTATCTGTTCTGGATGGATGCAAAATAATCTATATTTTATCAAACCTAAGATGAACTTACTACTTAATGCTGAGATGAATGAGAATAACTCTAAAAGACTTAAAACTCCTCACTCAAATAAGACTTATCTTTGGCATTTGCGCCTTGGTCATATTAACCTAAATAGGATTCAAAGGTTGGTAAAGGATAGACTTTTAAGTCAGTTAAAGGTGGAATCTATACCTTAATGTGAATCTTGTTTGGAGGGGAAAATGACCAAAAAAGCATACGGGTCTAAGGCCAACAAGGCTGAAGGGGTTCTAGAATTTGTGCATAGTGATGTTTGTGGAGCAATGAACATCCGAGCACGAGGAGGGTATGAGTACTTTGTCACTTTTATTGATGATTACTCAAGATATGGGTATGTGTACCTAATGCACCACAAAAGCGAAACTTTTGACAAGTTCAGGGAGTTTTGGGATGAAGTGGAAAAACAATTGGGTAGACCCATAAAGGTATTTTGATCTGATCGATGTGTAGAATACTTTTCTGATGAGTTCTTAAGACACTTATTAGAGAATAGGATTTTATCCCATTTGACTGCGTCAAGCACTCCACAGCAGAATGGCATAGCGGAGAGAAGGAATAGGACTTTATTAGACATGATAAGGTCCATGATGAGTTATTCATCATTACCTTTGTCCTTTTGGGGATATGCACTACAAACCGCATGTTATCTTTTGAACAATGTGCCTTCAAAATCAGTCTCTAAAACTCCTCATGAGTTGTGGACGGGCAGGAAGACATCCTTAACCCATATTCGTTTATAGGGATGTCTGGCTCATGTCTTGTTTAAGGATGCGAATAAGTTGAAAGCACGTTCGGAAGTTTGTGAGTTTGTAGGATATCCAAAAGGGACTAAAGGGGGTTATTTCTATAACCCAAAGGAAAATAAAGCTATGGTTTCAACTAATAAAACTTTCCTTGACGAGAGTTACATGGTCAACTTTAAGCCTCAAAGCAAAGTGGTGCTTGCGGAGTTAAGGAGTGAACCAATCACTCCAGAGGTTCTGAATGAAACCATTCCGATCAATGTAGAAACCAAATGAACTTGAACATGTTCCTAAAGGGCTTCGGTGTATTCTGATGTACCATGGGACATGCGTCTTGTTCTTGCCTAGATTTATTCTCTAAGAGTTGATCATCTCAAAGTATCAGTTCACGTAATCCTACATCTTGAGGTATTGACTAACTTGTTTAGAAAGTTGACATCTAGCATAGTTTCCCGTGATCAGATGTGTCTTTTTATCATACTATAAGTCCATTTAAATACGGATAGTATTATGGGGCCCTTAAGCCCATGTTTAGTGGCTACTCAATTCATTAGGCCCAATATGGCTCTTTGTGACTAAAAGCATTCTATGATATTAATAATCAGAAATTTGGATTCGACAATTTGTTCCTAAATGCATATAAGCATTGGATCAGTAATTGTTATCATAACATAGCGGTCCATAATTTATATTTTCAATGATTTGTTATTTTTCTTAAATCTGTTGATGACATTATGTGTAAAGCTTTTATTACAAACTGTATCTTAATTTGGAGTCTGAATTTCGATAAAACTATGAATTGTAGACTCTTTTAGCTTTTCTATCACTACAATTCTGTTGTCAATCATAAATAGTAATTCCACCACTAAGCATGCGTTTAATTTTGAACCATTACCAGAAGATACTTTTGTTAGTTTTAAAAGTAACTATAACCGAATGTCAAAGACAATTTTGATAATAGTTTGCAAAAGTTTCTCATTCTAATGAGACCTAGAACTTCCTTGTTTTTCAAAAGTTCTTTTTTTTTGTCTTTAGCATTATTCTTTTTATTGATTTTGTAAACTTTACTGATTAAATTATTTTTAATAAATTTGTTTAAAGGTTCATTTTAGAGGTATAATTTTCATGAACTTAACTTAACCAGGATCCATTCATGCATTTTTTTTATATGACATTACTTAACTTATTCCATATCATAATTTATTCAATTATACTTTAAATTAATCATGAACTTATTTTAATAAAATAGACATATCAAGTTGTAAAATCAGGACTTAAAAAAAACATCACATCATATCTCATTAATCATCACACCATTTAAAGTTGACTTACTCCCACAGTTTGGCATGCCGAACTTGGGACTTCGGCAAGCCAAACATGATCGGCGGGCTGGAGTTTTCTCAACCGACAGGCCGGCAGAGGCTACAAAATAGGCTTAAAAACTCATCATCGTCCGGCAGGCTGAAAACGTGATCTGCAGGCCAAACTTTCAAATATCGACAGGCCGACCAAGATATTCGGTAGGCCGACCGAGCCAAATATCCTTGGAAAACTTATATTTTTTAAAATAAAATCAACCTTTCATAAAAATGCGGAACATCATAATACTTAAGATAATGAAATAAAATATAAAATATAGTTCAAGAATCCATTAAATATTTATCATAAAAAAATGTGTTCAAAAATATGAAACTTGATTAAAATCATAAAACGTTCTTCTTGGCGTGCTTCCGGTTACAATTCATCGTGCTTAGTGCTCACACGCCTTCCCATGTGCTCCGCCTAATCCATGATTTTCTTACCCTTATCTGCAACATGACATAAAACATGATTAAGCTAATGCTTAATAAGTACATATAATTCTCGCAACTTAAAACATTACATAAACATCATCTTCATCATTGTCATCATATCATAAAAGTGCCTTAAGCACAATTTCATAGAAACATATCTTTCATTTCATTGACCATTTAAAAACTTATTCCATTTTATCTTAAGGGCCCAAGTGTTGCACCATGAACATCATTGTAGGCACGCCGTCATGAGAGGAGAAGGGTAGCTAATCCCAAACCAAACATGACATCATAACATTGGTGTGCAACACTTATTAGGTGATACATATATATATGTAATTTTCATGCTATAAAACATATCATCATCATACATGCATAACTTTAAATCATGAAAATCTTTCATAAGAAATCCTTTAAGGAAAATAACCATAAAATCATCATGAATACCATTGTGAACATATTTTCAAACCTTGTAAAAGGTGTCATGTTGTAGGTGAGAATGTACTTACCTTTAAGCTAGCTTACTTAACCTTAACGTGATTTGGTGACAACGTCGCGGTCTCGATGTGCTCGTTCCTTTGAGTGTTCATGCCATTAATCCATTTAAAAATACAATAAAATTAATACTTATCATAAAACATCCATTCACATAACATTCATTCATATAATATTCATGTATACATTCATCACATAAACATGTAATCATGATTTTTCTTAAATCATAAAAAAAATACCTTAAGCATGTAAAAACATACCATACATTACAAACATGAAAATCTTTTGAAAACGTCTTCTAATAATATAAAATACATACATTTTAAAATTCATACAAACATCTTATTATCATGCATTTCAATGTCATAAAAATATCTCATCATCAATCAAAATCATTTAAACATATAAAACATTTCATAAAACAACAATCCAAAAATAACATTATTAAAGCAGTTTTCTTGACGTAATCTCATAAAAATTTCATAACATAAAATACATTCATCATACATTATACATGCATATTCTTGACAACTTTCATGAAAAACATCATTCATTTACCTCTTGAATAATCATTACATTTTCTTGCATCATATCCAAACAGTAATATTCTACTGTGAAGGGTAGAGGATAGAAAATTCATATTTTTTTATAGAAACACCGAAATGACAAGAAACTTGAAAAAAAAAAGCATCACATAATACATTCATGAACATCATATTAAAAACTCAAGGCAAAAATACAATACCTATAGAAAGATATTGTAAACGATTGGAGGAGAAGAATTCTTTTCAAAATTACCAGAAAAGTTCTTACCTTAAAATTTCTTCTTAAAGTCCTTGAATTTAACTAACAAAATATAACTTTTTCTTTCAATACTTGCAGAGAATTTTTTGACAGAGAAGGAGATGGGATTCGTGGAGAAGAGAAGAAGAAGAAGAAGAATAAGAGAATGTCTCAGAACTGAGAGAGAGAGAAAATGAGAAAATATCTTAGGAAAAGAACGTTATTATTTTTTTTTAACATAATGAGCATAATGAAGATTCATTACAATCCATTAAGTCAGAATTTTCTGACTGTTAGATGGCAAATGGCGTGGAGGAATGAGAGAAAAGAGGGAAAGTCAAAACTCTAGTCTTACTTGCCATATTTTTACCCTCTAAAAATAGAAAATAATACAAATCAATGCGAAGTCAAACCCTTTAATTTCCTTAACTGATAAAACATTCCATTATTGTGCCAATTAATCACAATAAATCACCCCTTTAACGTAATTATCTCAACCATAAATTTGGAGAAATTTCTACTGACTGCTCGTTAGCCGTGTTCGACCTGTCGATTTTCCCCTTCGGCCTGCCGGTTCCACCAAGTTCGGCCTGCCGATGTTTTCCTTCGACGTGTCGATCTTGGGCAGACTTTTCGGCTTGTTGAACTTAAAAGTCTGGCCTGCCGAACTGTCCATAAATGCCATACATTAAAACATTCATACATCATTGCATCATAATTAAACATACATTAAAATAATCATGAACACTTGAGCACAACGATTCCATGCGGTCGTCACCTGTCATAAAACTTGACATAAAAAGTTAGTAACATTAACATCATATATCATTACATATAAAATAAATTATTAATAAATTTCTTAACGTCGTTACTAACTTAACGTGATTCATTACATAAAAATAGGTGGGTGTTACAATTCTCCCCACCTTATAAAAGTTTCATCCTCGAAACTTAGAATAAATGCGGATACATAGCTCTCGTGTCATCTTCACGTTCCCATGTAGCTTCTTCAACTTGTTGATTTCGCCATAACACCTTGACCAATGGAATTTCTTTATTCCTCAAAGTCTTGGTTTTTCGATCGAGTATCTTCATTGGCTTTTCTTCATAACTTAAGTCTTCTCGTATCTCGATCACGTGTGGCTCAATCACATGCGTAGGGTCCAAAACATACTTCTTGAGCATGGAGACATGAAACACATCGTGCATTGCGGACATCTCCGAATGCAACTTCAGCTGATAAGCTCTTTTCCCTATTCGTTTCACAACTTCATAAGGACCGATAAATCTTGGACTTAACTTGCTTTTCTTTCCAAATCTCATAACTCCTTTCATTGGTGCAACTTTGAAAAACACATATTCGCCCACAGCGAACTCTAAGGGTCTTCTTCTCTTGTCAGCATAACTCTTCTGACGGATTTGAGCAGTCTCTATTCTTCTTCTTATCAACTTTATCATCTCAGAAGTTTCATTAACAAAATCAGTTCTTTCAACATCGATGCTTTCCATCATCTTCTTCTCACCAGCTTCGTGCCAACATATAGGCGACCTACATTTTCGTCCATACAGCACTTCATATGGTGCCATCCCAATTGTTGCTTGAAAGCTATTAATGTAAGCAACTCTGCTAACGATAACATTTTACACCAGCTGGTCTTAAAATTGAGAGAACAAGCCCATAGCATATCCTCTAAAATCAAGTTCGTCCTCTCCATTTGGCCATCTGTTTGAGGATGAAAAGCTATACTAAACTGTAGCCTGGTTCCCATAGCAGTCCGCACACTCTTCTAAAACTTATATGTGAACTTGCCATCACGATCTGAGATGATTGACTTGGGAATCCCATGAAGTCGTACAATCTCCTTAACATAGAGTTTCACTAACCATTCCATAGAGTAAGTGATCTTGATGGGAATGAAATGCGCCGTCTTAGTCAGTCGATCCATAACTACCCAAATTGCATCATAACAGTTCGTAGTTCTGGGCAAACCAGGAATGAAATCCATTGATTTATCCTCCCATTTTCATTCTGGTATTTGGATAGACTGTAGTTCACCACCAGGTCTCTAGTGTTCAGCCTTTACTTGCTGACATGTCATACATTTCTTCACATAATTGCAACATCATGTTTCATTCCAAACCACCAAAAGTTACCCCTTAGATCATTGTACATCTTTGTTGCACCTGGATGAATTGAGTAAGGAGTGTCATGAATTTTCGCCAAGATCTTTTCCCTTAAATCATCAACATTGGAACACACAAGCGGTCCTTGAGGTACAGAGTTTCATCATCCACGATACGAAACTCTTGACATTTTCCTTCTTTCATTTCTTGCTTGATCCTTGCAAAACTTACATCTTCATCTTGTTTTCTTCAAATTTCATTGTACATCATCGGAGCAAGAAAGAGTGCTGATAGCTGGCCTACTATAAGATCCAAACCAAAGTCTAGAATTTCCTTTCTTAAAGGTGGAGACATTGCTTGCATTGACATCAACGTGGCAACTGACTTCCTACTTAAAGCATTAGCCACTCGGTTAGCTTTACCAGGATGATAAAGAATTTCACAATCATAATCCTTCACCAACTCTAGCCATCTTCGTTGTCTCATGTTCAGGTCTCTTTGCGTGAAGAAGTACTTCAAACTTTGATGATTGGTGAAGATCTTACATTGGACCCCATATAAATAGTGTCTCCACATCTTCAATGGAAAAACGACTGTTGCTAACTGGAGATCATGACTAGGATAGTTCTTTTCATAATCCTTCAGTTGTCTTGAAGCATAAGCAACCACCTTTTCATTTTACATCAATATAGCTCCGAGGCCCATCTCGGATGCATCACTATAAATAACAAACCCATCATTTCCTTCAGGAATTGCCAACACTGGAGCCATCGTTAGCCTTTTCTTTAGTTCTTGAAAACTTTTCTCGCATGGATCTGTCCATTCGTACTTCTTTCCTTTGCGAGTCAAGTTTGTAAGTGGAGCTGCTATCTTGGAGAAATCTTCTACGAATCTTCAATAATAACCTGCTAAACCCAAGAAGCTCCTTGTTTCACTTGCATTCATCAGTTGCTTCCAGTTGAGAATAGCTTCTACTTTAGCAGGGTCAACCATAATCCCTTCCTTTGAAATAACATGCCCCAAAAATGACACTTTATCTCGCCAAAACTTGCATTTGGAGAACTTTGCATATAGCTGGTGTCTTCTTAAAGTCTCCAGCACAAGTCTTAAATGCTCCTTATGCTCTTTGTGATTCTTAGAATAGACAGGAATATCATCGATAAATACAACAACAAATTTATCGAGGAAATCCTTGAATACCTTGTTCATCAAATCCATAAAGGCAACAGGTGCATTTGTCAGACCGAAAGGCATAACCACAAATTCATGGTGACCATACCTCGACCTGAAAGCAGTCTTGAAGATATCTCCTTCTTTAACCTTCAACTGGTGATATCCTGATCGTAGATCAATCTTTGAGAACACCGGTGCACCCTTGAGCTTATCAAACAAATCATCAATTCAAGGCAACGGGTACTTGTTCTTGATCATCACCTTGTTCAGCTCTCTGTAGTCGATGCAGAGTCTCATAGTGCCATCCTTCTTCTTCATGAACAAGACTGGAGCACCCCATGGTGAGTGACATGGCCTGATAAATCCTTTGTCAAGTAGCTCCTTTAATTGCATGTGGAGCTCTTTTAATTCTGTCAGGGCCATTCTGTAAGGTGCTTTTGAGATTGGATCGGTGCCTAGAGTGAGCTCAATCTCGAATTCAACTTCTCTTTCTGGCGGTAGACTCATCAGATCATCAGGAAACACATCTTCATATTCATGAACAACATGCACATCTTCAATTCTTGTCTTTCCTTCTTGGCTTTTGCCTACAATGTTTGCCAGATAGCCCATGCAACCACTTGCTAATAACTTCCTTACTTTCATTGCCGATAAGAACATGTAGGGTTTCTTTTTGGACTCGCCAACATAAATGAACTTCTGATCACCTTCAGGATGGAAGATCACATTTCGTTTTTGCCATTTGATTGAGGCATTATACTTGCTTAGGAAATCCATCCCAAGAATCATGTCATAGTCATGCATGTCGATCACAATAAGGTCGATGAATAGCTCCCTATCAGAAATCCATAGGGGTACTGTACGCAGACAGTACGCAGATAATATCACTTCCCCGGAGGGTAGTGTTGTAGTGAATCCCTATCTCATAGGCTCTAAACGAACCTCTAACTTCTTAGCATATGACATAGATACAAAATAATGCGTGGCACCCGTATCAAAAAGAACATAAACATCATTAGATGAGCTTGTTATCTAACCCATGACCACATTAGAAGCTTCTACAGCCACTTGTTCTTTCGTCATGGCATAGATTCGGGCATTCAGTCGGTGGGACTTCAATTCTCCCTTGACTAATAAGTGGCCCTTCAAGGGAGGCTTGCATATGATGAAGCCGGGCTTGAGGAGGAGCTCTCTGCGGGACATTGGCATTCATCAGCTTAGGGCAGTTCTTAACAAAGTGGTCTTCACGGCCGCAGATGAAACATTGGTTTGCTCCCAAGCGGCATTCCCCTGGATGCTTCTTTCCACATTTGGCACACAGTTGAAATCGTCTATTATTATTATTAGGCTGGCCATCATTGTGCCTCTTGTTGTCTTGGCCCTGCTGTTATTGAGGATTGCCCTTCCTCTTGTTATTCCTCCAATTTTGGTTGCTGTTGTTGCTGCTGTTATTGTTGTTGTTGTTCATGTGGGGAGCGCGGTTCTGGTCGTTTGCATTGTTGTCCTGCTGACCTGACTGAGGCTGGTTCCTTCTTAACTTGGACAAATGAAACTCAGCACGTTGAGCCCTCATGACAACCTGTTCTTGAGTCCTGGTTGGACTTGCCCTATCAATGATCGCAGCAATACCTGGTCTAAGGGCTCTGATCAGTCTTCTAACCCTTTCACCTTCATCCATAACCATTCCTGGACATAAACGGGCTAGCTGATCAAACTTCGTCACCACTTCAATGACTGACATGTCCCCCTATCGTAAGCTCTCGAACTCCTCATAATGCTTCCTTGTGACGTTCATATGGAAGAACTTCTTGTTGAATTCATGAACGAAGTCAACCCATGTCATCTCTTCAACATTCCTGCTCTGTTTGATGCCATCCCACCATATCATGGCCTCCATGGTGAGGCAGTATGATGCACAGAGGACTTTTTCATTGTCCGTGAAATCCATGAGTCTTAGGGTGGCCTCAATCGTCTTCAACCATCCCCGATCTACTAGCGGATCCTTAGAACCTTTGAAATCTGCTGGCTTAACTCTCTTCCATCTGACCAGCAAGGGTTCATGATAGGCTGCTCTTAGTTAAGCAGCAAGAATGGGGACTTCGTTTACTTGTGGCTGCGGAGGAGGAGGAGGCACATCATTGCCTCGTTGGTCGTCATTCTGGCCGTTGGCCCTTAACGCAGCAATTTCCCTTCGTTGATCCTCCAACTGCCTTTGTAGTTCAGCGATCATCGCCATGAGTCTTTCATTAGTTTGGGTACGTGTCTGCATTCTTCTGTGGCCGTCCATTGTAAATTTCCTAAAAGAATTAGAACTTAGAAATAATCTTCCAATTATGAGACAGGTTTTCACTACTAGTTCATAAATCGTTAAACATATAGTCCTTAATCTTATCATCATACTTGCATCATAGCATCTAACTAATAACATACTTACTTGGAGGACCTGGATTGACGTGTGGCGATTATGAATTGTAATCGGAATTTTTGCTCTGATACTAAAGCCTATAACGCCTCCTTTTTCGGACGTCACAGATGTCGTTACATTCATACATTTATACTTGTTTAAACTTTAAACATAACATAATTACATACGATACTTTTAAATGTAAATATAATGAAACATATTTAACCAGGATCCATTCATGCATTTTTTTTTATATGACATTACTTAACTTATTCCATATAATAATTTATTCAATTATACTTTAAATTAATCATGAACTTATTTTAATAAAATAGACATATCAAGTTGTAAAATCAGGACTTAAAAAAAACATCACATCATATCTCATTAATCATCCCACCATTTAAAGTTGACTTACTCCCACAGTTTGGCATGCCGAACTTGGGACTTCGGCAAGCCGAACATGATCGGCAGGCCGAACATGATCGGCAAGCCGAACATGATCGGCGGGCTGGAGTTTTCTCAACTGACAGGCCGACAGAGGCTACAAAACAGGCTTAAAAACTCATCATCGTCCGGCAGGCTGAAAACGTGATCGGCAGGCCGACCAAGATGTTCGGTAGGCCGATCGAGCCAAATATCCTTGGAAAACTTATTTTTTTAAAAACAAAATCAACCTTTCATAAAAATGCGGAATATCATAATACTTAAGATAATGAAATAAAATATAAAATATAGTTCAAGAATCCATTAAATATTTATCATAAAAAAATGTGTTCAAAAATATGAAACTTGATTAAAAACATAAAAACGTTCTTCTTGGCGTGCTTCCGGTTACAATTCATCGTGCTTAGTGCTCACACGCCTTCCCATGTCCTCCGCCTAATCCATGATTTTCTTACCCTTATCTGCAACATGACATAAAACATGATTAAGCTAATGCTTAATAAGTACATATAATTCTCGCAACTTAAAACATTACATAAACATCATCTTCATCATTGTCATCATATCATAAAAGTGCCTTAAGCACAATTTCATAGAAACATATCTTTCATTTCATTGACCATTTAAAAACTTATTCATTTTATCTTAAGGGCCCAAGTGTTGCACCATGAACATCATTGTAGGCACGCCGTCATGAGAGGAGAAGGGTAGCTAATCCCAAACCAAACATGACATCATAACATTGCTGTGCAACACTTATTAGGTGATACAAATATATATGTAATTTTCATGCTATAAAACATATCATCATCATACATGCATAACTTTAAATCATGAAAATCTTTCATAAGAAATCCTTTAAGGAAAATAACCATAAAATCATCATGAATACCATTGTGAACATATTTTCAAACCTTGTAAAAGGTGTCATGTTGTAGGTGAGAATGTACTTACCTTTAAGCTGGCTTACTTAACCTTAACGTGATTTGGTGACAACGTCGCGGTCTCGATGTGCTCGTTCCTTTGAGTGTTCATGCCATTAATCCATTTAAAAATACAATAAAAATAATACTTATCATAAAACATTCATTCCCATAACATTCAGTCATATAATATTCGTGTATACATTCATCACATAAACATGTTATCATGATTTTTCTTAAATCATAAAAAAAATACCTTAAGCATGTAAAAACATACCATACATTACAAACATGAAAATCTTTTGAAAACGTCTTCTAATAATATAAAATACATACATTTTAAAATTCATACAAACATCTTATTATCATGCATTTCAATGTCATAAAAATATCTCATCATCAATCAAAATCATTTAAACATATAAAACATTTCATAAAACAACAATCCAAAAATAACATTATTAAAACAGTTTTCTTGACGTAATCTCATAAAAATTTAATAACATAAAATACATTCATCATACATTATACATGCATATTCTTGACAACTTTCATGAAAAACATCATTCATTTACCTCTTGAATAATCATTACATTTTCTTGCATCATATCCAAACAGTAATATTCTACTGTGAAGGGTAAAGGATAGAAAATTCATATTTTTTTTATAGAAACACCAAAATGACATAAAACTTGAAAAAAAAAACATCACATAATACATTCATGAACATCATATTAAAAACTCAAGGAAAAAATACCATACCTACAGAAAGATATTGTAAACGATTGGAGGAGAAGAATTCTTTTCAAAATTACCAGAAAAGTTCTTACCTTGAGATTTCTTCTTAAAGTCCTTGAATTTAACCAACAAAATATAATTTTTTCTTTCAATGCTTGCAGAGAATTTTTTGAGAGAGAAGGAGATGGGATTCATGGAGAAGAGAAGAAGAAGAAGAAGAATGAGAGAGCGTCTCAGAACTGAGAGAGAGAAAATGAGAAAATATCTGAGGAGAAGAACGTTAATTTTTTTTTTTTAAACGTAATGAGCATAATGAAGATTCATTACTCTCCATTAAATCAGAATTTTCTGACTGTTAGATGGCAAATGGCGTGGAGGAAGGAGAGAAAAGAGGGAAAGTCAAAACTCTAGTCTTACTTGCCATATTTTTGCCCTCTAAAAATAGAAAATAATACAAATCAATGCAAAGTCAAACCCTTTAATTTCCTTTACTGATAAAACATTCCTTTATTGTGCCAATTAATCATAATAAATCACCCCTTTAATGTAATTATCTCAGCCATAAATTTGGAGAGATTTCTGCTGACTGCTCGTCAGCCGTGTTCGGCTGCCAATTTTCCCCTTCCGCTTGCCGGCTCCACCAAGTTCGGCCTGCCGATGTTTTCCTTCGGCCTGCCGATCTTGGGCAGACTTTCTAGCCTGCCGAACTATCCATAAATGCCATACATTAAAACATACATACATCATTGCATCATAATTAAACATACATTAAAATAATCATGAACACTTGAACACAACGATTCCATGCGGTCGTCACCTGTCATAAAACTTGACATAAAAAGTTAGTTACATTAACATCATATATCATTACATATAACATAAATTATTAATAAAATTTCTTAACGTCATTACTAACTTAACGTGTTTCATTACATAAAAATAGGTGGGTGTTACAAAACCAATCTTTCAAGTGTCCTTTACAAAATCAAAGAGAGTGGAAAGATCCATAAAACATAGAACATAATCTAGATCTAACTTTCTCATATCAAACATCCATGATATTATAACTACATATATAAAAGCTCTCGTAAACTATAACACAAGCATAAATAACATTTATTACATGCCAAAATACTCAATAAAACTATAAACTCTTTTCTTAACTTTAAGAGGAAAATTTAAAGGCATACCCTTGAAGATTTTCTTCTTGAATTATCCCACCAAAATCTCCTTCTTAGTTTGATTTTTGGTTAGTGATTTTCTAGTATATGGGAAAGAAATGTTTGGGAGAAAAGATTCTGAGATTTTGGGTTTCCTTAAGAGAGAAATGGGAGAAAAAAAGAAAAAATGCAGCCTTGTAGTGGAAGAAATTTTTTTATAGATATATGCTTAAACTTGGTTAAGATTCTACTTAGCTTCTAACTCATAATTAAATCATAAATACTTAAGTAAGACAAGGTCTTGGTTTAGTAGCTCATAAATGAAGAAGAATTTTTCATTATTAATTTTTGTCATATATATCTTTTACGAGTAAGGTGGCATGATCAACTTTTTAAGGAAGCCCTTTCTGACTTTGGTGGGTTTGTCCCCATATTTTACGCACAAGAATCCCATGATTTGTGGAAGCAAATAAAATTTCATCTGACTGAGGGATACTATCTAGGTATGAGTAGGTTTTTGGTTTTGTTAGGTTTGCTCAACACAGTCTAAAACTAATATTAGTATAAGCCAATAGCAATATAAATTTTAAATCATGCAAAATATAAATTGTTTTTAATCTTAAATCTATTCCTAGACTTTATAAATATAATGCTTAACATTTTCTATACTCAACCTCAGTATTGACATATAGTTGATAGTGTTAATTCTCGAACTTAGATAGTACTTTTCACCGAAAATGCAATTCGCATAACTTCATGTTTTTTTAACTAATAGGCAATTAAGGATTTATTTTGCATTAGAGTATTTTTCTCGAAAAACTACTAACAAGACATTGTACTTGAAAATTCTTCTAATTTAAATTCTCAAGTTATCTACCTATTGAAATTTCTTTCGCCTTAAATTGCAGTGGAAATTGTCAACTGTATTATTCTATCACAAAAGTTGATAAATTTAACTTCAATATTTTGTATCCAATTTTGAAATATTTTTAGTAATTCCATAAATTCATTAGTCATAAAACAACACTTGAAATATTGCAGAAAATCCTTGACTTAAATATATAAATTATATTATTTAATTCTAGGATTTTGTCGGTTTACCACTAAGCTTTTAGCTGAATGTTCATGGCTTTTCTTAAACTAGTCCCTTGAACAAAATACAATAGAGTTGTCATGCTATTGTTATCTTATAATTTTTACCAATACTTGTGCTCGTAGACTCTAAACTTGTGCTTCTTACAAACTTAATGGTATAGTTATGGCAAAAATCCTTAATTAATTACTTTAATTTTTCTACACATTATATATAGAACCTTAAATGTCACATATATAGGTTATATATGGCGAGAAACCCATCCATAGATCCCCTAATCTTAGTTTTCAACATTTTGCCCTTAAAAAAACTTGAAATTATAGTTTTTCCTTTACTTTGAAAGAAATTCGTGTAATCCACATTTTTCATATACATATACATATATATATATATATATCCTTCATGATAAAGGCAGGTTCTAATATTTCCCCCAACACTGCTAAATTGATTTTTAGAGTTTTGCTCTTGTTTCCCTAAAACGTTGTATTTTTACCCCGATTTGCTGAATCTTTGCAATTTTTACCTTTAGGGCCATGAGTAAAAGCTAAAACACTTAAGTTTAACCTCAAGTTTGTTTTAAAATTATTCTAAAAATTGGAGGACAATCGCATAGCCCTAACCCATAACTGCTCAAAATTTGTTTTAAAACTATTATGCAAATTTGTACTGTTATGTGGCATTTTTAATGGAAAAGCATGTCCTTTCGGGGGGGGGGGGGGGGGGGGGGGGGGGGGGGTGTTAGATTATAAATAGTGGCCTTCTTTTTGGTGTTTTTCCAAAACTACTCTAAATATTCTTTTAGTGCTTTTTTTTTTTTTTGTGATAAAATCAATGTCTTGGGTATTTACTTATTTATGTGTTTCTAATGTGTGCTTTTATGGAGCCCCTTTTATAGTGCTACCAGCTAATGAAGCCTTTTTTTCCCTTTTGAAGTCAATGAATGTTATGTTAAATTTCTTTGTATTTTCTTCTTCAATTTATTTTTTGAAGTAATCTATGAATAGTTTGCAAGTCTTTTCCATCTCTAGAAGCAGTTTCTGTGATCAATTTTGTCCATAGATAGTCCTTGAATTCAAAAGGTATCTTATGAAGTGTGGTTTTCTTAAAGTTTTTATAGAAACCGTCAACTTTATCTCATAAAAAGTCCCTACACTATCTTATCTCTCTACAAATAATCCTTGTGTTAAAAGTTATACTATATTTTGTAAGTTATACTATATTTTGTATCTATATAGAAAAATACCAAAATTAGTTCGTATGTCAAATAAATAGATAGAAAATATTAAGTATATGAGAAGTTGTACAAAATGCCATCCCTAACTAAAGAAAATGTCAAAATTGTTTCTTTTAGTACGCATATTTGTCGTTTACTAATATGATTGGTCAAATATAATCATTCAAAAAAATTTATTAAAATTACATATACAAAAAAATATATTAACGTAATTAAATTAGTATACTAGCATGGAAATCAGTTACAAATTTTTTGATGATTGTAAAGTTGTATTACAAAAACTGGACTTTTAGTCAAAACTGTTTTTAGTAAAACTTTTAGTCATAACAAAATGTTATGACTAATGTAAACTTAGTTACAAAGTTTAGTTTAATTTTTCTTATGACAAACTTTTACCAAGGGTTTTTAGTCATGAAATGTTTTTGTGACTAAAAACCCTATGGCTAAAAGTTTTATAGTCACAACAAAATTGAAGTAGAGTTTGACTAAATACACATTAGTCACAACAAATAGGGTGACTAAAAGTTTCGTTAAAAACTATTGTGACTAACAATCTAGTTTTTTGTAGTGTTGGTGCCAATCTTAATACATCATAGAGGAATGACTGTGCTGTACCACTATTGTTCAATGGATGGAGAGTTAGCATGATAAATTAGAGTTGCTAATAACTTTATAGAATAGACTATTTATGTGATTATATCAGCATTTTACAGTATGTAAATTTTAATTTTTAGATCGTTGTTGCATTTTGAACACCGATATAATTCCCTTTCAAGTGAATGGATGATCTCAGAAAACTATTGTTAGACATGATGCTCTAAGGAGTATAATATTGTAATATGTTTTTGGAAACATTTTATCAATAAAGAGTTTGTTTATTATTCATATACCAAATGCTGTCCTCTTTACGTTCATTTCTATGGAATGTATGATAAGCAAACAAAAGTCTGAGATTGTTAGTTTAAACCTTTAAGAATCATGCATATGATGGACAGATTATGTGGAAGATGTGAATCTTAAATGTAATGGCCTAAATCATAAGATCTGCAATTGAGGGAATAAAGTTAGGTGCTTTATTCATGCTAAGATTGTTATCTTTTCTACATCCCTAATGGGAGATGGCTTGTCTTGACCATCGTAGTGGGACTCCATAAGTAGAAACATTTATACATTATCATAGGTGATGATGTATTGATTGGGACATAAAGTTGAATTGATTTGGATTAATAACTCTATCTGTGTAAATCCATTCACTTTAGACAATCATATGTGTTGTGTCTTAATCCTAAAAGGACTAATAGGCCCATTATCTTGACTTATGTCTTTTGATGTACAAAAGGGTGGCATCCTGACTTTATGATGGTATGCATACCAGCACGTTAAAGATATGACTTGTGATAGTGTAGGCTTATAATTCATAGATTTGAAATCTATAGCTCTTTTTATAGAGTTAATGATATATTTTTATATGTGTTATCTTGTAATTAGAAGACTGGAGCGCTCAATTATTTAGATACATAGGTGTAACCAAATGGTGTACTATATTTGGATTATAAGTTTTCCAATTGTAAGATAACAGAACATATGATAAAAATAATTAGGAAGGTAAGATAGAATTTATCCTTGAGCTGATTATGAATATCCTATGGGGATATGACACATTATGATATGTCATGGACACTGAGTTTATTTGGAGCTTCGTAATTTTATATAGTTCGAAAGTACAGCTCTAAGATTTTAGTGGAGTATATTAGAGTTGATAATTGTAAAATATGTATCTAGGATATTATGTTTTATAATTATCGGAGCTTGAACTATATAGGTCTATCAGGTCCCCTTTGCTAGCTCATAATAAATCCGGTAATGATGCGGTGTGCTTTTCCAACAGATTGGTGACTTATGTTAAGTTATTAGATTGGCTAAAATTTGATAGGATCAGATAATTCATATCTGTCTGTCGGTTGAATTAATTTTGTGAATTAATTCAAGATAAACATGTTAAATTATTAAGATAATATATATTTTCTATGAGATTATCCAGATATGATTCTTTTGATCAGATAACTTCTCTATTGGGTTATTTGAATTAAAACTGAGGCTCTATCTAAAGAATCTCAGGTGGAAAATAAAAAATTCTCAGGGATCATATTATCGCAAGTTCGACAAGCCGATTTGCTTTGTCGGCCTGTCGATAGAGTAAGTTTGGTCGGCCAATAGATAAGTTCAGACTGTTAATTTAACGATAATTAGATTACGTGTTTTAGATGGGATTTTCATCAGAAGTTGATCCAGATTCAAATTTTGAGGCCTTATTTGACAATGATTAACCCCTAGGCCCGACCTCTATAAATAGGGGTGATTTTTCTTAGTTATTAAGATCAATTGAGACGTATAGAGTGAGTACTCTAGTGTGAGAAAATCTAAAACTCCCTAAGAGCTATTGTTCACAATCAAGAATCTTAGCTCTAGGTCTTCTCAATTGGTTGAAAGGAGAGTCATCGGAAAAAGAGCTATACGACTTGTGACCACTCACAGATCAACGTGGATAGAGAATAGCAAAAAAAAACTAGTTAGTTGTGGCTCTTCTGGAATATTCTTCTCTTCACAGATTGTTGGGGCTCTTCGGCACACCAAAGGTTAGTAAGATCTATCATTAAGTTATGTATATAGCATGTCAAACTTGTGTTTTAGAAAATACTCTGATTCTAAGATTTTTAAAAATTCCACCGCGTGCTCGTTTTCCAACAAATATATGTAGATATACATTTCTAATTATTCACATATGTGATTTTGAAACTTTTTGAGTGACTATACTTTACTCAACATATTAATAAATGTCAGATATGTATAGTAAGAGAAACAAGTTTAACATTTTTGTTAGTTAATTAAGGCTACATTTAGTACAAATTCTTATGTGCACATATTTTTTCATATATATAATTTTGATAATTTTTTTGAGTGACTATATTTGACCAATCATATTAGTAGACATGTAATATCTTTTGTAAAAGAAATAATTTTGACCTTTTTTTAGTTAGAGATACAACTTCTACTATATTTAATATTTTCTATCTATTTATTTGATGCAAGAATTACATTTGACATTTATCGATTTAGAGACTACATATAGTACCCTTTTTAATATGGGGATTATTTGTAGAGGGATAAAATAGTTTATAGAATATTTTAATTATGAGAAATAGTTTACGGTTTCAATTCAAAATTTAACAGAGTGACTACTTATAAGATATTTTTCAAGATTTATGGCTATTTATGCGACAAAATTGACTACAAGAAAAATTCTAGAAAAAGAAAAGAGTTGAGAGATGATTCTTGTATATTTATCCATCTATTTTCTTATTTATTTATTATTATAGCTTACCCGTCCTCCACAGATTTTTTATTGTTTGTATTTATTGCATATTTTATTTAATGTAGCTTGATACAATTATATGAAAGGCGCGCCAGCTATGCGTCGACTGGAATAAATAATGTAAAAGACATAGAAAAAGGAGAGTGATTAATAAACACGAAATAATACTCCAAACACTATAAAACTGTCTGAAATAAGAAATAAAGCAACGCTAATTGAATAAGTCTTCTCCTTATTACATGATATATTATGTATATCGTCATAACATAGTATATACTGCCAACCTTACATATCTGGTTCTTGTCTAGCAGTTGTTTCGACGATGATTACGGTATACTAAAAGCTGTAGCTGTATATAGTATATATGTTTGTACGTGGAGAAGAAGGTCATAATTTTCATACACAATTACGGTGAAGTTATGATTCTCTTTGTAGGCATAAATGGCCCTGTGAAATACAGTTGAAAACATTTAAAAGTAGGAGTAGTAGTTTTAAATATTTGTTTGATACTCCCGGAGAACAGTTGTCCAGGAGGGGGAGGAGGGCAGCCAATTATAGGAACAGGCGTTGTGACAAATACACGGCAACTTTTGGCATTTACGCTTGCGGAGTTTGGAGAGGTAACGATGATGGAAAATATCCCTTGAGCACCGACGGTAGCGTTGGCTAAGGAAGTTCGACCACCATCACAGGACATGGTCACGCTCAGGCCAGCCGTAGGTGGCGGAGGGGGTAAATTGACGTTGCAACTTATAACACCCAAAATGACAACCGTTGATTTGACATGATGGCAGTTGGCCACTGAAGTTGTGGCGATGAGAAAGAAAGTAAAGAGGAGGAATGAGATGGAAGATGACATGATGAGAAAATTAGGGGTGTATGAAGATGAGAGGAACTAGATAGATTATGAGAAAGAACTGGCTTGGTATGTTTGTGTGGAAGAAGTTGCTCCAATAGCCCGTTTATTTATAGCGCTTTTGAAAGAGCGTCTTGTTAATTACTAGTTACCTTAACTATACCATGTATAAAATGTACCATAATAACGTAACTAAATCGATAACTTCATTTTATCTGCATACACGAACATAATTACTGGTTCAGCTTAGCGCGTAGCCCCATAAAGTAACATTAATTTTATGTTTGCCTAAACCACTCAGCACATAACGCCGACCTTTAGACGTAAACCTAATTATTTATTATAACTAGTACACATTCTTAATATTAATATTGTTATTGCTTAAAAAACGCACGCTCAATTACTTTCGAATTTTTATATATGTTTTGTTTTTAATACATTTGTCACTGTTAGACGGGAGAAATGGATGACGGATTTGTATATGGCGTACGTTCCGTCGCTTCTGATGCTAAGATGTAATCATTATTTAAAAAACTATACATTTAGCTTTTGATTTCATATAATGTATATCTTCATATTAGATTTAATGCATAGATCAATAATTGACTTTTACATTTAAAATAACTAAATTATTAATTAGTAAAAAAAAGAAAAAATTGAAACTTTCCAAAAATAAAAAGAAAATAAAATAAATAACACAAAACAACCAATTTTTAGGAAGTTTTATAAATTGTTTAAGCCAAAAGCCTAATAATATAATTTTTTTTTAATTTTTCCAATTTTTTATTTTTCAATTTTTAAGTATTTTTGACAATTATTTAAGTCAAAATTAAAGGTTGATTAAGAACATGCATAAATTCGTATGTTAAATTAAATATTAAGGTATACATTCAATGAGATAAAAAATTAAAAGATATAGTTTTTGAACTAGAATATAGGGTATGAAACAATAAATTACTTTTTTTTTTTAAATTCGAGGCGTTTAAAAGTGTTTATTTTCTCTGGTTTTGCACAACTATCACCAATATATTTCTACCAGCGCCGTTGTATGTCCATGAATATTGTGGATTTTCTTGGACATATTTATAGGTAGCATAACAATAAAAGTCGCTTTTTTTTTAACTTGTATGGGAAAATCCACTAATTTGGAAATAACCTTTCCTTGATTAGTTAAAACAAATATCCCCGAACTGAAGCTACTTATTCCGATTGCTCACTTAACGTTTAGAAGTGATCTACACGACTCTTAAACTTTGAATCGCTAACTTATATTCGGTCTTTTTGACATAATAATTATCTATTAAGAGGTATTTTTAAATAAATAATTTAAATTATCTATTACATGTACTCTTCTATTCTCTTATCTCTGTCCTCTCCTCCCTCACTAGATTTCCACACACTTCTCAAAATTTCATAAAAAAACTCAATATCTGAGTCTATATTTCGACCGCAGCGCATCACAACTTTCTTGGTCTTCCATGCAAGGATGGAGGGAGCTTATAAATTAAGCTCCTTATGTTTTTCTTTTTATGTCGAAATGTACCATTATAACAAAACTAATTCTGTAACTTGGAAAACTTTATCTTCATACACTTGCACAATTATTGATTACCTTAGCTCTTAGGACCATAAGGTATCAAGTGGGTAAGAATAATTTCAAAGATGTTTGACTAAATCACATTTAATGCCCTGAAATTAATTTAATGATCTTAGAATCTAAAATGGCGGATTAGTGTGCCGTAATGAATATTTCAAATTTAACTTGATCATTTAATGAAATCTTTGAGGTTAAAGTTGTTTTGGTTATTTTAATGATTTCTAGTTGTTTTTAATTGTTTTAATTCTCATTTTGAATATTCGGGACACAACAATTTGTCAAATGTCAAATATGTTTTGTTTTACAAAACCGTGGGCGGCACACAGTTTTCGAATAGTAAAACCGCCCACTTTTCTCTCTTTTATATCTCTTCCCCTTCCTCTCTCTTCACTCTCAGCTCTCACACACTCTCTCTCTCTCCCTCTCAAGCTCATTTCTCGCTCTCTCTCTCTGCCACTCCCTTTCTCTCTCATTTTCCCTCAAAATTTTTGAATCAAATCGAGCCCAAGCATTGGGTTAGTAGATTGGAGGCTCGAGGAAGTGTTTTATCAATGAAAAATGTGATTTAAAGCTTCGATCCGAGGTTAGTTTTCAAATTTTCAAAACTTTTTCAATTTTTCAATTTTTCTTGCATCTTGAGCTTGATTTTAGTTAGAGGAACTTAGAGCGGCTAGAATATAAACTGTGTTTGAAGAAAAACATATTCGAATCAAGATTTTTCATTTTTCTCCATTTTTTTCCATTTTTGGATTTCTTGGGATTTTGTTTTCAAATCTTGTTTAAATAAGTTCAAAATTTGTCCTATTATGTTTTTTCTATCATCTATGATTGATTTGCATGTCTGAGAACTAAGAAAAATAGCTTAAAATGAAGATTTGGGTTTGGGGAGGCCCGAAACCCGTGGCTGGAAATTCTAGAATTTTCCAGTTTGGCAGGCTAGATTCATCCATTCGGCAGGCTGAACCTGGAAAAGTTTGACCGACCGGACCAGTCCTACGGCCAGCAGTTCGGCCGGCTAAACTAGGGAGACCGGCAGGCCGACCGAACAAGGAGAAAATTTGTGATTTTTCATCCGTTTTTGCTGTTTTGGACCCCGATTGAAATTCTAACTTTATAAAATGATTTTATTAATACAAATGGCACACTAGGACACCATGAAATAGTTTGGCAACATAGAATATCTTGAACTAGATACTGATAGACTTAGTTTTATCTAAGGTCGTTCATGGTTCTGCGGAACTAACGTATAGCAGACCGAGATTACAGTGAGGGGCACCGGCACGAGTATCAAGAGAGGACTTCTACCCTCTCTTTGGTAACTTGGTTTCAAATGATATTTGGCCTTAAAAAGGATTGTATCAAATGTTTTTTAATGGTTGGTTGAAAAAGGAATTTTATCGATTATTTTATAAATGATGGATTGAAGTGGACTCCATAATGAATGTAAATAAAAATACCTGGTAAATGAGGTTCAAATGATAATAGAAATAAATGTAAGGGCATGTTGTCATAACAGAGATTGGGTCGTGTAGCATGCGACCTTGGGGGCAGGTCCTGAAACCCAACTGGGCCACTACGGTAGTGTTATTCATATGGTTTTCCCAGGAAAAGAAATTGATGGCTGATCGACCACTAAACTGCTTTGGGTAAGAATAGTTATGTTTAAACTTGTTTATTTAAATTTTCTCTTAAATGATTTCTTGAGTAATGATATTTCCTTTTGAATTTAATGTTTCTTAAAATATAGTCCTACTAAGCCTTTCGCTCACATTTTACTTGTTTTTAAACCTTTCCTCCTCTAGGTGGATTTCTGCTTAGGTTCAGAGAAGATTCTTCAAAAAGAACTCAGGAGCAGGAGAAGGACTTAGTAGGTTATTTGTAAGGTCTAGTTAAGGCATGTAACATTTTAAATTTTCTCTTTACTTGGACTGTGATTGTATTGTTGTATTATCAGTACTATATGTGTGCACAAGTTATGGGTCAGTGGGACCCAAACTCGCATCTTTAATTGTTTTATTACTTATTTAATGTTTGTTTAAATGTTTTTATCTGTTTAATAATTATGTTTGTTTGCCTTAAAAAGGACTTAAATTTTTTTATATTTTTATAATTAATTCAAATTCTTAAACGCATGGTTTAAAAAAAATTTTAGTTAATTAACTTAATTTAACCGCCACGTCACCTCCCGTACTGCGGGGTGTGACATCACACGTACAAAATAGGGAGTAGATGTCGGTATATTAGGATAGTTGCTTTTAAAGGATGTGATATTCTATAAAGGACATATGTGCAAATAAATAAAATAAATTTTTTATTCTATTTATGTGCATGTATTATAAATACTTTATAAATATCATTAAAATTTCATAATTATCTAGAAGACCTTATATATTATACATGAGTGTTTTATACAAGGGGATAATATTTAAGGATGATAATTAAAATAGTTAGTAATATAAAATTAATTATTATAATTGATTATTCAATTAAAGTATGGAATCTTTAATTGAGTGTTACTAGTGCAACTCATTTCCATTAAAAATGGAATGGTCCTATTCAAACCGTTAATATACGAGTGCATTGTATATAATGAAATTATATAGAACGAGGATATGATGTGATATGAATAGCTAATAATTTCAGTTAAATATAGCAAGTTTTAATCACGTCAACCGATTGTCATATATAAGATAATCTTAATCCTAAGTCATTAGCACACTCTTACTTATGAATTTATGCCATTTGATTTACTCGTTATGGATTCGAGAATCTAATCATATCTCTTGTATATAGGAGGCATAAAGAAATAAATAGTCAGAAATGTTAATATTGCATGATGAAATCTATTCTTTCTCGCATGAGAAGCAAAAATATAATTTCTTGAGTAGTGATGTAGGCCTTGAAGGATATAATTACTCAATTCATGATTAAATCCATAAATTTATTATTCATCGGAGAATCAAATGGCACTCAAAAATAAAGAACCAATTAGAGAGGTTAACGATTATACCTACCTCTAATTACAAATTATTTATAGAGGATCAATTTTTATGTAATGACTACATCAAACGTACAACTTAAAAAATGAGTAATTATATCTTTAATTTTAATGCTGCAATTTCAAGATTTTAGTAGAATAACATTGGAATTAATAAAAAAGAAACATATTATTAAAGAGTTTAAGTAATATATTAGTTTTATTGGTTTTAATTAATATATTAGTTTTGTTGGGCCTTTAAATTATAGATCAACTAGTCCCCGGGTTTCCTTATAAACACTATTTGGACAAGTAGAATTGATGGTTTAATTAATTAATTTTGAATTATAGAATTCTAAATTAAATATCACTCAAAAAAATTAATTATAAATTAATTTGTAGTTATTAAATAATACAATTATTTAATAACAAATAACAATTAATTTTGCAATACACAGTGGGTCGTGTACGGCGCGCAGAGAGGCACAGGAAAAATGCCATATGCAGTCCAAAGCCAACCACGAGTGACGTCGACGCCTTTCCCAATGGAGGGGATTCACTCTCTTTGGTTTTTTTATTCCATGTGAGTTTTCTAGAATAACCATCCCTGAATTACTATCTGATTTATTTGGAAGTCGTCGTTTTGGTGTGGTCGATGGTTGTGATATGAGAAAGATTTACCAATAAAATATAAAAAAAATGGCCGATTGAATTCTGCAAATTGTGCAACGGATTTAACTCTTCCTATTGCTTTTTTCTCACAAACGTGATACAATTTGATTGATTTATGCTTATATATGTGTGTGCATATATTAATATGTATCCGAAAACTTTTATCTGTTCTCTGTATTTCGACTTCTTTAGCAGGGGAACGGAAATATGATTATTATAGAATGTGTTATGTAAATATCAAGCTGAAAAAAAAGAAGAAAAAGCTTCCTGTAAAGAAACGTAAATCAGTGGCATCTTATCTGTTTGTTTCTAAGTTTGATTAAAGCATTGAACCTTCCAATCCCTATCGTTTGTGTCTATCATTTAAGTTAAACCAAGTTGTCCCCTATCTCTTCTTTCTTAAAAGCAAAGACAAAAGAAAAGGGGAAAAGAAAAAAAAAGAAACAGCAGCAGCTTGAAAGATTAAGAATTATTTCATATTTGCGTTTTATTTTTAATCCTTTTTCTATATAAACTTATTGATCAGGCTAAATTAGAATTTGTCATTCTTGTTTTTTATTTTAATCTCTTTTTCCCCTGTATAAAGAAACTATTGTGATATAGAAAGGGACTGTGTGACAACCTCTAACGTTTGTATCGGTATATATTTGGGCTCTATACCAAATCAACCGGGAGACAGATAGAAACCTAGTGTCAGTTTTTTATTTTTTTAATACTTTCATTACCCTTTTTACGGATGTGTTTGATTTACGCACCAATCTCATTTTTTAAAAAACATTTCCACTAAATTTTTTAAATAGTGCTCAAGGTAACAAAAACGATATCGATTTTTTTAGGAGCAACAAATATTTGATTCATATGAGCATAAATTACATTGATAAAAAAAAAAAAAGAGAGATACTGATAACATGATCTCGGTATTTACTTAGAATTGCAGAGAATAGATCTAAAACTGAAGCGTGTCTCAAAGCTTGCTCTTGTTGGTCGTAGTTGTGGTGATGGAAAAGTAACGCTTCCATTGAATTGAATCTGGAAAGCTTATTCTAGGTAATTTGAGGGCAAGGGATTAAGTGAAGAGCTTGATTTGCTTAATGACAAAGTAAAAAAAGATTAGGATAGTAGAGTTTATTGCTATCTGCAGTTGGTAGTTTCGATGGATGATTGGAAATAATTTTGTGACTAATTTTAAGGTTATTGTTTAGTGTTGATGAATGATCCTTTGATCATTTTCATTATTCTTGTTTCATATTTATTTATTTTCTTGTGTTTTCGTTAATTTAATAAATTAGTTAAATCAATTCAAAATCCCTTTCGTGTTTCATTTTATTGTGTCTTAAGCTTTAGTGTTAATAACTAATTAATTAGACTCAATCCTTTGTTGGAACGATCTTTACTCACCACTGCACTCAATAACGACGACACTTTAAGTAAGGTTAATTTGGTGCTTCCCCAAAGCTTACCGCATTGTTAAAAAGTTTAACGAAATAAAAAAAGGTAAAAATAAACCCAAGTTCCAAATAACCTAAACATAAAAATAATCATAGACTTTTAAAAATAGCATCACGTCACTTAAACATCCAGAAAGATGAAATTTTAAAACCAGTCTAAATTTTATAATTTCATGCTTATGTCTTTTTAATCCCTTAGTATCATAGACTGAGGCACTTCGTTATTTTGTAAGGAAAAGTTGATGGATCATGGTTAGATAGTTAATGTGAAGCAATGGAACTTCATTTTTCGTGTCAAAAAATTTATGGATCTCGGCTAGGTAGTTAGGTAAAGTAGGGCTTCATATGAATTGAGCAATTTTCTTCTCTCATAATTTTGCCTTCTAAAACTTTCATTGCTCAAATTTGTCTTACCATTTCTCTTTCCTTCTTTATGGAAGAACAAAAAATTCACATGAATATTAAATTTCTCTTTCCAATCATGCACGATACGTTGGAAAAATATAATACAAACACAAATTTTCCACTAGCCATCAATTTTAAAACATTAGGCTTTAAAAAATAACTATCAATAAGTGTCTGTTTTCTAGTTGTTAGATCTGTACAAAAAATTGTCTAATTTTTATATAGAAAATTATTTTGATGCGTATTTTATCATATTTAACTATTATAAACATACAATGTACTAGTATAGAAGGATCCTTAGACTTGTGTTTGGTGCTTTCCTAATCTTCTGCTTAACTGCTTTCTTTTTTTGGTCTTGGGAATGCCTAGAAGTATAATTTCTGTATCAAAGCAAGAGCCTTGTGTATTTTCATTCTATTGCTTGCGGCAAACAACTATAGCAAGCTTGATGCAAAGATATTATGACCCAATTAAGAGTAAGATTCTCCTAAATGGCATCGTTTAATTCGGGTGTCACGTAAAGATCGACACAGAAAGGCAAATAATCATGATCTTTAATATACTTAGTTGCAAAAAATTGCCAATGTAGTACTCTCAAACCTGAAAATTGTGCTTCTCAAAAATCATGCCATGTCAACGACTGGCTGCATTTGATATTGAATTAATGTAATGCCATAAATGTACCACAATTAAAATAAACTACACTTCGTAATGCAGGGACAAGTAGTGAGTCAGGAGCATTTTCCATGCAACTGCTCCATTAAGGAAAACATAGCCTATGCTCAGCAAGTGAGCAATACGGAGGTAGAAAATGCAGCCATGAGAATATCCACATATATATCTTTCCGCTACTAAGTTAGCGTTTAATTTTGCACTTTAAATTCAGCCTCTAATATGTTATTCAAACAACGTTGAGAAATGCAGAAAATGGCCGATGCACGGGTTTATCTGATAGTGGGAGGAAGAGGGGTGAGGCTTTCAGAAGGTCAAAAACATAGAGTGGCAATTTCAAGAACCAGATTTTCTCTATTTGGGCTTTATATGCCTTTTCAAAATTCTTGTCCGTATTTTCGAATCCATGTCAGATTTTTCATATATTATGAACCTTATTTTTAATTGTAAATCACTAGGGTTGTGTTTGTTTTAGTAGTTTAGTCCAGCTCGGTTTAGTTCACATGACCATCACAGTTCGAATTAGTATCTGATAAAGCATGTAATTCAAACTTAACTAATAGTTCAAACTAAGCTAAATTGTCTAACTTGAAATTCAAAATCCCTTCCATTGTTATTATTATTATTATTATTACTGCTCAAAGGACGCATGCTTGATTAATTATGAAGTTTTATAAATGTTTGCTCTTACTACTTTTGTCGCTGTTAAACGAGAGAAATGGATGATGGATTTTCTTATGGAGATGAGATGTATGTTTTGTTAGTTCTGATGATAAGAAAGCTTATTGAAAGAAAATGTTTAAAACAAAACTTTTTTATTAAAAGTCTTATAATTAAAAGGACATCTTAGTGACTGATTTCTAAAACCATCCGATTGAGAACTAGGACATGATGTAATCTTCTTTTTTTTTTCAAGTTCATGGCAATTAAATGTTTTTTGTTGTTGTTTTTTTTTTCATGGTTTTACAAGACCATAGCGAATATATGTCTACCAGTGTCATTTTATATTTATAAAAATTGTGAAATTTTTTTGACATATCCATAGGTAATCGCAGGACCTGACAGACAAAACAAACAACATTCTGTACGTAGAGAACGCATTAATGTCAAAAAATTTTGCGGGAAAAATGCCATGGGTGCTAATCACATTGGATACATGAAGGATCTACTAATACTTAATTATGGTTACAAAGATTGAGATTCCAATGATGCCTAGAAATTGCCAATGTAGGAACCCATGACACCTTTTTATGGGACTTGCCTTGGAGCTCCTCATCTTACTCTAAGGGGACTTTGCTTTCTTTCTATCCAATTAACAAACTCCAAGCATTCAATCTACGAACAACTGTTCTTTAGGCTTTTTAGATTGGAAAAATGCACAATGGCAAACATAGGGTTAAGAGTAATACTTTGAAAACTAAAACCTTAAGGGATCACTCTGCTTTTCTCTCACTTTAAAGCTCTGAGCTCTGAGTTTGAAAGTCTAGAAATGACTTCCATAAATAAGCCAAGTCTAGGTATAAAATGTGTCTAGATTTATCTACTAAATCCAAGGGATAAATCTAAACTAATTAAACTTGAAATTTGAATTCAGTTGCTGAAAAATATGCATGATCTCGCTTGTACTAAAATTTTGTTACGATCATCACTACAACAAATTGTGGTTTACACGATGCCTAGAAGATGATGGTTTTATAAAAAAGCATTGTCATATATGGCACGATAGTATTTTCAAAAATTGTACAGTGCTTTAGATGATGGTTTTTAAAAATTGTGGTCTCATCTATATCTTTACGTGAAAGCTTCCTAGAAACTATCGTCTAAGATCATTTAAAATTTTATATCTTGCCCAATCTTGATCTACCTCACTCTCACCTCCACCATTGTCGTCGCTTAAATCACCTTTCTCCCTTGCCCTCTCTGCCACCATTGTTGAAGCATAACCGCCCTCAAAGTCTGTCGCCCTCACCCTTGGCCTCTCTCTTGATCGTCTATTCTTGCCTTTGATTCCTAGCATGACCTTGCCTTGTATCCACTGCCGTCACCACCATTTGCCATACCTAGTTTCTTGTCCCTCCACCTCTACTTCATGTTGTCACCACCACCTCCGTTTGGTAATTGTTTTTTATATTAATTTTTATCTTTGGTTATGTACTTTATTAAGGTTTATTTAGGTTTGTTATTAAAATTGTTGAAAATAATTTATAAATTAGTTGTATAATTTGTTCTAAGATTGAAGATGATGATTTAGGCATGTTACTCTTAGTTTTCTTTAGTTATTTAATTTATTATGTCTAATTTAGATTTTCTGAATAGATTTGCTATTAGAAATTGTTTGAAATTAGTTATTTATTAGTTAGTAAATTGTTTCTATTAATTCATTTTATGATTATTTGGTTTCTATGAAATAATTTTATTGTTATATTTTATTTAGGTGTTGTAAATTGTTAGATTGTTATTAGAAATTGCTAGAAGTTATTATAAATTTATTGTTGGATAATTTGTTGTGAGATTGAATAAAATTTGATTTGGTTTTGTAGCAATGGATAAGAGATGGATGTATGCTCATAAGATGAGTGACGAACATGAACAAAGGGTTGAGGATTTTGTGGCTTTTACGAAGGTAAATGTTAAAGGAATCATGCTTCGTTGCCTTTCTATGATTGTAAAAATATTAGAAATAAATCATATAGGTTTCATTCATCTTGATATGACATTGATCGAACTTTTATCAAATATGTATATGGCATGGTGAAAGTCTATATTTCATCATTAATGGTGAGGGGAAATGCCCATGATGAATGATGTGGAAGAAGACACTATGCATCGAGCAGAGTTATTTGAGACGATGAGAGAAGATGTAGAGACACCATTGTATGGTAGGTGTTTCAAGCATATCAAACTATCCGATTTGATTAGATCATGGAATTTAAGGGCATCATATAGGTGGTCCTATTCAAGTTTCACAAAAGTTTTATAATTTTTATGAGATATATTTTTGAATAATAATAAACATCTTTGTTGTTGGAAAAGTAGTACGTAGTGGAATTTTAAAATTTTTATCTTCGAGTATTTTCCAAAACACAAGTTTGACACGGTATATGCATAAATTAACTAGATCTTACTAACTAGATCTTACTAACCTTTTATGTGCCAAAAAGGTCTTGCATTCAGTGAAGAGAAGTAACGTTCCAGAAGAACCTCAACCAACTGGCCTTCTTTGTTATTCTCTATCAACGATCGGAGTGAGTGTGGGCTCATGTCTTTCAGCTTTTCCACCAAGTGATTCTTCTTCCAACCAATTAAGAGAACCCAAAGCTACAGTTCGTGATTTGTAGAGGTTGGACCTAGGAGTCAGTCCCTACAAATAAGGCCTAAAAAATTCAAATCAGAATCAAGTCAAGATCAATATCTGATAAAATCCGTGTCTAAACGTGTGATCTTTTTATTGCACTGTTGGCATGCCGATCAGTCTAACCGACATGCTGAACTTGCAATAAAAATCGCAGCAAATCTTTTATTCTCCACCCAAGATTCTATAAGATAAAGTCTTAGTTTTAATTCAAATATCCCAACAGAAAATTTATCTAATTAAAACAACTTTATCTAGTTAATCTCTCAAAAAATAAATAAATTCCTAATAATTCTAGAAGTTTATCTTGATTTAATTTATTCAAAATTAAATTAACTAATAAACAGACAAGAATTATCTGATCCCAATAATTCAACAAGTTTATCTTGAATTTTGTCACAAAACTAATTCATCCGATAAAAAAACATGAATTATTTGATTTTACTAAATTTTAGCCGATCTAATAAATTTGACATAAGTCACCAATTATTGGAAAAACACGCCGCATCATTATAGGATTTTTATGAGCTAGCAAAGGGATCCTGATGGACCGATATAGTTCAAGCTCACGATAATTATGAAACCCAATATCCCATATATACATTTCATAATTATCAACTCCAGCACTACTCAACTAAAAGCTTAGAGCTGTACTCTCGAATTATATAGAATTACGAAGCCCGAATAACTAAGTCTGTATGACATATCGTAATGTTTCGTATCCCCATAGGATTATCCATAATTGACTTAAGGACAAGTTCTATCTTACCTTTCCAATTATTTTTATCTTACGTTCCATTATCTCACCGTTGAAAAAATTACCATCCAAAGACAGTATTCCATTCAGTTACACCTATGTATCCAAATGGTTGAGAACTCTAGTTTTGCAATTACAGGATAACGTATATAAAAGGATATCAACTACTCCTAAAGAGAAGCTATGGATTCCATATCTATGAATAACAGGTCTATGCCATCAAGAGCCATGCCTCCAACATACTGGCATGCGTACCACTATAAAATGTAGATGTCACCCTTTGGTACATCAAACGACATAAGTCAAGACAAGAGGCCCACCATTCATCTCAAGATTAAGATACAATACAAATGATTGTCTAAAGTGAATAAATTTTCCTAGACAGAATTATTAATCCAAATCAATTCACTTTATGTCTTGATCCAACACATCGTCACCTATGACAATGCGTCAATGTTTCTATTCACAGAGTCCACCTCCGATGGTCAAGGAAAAGCATCTCCCACTAGGGATATAGACAACATAACAATCTTTGCATGAATAAAGTGCCCAACTTTATTTCCTCAATTGCAGATCTTATGATTTAGACCATCACCTTAAGAATCATGTCTTCCGCATAATCTGTCCATCATATGCCCAATTCTTAAAGGTTTAGACCGATAGTCTCAGCCTATTGCTTGCTTAACATACATTCAACAAATATGAATATAAAGAGGACAAGTTTGGTATATAAATAATAAATAAAATAATTATTGATAAAAATGTCTCTAAAAACATATTATATTTTTACTCCTTATGGCATACACGTCCTGTAACGCCCCTTAATTCGGACGTCACAGATGTTGTTACATTCATACGTTCATACCATTTGAACTTTAAACATAAACATAATTACAGAACTTATATGATACTTTAAATTGTAAATATAATTAAACATGCATAACTAGGATCCATTCATATATTTTTTTTTTACAACATAACATTGCTTAACTTATTCCATATCATAATTAATTCAATTATACTTTAATTATTCATAAACTTATTTTAATAAAATAGATATACCAAATTGTATATCACAACTTATGAAAATATCACATCGTTTATAACTTATTTGCTCCCATAGTTCGGCAGGCCGAACCTGGGACTTTGGCAGGCCAAACATGATCGGCAGGCCGGAGTTCCTCAACCGGCAGGGCGGCAGAGGCTTTGCAAAACTGGCTTAAAAACTTATCAACGTTCGGCAGGCCAAACCATCAAACATTGACAGGCCGACCAATGATGTTCGGCCGGCTGACCGAGCCAAAAGTTTTTCAGAAAACTTAATTTTGAGACAAATTCAACTTTTCATAAAAATGCGGAAGATTAGAATTCTTAAAATGATGAAATAAAATATAAAATCATAGTTCATGTATTCTTAAAACTTAACAAGTATATATGTCCAAATTATAGAACTTGATTTAAAACATAAAAACTTTCTTCTTGGCGATCTTCTGGTTACCATTCATCATACTTTATGCTCACACGCCTTCCCATGTCCTCTCCCTAATCCATGATTTCTTACCCTTATCTGCAACATGACATAAACTTGAATAAGCTAATGCTTAGTAAGTACATATAATTCTCACAATTTATAAACATTTCATAAATATCATCAACATCACCATCATAACATAATAGTGCAGTAAGCACACTTTCATAAAAACATATCTTTCATTTCATTGACCATATTAAAACTTATTCTATTTTATCTTAAGGGCCCAAGTGTTGCACCATAAACATCATTGTAGGCACGCCGTCATGAGAGGAGAAGGGTAGCTAATCCTAAACCAAACATGACATCATAGCATATCATATCATAACATTGGTGTGCAACACTTATTAGGTGATACATATATACAAAACTTTCATGCTTTGAAATTTGCCATAATCAAACATGCAAAACTTTAAATCATGAAAATCTTTCATAAGAAATCCTTTAAGGAAATCATCATAAAAACATTATAAATATCATCATGAACATAACATCATACTCTTAAAACACATCATGTTGCAGGTGAGAATGTACTTATAGTGAAAGCTAGCTTACTTAACCTTATATGATTTGGTGACGACGCCACGGTCTCGATGTGCTCGTTCATTTGTGTGTTCATGCCATTTATCCATTTAAAAATACAATAAAATTAATACTTATCATAAAGCATCCATTCATATACCATCACATATAAATTCATCTTATTACAAACATAATTCATAACCATAATCATCCTAACATAAAATCATCATCACATACACTTCACTGACCTACATGGATTAAAAAAACTTAAAAAAAACTTAACAGTCACACATATTTTTTTTTTTGGCACCATACATGACAGGGGTAAAATCAACACATAAACATGTTATCATGATTTTTCTTTAATCGTAAAAATTACATTAAACATGTAAAAACAAACCATACATTTTAAAATTCATACAAATATCTTATTATCATGCATTTCAATATCATAAAATTATTTTCTCATCAATAAAATCATTTGAACATATAAAAAATTACGTAAAATGAAAATCCAAAATTAACATTGTTAAAACAATTTTCTTGACCTAACCTCATAGAAATTCATAACATAAAACACATTCATCAAAACATTACCAAACTTTGCAGCCTATATCATAACATATACATTAACATTCTTACCAAATTTTCATGAAAACAACATTCATTTATCCCTTGAATAAAAATTACATTTTCATGCATCAAAGTTAAACAACAATATTTTACCATGAGGGATGGAGGATCGAAAATTCATAATTTATCATAGAAACGTCGAAATGGCTTGAAACTTGAAGGAACATCACATAATACATACATGCATAACATATTAAAAAATTTAGAACAAAATACAACACCTAGAGAAAGATATTGTAGACGAATTGAGGAGGAGAAATGCTTTTCAGAAACATCAAAAGAAATGAATTCTTACCTTAAAAATTTTCTTCTCAAAATCCTTGAATTCAACCAACGAAATATAACTTTTTCTTTCAATATTTGCAGAGATTTTTTTTTTTTTTTGAGAGAGAGGAGGAATAGAATTCGTGGATAAGAGAAGAAGAAGAGATGAATGAGAAACGTCTCAGAAATGAATGAGAGGAAACGTGAGAGGATGAGAGAAAAAATGGGGAAAAAGAACGTTAAAAATTTTTAACGTAAAGTTAATGGGCATAACGTACAAATCAAAACTCTTCATTAAGTCAGAATTTTCTGACTCAAATGGGGGCTAATTGGCGTGAAGGAAGGAGAGAAAAGAGGAAAGTCAAACAAATCATCATCACTTACCATGTTTTGCACTCTCAAAATAGGAAACCATTTAAAATAATACCAATCAATGCGAAGTCAAACCTTTTATTTCTTTAACTAAGGAAATTAATCCATAAATATGCCAATTAATCACCCAATTAACGTAATTATCTCAACCATAAATTTGGAGAGATTTCTGCTGACTGCTCGTCAGCTGTCATCGATCTACCGATCCACCACTTTGGCCTACCGATCCACCACTTCGGCCTGCCGATTCCACCAAGTTTGGCCTGCCAATGGTTTCCATCAGCCTGCCGATCTTTGGCAGACTTTTCAGCCTATCGAACTTAAAAGTCTGGCCTACCGAACTGTCCTTAAAATACCATATTTATAACTTTCATGTCATTATTGCATCATAATTTAAACATACGTTAAAATTCTCATGAACACTTGAGCACAACGATTCCATGCGGTGGATACCTGTCATAGAACTTGAAATAAAAAGTTAGTAACATTAAAATCATATATCATAACATATAACATAAATTATTAATAAATTTTTTTTAACATCGTTACTAACTTAACGTGATCTGTTACATAAAAATAGGCGGGTGTTACAATTCTCCCCACCTTATAAAAGTTTCATCCTTGAAACTTAGAATAATTGTGGATACAAAGATCTCATGTCATCTTCACGTTCCCATGTGGCTTCTTCAACTTGATGATTTCACCATAATACTTTGACCAATGGAATTTCTTTATTCCTCAAGGTCTTGTTTCTCCGATCGAGTATCTTCATTGGCTTTTCTTCATAACTTAAGTCTTCTCGTATCTCAATCACTTGTCGCTCAATCACATGCGTAAGGTCCGGAACATACTTCTTAAGAATGGAGACATGAAACACATCGTGCATTGCAGACATTTCTGAAGGCAACCTTAGCGGATATGCTACTTTGCCTATTCGCTTCATGATTTCAAACGGACCAATGTATCTTGGACTTAACTTGCTTTTCTTTCCAAACCTCATAACTCCTTTCATTGGTGCAACTTTCAAAAATACATATTCGCCTACGACGAACTCTAAGGTCTTCTTCTTTTGTCGGCATAACTCTTCTAATGGCTTTGTGCGGTCTCTATTCTTCTTCTTATCAACTTTATCATCTTAGAAGTTTCATTAACAAAATCAGTCCTTTCAGCATTAATGCTTTCCATCAACTTCTTCTCACCAGCTTCGTGCCAACATATAGGCGACCTGTATTTTCGTCCATACAGCGCCTCATAAGGTGCCATTCCAATTGTCGCCTGAAAGCTGTTGTTGTAAGCAAACTCTGCTAATGGCATCATTTTACACCAAATGGTCTTAAAATTGAGAGAACAAGCCCATGCATATCCTCTAAAATCAAGTTCATCCTCTCCGTTTGGCCATCTGCCTAAGGATGAAAAGCTGTATTGAAATGTAGCCTGGTTCCCATTGTAGTCTGTATACTCTTCCAAAACTTAGATGTGAACCTGCCATCACGATCTGAGATGATTGACTTGGGAATCCCATGAAGTCGTACAATCTCCTTAACATAGAGTTCCGCTAATCGTTCCATAAAGTAAGTGATCTTGATGGGAATGAAATGTGTCGTCTTAGTCAGTCAATCCACAACTACCCAAATTGCATCATAACCATTCATAGTTCTAGGCAAACCGGTAATGAAATCTATTGCTATATCCTCCCATTTCCATTCTGGTATTTAGATAGACTGCAGTTCACCATCAGGTCTTTGATGTTTAGCCTTTACTTGTTGACATGTCATACATTTCTTCACATACATTGCAACATCACGTGTTATTCCAAACCACCGAAGTTACCCCTTAGATCATTATACATCTTTGTTGCACATGGATGAATAAAGTAAGGAGTGTTATGAATTTCTGCCAAGATTTTTCCCCTTAAGTCATCAACATTGGGAACAAATAAGTGGTTCTTGAGGTACAAAGTTCCGTCATCCACAATACGAAACTCTTGACATTTTCCTTCTTTCATGTCCTGCTTAATCCTTACAAGACTTACATCGTCATCTTGTTTTCTCTGAATTTCATCATACATCGTCGGAGCAAGAGAGAGTGCTAATAGCTGTCCTGCTATAAGTTCCAAACCGAAGTCTAGAATTTCCTTTCTCAAAGGTGGAGACATCGCTTGCATTGATATCAACGTGGCAACTGACTTCCTACTTAGAGCATCAGCCACTCGGTTAGCTTTTCCAGGATGATAAAGGATTTCACAATCATAATCCTTCACCAACTCTAGCCATCTTCGTTGTCTCATGTTCAGGTCTCTTTGCATGAAGAAGTACTTCAAACTTTGATGATCTCTGAAGATCTTGCATTGAACCCCATATAAATAATGCCTCCATATCTTCAATGCAAAAACAATTACTGCTAACTCGAGATCATGAGTAGGATAATTCTTTTCGTAATCCTTCAGTTGTCTTGACGCATAAGCAATCCCCCTTTCATTTTACATTAGTACAGCTCTGAGGCCCATCTTGGATGCATCACTATAAATTACGAACCCATCATTTCCTTCAGGAATAGCCAATACTAGAGCTGTCATTAGCCTCTTCTTCAGTTCTTGAAAACTCTCCTCACATGCATCTGTCCATTCATACTTCTTTCCTTTGCGAGTCAAATTCGTAAGTGGAGCTGCTATTTTGGAGAAGTCTTCTATGAATCTTCGATAATATCCTGCTAAACCCAAGAAGCTCCTTATTTCACTTGCATTCCTTGGTTGCTTCCTGTTGAGAACGGCTTCTACTTTAACTGGGTCAATCATAATCTCTTCTTTTGAAATAACATGCCCCAAGAAAGACACTTTATTAAGCCAAAACTCGCATTTGGAAAACTTTGCATATAGTTGGTTACTTCTTAAAGTCTCTAGCACAATCCTTAAATGCTCCTCATGTTCTTCTCGATTCCTTGAGTAGACAAGAATATCTTCGATAAATACAACAACAAATTTATCAAGGAAATCCTTGAATACCCGATTCATCAAATCCATAAAAGCAGCCGGTGCATTCGTCAGACCGAAAGGCATAACCACAAATTCATAGTGACCATACCTTGATCTAAAGGCAGTCTTGGGAATATCTCCTTCTTTAATCTTCAACTGGTGATATCTTGATCGTAGATCAATCTTTGAGAGCACAGATGCACCCTTGAGCTGATCAAACAAATCTTCGATTCGAGGCAATGGGTACTTGTTCTTGATTGTCACCTTATTCAGCTTTCTGTAGTCAGTGCAGAGTCTCATAGTGCCATCTTTCTTCTTTACAAACAAGACTGGAGCTCTCCATGGTGAGTGACTCGGCTTGATGAATCCTTTGTCGAGTAACTCTTTTAATTGTGTGTGAAGCTCCTTTAACTCTACAGGGGCCATTATGTAAGGCGCTTTTGAGATTGAATCGGTGCCTGGAACAAGCTCAATCTCGAATTTGACTTCTCTTTCTAGCGGTAGACTTGACAGATCATCCAGAAACACTTTTGCATATTCATGAACTACAGGTACATCTTCAATTCTTATCTTTTCTTCTTGCCTTTTGTCTACAATGTTTGCCAAATAGCCCATGCAGCCACTTGCTAATAACTTCCTTGCTTTCATTGCGGATAAAAACATGTTGGGTTTCTTTCTGGACTCGCCAACATACATGAACTTTTGATCACCTTCAGGATGGAAGATCACTTTTCATTTCTGGCATTCAAGAGAAGCATTGTACTTGCTCAGGAAATTCATCCCAAGAATCATATCATAGTCATGCATGTCAATCACAATGAGGTCGACGAAAAGCTCCCTATCAGAAATCCATAGGGGTACGATGCACAGACAGTGCATAGATAATATCACTTCCCCGGAGGGTAGTGTTGTAGTGAATCCCTGTCTCATAGGCTCTAAACGAACCTCTAACTTTCTAGCAAATGACATAGATATAAAAGAATGTGTGGCACCCGTATCAATAAGGACATAAGCATCATTAGATAAACTTGTTATCTGACCTGTGACTACATTGGAGGCTTCAGCAGCCATTTGTTCTTTCGTCATGGCATAGATTCGGGCATTCGTCGATGGGGCTTCAAGTCTCCCTTGACTAATAAGTGGCCCTTTAAGGGAAGCTTGCATCTGATGAAGCTGGGCTTGAGGAGGAGCTCTCTGAGGGGCATTGGCATTCATCAATTTGGGGCAGTTCTTGACAAACTAGTCTTCCCGCCCACAAATAAAGCATTGGTTTGTTCCCAAACGACATTCCCCTGGATGCTTCTTTCCACATTTGGCACATGGTTGAAACCGCCTGTTATTGTTGTTGTGCTGACCATCATTGTGCCTCTTGTTGTCTTGGCCCCGCTGATGTTGAGGATTGCCCTTCCTCTTGTTATTCCTCTAGTTCTGGTTGTTGTTGTTGCTGCTGTTGTTATTGTTGTTGTTGTTGTTCCTGTGTGGAGGGCGGTTCTAGTTGTTTGCATTATTGGCCTGTTGGCCGGACTAATGCTGATTCCTTCTTAGCTTTGACAAATGAAACTTAGCTCGTTGAGCCCTCATAACAACCTGCTCTTGAGTCCTAGGTGGACTTGCCCCATCAACTATCGCAGCAATTTCTAGCCTAAGGGCTCTGATCAGTCTTTTGACCCTTTCACTTTCATCCATAACCATTCCTGGACATAAATGGGCCAGTTGGTCAAACTTTGTCACCACATTAGTGACTGACATATCGCCCTGGCGTAGGTTTTCAAACTCCTCAAAATGTTTCCTTGTAATGTTCATGTGGAAAAACTTTGTGTTGAACTCATGAACGAAGTCAGCCCATGTCATTTCATCAACATTCCTGCTCATTTCTATGCCATCCCACCAAATTCTGGCTTCCATGGTGAGATAGTATGATGCACAGAGAACCTTCTCATTGCCTGTGAAATCCATGAGTCTTAAGGTGGTTTCGATTGTCTTCAACCATCCCTGTGCGACTAACGGGTCCTTAGAACCCTCAAAGTCTGTTGGCTCAACTTTCTTCCATCTGACCAGAAGAGGTTCCTGATAGGCCGCTCTTGGTTCAGCAGCAGGAACTGGGACTTCGTTGACTGGTGGCTGCGGAGGAGGAGGAGGCACGTCATTGCCTCGTCGTTCACCATTCTAGCCATTGGCCCTTAATGCAGCTATTTCTTGTCTTTGATCCTCAAGTTGCCTCTGCAACTCAGTGATCATGGTCATAACCCTTTCGTTGGTTTGGGTGCGGGTCTGCATTCTTCTATGACCGTCCATCGTTAATTCTCCTAAAAGAATCAGGAACTTAGAAATAATCTTCTACTATGAGACAGGTTTTCACTACTAAATCATTAATCATTAAACATTTAAACCTTAATCTTATCATCATACCTGCATCAAAACATCTAACTTTATAACATACTTACTTGGAGGACTTGAATTGACGTGTGGCGATATGAATTGTAATCAGAAACTCGCTCTGATTCCAAAGCCTGAAACGCCCCTTAATTCAGACGTCATAGATGTCGTTACATTCATACGTTCATACCATTTGAATTTTAAACATAAGCATAATTACAAAACTTATACGATACTTTAAATTGTAAATATAATTAAACATGCATAACCAAGATCCATTCATATATATATTTTTTTTACAACACAACATTGCTTAACTTATTCCATATCATAATTAATTCAATTATACTTTAAATTAATCATAAACTTATTTTAATAAAATAGATATACCAAATTGTAATATCACAACTTATGAAAACATCATATCGTTTATAACTTATTTGCTCCCACAGTTCGGCAGACCGAACTTGGGACTTCGACAGGACGAACATGATCGGCAGGCCGGAGTTCCTCAACCGACAGGCCGACAGAGGCTTTGCAAATCTGGCTTAAAAACTTATCAACGTTCGGCAGGACAAAAACGTCATCGACAGGCCGAACCTTCAAACATCGATAGGCCGACCGAGCCAAAAGTTTTTCTGAAAACTTAATTTAAGACAAATTCAACTTTTAATAAAAATGCGGAAGATCAGAATTCTTAAAATGATGAAATAAAATATAAAATCATAGTTCATGTATTCTTAAAACTTAACAAATATATATGTCCAAATTATAGAACTTGATTTAAAACATAAAAACTTTCTTCTTGGCGTTCTTCCGGTTACCATTCATCATACTTTATGCTCACACGCCTTCCCATGTCCTCCGCCTAATCCATGATTTTCTTACCCTTATCTGCAACATGACATAAACTTGAATAAGCTAATGCTTAGTAAGTACATATAATTCTCACAATTTATAAACATTTCATAAATATCATCAACATCACCATCATAACATAATAGTGCAGTAAGCACACTTTCATAGAAACATATCTTTCATTTCATTGACCATATTAAAACTTATTCCATTTTATCTTAAAGGCCCATGTGTTGCACCATAAACATCATTGTAGGCGCGCCGTCATGAGAGGAGAAGGGTAGCTAATCCTAAACCAAACATGACATCATATCATATCATATCATAACATTGTTGTGCAACACTTATTAGGTGATACATATATACATAACTTTCATGCTTTGAAATTTTCCATAATCAAACATGCAAAACTTTAAATCATGAAAATCTTTTATAAGAAATCCTATAAGGAAATCATCATAAAAACATTATAAATATCATCATGAACATAACATCATACTCTTAAAACACATCATGTTACAGGTGAGAATGTACTTACAGTGAAAGCTAGCTTACTTAACCTTATATGATTTGGTGACGACGCCGCAGTCTCGATGTGCTCGTTCCTTTGTGTGTTCATGCCATTTATCCATTTAAAAATACTATAAAATTAATACTTATCATAAAGCATCCATTCATATACAATCACATATAAATTCATCTTATTACAAACATAATTCATAACCATAATCATCCTAACATAAAATCATCATCACATACACTTTACTAACCTACATGGATTAAAAAAGCTTAAAAAAAACTTAACAGTCACACATATTTTTTTTTTTGGCACCATACATGACAGGGGTAAAATCAACACATAAACATGTTATCATGATTTTTCTTTAATCGTAAAAATTACATTAAGCGTGTAAAAACGAATCATACATTTTAAAATTCATACAAACATCTTATTATCATGCATTTCAATATCATAAAATTATTTTCTCATCAATAAAATCATTTAAACATATAAAACATTACATAAAATGAAAATCCAAAATTAACATTGTTAAACAGTTTTCTTGACCTAACCTCATAGAAATTCATAACATAAAACACATTCATCGAAACATTACCCAACTTTGCAGCCTATATCATAACATATACATTAACATTCTTACCAAATTTTCGTGAGAACAACATTCATTTACCCCTTGAATAAAAATTACATTTTCATGCATCAAAGTTAAACAACAATATTTTACTATGAGGGGTGGAGGATAGAAAATTCATAATTTATCATAGAAACGTCGAAATGGCTTGAAACTTGAAGGAACATCACATAATACATACATGCATAACATATTAAAAAATTTAGAACAAAATACAATACCTAGAGAAAGATATTGCAGACGAATTGAGGAGGAGAAATGCTTTTCAGAAACACCAAAAGAAATGAATTCTTACCTTAAAATTTTTCTTCTCAAAATCCTTGAATTCAACCAACAAAATATAACTTTTTCTTTCAATATTTGCAGAGAAATTTTTTTTTTTTTTTGAGAGAGAAGAGGAATAGAATTCATGGAGATGAGAAGAAGAAGAGATGAATGAGAAACATCTCAGAAATGAATGAGAGGAAACGTGAGAGGATGAGAGAAAAAATGGGGAAAAAGAATGTTAAAAATTTTTAACGTAAAGTTTATGGGCATAACGTACAAATCAAAACTCTTCATTAAGTCAGAATTTTCTGACTTAAATGGTGGATAATTAGCGTGAAGGAAAGAGAGAAAAGAGGAAAGTCAAACAAATCATCATCACTTACCATGTTTTGCACTCTCAAAATAGGAAACCATTTAAAATAATATCAATCAATGCGAAGTCAAACCTTTTATTTCCTTAACTGAGGAAATTAATCCATAAATATGCCAATTAATCACCCAATTAACGTAATTAGCTCAACCATAAATTTGGAGAGATTTCTACTGACTGCTCGTTAGCTGTCATTGGCCTGCCGATCCACCACTTCACCCTGCCGGTTCCACCAAGTTCGGCCTGCCGATGGTTTCCATCGGCCTGTCAATCTTGGCATACTTTTCGGCCTGCCGAACTGTCCTTAAAATACCATATTTATAACTTTCATGTTATTATTGCATCATAATTGAAACATACATTAAAATTCTCATGAACACTTGAGCATAACGATTCCATGTGGTCGTTACCTGTCATAGAACTTGAAATAAAAAGCTAGTAACATTAAAATCATGTATCATAACATATAACATAAATTATTGATAAAATTTCCTTAACATCATTTCTAACTTAACGTGATCTGTTACATAAAAATAGGTGGGTGTTACACGTCCAACAATCTCCCACTTGCACTAAGTGAGTAAATATGACAAATCTTGCATACCCATATCCTCCACATGCCTCTCAAAGACTCTCCTAGTAAGTGTCTTCTTGAATGGATTAGCTAAATTGTCCTCTGACGTGATTTTGCACACCATGACATGCCCGCCCTCAACGAAGTCCTTTATCACATGATACTTTCGATTAATATGTTTACTCTTCTTGTGAAATCTTAGTTTCTTAGCATTGGCTACCACCGCACTATTGTCACAGTATAGTGATACCGTCTTATCCATACCAAGAACTACCTTGAGATCCCCAAGAAACTTATAGAGCCACACTGCTTCTTTCGAAGAATCACTAGTTGCCACATACTTGGCCTCTGTCGTTGAATCCAAAGTGCAATCTTGTTTCACACTTCTCCAACTGATGGCACCACCGCCCAAAGTAAACGCAAAACCCGAAGTCGATCTTCTCAAATCTAGACAAGATTGGAAATCAGAGTTAGTATATCCTAGGGGACTTAAGTCCCCAACTGAAAATACAAGCATATACCCTCGAGTCCTTATCAGGTACTTGAAAATACGTTTAACCGCTATCCAATGGTTCGGTCCCAAATCTGCCTAAAACTGACTTACAATCTTGATCGCATAACAAATATCCGGTCATTGCAAAGCATGGCATACATGAAACTATCCACTGCCGAAGCATATGGCACCTTCTTCATGTATTCTCTTTCTTTTTAGACTTTGGAGAGTCTTTCTTAGAAAGAGTAATTCCAGACCTAGATGGTTGCCTACCTTTCTTGGAATCCTGCATTGCAAACCTCCTAAGAATCTTATTTATGTAGCCAGCCTGGGACAAAGCTATTATTTTGTTCTTCCTATCTAGAAAGATCTAGATACTGGGAACAAAATTAGCCTCACCCAAGTCCTTCATGTCAAACTGCTTGGTCAACCATAATTTGACTGATGACAATACCCCAACATCATTGCCAATTAGCAGAATGTCATCTACATAGAGTAGTAGAAAGACCACCTTCCCATCCTTAATGTGTTTGTACATACATGGCTCATCCACATTATGTGAGGACACACAAGTCTTGATCCCTTGATCAAATCTTATGTTCCAAGAATGGGAAGCCTGCTTAAGCCCATATATTAACTTTAGCAGCTTATAAACCTTACCCTCCTAACCCTTGACCTTGAACCGGTCCGATTGTTCTATATAAATGGACTCATCAAGATAGCCATTTAAAAAAGCCGTCTTAACATTCATCTGCCCAATCTTGCAATCGAGAGCAGCAACTATGGACAAGAGAATCCAGATGGACTTAAGCATGGCTACAAGTGAAAAGGTTTTCTCGTAATCGATTCATTCCTTTTGTGTGTAACCCTTAGCTACTAGTCTAACCTTAAATGCTTTGACCTTTCCATCCACTCCTATTTTCCTCTTTTAAATCCATTTACACCCTATGGGTTTTACCCCTTCGGGAAGATCTACAAGTTCTCAGACTTGATTAGTCTCCATAGACTTTATCTCTATGTTCATGGCCTCTGTCCAGAGTTGTGAATCAATATCCTCTATAAACTCTAAATATGTATAAGGATCCTTGTAATGTTCATTCGGCTAGGCCAAGAATGCCTCACCATTGAACATATATCTCTCGAGTTGACACCCGATCCTCCCACTATGCCAAAGCCGCTTAGGTTGTTGTCCAGATTTATTTGGTATTCTACACCGATTTGAGTGGTTTCTATCGAAACCCCTGGAGTGACTGAATCACTCCTCAACTCCTTGAGCACCACTTTGCTTTAAGGCTTAAAGTCGTTCACGTAACTCTTCTCAAGGAAAGTTGCGTAACGCCCCCCTTACAGATGTCACAGATGTCGTAACATTCATACATTGCATACTTATTTGAACTTTAAATGCAAACGTAGTTAAGGAAATCATAACCAGGATCCATACATACATTTTTTTTTAAACAACGTTCATTAACTTAATCCATAATTTAATTTCACATTAATATTGATCATAAACTTTCTTTAATAAAGTAAATATACCAAATTATAAAATCATAACTTATTAAACATCACATCATTTAAAAGCTATATACTCCCACAGTTCGGCAGGCCGATCATGGTCACAGGCCAGAATTCGTCAACCAGCAAGCCAACAGAGGCTCTGCAAAACAGGGTTTAAAAACTTTCAAAGTTCAGCAGGCCGAAAATGAGATCGGCAGGCCGAACTTACTTTCATTGGCATGCTGACCAATGATGTTTGGCAGGCCGACAGAGCCAAAAACGTTTAGAAAACTTAATTTGTAAAACAAATTCAACTTTCAAAATGCGGAAGATCAAATTCTGAACAAGATAAAATAAAACATTAAACATAGTTCTTGGATTCTTCAAAACACATCATAAAAATATGTTCAAATAATTTAACCATAACTTAAATCTAAAAACTTGCTTCATTGATGTTCTTCCGGTTACAATTCATCTTCCATATGCTCACACGCCTTTCCATGTCCTCCGCCTAATCCATGACTTTCTTACCCTTATCTGCAACATGACATAAACTTGAATAAGCTAAAGCTTAGTAAGTACATATAATTCTCACAATTTAAAAACAATTCAAAAGCATCATTACCATCATTATCATCATCATTAAATGTAATAGTGCAGTAAGCACATTTTCATAAAACCATATCTTTCATTACATTAACCATATTAAAACTTATTCCATATTTATCTTAAGGGCCTAAGTGTTGCACCATAATCATCATTGTAGGCGTGCCGTCATGAGAGGAGAAGGGTAGCTAATCCTAAACCAAACATGACATCATATCATATCATATCATAACATTGGTGTGCAACACTTATTAGGTGATACATATACATAACTTTCATGCTTTGAAATTTGCCATAATCAAACATGCATAACTTTAAATCATGAAAATCTTTCATAAGAAATCCTTTAAGGAAATTATCATAAAATCATCATAAATATCATCATGAACATAAACCATTTAAAACTCATCATGTTGCAGGTGAGATTGTACTTACCTTAGAAGCTAGCTTACTTAACCTTATATGAATTGGTGACGACGTCGCGGTCTCGATGTGCTCGTTCCTTTGCGTGTTCATGCCATTTATTCATTTAAAGATACAAAATAAAATTAATACTTATTATAATAAAATATAACATCCATTCATATTACATCACTAATACATTCATCTCATACAAACATAATTCATAACATGCATCCATAACTATAATCATCAAAAACATAAAATCATTATCACATACACTTCACTGACCTATATGGATTCAAGACTTAAAAACTTAATATTCACACATACTTTAGACACCATACTTAACAGGGGTAAAGTTAATACATAAACATATTACCATAATTTTTCTTTAGTCATAAAAATTACATTAAGTATCTAAAAACAACCCATACATTTCAAACATGAAATCTACCAACAATAATAATAAGGTAGTGAGTAATTTTTTAAGAACATTTTCTAACAATTAAAACTCATATAGTTTAATTTTATAATTCATACTAACATCTTACTAACATATATTTCAATTTCATAAAATTATTTCATCATCAATAAAATCATTTAAACATATAAAACACCACTTAAAACAAAAGTCCAGTATTAACATCGTTAAAACAATTTCTTGACCAAGTCTCAATAGAAAATTCATAACACATAATTCACTCATCAAAACAATACCAAACTCTACAGTCCATAACATAACATATACATGAACATTCTTCCCAAATTTTGTAGCAAACAAAGTACATTTACCCCTTGAAAAAAAATCCCATTTTTATGTGTCTTAGCCAAACAACAATATTTCACTGTGAGTGGTAAAGGATAGAAAATTCATAACTTAATTTAGAAAATTCGAAATGACTTGAAACTTAAAAGAACATTAACATAACACACATATGAACATCATATTAAAAATTTAGAACAAAATACAATACCTAGACAAAGATACTGTAGATGAATTGAGGAGGAGAAATGCTTTTCTACAACACTAAAAGAAATGAGTTCTTACCTTAAAAATTTCTTCTCAAAATCCTTCAATTCAACCAACAAAATTATCAATTTTTCTTTCAAATATTCTCAGGAAAACAAGGAGAAGAAGGAGAGGAGAAAACGTGAGGTAAAGAGAAGGAGTGAGATAGAAAGGAAACATCTAAGAGAGAAAATAAAATTATCATGAAAAGGGAAAAAAGTAACATACATGAGAATGCTTATCTTTACCGTTATTATCAGAAATTTTCTGATTAAATGATGGCTAATTGGCGTGGAGGAAGGAGAGACAAGGGAAAGTCTACAAATCATTCATCACTTACCATGTTTTGCCCTCTAAAAATAGGAAACCATTTAAAACAATACCAATCAATGCAAAGTCAAACAATTTCTTTCCTTAAATGATAAAATTATTCCATAATTATTCCAATTATTCACATTAAACCACTCAATCAACGTAATTATCTCAATCATAAATTTGGAGAGATTTTTACTGATTGCTCGTTAGCTATCATCGGCCTGCCGATTCCATAAAGTTTGGCCTGCCGATGGTTTCCATTGGCCTGCCGATTCTTGGCAGACTTTTCGGCTTGCCGAACTTGAATGTATGGCCTGCCGAACTATCCTTAAAATACCATACATTATAACTTTCAAGTCATCATTGTATCATAAATAATCATACATTGAAATTAACATGAACACTTGAGTACATCGATTCCATGCGATCGTCACCTGTCATAAAACTTAAAATAAATAGTTAGTAACATTAACATCATAAATCATAACATATAACATAAATTATTAATAAAATTTACTTAATGTCGTTACTAACATAATATGATCCATTACATCAAAATTAGTGGGTGTTACAATTCTCCCCACCTTATAAAAGTTTCATCCTCGAAACTCAAAATAACTGCGAATACTTAGATCTCATGTCATCTTCATGTTCCCATGTAGCTTCTTCAACTTGATGATTTCGCCATAACACCTTAACCAATGGAATTTCTTTATTCCTCAAGGTCTTGGTTTTCCGATTGAGTATTTCTACTGGTTTTTCTTCATAACTCAAGTCTTCTCGTATCTCGATCACTTGTGGCTCAATCACATGCGTAGGGTCTGGGACATATTTCTTAAGCATAGAGACATGAAACACATCGTCCATTGTCGACATTTCAGAAGGCAACTTCAGCTGATAAGCCATCTTGCCTATTCTCTTCACGATTTCATAAGGACCAATGAATCTTGGGCTTAACTTGCCCTTTTTCCCAAACCTCATAACTCCTTTCATCGGTGCAACTTTTAAAAACACAGATTCGCCTATAGCGAATTCTAAGGGTCTTCTCCTCTTGTCAGCATAACTCTTCTGACGGCTTTGAGCAGTCTCTATTCTTCTTCTTATCAACTTTATCATCTCAGAAGTTTTGTTAACAAAATTAGTTCTTTCAGCATCAACGCTTTCCATCAACTTCTTCTCACCAGCTTCGTGCCAACATATAGGCGACTTGCATTTTCGCCCATACAGAGCTTCATAAGGGGCCATCCCAATTGTCGCCTGGAAGCTATTGTTTAAGCAAACTCTGCTAATGGCAACATTTTACACCAGCTGGTCTTAAAATTGAGAGAACAAGCCCGTAGCATATCTTCTAAAATCAAGTTCGTCCTCTCCGTTTGGCCGTCTGTCTGAGGATGAAAAGCTGTACTAAAATGTAGCCTGATTCCCATAGCAGTCTGTACACTCTTCCAAAACTTAGATGTGAACCTACCATCACGATCTGAGATGATTGACTTGGGAATCCCATGAAGTTGTACTATCTCCTTGACATAGAGCTCCGCTAGTCGTTCCATAGAGTAAGTGATCTTGATGGGAATGAAATGCGTCGTCTTACTCAGTCGATCCACAATTATCCAAATTGCATCATAACCATTTGAAGTTCTGGGCAAACCAGTAATGAAATCCATTGTTATATCCTCCCATTTCCATTCCAGTATTTGGTTAGACTACAGTTCACCACCAGGTCTCTGGTGTTCAGCTTTAACTTGCTGACATGTCAAACATTTCTTCATATACAAAGCAACATATCGTTTCATTCCAAACCATTAGAAGTTACCCCTTAGATCATTATACATCTTTGTTGCACCTCGATGAATAGAGTAAGGAGTGCCATGAATTTTCGCCAAGATCTTTTCCCTTAAGTCATCAACATTGGGAACACATAAGCGGTTCTTAAGGTACAAAGTTTTGTCATCCGTAATACGAAACTCTTGACATTTTCCTTCTTTCATTTCCTGCTTAATCCTTACATGACTTACATCTTCATCTTGTTTTCTCCGAATTTCATCATACATCGTCGGAGCAAGAGTGAGTGTTGACAACTGTCCTGTTATAAGTTCCAAACTGAAGTCTAGAATTTCCCTTCTTAAAGGTGGAGACATTGCTTGCATTGACATCAACGTGGCAACTGACTTCCTACTTAGAGCATCAGCCACTCAGTTAGCTTTTCTAGGATGATAAAGGATTTCACAATCGTAATCCTTTACCAACTCTAGCCATCTTCGTTGTCTCATGTTCAGGTCTCTTTGTGTGAAGAAGTACTTTAGACTTTGATGATCAGTGTAGATCTTACATTGGACCCTATATAAATAGTGTCTCCATATCTTTAACGCAAAAACGACCACTGCTAACTCAAGGTCATGAGTAGGATAGTTCTTTTTGTAATCCTTCAGTTGTCTTGACGCATAAGCAATCACTCTTTCATTTTGCATTAAAACAGCTCCGAGGCCCATCTTGGATGCCTCACTATAAATTACGAATCCATCATTCCCTTCTGGTATAGCCAATACTGGAGCTGTCGTTAGCCTCTTCTTCAGTTCTTGAAAACTCTTCTCGCATGCTTCTGTCCATTCATACTTCTTTCCCTTGCAAGTCAGATTCATGAGTGGAGCTACTATCTTGGAGAAATCTTCTACGAATCTCCGATAATATCCTGCTAGTCCCAAGAAGCCCCTTATTTCACTTGCATTCATCGGTTGCTTCTAGTTGAGAACAACTTCTACTTTAGCAGGGTCAACCATAATCCCTTCCTTTGATATAACATGCCCCAAGAAAGACACTTTGTCAAGCCAGAACTCGCACTTAGAGAACTTTGTATAAAGCTGATGTCTTCTTAAAGTGTCCAGCACAATCCTTAAATGCTCCTCGTGTTCTTCTTGATTCTTTGAATAGACAAGAATATCATCGATAAACACAACAATAAATTTATCTGGGAAGTCCTCGAATACCCGATTCATCAAATCCATGAAAGCCGCCAGTGCATTCATCAAACCGAAAGGCATAACCACAAATTCATAGTGACCATACCTTGACCTGAAGGCAGTCTTGGGGATATCTCCTTCTTTAACCTTCAGCTGGTGATAACCTGACCGTAGATCAATCTTTGAAAACACAGATACAACCTTGAGCTGATCAAACAAATCATCGATTCAAGGCAACGGGTACTTGATCTTGACTGTCACCTTGTTCAGCTCTCTGTAATCAATACAGAGTCTCATTGTAACACCCGCCTATTTTATATAACAGACCACGTTAAGTTAGTAACGCTATTAAGGAATGTTATTAATAAATAACGTTATATGATATGATATGTGATGTGCATGTTACTAATTTTATTATGTCAAGATTTGTGACAGGTGACGACCGCATGGAATCGTTGTGCTCTAGTGTTCATGTGAAATTATAAATATATGATATTTATGATGCAATGATGTGTGAATGTTTTATGTTATGGCATTTATTGACAGATCGGCAGGCCGAAGAGGAAAATCGGCAGGCCGAAGAGGGATAATCGGCAGGCCGAAGAGGGATAATCGGCAGGCCGAACAAGGCTGACAAACAGTCAGCAGAAATCTCTCCAGAGTTATGACTGAGTTAATTACGTTAATTGGATGAATTAATGTGATTAATTGGCATAATTAATGATTGATTTTATCAGTTAAGGAAATTAAAGGAATAGATTTGTATTATATTAAGAGGTTTCCTATTTTTAGAAGGTAAATTTAAGGTAAGATTGATAATGTTTGACCTTCCTTTTCTCTTCCTCCTCTCACGCCTCATGTCACGCCCCCAACAGTCAGAATTTTTCTGACTTAATGAAGGGAATTGAATTCCCATCAATGGTGTTTATTGCGTTAAAAATTTTAACGTTTCCTTTTTCATTATTTTCTCTCCTTCGCACGTTTTGCCTCTCAAAAATTTCTGAGACATTCTTTCATTTCTCTTCCTCTTCTCTTCCTCACGAAATTTCTTTTTTTTCTCTTCCACGGAAATTTTCTGAGCATATTGTAAAAAAAAAAAAAGAGGAGAGAAGTCTTGTTTCGTTGATCGAATTCAAGAATTTCGAGAAGAAACTTCAAGGTATGAATTCAGTTTTTTTTTGGTAAATGTAAAAAGATGTTCTCCTCTTCAAACTTCGCCTACAATATCCTCTCTAGGTATTGTGTTTTGTTTTGTGTTTTTATTATGATGCTCATGAGTATTATGTGTGATGTTTCTTCACGTTTTATGTCATTTCAACGTTTTATGAAAAATGAATATTCTGTCTTCTACCCCTCACAGTAAAATGTTACTGTTTAATTTTGAAGTATGAAAAATGTAATGATTATTCAAGAGGTAAAAGAATGATGATTTCATGAAAAGTTGTTAAGAATATGCATATGTATGTAAGATGAATGTATTTTATGATTATGAAATGTTTTAATAAATGTTATTTCTGGATTTTTGATTATAAAATGTAATGTATGTTTAAAAGATTTTATGGTAATAAAAATGATTTTATGCATGATAATAAGATGTTTGTATGAATTTTAAAATATATGTATTTTGTTCGAAAATGTTTTATTTAAAAGATAATTATGTTTAGTTGAAGGGTTTTGAATAATATTTAAAATATGAGATGAGTGTATGGATATTTTATGATAAGTATTGATTTTTTTTTTATTGCATCTTAAAATGGATATATGGCATGGACACTTAGGAAGCGAGCACAACGAGACCGCGGTGTCGTCACCAAGTGCAATATTAAGGTTAAGTAAGCTATCGATAAAGTAAGTACATTCTCACCTGCAACATGACACTTTTTCAAGGTTTAATGATATGTTTACAAGGATTTTCCTGATGATTTTATGATGATTTTTCTTAAAGGATTTCTTATGAAAAGTTTTTCATGATTTAAAGTTATGCATGTATGATGATTATGGTATGTTTCAAAGTATGAAAATTATGTATATATGTATCACCTAATAAGTGTTGCACACCCAATGTTATAAAATGATATGTTATGATGTCATGTTGGTTTGGGATTAGCTACCCTTCTCCTCTCATGACGGCGCGCCAATGATGATGTTTATGGTGCAACACTTGGGCCCTTAAGAATAAAAATATATATATATGGAATAAGTTTTAAAATGGTCAATATTATGAAAGATATGTTTCTATGAAATTGTGCTTAAGGCACTTTTATGATACGATGATGATGATGATGTTTATGAAATGTTTTAAATTGTGAGAATTTTATGTACTTACTAAGCATTAGCTTATTCATGTTTTATATGTCATGTTGCAGATAAGGGTAAGAGAGTCATGGAATAGGGGAGGACATGGAACGGCGTATGAGCAACATGAACGATGAATTGTAACCGGAAGCACGCCAAGAAGAAATGAATTTATGATTTAATAAAATTATATATTTTGAACATATTATATGTTGAGTTTTTTAAGAATACTTATATTATGGTTTTATAAGTTATTTTATCATTTTTTTATGAAATATGATCTTCCGCTATATTTTACGTAAAGTTAGAACGTTTTAAATTTTTCTTCCAAAGTAGATTTGGTCTCGGACGGCCTGCCGAACTCCGTGTCCGGCCTGCCGAAGACCAGAAGATCGGCCGACCGATCTATTTTTCGGCCTGCCGAACCTGGATGAATTTTTGGTCCGAATTACAAAGCCTCTGCCGGCCTGCCGGTGGAAGACGCTCCGGCTTGCCGATGATGTTCGGCTTGCCGAAGTCCCAAGTTCGGCCTGCCGAACTGTGGGAATAAGTGGATTTCAAAGATGTGATGATCAAAGTGATTTAATGTGAGATTTTAATAAGTCTTGATTTTACTATTGGATTATCGATTATTATTAAATAAGTTCATGAATAATTTAAGTATAAACTAATAAATTATGTTATGGAATAAAATTAAACTATGATCTTCGAAACACCGTAAGTTTAAAAAAAAAAAATTGTATGAATGGATCCTGGTAAAGTAAGTTTAAGTACTTTTAAAATCTATAGTACGATTGAGTTGATATTATCTATGAGTTTAATTATTTAAGCATGTATGAATGTAAGTATGTAACGATATCTGTGACGTCCGAATTAAGGGGCGTTACAGTATTTGGTATCAGAGCGGATCTTCCTATTACAATTCATATCGCCACACGTCAATCCAAGTCCTCCAAGTAAGTTTGTTAGATGTATTGATGCAAGTATGATAATAAGATTAAGGTTTGAATGTTTAATGATTAATGACATAGTAATGAAAACCTGTCTCATATATAGAAGATGAATTTTTAGGTCCTTATTTTTTTTTAGGAAATTTACGATGGACGGCTATAGAAGAATGCAGACCCGCACCCAGTCTAACGAGAGACTTATGACGATGATCGTTGAACTACAAAGGCAGTTGGAGGATCAACGACGGGAAATAGCTGCATTAAGGGCCAACAGCCAGAATGGTGAACAACCAGGCAATGATGTGCCTCCTCCTCCTCCGCAGCCACCAGTACAAGTAAATGAAGTCCCAGTTCCTGCTGCTGAACCAAGAGCAGCCTATCAGGAGCCTCTTTTGGTTAGATGGAAGAGAGTCAAGCCAGCTGACTTTGAGGGTTCTAAGGACCCGCTAGTCGCTCAAGGATGGTTAAAGACAATTGAGGCTACCTTACGACTCATGGATTTCACGGATAATGAAAAGGTCCTCTGTGCCTCGTACTGCCTTACTATGGAGGCCAGGATATGGTGGGATGGCATCGAACAGAGCAGAAGTGTTGAAGAAATGTCATGGGCTGACTTTGTTCACGAGTTCAACACGAAGTTCTTCCATATGAATGTTACGAGGAAACATTATGAGGAGTTCGAAAGCTTACGCCAGGGGGATATGACAGTCACTGATGTGGTGACAAAGTTTGATCAACTTGCTCGTCTATGTCCAGGGATGGTTATGAATGAAGATGAAAGGGTCAGAAGGTTGATAAGAGCCCTTAGACCAGACATTGCTGCAATTGTTGATGGGGCAAGTCCGCCAAGGACCCAAGAGCAGGTTGTTATGAGGGCCCAACGTGCTGAGTTCCATTTGTCGAAATTAAGAAGGAATCAGCCTCAGCCCAACCAGCAAGCCAACAATGCTAATAACCAGAACCGTCCTTCCCACAGGAACAACAACAACAACAGCAACAACAACAGTCAAAACTGGAGAAACAATAAGAGGAAGGGCAATCCTCAACAACAGCAGGGCCAAGACAACAAAAGGCACAATGATGGTCAGCGTAACAACAATGACAGGCGATTCCAACCATGTGCCAAATGTGGAAGAAGCATCCGGGGGAATGTCGACTGGGAACGAACCAATGTTTCATATGTGGGTGTGAAGATCATTTCGTAAAGAATTGCCCCAAATTGATAAATGCCAATGCCCCACAGAGACCTACTCCTCAGGCCCAGCTGCATCAGATGCAAGCCTCCCTTGAAGGGCCACTAATTAGTCAAGGGAGACTTGGAGCCCCACCAACGAATGCCCGAATCTATACCATGACAAAGGAGCAAGTGGCTGCAGAAGCCTCCAATGTGGTCACAGGTCAGATAACAAGCTTATGTAATGATGTTTATGTTCTTTTTGATACGGGTGCCACGCATTCTTTTGTGTCTATGTCACATGCTAGGAAGTTAGGGGTTCGTTTAGAGCCAATGAGACAGGGATTCACTACGACACTACCCTCCGGGGAAGTGATATTATCCACGCATTGTTTGCGTGCAGTACCCCTATGGATTTCTGATAGGGAACCTTTCGTCGACCTCATTGTGATCGACATGCATGACTATGACATGATTCTTGGGATGGATTTCTTAAGCAAGTATAATGCCGCGATCGAATGCCGGAAACGAAAGGTGATCTTCCATCCTGAAGGTGATCAGAAATTTGTTTATGTTGGCGAGACCAGGAAGAAACCCCACATGTTTTTATCGGCAATGAAAGCAAGGAAGCTGTTAGCAAGTGGCTGTATGGGCTATCTGGCAAATGTTGTAGACAAAAGCCAAGAAGGAAAGACAAGAATTAAAGATGTGCATGTTGTTCATAAATATGAAGATGTGTTTCCTGATGATCTGACGAGTCTACCGCCAGAAAGAGAAGTTGAATTCGAGATTGAGCTCGCTCCAGGCACCGAACCAATCTCTAAAGCTCCTTACAGAATGGCCCCGGCAGAATTAAAGGAGCTTCACACGCAATTAAAGGAGTTGCTTGACAAAGGATTTATCAGGCCAAGTCACTCACCGTGGGGTGCACCAGTCTTATTTGTGAAAAAGAAGGATGGCACTATGAGACTCTGCATCGACTACAGAGAACTGAACAAGGTGACGATCAAGAACAAGTATCCGTTGCCTCGAATTGATGATTTGTTTGATCAGCTCAAGGGTGCATCGGTGTTCTCAAAAATTGATCTACGATTAGGGTATCACCAGTTGAAGATTAAAGAAGGAGATATCCCCAAGACTGCGTTCTGGTCGAGATATGGTCACCATGAATTTGTGGTTATGCCTTTCGGTTTGACGAATGCACCTGCTGCCTTTATGGATTTAATGAACAGGGTATTCAAGGATTTTCTCGATAAATTTGTTGTTGTATTTATCGACGATATTATTGTCTACTCAAAGAGTCAGGAAGAGCATGAGGAGCATTTAAGGATCGTGCTGGAGACTTTAAGAAGACACCAGCTTTATGCTAAGTTCTCTAAATGCGAGTTTTGGCTTGATAAAGTGTCATTCCTAGGGCATGTCATTTCAAAGAATGGGATAATGGTAGACCCTACTAAAGTAGAAGCTGTACTCAATTGGAAGCAACCGATGAATGCAAGAGAAATAAGGAGCTTCTTGGGTCTAGCAGGTTACTATCAAAGATTCGTAGAAGATTTCTCCAAGATAGCAGCTCCACTCACGAACTTAACTCGCAAAGGAAGGAAGTATGAATGGACGGATGCATGTGAAAAGAGTTTTCAAGAGTTGAAGAAAAGATTAACGACGGCTCCAGTGTTGGCAATTCCTGAGGGAAATGATGGATTCGTAATCTATAGTGATGCATCCAAGATGGGCCTAGGAGCTGTATTGATGCAAAATGAAAAGGTGATTGCTTATGCTTCAAGGCAACTAAAGGATTATGAAAAGAACTATCCTACTCATGATCTCGAGTTAGCAGCAGTCGTCTTTGCATTAAAGATATGGAGACACTATTTATATGGGGTCCAATGCAAGATATTCACTGATCATCAAAGTCTGAAGTATTTCTTCACGCAAAGAGACCTGAACATGAGACAACGAAGATGGCTAGAGTTGGTGAAGGATTATGACTGTGAAATTCTTTATCATCCTGGTAAAGCTAACCGAGTAGCTGATGCTTTAAGTAGGAAGTCAATTGCTACATTGATGTCTATGCAAGCAATGTCTCCACCTTTAAGGAAGGAAATTCTAGACTTTGGTTTAGAACTTATAGCAGGCCAGCTATCAGCACTCTCTCTTGCTCCGACAATGTATGATGAAATTCGGAGTAAGCAAGATGATGACGTGAGCCTTGTAAGGATTAAGCATGAAATAAAAGAGGGAAAATGTCAAGAGTTTCGTATTGCTGATGACGAAACTCTGTACCTTAAGGATCGTTTATGTGTTCCCAATGTTGATAATTTAAGGGAGAGGATCTTGGCAGAAATTCATGACACTCCTTACTCTATTCATCCAGGTGCAACGAAGATGTATAATGATCTAAAGGGTAACTTTTGGTGGTTTGGAATGAAACGTGATGTTGCAAAGTATGTGAAGAAATGTATGACGTGTCAGCAAGTAAAAGCTGAACACCAGAAACCTGGTGGTGAACTACAGTCTATTCAAATACCGGAATGGAAGTGGGAGGAAATAGCAATGGATTTCATTACCGGCTTACCCAGAACTACGAATGGCTATGATGCAATTTGGGTAATTGTGGATCGGCTGACGAAGACGGCGCATTTCATTCCTATCAAGATCACTTATTCCATGGAACGATTAGCGGAACTCTATGTTAAGGAGATTGTACGACTACATGGGATTCCCAAGTCAATTATCTCAGATCGTGATGGTAGGTTCACATCTAAATTTTGGAAAAGTGTCCAGAATGCAATGGGAACCAGGCTTCATTTCAGTACAGCTTTTCATCCTCAGACTGACGGCCAAACAGAGAGGACGAACTTGATTTTAGAAGATATGCTACGGGCATGTTCTCTCGATTTTAAGACCAGCTGGTGTAAAATGTTGCCATTAGCAGAGTTTGCTTACAACAACAGCTTTCAGGCGACAATTGGAATGGCACCATATGAAGCACTGTATGGACGGAAATGCAGGTCACCTATATGTTGGCACGAAGCTGGTGAAAAGAAGTTGATGGAAAGTGTTGATGCTGAAAGAACCGACTTTGTAAATGAAACTTCTGAGATGATAAAGTTGATAAGAAAAAGAATAGAGACTGCTCAAAGCCGTCAAAAGAGTTATGCTGACAAAAGAAGAAGACCTTTAGTGTTCGCTGTAGGCAAATATGTGTTCTTGAAAGTTGCACCAATGAAAGGGGTTATGAGGTTTGGGAAGAAAAGCAAGTTAAGCCCAAGATTCATCAGTCCTTATGAAGTTGTTAAACAAATAGGCAAAGTAGATTATCAGCTGAAGTTGCCATCTGAAATGTCTGCAATGTACGATGTATTTCATGTCTCCATGCTCAAGAAGTATGTTCCGGACCCTACGCATGTGATTGAGCCACAAGTGATCGAGATACGAGAAGACCTAAGTTATGAAGAAAAGCCAATGAAGATACTCGATCGAAAAACCAGGACTTTGAGGAATAAAGAAATTCCATTGGTCAAGGTGTTATGGCGAAATCAACAAGTTGAAGAAGCTACATGGGAACGTGAAGATGACATGAAAGTTTTGTATCCACATTTGTTCTAAGTTTCGAGGACGAAACTTTTATAAGGTGGGGAGAATTGTAACACCCGCCTATTTTATATAACGGACCACGTTAAGTTAGTAACGCTATTAAGGAATGTTATTAATAAATAACGTTATATGATATGATATGTGATGTGCATGTTACTAATTTTATTATGTAAAGATTTGTGACAGGTGACGACCGCATGGAATCGTTGTGCTCTAGTGTTCATGTGAAATTATAAATATATGATATTTATGATGCAATGATGTGTGAATGTTTTATGTTATGGCATTTATTGATAGATCGGCAGGCCGAAGAGGGATAATCGGCAGGCCGAAGAGGGAAAATCGGCAGGCCGAACAAGGCTGACAAACAGTCAGCAGAAATCTCTCCAGAGTTATGACTGAGTTAATTTCGTTAATTGGGTGAATTAATGTGATTAATTGGCATAATAATGGAATGTTTTTATCAGTTAAGGAAATTTAAGGAATAGATTTGTATTATATTAAGAGGTTTCCTATTTTTAGAAGGTAAATTTAAGGTAAGATTGATAATGTTTGACCTTCCTTTTCTCTTCCTCCTCTCACGCCTCATGTCACGCCCCCAACAGTCAGAATTTTTCTGACTTAATGAAGGGAATTGAATTCCCATCAATGGTGTTTATTGCGTTAAAAATTTTAACGTTTCCTTTTTCATTATTTTCTCTCCTTCGCACGTTTTGCCTCTCAAAAATTTCTGAGACATTCTTTCATTTCTCTTCCTCTTCTCTTCCTCACGAAATTTCTGTTTTTCTCTTCCACGGAAATTTTCTGAGCATATTGTAAAAAAAAAAAAAAAAGGAGAGAAGTCTTGTTTCGTTGATCGAATTCAAGAATTTCGAGAAGAAACTTCAAGGTATGAATTCAGTTTTTTTTTGGTAAATGTAAAAAGATGTTCTCCTCTTCAAACTTCGCCTACAATATCCTCTCTAGGTATTGTGTTTTGTTTTGTGTTTTTATTATGATGCTCATGAGTATTATGTGTGATGTTTCTTCACGTTTTATGTCATTTTAACGTTTTATGAAAAATGAATATTTTGTCTTCTACCCCTCACAGTAAAATGTTACTGTTTAATTTTGAAGTATGAAAAATGTAATGATTATTCAAGAGGTAAAAGAATGATGATTTCATGAAAAGTTGTTAAGAATATGCATATGTATGTAAGATGAATGTATTTTATGATTATGAAATGTTTTAATAAATGTTATTTCTGGATTTTTGATTATAAAATGTAATGTATGTTTAAAAGATTTTATGGTAATAAAAATGATTTTATGCATGATAATAAGATGTTTGTATGAATTTTAAAATATATGTATTTTGTTTGAAAATGTTTTATTTAAAGGATAATTATGTTTAGTTGAAGGGTTTTGAATAATATTTAAAATATGAGATGAGTGTATGGATATTTTATGATAAGTATTGATTTTTTTTTTATTGCATCTTAAAATGGATATATGGCATGGACACTTAGGAAGCGAGCACAACGAGACCGCGGTGTCGTCACCAAGTGCAATATTAAGGTTAAGTAAGCTATCGATAAAGTAAGTACATTCTCACCTGCAACATGACACTTTTTCAAGGTTTAATGATATGTTTACAAGGATTTTCCTGATGATTTTATGATGATTTTTCTTAAAGGATTTCTTATGAAAAGTTTTTCATGATTTAAAGTTATGCATGTATGATGATTATGGTATGTTTCAAAGTATGAAAATTATGTATATATGTATCACCTAATAAGTGTTGCACACCCAATGTTATAAAATGATATGTTATGATGTCATGTTGGTTTGGGATTAGCTACCCTTCTCCTCTCATGACGGCGCGCCAACGATGATGTTTATGGTGCAACACTTGGGCCCTTAAGAATAAAAAAATATATATATGGAATAAGTTTTAAAATGGTCAATATTATGAAAGATATGTTTCTATGAAATTGTGCTTAAGGCACTTTTATGATACGACGATGATGATGAGGTTTATGAAATGTTTTAAATTGTGAGAATTTTATGTACTTACTAAGCATTAGCTTATTCATGTTTTATATGTCATGCTGCAGATAAGGGTAAGAGAGTCATGGAATAGGGGAGGACATGGAACGGCGTGTGAGCAACATGAACGATGAATTGTAACCGGAAGCACGCCAAGAAGAAATGAATTTATGATTTAATAAAATTATATATTTTGAACATATTATATGTTGAGTTTTTTTTAAGAATACTTATATTATGGTTTTATAAGTTATTTTATCATTTTTTTATGAAATATGATCTTCCGCTATATTTTACGTAAAGTTAGAACGTTTTAAATTTTTCTTCCAAAGTGGATTTGGTCTCGGACGGCCTGCCGAACTCCGTGTCCGGCCTGCCAAAGACCAGAAGATCGGCCGACCGATCTATTTTTCGGCCTGCCGAACCTGGATGAATTTTTGGTCCGAATTACAAAGCCTCTGCCGGCCTGCCGGTGGAAGACGCTCCGGCTTGCCGATGATGTTCGGCTTGCCGAAGTCCCAAGTTCGGCCTGCCGAACTGTGGGAATAAGTGGATTTCAAAGATGTGATGATCAAAGTGATTTAATGTGAGATTTAATAAGTCTTGATTTTACTATTGGATTATCGATTATTATTAAATAAGTTCATGAATAATTTAAGTATAAACTAATAAATTATGTTATGGAATAAAATTAAACTATGATCTTCGAAACACCGTAAGTTTAAAAAAAAAAAAATTGTATGAATGGATCCTGGTAAAGTAAGTTTAAGTACTTTTAAAATCTATAGTACGATTGAGTTGATATTATCTATGAGTTTAATTATTTAAGCATGTATGAATGTAAGTATGTAACGATATCTGTGACGTCCGAATTAAGGGGCGTTACACTCATAGAGCCATCTTTCTTCTTAACAAATAGAACTGGAGCTCCCCATGGTGAGTAGCTTGGCCTGATGAAGCCTTTGTCAAGTAGCTCCTTTAATTGCATGTGAAGTTCTTTTAACTCTGTCGGGGACATTCTGTAAGGTGCTTTTGAGATCGGGTCGGTGCCTGGAGTGAGCTCAATCTCGAATTCAACTTCTCTTTCTGGAGGTAGACTTGTCAGATCATCAGGAAACACTTCTACATATTCATGAACTACAGGCACATCTTCAATTCTTATCTTTTTTTCTTGGCTTTTGTCTACAAGGTTTGCCAAATAGCCCATGCAGCCACTTGCTAATAACTTCCTTGCTTTCATTGCAGATAAAAACATGTTGGGTTTCTTTCTGGACTCGCCAACATAAACGAATTTCTGATCACCTTCTGGATGGAAGATCACCTTTCATTTCCAGCATTCAATAGAAGCATTGTACTTGCTCAAGAAATTCATCCCAAGAATCATATCGTAATCATGCATGTCGATCACAATGAGGTCAACGAAAAGCTCCCTATCAGAAATCCATAGGGGTACTTTACGTAAACAGTGTGTAGATAATATCACTTCCTTGGAGGGTGTGTCGTAGTGAATCTCTGTCACATAGGCTCAAAACGAACCTCTAACTTTTTAACAAATGATGTGGATATAAAAGAATGAGTAGCACCCGTATCAAAGAGAACATAAGCATCATTAGATAAACTTGTTATCTGACCTGTGACCACATTAGAGGCTTCAGCAGCCACTTGTTCTTTCGTCATGGCATAGATTCGGGCATTTGTTGGTGGGGCTTCAATTCTCCCTTGACTGATAAGTGGCCCTTCAAGGGAAGCTTGCATCTGATGAAGCTTGGCTTAAGGAGGAGTTCTCTGAGGGGCATTGGCATTCATCATTTTGGGGCAGTTCTTGACAAAGTGGTCTTCACGCCCACAAATAAAACATTGGTTTGTTCCCAAGCGGCATTCCCCTGAATGTTTCTTTCCACATTTGGCACATGGTTGAAACCGCTTGTTATTATTGTTGTGCTGACCATCATTATCCCTCTTGTTGTCTTGGCCTTGCTGGTTTTGAGGATTATCCTTCCTCTTGTTATTCCTCTAGTTCTGGTTGCTGTTGTTGCTATTGTTGTTATTGTTGTTGTTGTTGTTCCTACATGGAGGGCGATTCTGGTTGTTTGCATTATTGGCTTGCTGGCCCGACTAAGGCTAGTTCCTTCTTAGTTTGGACAAGTGGAACTCCGCACGTTGGGCCCTCATGACAACCTACTCTTGAGTCCTAGGTGGACTTGCCCCATCAACTATCGCAACAATTTCTGGCCTAAGGGCTCTGATCAGTCTTTTGACCCTTTCACTTTCATCCATAACCATTCCTGGGCATAGGCGAGCAAGCTGGTCAAACTTTGTCACCATATGAGTAACTGACATATTCCCCTGGCGCAGGCTCTTGAACTTCTCATAATGCTTCCTTGTGATGTTCATATGGAAGAACTTCGTGTTGAACTCATGAACAAATTCTGCCCATGACATCTCTTCAACGTTCCTGCTCTGTTCGATGCCGTCCCACCAAATCCTGGCCTCAATGGTGAGGCAGTATGAGGCACAGAGGACCTTTTCATTGTCTGTGAAATTCATGAGTCTTAGGGTGGCTTCAATCATCTTCAACCATCCTTGTACGACTAATGGGTCCTTTGAACCCTCGAAGTCTGCTGGCTTAACCCTCTTCCATCTGACTAGAAGAGGTTCCTGATAGGCCGCTCTTGGTTCAGCAACAGGAACTAGGACTTCATTAACTGGTGGCTGTGGAGGAGGAAGAGGCACGTCAATGCCTCGTCAATCGTCATTCTGGCCGTTGGCCCTTAACACAGTAATTTCTCTTCTTTGATCCTCAAGCTGCCTTTACAACTTAGCGATCATGGTCATAAGACTTTCGTTGGTCTAGGTGCGTGTTTGCATTCTTTTGTGGCCGTCCATCGTTAATTCTCCTAAAAGAATTAGGAACTTAGAAATGATCTTCTAATATGAGACAAATTTTTACTACTAGAACATTAATCGCTAAACATCTAAACCCTAATCTTATCATCATACTTGCATCAAAACATCTAACTTTAAAACATACTTACTTGGAGGACTTGGATTGACGTGTGATGATATGAAGTGTAATCGAAAATTCACTCTGATACGACAGCTTGTAATGCCCCCCTTACGGACGTCACAGATGTCGTTACATTCATACATTGCATACTTATTTAAACTTTATATGTAAACGTAGTTAAGGAAATCATAACTAGGATCCATACATATTTTTTTTTAAAAAAAAACAACATTCATTAACTTAATCCATAATATAATTTCACATTAATATTGATTTTAAACTTGCTTTAAAAAAGTAAATATTCCAAATTGTAAAATCATAACTTATTAAACATCACATCATTTAAAAGCTATATACTCCCACAGTTCGGTAGGCCGAACTTGGGACTTAGTCAGGCCGATCATGGTCAGCAAGCCAGAATTCGTCAACCGGTAGGCTGACAGAGGCTATGCAAAACAGGGTTTAAAAACTTTCAAAGTTCGGCATGCCGACAATGATGTCCGGCATGCCGACAGAGCCAAAAACCTTTAGAAAACTTAATTTGTAAAACAAATTCAACTTTCAAAATGCGGAAGATCAAATTCAGAACAAGATAAAATAAAACATTAAACATAGTTCTTGGATTCCTCAAAACACATCATAAAAATATGTTCAAATAATTTAACCATAACTTAAATCGTAAAAACTTGCTTCATTGATGTTCTTCCGGTTACAATTCATCTTCCATATGCTCACACGCCTTTCCATGTCCTCCGCCTAATCCATGACTTTCTTACCCTTATCTGCAACATGACATAAACTTGAATAAGCTAAAGCTTAGTAAGTACATATAATTCTCACAATTTAAAAACAATTCAAAAGCATCATCATCATCATTATCATCATCATTATAATGTAATAGTGTAGTAAGCACATTTTCATAAAATCATATCTTTCATTACATTAACCATATTAAAACTTATTCCATTTTTATCTTAAGGGCCCAAGTGTTGCACCATAATCATCATTGTAGGCGCGCCGTCATGAGAGGAGAAGGGTAGCTAATCCTAAACCAAACATGACATCATATCATATCATATCATAACATTGGTGTGCAACACTTATTAGGTGATACATATACATAACTTTCATGCTTTGAAATTTGCCATAATCAAACATGCATAACTTTAAATCATGAAAATCTTTCATAAGAAATCCTTTAAGGAAATTATCATAAAATCATGATAAATATCATCATGAACATAAACCTTTTAAAACTCATCATGTTGTAGGTGAGATTGTACTTACCTTAGAAGCTAGCTTACTTAACCTTATATGAATTGGTGACGACACCGCGGTCTCGATGTGCTCGTTCCTTTGCGTGTTCATGCCATTTATTCATTTAAAGACACAAAATAAAATTAATACTTATTATCATAAAATATAACATCCATTCATATTACATCACATATACATTCATCTCATGCAAACATAATTCATAACATGCATCCATAACTATAATCATCAAAAACATAAAATCATTATCACATACACTTCACTGACCTACATGGATTCAAGACTTAAAAACTTAATATTCACACATACTTTAGACACCATACTTAACAGGGGCAAAGTTAATACATAAACATATTACCATAATTTTTCTTTAGTCATAAAAATTACATTAAGTATCTAAAAACAACCCATACATTTCAATCATGAAATCTGCCAACAATAATAATAAGGTAGTGAGTAATTTTTTGAAAACATTTTCTAACAATTAAAACTCATATAGTTTAATTTTATAATTCATACTAACATCTTACTAACATATATTTCAATTTCATAAAATTATTTCATCATCAATAAAATCATTTAAACATATAAAACACCACTTAAAACAAAAGTCCAGTATTAACATTGTTAAAACAATTTCTTGACCAAGTCTCAATAGAAAATTCATAACACATAAGTCACTCATCAAAACATTACCAAAATTTGCAGTCCATAACATAACATATACATGAACATTCATCCTAAATTTTGTAGCAAACAAAGTACATTTACCACTTGAACAAAAATCCCATTTTCATGTGTCATAGCCAAATAACAATATTTTACTGTGAGTGGTAAAGGATAGAAAATTCATAACTTAATTTAGAAAATTCGAAATGACTTGAAACGTGAAAGAACATTAACATAACACACATATGAACATCATATTAAAAATTCAGAACAACATACAATATCTAGACAAAGATACTATAGACGAATTGAGAAGGACAAATGCTTTTCTGAAACACCAAAAGAAATGAGTTCTTACCTTAAAAATTTCTTCTCAAAATCCTTCAATTCAACCAACAAAATTATCAATTTTTCTCTCAAATATTCTCAGGAAAACAAGGAGAAGAAGGAGAGGAGAAAACGTGAGGTAAAGAGAGGGAGTGAGAAAGAAAGGAAACGTCTGAGAGAGAAAATAAAATTATCATGAAATGGAAAAAAAGTAACGTACATGAGAATGCTTATCTTTACCATTATTATCAGAAATTTTTTGATTAAATGATGGCTAATTGGCGTGGAGGAAGGAGAGACAAGGGAAAGTCTACAAATCATTCATCACTTACCATGTTTTGCCCTCTAAAAATAGGAAACCATTTAAAACAATACCAATCAATGCAAAGTCAAACAATTTCTTTCCTTAAATTATAAAATTATTCCATAATTATTCCAATTATTCACATTAAACCACCCAATCAACGTTATTATCTCAATTATAAATTTGGAGAGATTTCTGCTGACTGCTCGTCAGCTGTCATTGGCCTATCGATTCCACAAAGTTCGGCCTGTCGATTCTTGGCAGACTTTTCGCCTGCCGAACTATCCTTAAAATACCATACACTATAACATTCAAGTCATCATTGTATCATAAATAATCATACATTGAAATTGACATGAACACTTGTGCACATCGATTCCATGCGATCGTCACCTGTCATAAAACTTAAAATAAATAGTTAGTAACATTAACATCATAAATCATAACATATAACATAAATTATTAATAAAATTTACTTAACGTCGTTACTAACTTAATATGATCTGTTACATCAAAATTGGTGGGTGTTACAAGTTGCATTTGTTGAAACCATGACTTTATTTTCCTTTAGGTTATAGAAATAACCCTCTTTTGTCCTTTTTGGATATCTTACAAATATGAAAACTTTTAAATGTCCTTCGAACTTATTTGCATCCCTAAACAGGAAATGAGCCGGACATCCCCATATGCGAATATGGTTTAAGGATGTCTTCTTGCCTGTCCATAACTTGTGTGGAGTTTTAAGAACCAATTTTGAAGGCACATCATTTAGAAGATAACATGCTGTTTACAGTGCATATCCCCAAAAGGATAAAGGCAATGATGAATAACTCATCATGGACCTAACCATGTCAAACAAAGTCCTATTCCTTCTCTCCGCCGTGCCACTTCTGCTATGGAGTGCCTAGCGTAGTCAACTGGGATAGAATCCCAGTCTCTAATAAGTGTCCTATGAACTCATCAGAAAGGTATTCTCCACCTCGATCAGATTGAAGTGCCTTTATGGGTCTACACAATTGCTTTTCCACTTCAGCCCAAAACTCCCTAAACTTGTCAAAAGTTTCACTTTTATGGTGCATTAGGTACACATACCCATACCTTGAGTAATCATCAATGAAAGTGGCGAAGTACTCATACCCTCCTTGTGTTTGGATGTTCATCGGTCCGCAAACATCACTATGCACAAGTTCTAGAACCCCTTCAGCCCTATTGCCCTTAGACCTTAATGGTCTTTTGGTCATTTTATCCAACAAACAAGATTCACATTGTCTTTGGCCATTAATTTTATTAACAAAACTCCTAGGGGAGGTTAATAATAAAATTAACATGAGTGTATAACCAGCGTTTTAAAATTTTATCCATCGCTTATTATCGTCACCTTAGGGTGATCAACGATAAACCACGCTAAAATACCTTATCCTTTTAGAGATCCAACCTGGTACATGATGAAATCCCTTCCTTGGGGTCGGGACCACCATGTGCTACCTATAGACCAATGATGGAGGCTGTAGGTGCTCTCTTCAAAACCTTCTCCCACTCATTCTTTTGAAATTAAGGTTTTATTTTAAAATACATGCTTGAACAATTTTAATATGAGCTGCACTCCCTATTCAATATGGCATGTTATCAATATACATGGCAAATCATATTATAATGCAGACAAGCAAAGCAATCAGGCAAAGCTACAAGCAAAATAATAATAAATAACCGTAAAAAAAAGGTTCCACCCTAGAAAATAGAAAACAAATATTACAAGAAAATAATCGAAACATATTATCGATTCTTCATCCTTGAATCTCCAAGTTGTATCCTTCTTCATGTAAAGCCCATCTTCAAGTCTTCAATCTTGTATGAATCAAATACTTCATAATTCCGGTCATATCCAAATTTATAGTTTCTCAGAATTGTCCAAAAAATTAAATTAAAACTACATGAAAACTGCACCTTTTTTGAAAAGAATTTTCAGCTTTCTGCTGGCAAGTCGATCCCTTTTCTAGAAAGAATTTCTTAGATCAGCCAGCCGGTCATGACCCACCAGTCTGCCGATCTTCATAGATTAGCCTACTAGTTCATGACAAATCGACCTGTTGGACCAAAAGTTTGGCCTGCCACCAAGCCACTTGATTTTTGCCCCACTGATGGCCTCTCGAACCTCACATCCAGCTTGCTGATCTACGGCTATCGGCCTGCCAGACTTGGAGGTTCGACATGCCGACCAAATAGAGATCACCCATTTCTAGAAAATATAGTTTTTTTAATGTAATTCATCAATTTTATTTTCAACAACACAAAAACATAAAATTAGAGACTCAAGAAATACCTGGGAATGCTATCATCCACTTTCTAGATCTATCTTCTCCAAATGATTATTTAATTACAAAATTTACAAATTTAAAATTAAATAATAATTCCTAGACGGAGATGATAGTCCGCCATCTAATTACATGAAAAACATAGATATACATTCTAACCTCAAAGGAACCATAACCGGCATGAATTAATTAATTAATTAATAATAAAATATTAATTTAATCAACCATAATTAATTAATAAACATTCATCATATAATCCATGACAACATAAAAATATAGAAACCCTAAAGTGCCAACTCTCTAAAAATTTAAATTTAAGCATAAGAGAGATCAAGATCGCATAATTTATATGTATAGTATGATCATAAACTTGCAAATTTATCTAAAAATCATGGCTCTAATGCCAATTGTTAGAAAAATAGTACGCAGCGGAATTTTAAAATTTTTATATCAGAGTATTTTCTAAAACACAAGTTTGACATGCTATATGCATAAATTAACCCGATCTTACTAACCTTTTGTGTGCCGAAAAGCTCCTGCAATCAATGAAGAGAAGTAACGTTCCAGAAGAACCTCAACTAACTGGCCTTCTTTGCTATTCTCTATCTATGATCGAAGTGAGTGTGGGCTCATGTCATTCAGCTTTTCCACCAAGTGATTCTCCTTCCAACTAATTGAGAGAACCTAAAGCTACAGTTAGTGATTTGTGAACAATAGCTCTCAGGGAGTTTCTAGAGTCTCACTCTTAATCTCTCAACTGATCTAAATAATAATAAGACTCACCCCATTTTTATAGAGGTTGGGTCCAGAAGTCAGTCCTTATCAGATAAGGCCTCAAAAATTTGAATCAGAATCAAGTTAGGAACAATATCTAATAAAATCCGCGTCTAAATGAGTGATCTTTTTATCGCGTGGCTGGCATGCAGATTTGTCTAACCGACATGCCGAACTTGCCCCATCAACAGGCTGAACCTAAGGATCGTTATGCCAAACTTGCGATAAAAATCCCGACAAATCTTTTATTCTCCACCTGAGATTATATAAGATAAAGTCTCAGTTTTAATTCAAATAATCCAATAGAGAAGTTATCTAATTAAAACAACTTTATCTAGATAATCTCTAGGAAAATAAATAAATTTCTAATAATTCTACAAGTTTATCTTGATTTAATTTATTTAAAATTAAATCAACTGATAAACAGACAAGAATTATCCGATCCAAATAATTCAACAAGTTTATCTTGAATTTTATCACAAAACTAATTCAATCAAGAAATAAACATGAATTATCTGATTTTATCGAATTTCAAACAATCTGATAAATCTGACATAAGTCACTAATTATTGGAAAAACATGCCGATTATTACAGGATTTTTATGAGCTAGCAAAGGGAACCTAATGGACCCATATAGTTTATGTTCCTGATATTTATGAAACCCAATATTCTAAATATACATTTCATAATTATCAACTCCAACACTACCCCACTAAAAGCTTGGAGCTACACTCTCAAACTATATAGAGTTACGAAGCCTGAATAGCTAAGTCTCCATGACTTATCATAATGTATTATATCCCTATAGGATTATCCATAATAGGCTTAAGGACAAGTTCTGTCTTATCTTCCCAATTATTTTTATCTTAAGTTCCATTATCTCATCATCGAAAAACTTATCATCCAAAAATAATATACCATTTGGTTACACCTGTGTATCCAAATGGTTGAGCGCTCCAGTTTTCCAATTATAGGATAACGAATATAAGAGGATATCAACTACTCCTAAAGATGAGCTATGAATTCTATATCCATGAACAATAGGTCTACGCCATTAAGAGTCATGCCTCCAATGTACTAGTATACGTACCACTATAAAATGTGGATGCCACCCTTTGGTACATCAAAAGACATAAGTCAAGACAACGGACCCACCATTCATCTCAAGATTAAGATAAAATACAAATGATCGTCTAAAGTGAATTGATTTGTCGAGATAGAATTATTAATCCAAATCAATTTACTTTATGTCCTGATCCAACACATCGTCATCTATGACAATGGGCCAATGTTTTTATTCACGGAATCCACCAACGATGGTCAAGACAAACCATCTCCTGCTACGGATATAGACAACATAACAATCTTTGCATGAATAAAGTGCCAAACTTTATTCCCTCTATTGTGGATCTTAAGAATCGTGTCTTCTGCATAATCTGTCCATCATATGCCCAATTCTTAAAGGTTTAGACCAACAGTCTCAGACTATTATTTGCTTAACATACATTCAATAAATATGAATGTAAAAAGGACAAGATTTGGTATATAAATAATAAATAAACTCTTTATTGATAAAAATCTCTAAAAACATTTTACAATTTTACTCCTTAGGGCATACACATCCGACATATATATGAGGCAAAAAAGACATTGAGTACTCTATGAATGGAGTACGATAAGAGACATGCTTGCTCAAATGATTATGTGCTATGTCAAAAAGACTATGAAGACTTAGATGAATGCTAGGTATTGAAGTATATCCTATTGTAGATGTTTTCTCGGGACGATGAATTCTATAGGTGACTGCTCCTTGGACCCTAGGTACCACAACAAGCCTATCTGCCTCTCTTTCCACATCCTTGGTCTTGTCATTTTGAGTTGGCCTCTCTTCATCGGTGGCTAGATTGATGGTTACTTCTCCATTATAAGAGCTACTTCCTTGGTGCCCCTGCCTGATGTGCTCAACACATCGGCGGCTACCGGTAAGCGGGCATGCTCCTGGGCAGTAACTAGAGAAGTACCCACGACGACCACCTTGATGTAAGGATCTTGTCTCCTAAACGGACTACTAGGACACCTCCTTTTAAGCATGTCACGAAACTCTCTTTTCGAGACTATTCCTTATCCTAAACTAAGAATTTTGGCCAATCAAGCCGCTCCATCTGACCCGGCCAACATCTCCATAATCTCTACCTCCTTAAACCCTTCTTAGTCAGTCTTAGTATTCTCATCTGACTAGCAGACAACCAAGTCATTCTGGGAATCACTCAAGTCACTCATAATTGCATCTTATATTTGGGAATTACTTGCTTGTGTAAAAAGTTGCTCGGGTAAAAGTTGTTTAGTCTGTGAAGCAGCAATTCCTGCTCGATAGCTAAACTCAAAAGGTCAAAAATTCAAGCACCACGTACTATAGAATGACAAGAATCAGCCCATATTTATCGCCAAAACTTAGAAGAGGAATTCAAAGAGGCACAATGATTGTGCCTGTCAGGGAAATAGCCAATCACGTGTTGTGTCCTATCGATCTTGACCACTTGTCCCTTCAAATTCCATCACCCTAAGGCCAGGTGTGGAAACTAACCATAGCTGACCACTGTAACACCCACCAAATTTTCATGTAACAGATTATACTAAATGAGTAACGACGTTAAGTATTTTTCTTTAACGATATATGTTATAATGATACTGACTATTTTATTTGAGGATTATGACAAGTGACGGTCACATGAAATTGATGCGCTCAAGGTGTTCATGTCATTAATAGGGTATGCTTGATAATTACTTAGTGAATTAATTGATGTTTTGTTATATTTAGAAGATATGGCAATTCGGCAAGCCGATCCTTCAAGATCAACAAGCCGAAATAACCCTCACAGAATGGTAGGCCGATGAATATAATTGACAGGCCAGACCTCACGGCTTCGGCAGGCCGAAGTGAAACATTAGCAGGCCGAAGACAGTTGACTGGTAGTTAGCAGAAATCTTCCAAAATTTATGATAATGATAATTATGATGATTGGATAAAATTGGATGATTTATTTTGATTGATTGGCATATTTTTGGCTTGATTCCTTATTTTAAGAAATTGAACGTTTGACTTTTTGATGATTTGGACTCTTTGATTAGGTTTCCTATTTTTAAAAGTTGAAATATGGTAAATGGGAACAAATTTGTTGACCTTCCCTAATCGTCTCCACTTCCCACGTGATTTGCCCTAATTCTAATCAGAAAATTTCTGATAATTATAGAGAAGTTGAGTATTCTTTTTTATGATATTTCATTTTCACGTAAACGAACTCCTTCTTGCTATCGCGCTCTCTCTCTCTTTCCCCCTACTCTACACATTTTCTTTTCCTTTCTTTCCTCTATTTTCTTGCAAATAATTAAAAGAAATATTGAGTTTTCTTTGGGTGAATTCAAAGGAATTTGAGAAGAATTGTTTTTGAGGCAAGAGTTCGTTCTCGGTCTATTTTTGGAATGAAATTTTTTCCATGTAATCTGACTGCTATATCTTTGTCTATAAATTTTGTTTGTTCTAAAATTTTAATATGTTATTCATGTATGTATTATGTGTTATTCCTCCAAATTTCACGTTCATTGGATTCTTCTACAATGAGATATGAATTTTCTTCTCTTTGCTACTCACAGAAAATTGTTGCTAAATGGTTGTGTTGCACAAAAATATAGGTTTTGTTCATAATGCAAATGAAGGTTATTTCCCACGAAATTTTACAAATTTGTTCATGTATATGTTAAGTTATAGACTGGAAAGTTTGGTAATGATTTGATGAATATTTTATGTGTTGTTGAATTTTATTTAAGGCTAGGTTTTGTGGCTGTTTAATGAGTAGGATATTAAAGTGTTGTCTATGTGGCCTCTTTGTATGTCTAAATGAATTTATTTGCTAATGAAACTTTTTATGGCATTGTGATTATGTGTTTTTAGGTTGTCATATAAATTTTAGGGTCATAGTAATTTTATTTTAATTTTTAGAATATGATAATTATGTGTTGCTCACTGCTTATGTGATTAGAGTTTGTTCTTGCCTCTAAATTATAAAGCATGATTTGAATTGTGTTGAATTCATTTGAAGCTAACCTTTGGGTATGTTGTAATTTTAAATGTCTAGTACATGTAAGATTTTTGTGGAATTATTTTGTGGCAAAAATACCATATTATGTGAATGTTAGATAGGGTTGCTCACTTTTTAGTTTGTGCTGGCAAATTTCATGTTTTGATTGTGTGACTTTTTGGTCATCAAATAGAATTTTTATTACCAATGAAAAATCATGGTAATATGTTTATGTATTAACTTAGTCCCTGCCAAGAGTGGTGCTCATACTGTGTATGAATTTCAAGTTATTGAACCATGAATTCATAAAGGTCAGTTAGCTTTTATGTTGACAGTTGTGTTCTAATGTATGTTTTCAAGAGATAAATGTATGAGTAATGTAATATGGTATTGGAAAATGTTATGTGGTGTTGAATGATTTCATGAAAATTTATGTTAATTCCATTTTAAATGAATGTATGACATGAACACACTAAGGAGTGAGCATATCAAGACCACGGTGACGTCACCTACCATTTCAATTAACGTTAAGTAAGGTACACAAGTAAGTACATTCTCACCTGTAACATGATATGGTTTGGCAAAAGTTTAAAATTATGTTCATAATGATATCTAAGATGTATCTATTATGGTTCCATTTAAGGTTATTTATTAAAGATTTGATGTTCAAAAGTTATGCATGTTTGTTGATGACGTATTTCAAAATATAAAAGTATATAATTATGTAAGTATATAAGTATATATGTATCACCTAAATAAGTGTTGCATACCCATGTTTACGTTATGTTTATAATACGATGTCATGATTGGATTAGGAGTAGCTATCCTTCTCTTCTCATGACGGCGTGCCTAAATTAATGATTATGATACAACACTTAGGCCCTTAAGATAAAATGAACAAAGTTTTAATATGGATCATGTAATGAAAGATATGTTTTATATGAAGTTGTGCTTAGGGCACTATTGTGATGATGATTACGGCAAAGTTGTTCATTAAATGTTTTAATTTTGTGAGATATGAAATGTACTTACTAAGCTTTAGCTTATTCAGTTTTATATCATGTTGCAGATAAGGGTAAGAAATTTATGGACAAGGTGGAGGGCAGGGAAAGGCGTGTGAACTATGCACGATAGATTGAAAACAGAACATGCCAAAGAAGTTTCAAAAATCATAGACTATGTTTTGTTTTATTGAGAATGTTTAATCTTGTGGTATGTTTAATTTGAATAGTCATAAAGATTTGAAATATGTCTCTTTAACCTTATTGTATTATTAATTGTCCTTTGCATTTTGAAATATTGAGACTTGTTTTAAATTAAGAATTTCTGTTTTAAACAGCAGTTCGGCCTGTCGAACATTGTTGGTCGGCCTGCTAATCATAGTAAATTTTAAACCCAGATTTACAGAGCCTCAGGCGGCCTACCGGTGGTTGAACTTTGGACTGCCGGTCAGGTTCAGCCTATCGAAATCTGAAGTTTGGCCTGTCGAACTATGAGAGAAAATTTTTAAAGGGTTGTGACGTATTCATTTTGAATTATGGATTTATTATTTGGTATGTTTAACTATTTAAAGAATGTTTGTAATAAAAAAAAATGTATGCATGGATCCTGGGGTATGTTCCCAAATTATGTTTCATTCAAATAGTTTATCTTATATAATGATAAAAAGAATGAATGTTATGACATCTGTAACGTCTTTAAAGGGGTGTTACAACCACTCCCCCCTAACATAATACACCTGGCCAAGCACCAACTAAGTGTACTAGGGGGCTACTATTGGGGGTGTACTTGGTGCCTTTTCTAAGGACCACCTCCACGACTGCTCGGTCATAGTGCTTGAGAAGGTCATTTAGAAGACAAATCTACAACTCCCATGTGCTTAATTTTTTCTCCCGAGGTGCACCTTGAAGCCTTCGCTGGCTGTGACATAGGGCATCGCCTCTTAGGGAAAAATGTATGCTTGGGTCGAACTATCAAAGCCTACACCCAAGTAACAACTCACCATAGAAGGTCAACATATGGCCTCGTTCCAACCCTTAGATAGAGACCAAACCTCCAACATAGATCGTGACACTTATCACTTATCATTTGACAAGACTTGATGTGGCACATGGATCACGGGTCAAAGCCACTGACATTCAGTTCAAGTGGTGGCCTATAAATTGGGTGCATTTACTACAGCCTAAGGTAACATGCTCTTTCCCACCTATTTTTGCTCCCAAACTCTGTTGAATAGTTACCTGACTTGAACGTTGAAAAGCCTTTGGCTGGCACCACACCAGTGCCCTCCTTGATCTCCAAGGCTTCCCTCTTCTTATGTAGGTTTACCCTAGGAGGTCAAGACGAGCAGAAGGAGCCATCCGACCACTGTGCATAGCCAAACGTGGTGTTGATATACAACAAACCAAAGCTAGGCATCAACAATCATACTTGTTACCTACCCAATCAACCTTTGAAAAGGAATGGAGCACCAAAGAAGAACTGCAATAAAGAAGCATGCCATGATCAAGAGTCCTATAGAGGTAGTGCAACAGTCGCTTAATGGCATTCTAGTGGTCACTATTAGGGTGATGCTTAAACTATGCCAGTTTTCACTTTATAGGCAATATTAGGCCAAGTGAGTGACAAATACTGCAAACTGCCAACAATGGTCTATTACTTAGAAGGATCAATAAGGGCAATACTATAATAAAGAGTAAGCGTAGGGGTAGTAGCAAAATATGTAGTAACAGGCTTAGCATTTTTCATACGAGTATGAGAAAAAAGATCAATAATATACAGTCCTTAAGATAGAAATAAGCCCTTAACATGTGGAAGAACCTTTACACGAAGAAAATGTGTCAAGGACTTATGATCCTTGAGAAAAAATGTTGGGAGAAAAGTAATGAATTTCTATGGATGGCCCTATCATCATTGCCTATTACAATAATAGCATGAGCATAGACAAGAAGATAAATGAAGATACTACTTGTGTTGACGATGAAAAGAGAAGTGTCAGTGTAATGCCTTAACCCCCCTAGAGGCCCACCTTATGGGACTACCAACATAGTCGGGTCATGTACTTGTTACTCATGTGTACTATACCCTATGGACACCTAGTGGCTGTCAAGGATTTCTTCACATCCCCCAACACTTGAACTCAAGTCCTCCTTACTTATAAGATTCTTAAGTAAAGTGTCGGTAGCCCTTGGAGTCATTTGGCCATGTATTAGAAGTTTTAGGGGATGCTACGGCACTAGTATTAGGAAGTCGTGGTGGTCTACTCTTGGGTTGCTATATGGGGGTTGAGATTTGGAGGGCATTATAGTGCTAAATGGCAAAGGTTGTGGCGCTAGCTCGATTAAAAGTCCCAAAAGTTAAAAAAAAAACAATTAAAGATGAGGAGGAAAGCGCTAGATTCACACATGGGGTGTTCATTGATGCTGAGGTAGTAGAGGCGGGACTTGGAGATGTTGTATCCATGGTAGGAGAAGAAAATACATACAAAGCCATTATGAGAGACTGTTAGATTAAGAATGGTCTACATGAGGATTCAAGGGGGAAAAGGAAAATTCAACTCAACAAACTTGACATGACGAGATGTATACACTCTAGAAGAAGTAGGTTCAAGACATAGATAGGCATTTTGGGTCAGAGAGTATCCTATAAAACACACAGAGATGAATGAGAGTGAGGAGGGTACGAATGTAGCCCTAGATAACAAAGACATCCAAAGACATGAAGCTTGATATAATTAGTTAGAGATGGAAATGTTATGATACGGAGAAAAGAGATAAGGCATTGGAGTGGGCATGTGAATAACGCGATAGACAGGAGCGAAGAACTTATAAGACCAATAAGACAAAGGAATTAAAGCATAAGAGGCGAGAGAAAGACCAGTTTGAACAATATGACGACGATGACATTTGGAGTACCCATTATGTTCTGATGTGTAAGGTAGAGAAGTGAGATGAAAAATGCCATGAGTAGTAAGAAAGGAAGAGAGTGCACAATACCTACCCCCCCAACCCCCAAATTATCAAAGTATAGTGTTATAATTTTCTGATTGAAGAAGTTTTCAACAAATGCTTTAAATCAGATAAAGACATTAGAAACATGAGATTTTAATTTGAGTAAGTACAACCATATATATTTTATGAAATAGTTGACAAAGATAACATAATATTTATAATCATCGATAGAAGAAATAAGGAAGTTCTACACATCAGAGAAAATAATTTGAAGAGGGAAAAAGGAGATAAAAGTATAAATTGAGTGAGATAATTTGTGACTTTTATCGCATTGGCAGGCAATATAATTAAAATTTGAGGACATAGGACTCAATAGTTGTAACATAAAGTTGGAGACAATATGCCTAAGAATTGAAGACAACGGTGACCTAAGCGATGATGCCACTTGAACGAAGTGGTCTTGACACTTGTGAAAGCAACTAACGGAGAAGACTTCATAGGAGAATTTGGCAATTCATACACACCATCCTTAGTCCACCCTGCAAAATAATTTTTCCCACGTGTAGATCCTTCACATGAAAAGAAATGGGCAAGAGTTCAATAGAAGTATTATTAGAATTACAAAATTAAGATATAGAAATAAGATTCTTTTGCATAGAAGGAATACAAAGAACATTGTCTAAAGAGAAGGTTTTAGTGGGTGTAGAGAGAGATATAGAACCGGTATGGATGATAAAAAGACTCGTGCCATTGGTAGTCACACTATCTTGAAGACCATCATAAGGAATTTGAAGACAAAGATTGCTCAATTAGGTAGTGACATGATGCGATGCTCCACTATTAAGAAGCCAAAGTGGTTCGTTGGTTATGGCAGTGTTGACAACATTTGCGCAAGGACGCCATTATGTAGGTGCACGTGGTTTCCATGAAGTAGAGGGGCTAGTTTTGGAGTTAAATTTGGAGTCAACGGTAATAAACGAAACAAATAGCGTTGTTGAATAATGTGCCTTTGTTCACAACACCCTTAACAACGACCCAAAAAAGGTCTAGGTGGGGGACGGCCACCCTAAGTTAGGCATGGCCGGTGCTAGAAAGTGTAATGGGCTAGGCTGGACCAAGTTAAGTTAGCTATGGGTAGTAGTGGAGTTACGGTTGGTTGAGATACACAGAGAACAAGCTCTTTGTTGATTATTTTCTCATGGAGCTTGTCAAAGGAGATAGTTATGTCTCGACCGCTGATCACATCAACAATGGGTTGATAATCTTTATTGAGACCATCAAGAATTTCCTCAATAAGATTTTCTTTATCCATAGGCTTGCCAAAGGCGCAAGCTCGTTGACACGACTTTTAATGAATTATATATATACTTTGATATTGTCTAAGAGCCCTTATTAGCATGCTTTATTTTTTCCTTTATTTTTTGATATGACTGCAGGAGGGTCGAGTATAAGTATTCACGAGAACATTCCAAGCATCAAGGGAAGTAATATTTTGTGTGATAAGAGGAATGAAAGAAGGGGAGAGGTACCTGACTATTGCACCAAAAATTAATTTATCTTAACAAACCCATGCTTGGTATGCCAGATCTAGAGAGGTGACATTATTGACAGTGACGGTGACTGGAGGAGGATCATGAGACCCGTCAATGAATTTTTAAAGATCGTAGCCAATGAGAATAGTTTCCATTTGAAGTTTCCATAAGAGATAATTGGCAGAGGAATTGGCAATGGTAGGGGGATAATGCGACGGCATTGGTGGTATAGACGGTAGGGCAGCAACAACTAATGGTGGGTGCTATAGTGGGGAGAGGGCGTCTAGGGACGATGAGGCATAGAGGTGGACTGGGTATAGCAGCGACAAAGATGAAGTTATAGCAAGAGCAATGGTGAAGGATGACAACTCAGCAATGGTAGTTAGGAAGCGGTGGCATGATGAAATTACTAGAAAAAAAAAAGAATCCTAGTCTCAAAAAGATTGTTGTGATACCATGTAGAGAATAATAAAGAGTAGAAGATATGGTATAGCCTTCTCATTGAATAAACTAGGTGCTTATAAAGTTTACAAAAGCAATCCTAAAAATTGAGTAAGTTCAAAATTCAAAAATTGAAAAGAAAAAAGTAGATGGTAGGAAACTAACTTGATGATAAGGAGAAAGAAATCTAAATTCTTAATATTTACAAAATTTAAATTAATAAATATAATTTATTTCATATTATCTTTAGGATTGACACATTGTCTAGTCTATTAATCATGTTGAAATCTAGAAAAACAAATATAAAATAATTTATATTTAAAAAATTAAATCATTATGACAAATTATTACATATTTTAAGCATAAACTCTAGAAAGCATTACAATAAATAATACATTAATTTTTTATTTTAAAACAACACCTACAGACACTAGAGTCTACACTCATAATAGAAATTGAATGTAATTAGTAGAATGAAATGATGGACATGAAAATAACGACCTGAGATCACCTTTATTATCTTCACCACCATTAGTTAGTTAGGTTATAATGGAAAGTACATGACAAACAACCAATCAATAAACTAAGCGCAAAAAATAAATAACAAAACCAAAAGTTATAATGGTTCACTCTTAAATGAGCTACGTCTACTTTGAGATGTTCACTATATTGGATCGAAGTTTATAAGATAAGTTGAATACAATGTTTCTTGAGTGATTTCTGTAAAGTAATGGCAAGTAAAATGGCATAAGGTCCCTACTAAACGGTCCTCTCCCCCTATTTGCAGAGGTTAGATAAGGTACTTACATGAGCAATTACCACTCTTTTCCTCTAATCGTAGGATAGCTAAGCATGGTAGTGGTGCGAAGTAGTAGACGGTTACAACGTACTCGTAATAGTGGTAGTCATTAAGACGTGTCCTTAAAGATTAGAATGTGCCTAAGAAGTCCAAAATTGTTAGCCGTCATATTAAATTACAAAACCATAAGTGAGTAGCAAGTGGAGAGCAACGAGAAGCGAGTGATGAATGACGAGTGGTGAGTGACAAGCCATCAAGTGAAAAATGATGTCAACTAGTGGTGAGCCAACACGATACAAGTGAAGCTATAAGTGGTGAGCCAACATGTGACGAGGTAGCGAGTAACAAGCCAATGAGTGATAAGTGGCAAATAGCAAATGACAAGTGACGAACCGATGAGTGACAAGTGATGAGGAGTGAGGAGCAAGTAGCAAGTACCCTTTTAAGCTTGTAATGATGACTAACAACTAATGAGTAGCAAAGTGCGGCCAATGACTTGCCACTTCTCGTGCATGAGAGATTGTTGGTGAGTAAGTAACTAGGCGACCATTGGGTAGTCGACTAGATGACCTTTAAATAGTCGACTAGATGACTGTTGATGGTGAATGTCAAATAGACAACTAGCTAATTAGTATGGACATATGACTACTTCCAAGTATAGTGATCGCCAACCGTGTCTTGTTGTGAGTGGTAGACGAAGTCTGACCCCAACAATTACAAAATAAAGATGTTACATTTTGATTCCATTCTTATAAATAGGTGTTGTAGTGTACTTTTTCACTATAGTTTATGTTATTTTTTTGAAAAAAAAAATTTAGCATGTGTTTGGTAGTTTTAAAAAAAAACTAATTAGTTTTAACTAACTATAGTGTAAAGCTCTCAACAACCATAGTAAAAAGCAAAAAAAATGATACAATATAAAGCCTCTCACATTTTCCAATTCTTAATGTTAAAACTTTAGTTCTAACCAACATGTCAAACGACCTACTAATGATCTTAAAAAACCTTTTTTTTTTTCTCGAATTCATAAGTTGATATATAATTAATGAAAGTGATGGGATATATTTAAGAAAGGGTTATTAACACTAATGCCTTGAACTTCATGGTCCTCCTCACTTTGTCCCCTAAACTTTAAAAATCACTACTTTACCCTCTGAACTTTCCAAACTCCTCACTTTGCCCCTTGAATTTCAAAAATCACTATTTTGCCCTTGTTTCAAAGCTCCTTATTTTATCTCATATTTTCTAATTTTCCATTCAAATAGACATAATTAAACCTATGTGATTTGCACATGAGTCACCGATAAGGGTAGAAATAAGATTTTATCATTCTCAGATTTTGTGTTATATTTACATTCTCATTAAACATTTTTTTATCTGCTCTCAATTAAGAAGGGCTTGTATGCATATTTTTTATCAATATTATTCGTTGATATCTCTTCATAATTAATGTGTAACTTATCTTCTTTAGTATTCAAATTCAGATATTGGCGAACAATATTGACTTATTAAATAAATTACATATTAAAAATGAGAAAAATGTATTAAAAAAAACCCCATAAATGGGAGTTCAAATAAAAATCAAAGACGTCAAGTGAGAATGTAAACATAAGACAAAACTTAGGAGCGATAAAGTCTCATTTTTATCCTTATAAATAACCCATGTAGGAATCACATGGGTTTAAATCTATCTATTTGAACAAAAAATTAGAAATTTAGAAGACAAAGTGAGGAGATTCAAAAGTTTAGGGGTAAAATGATGATTTTTAAAATTTAGGAGTAAAGAGAGGAGTTTTGCAATTTAAGAGGATAAAGTGTTGATTTTTAAAGTTTAGGGGCCAAAGTGAGCCAGATCTTAGAGTTTAGGAACCATCAGTGCTAATAACCTTTTAAGAAAAGGCATAAAGCTTTTACGTTCTTAAGCGAGCATTCCTGTACACCTGTCTTAAAGAAAACTATAAAAATAAAATTTGGGCAACGATGAACCTAACTATATTTTATCATGTAGTTTACAAGACTCAACATAAAATCAAATAAAAGAAAAAAAGAGAAGACTTAGAACTCTTCCTTTTTTTTTGTTTTTTTTAAGGCTCAATTAGAACTCTACTAGTTAACTACCTTACAAATACACCACTTTAACCATGCTATAGAGCCAAAATCATTAATAGGGCGTTTGGAAAGTGAAGTTAGAATCAATGATTTGAACAAATTTTGGTTTAAAATATTGTTGCATATGAAAGCTTTACACTATAACAACTTTTTAGTAAGTGAGAGTTTTTCACAATTTATTGGTTAGAAACATTTGGTTTTGTTGAGGAAATTTGCTACAAACTAAGCGAAATAACAGAGAACGAAAAATGATGAACAAAAAAGAAAAGGAAAATCACACCAAGAATTTTATACAAGTTCACTAATTTGGCTACGTCCTATTCCTGCCACCTTAGATTCCACTAATAGTAGAAGTAATTTGTTACAGTGAAAATAGTCAATCACTCTTGTGTTTCTCTTACGCTCAAAATATCTTTACAAGCCTCACATAGAGGTGTCAAAAGTGCCCAGCTAGGGGCCCATGACGGGCTTGTATTGTACCAAACTTGGCCCTCTACTATAAAGGGTCCTGCTTAGGCCATGCCTGAGGGGAAAACCTCAGGCCCAAACCTGGCCCAAGCCCTAGACCTTGAAGGGTTGTGCTAGGCCCAAGGTCATGACCTATAGGGCCCTATAGAGGCCTGCCCTATAATTTTTAATTTTTAAAATTTCATTTTTTTTTATTTTTAAAATAAATTTTAATAAAAAACTAATGCATAAAATCATGAGACTATGATGTGTAAAGAAATACTTCTACATATTGTATACAGTATTAAAAACAGAAATTCTTATTTTTTTAAATGTGTGATTTAAGCAACTTTATATTTATATTCTTAGTATGTGCATAGACTTGATAAATATGGGAAATCAAAAATTGCATAATTAACTATCTAGTTTAGCGGTTGAAAGACTCTTATTTCTTCTAAAGATTTGAGGTTTAAACCTCGAAGAGGTAAAAATAGGGGTATTTTCTTGAACACTTAAAGGGCCAAGCTTTAAGGGCCTTTGGTGTGCCTGGGCCGGGCAGAGCCCTTCATGTGCTTGGACCGGCCTAGGCCCTTTACGGGCCAAGGCCATGCTTGTCCTATAGGCATGGAGGGTCAGGCCTAGCCTTCGCCCATCAAGCATGCCATGCCAACCTGGCCCACTACAATGTAGGGCTGGGCTATGCCTTGCACTATTGTAAATAGCCTAGCCTATTTGACACCTTTAGCCTTACACTCTCAATTTTCTCTCAAAAAATTTGTCTACCTACGTCCCTATAACATTAGGTATTTATAGTGTACAAGAAACGAGGAGAAAAACCCTCAAAAAGCTAACTCAAAATTCGCATCAACACACCGACACTGAGGCACTGCCTTCCTATGCCACTTCAAATTGCATCGCGCCTGTGCACACTGGCAGTGTGGCTCCCTTAATTGGCATTGCGGCTCTGTGCATATATTTTGAAAGCGTCACGGTGCCCTACTTGCTGTCCCTCCCAGCCAGCGCCACGACGCTCATGGTCAGGGTTACAGCGCCCGAAACCTTTTTTTTTTTTTCTTTTTCTCCAATTTGTTTCTTCTTTAAACTTCAATTGATTAGACTCCACATCTTCAACAGGTTTTAATCAACAGTCAAATACCCTTTAATTTTGTATGGCATTTTCTAGTTTTACCATCAAAATCAATCTAATTCAACTGTGCTCTAGTGCAATTAACTTTGCGGAGAAATTCCAAAGGCCTTGATAGTTCTTTATTGTTTTATGTTTTTTTTTCTCCCTATTGGCCAGAAAGCCTTATCAAAGGCACTGATTAGTCTGTATGCAATCGTTGTACATTTGTTGAAATTATTGAAATCTTTTTAGACGAATTCAATCGTTTTTTTTTCTCAGTTTGCATTGAGATGATTAAGGGGACATTATATCAAATATTCATGATGCAGATTGAAAATTAACTTCTATTTATTTAACCTCATTTTTGTATTTATTGCAGTGATTCTTAGAGTGTAACTAACGTTTACTTTCACACCCTTATTTCATATACTCGCGTGTGTCCAAACCATTGTCACGCCTCTTATGACCGTGACAGGCAAGAGCTTACATTGTTACACTAAGGTAACCCATTAAGTTACCTTGGTTACTAGTACAAAAGGTAGCTTGCCATGTTATTTTCAGTAACTTTTTTTAGGAGAATTTTCAAAAATGCTTTGAAACTTACTTTTTATAAATGCGACACATATTTAAGTATGTTACAACTTAAATAAATATTATTAATAATGACGTATCATAACTTCTAAATATGACATAAATAAATATATTTTTAAAAGTGTTATATAATATGAAATTTTCTCTCTTTCTCTCTCTTTTCAGGCATTATTCACGACCAGAGACGTAGAATAATCTTGTAACCAACGGCCAATGTAAGCCATATCCTTTTAAGTTTCTATGGATGGTGGCAGGTTGTCAGGTTTTAGAGGATGACCTGTGTTGTGTCGTCATTCTTCTCCTTATTATCCTTTGTTTTTATCGTTACATATTCATTATTACATAATGTGTTGTGTCTGCATTCTTCTTCTTATTATTGTTTGTTATACCACGTAATTATGATTTTTTTAGTAAGATTAAGTGTATAATTATACATTGTAATTTTAACTATTTTTCAATTTATCCTTCTGCTTTTAAAAATTATAAAGGTATTCTTAAAATTTTAAAAACTTATTTCAATTTCATTCCCATGAATAGAAAAATTAGACAAAACAACATGATTACCCTTAAATAGTTATGATAAATATTTTATATATTAAAAACATAAAAAATCCTAAAACAAAACATCAAATTTCAAAAAAAAAATCTTAAGTTTTATGACTTTTTAAAATTTAAAATATATTTTTTAAAATTTTTTCAAGAAAAAACATATATTTTATAAATAAATTAAGTTTAGTCAAGAGATATTTTTATCTTATCTCTATGTTTTTTAAGCCAAAAAAGCTACAAGATAAAATTGAAACAAAATTTTTAAATTCAAAGGATACCTTTGTAATTTTTAAAAACAGATAGACAAATTAAGAAATAACATAAACTATGAGGTATAGTTATGTGATTAACTTTTTTTAGTATGAATGTGATTATTCTTCTTTATGCCTTTTTACTATATAAAGATACACGCATTACTGTATCAATAATATATATATATATATATATATATTTACATGTCAACATGTTTTGGTCTATATATTTTTTTAATTATAATGTTGCTAGTGTCTTAATGAAAGTGGGAAAGATTATATCAAACTTTTACCCGCGCTTTTCATTTCTTACCGTATTTAATACTGAGCAAGAATTGCCATATTTTTAAGGATTTAATTTATTTGAAAAAAAAAATTGATGATCTACATTAGACAATATACGTAGAATATTCACAAATTATGGCCATATTTTAATTCCACAAAGGCTATATATCTCATCATCTAGTTATTTCTTTGGACTGCAATAAGAGATCTTGGTTTGGGCTTTATGGTTTTGCGTAATTTAGACATATGGCAAAATAATTTTTTTCTATTTTACCAGTAGAAAAAATCTGTACTGTTATAAAAACTACCACGCATTTTTTAATCAAACAGGAAAACTCTTACAAAAATTACTACGTAATTTTTTTATTCTGAAAACATTTAAAAAAAGTTGCTGTAAGTTACTGAAATCATGTGTCCAACAAATACAAAACTTGTAACCATGTTATTGGGCCAATATGATTAATTTGAATTGCATTTTCCTGTTTTACCGTCAAAATCAGTCTAATTCAACTATACTCTATTTCAATGAACTTTGCCGAGAAATTCCCAAGGCCATGATATTTCTTTAATTTCTTTTCATTATTATTTTTCCTTATTGGCCAGATATAGCGTACTAAAGGCGTTTAGACCTGTATGTGATCTTTTTTAATTTGTTGAAACTGTTTGAATATGATTTGGCATAAATATTAATTTACAACGGAGAAAAAGTAATTGCACCAAAAATGGTGGGGAGAAACGTAAAAGAACAAAAATTATTAGAAGCGAGATCAGGGATTAGTAACTTGTTAATAAAAACGTGCAAAGTTGGGGCTGAAAACGACAGGTTCTGGTCTGAATCACGCCCGAGCTTGTTCCCAAAGCCTTTCAATACTGCTTATATTTAGTTCTTTGTAAATTGCAACAGAAGGAGAGAGAGAGAGGGAGAGGGAACAAACACCAAATTAAATTTGAAAAAAAGATGAGAGAGAAAGTGAGATATTGATAAAGATTCATTGCACGTTGAAGCAAAATAGTCACACGTCAAGCAGTTAACATTTTTATCAGTTTTGTTATTAGTGCGCTGGGGTCGTGAAGTCATACACAGCAGCTGCTGCACAAAGTCATTGCCGCTCCTATTACATGTCGGCTTCGACACAAGCACCTTCCGACCCCTCGAATGGATCTTAATACTGCAACAAATTTTCTTCGGATTAAATTTTGACGAATTTTCTGATTGCGTCAGAAAAAAAAAAATTCTACCAAAAAGGCAGTCCTTATATGTTTATCAAGTTGTGTTTAGCTATAATATTGTTTTTTACTTTATTATGATTTTTCTGAAATTTGAGCATTACAACTCTAAGATTTTGTTTTTCATAGACTTTTACCCATTTCTCCTAAAGTTAATATTCGTGTTTTTATTGTTAAAACCTTAAATTTTTTTTTTTAAAGTAACCAAAGTATCACCTGTGTTTTATTGACGTTTGTCCCTCTTACTATAAAAATGTCAAAGACATCACATATGTCAATAAAATCGAATCAAAATAGCCCCTAAAATTTTTGTTTTTTTTTTAATACCAAGATGTTATATACATTTTAAAACATTAATAAAGTAAAATATTAAATAAAAACAATTTTAAAAAAATTAAAATCTCTCAAGTCAATTGAAGTATTTGTCTGATTGAAATATTTATTTGAATAGCTTTAAAATATTTTTTTTTAATTTTTTATTTAAATCATATCCAAAATAATATTCAACATTGATTAGAAAGAGTAATTTAAGATTTTAAAAATTTATATCACTTTAAGGGACATTTTGAGTCTAATTGTATAAATACATGAGCGTTCTACGCATTTGTATAATAAAAAAGATGAAAATGATATTTAGATAAAATACCATTTTTTGCTTTTCAATATCATACACTTTCCCTAAGTATGGTGGGACCAGCTCATGTAGGCTCTCCGATATGTATGTGATTTATTATCTTCAGCAAAGTATGATAGAAATCGGCTCATACGTTTAGAATATGTCAAATCTTTACATATCATGCATTTATTTGCAAGGGACAGAGCTACAAATATAGCTCTTGGTTCTAGGACACGGAGTAAAGCAAATTGCTAGGGCAAGTAAAGAGAAGTATTCGTTTAAGGGAGATGTATCGGCTTCCACTTCTGTCTTCAACCTGCTAAAGCCGGCCATTATAACGTACAGTCACGTGTATGGTTCAATGGTGTTCATTAATCAGAACGACCAGCTAGCGAGTTTACAGACTTATCAACAATCAATAGTTCACTGTATATTTTGTATAAAAAATTCATTGTAAATTTGAAATAATGCAGCGAGGATCTAAATATTCATCAACACTCAACTAGTATTTTACATTCTTGACCTTTGGTTGAAGTCTAGATTCGAATGTATGAGTTGCATAAACCGTTGGTTATAGTCTGGGTCATCTCCTTTTTTAGATTTTTCACACTGAACTTTTTCACAAGAGAGTTTTAACTAGGGAAAACACTAATGGGTTGTGTAGCTTATGTAACTATATAGCTCTGAACATTTATAATGAAAAACAAAAAACTCTCAGTATACTGTAATAATTGTAACTGCTCTTCCATACATTCTATAAGGGACTCCACCTTCTGCAAAACAAAGGGATGGGCCTCAGCCTTCTATGAGACCTAGCTCACCTACATATATATTTTAATATCATAAACATTAAGATTTTGTTATATTTGTTAATAAATCAAAACTTTTTTTTTTACTATCTATCTAAACATAAATTTTAATTTTATACCCTATTTAAGTCAACAATTTAAATATACATTCAAGTATAAATACAAATAATAATTTAAATCTTTACTGCTTAAATCAAAATAATCTAAACTAATTTACTGAACAGACCCATAGTAAATGCTCTTTAAACTAAACGCCTTTCTTAATCAATCTCTCACATCAACACAGTAAATCCCTCCATTTTCAAAGGTCAAAAAAAAAAAAAAAAGCTGTTTTGCCTAGCGAGTCTGCACTTCTTGAGGATTATTATCTAATGTCATTTAATGATAGTTTTGTTTCTTTCCAGTGTTAGTCCTTGAAGGGTTGTTTCACATTATATATATATATATATATATAATATGAAGATATCGAATAAATAGTTTAAATTTTGTAAATTTTAGCAATTTACACTTTTTTTTTATATAGTTAGTTTTTTATTATCTAATTTTCTCTTTTTTTAAATATTTAAAATATAAACTTACTCAGTTTAAGATTATTCTTGTAAACACTGTAAATATCTAGCTTATTCAATGAAAAGTTATACCATATTTTCTTGTCTCTATTATCATCTATATAGTATCCATAAATGCTGACATAGTATCCAACCATGTTAAGTCTTTTTCTTCTCTCCGATATTTTATTTTCTTATTTAATTTTCTATGTGGTACCAAAACAACACTTCTTGAGGACTGTCAATCTCTCTTCTTTTCTTATTCATTAAAATTCTCTCTCTTTCCCCTCTAATTTGTCATTTTCAGTCTTCCACCCAAAAAAAAAAAAAGAAAAAAAGGCAAAAAAATAAAATAAAGGCAAAAAAAAAGAGAGAAAAGAAGAAGTTATCTGTACTCTTTTTTTCTTCTCTCTTCTTCTTACCCTCTGATTTCTCTTCTCTTTTTGTTGTGAGTTCCTGCTATAGCCGCCCAATAATCACCGCCGCATCACACACGCTGCTGCGTACAGCCGTCGCCGCATCACACATGTTGCCGCCATACAGCCTTTGTTGCCTAACAGCTGCCGCCGCCTAACTACCACTGCCGCCATTGCATAACAGCCACTGCCATCACCTCTTCTAAGTCCATCACCACATCTCGTTGTCGCCAAACATCTCAAAAAAAATTTCATTGATGGGTTTCCTCCACTTGCCACCATCCTGGCTTTGGTCACTCCCTCTCTTATAACTTAATCTACCACTAAGAAAAAGATTGGACTCTCTTCATAAAGCTCCATCTTGCGGGAGCGTAATGAAGATACTAATTAAATAATATTAAATAATTTAAATTGTATAAATACTAAGAATTTAGATTTTCTTTCCCTTTTGTTATCTAATTAGTTTCTCATTATCTAGTTTCATTGTTTTTTAAATATTTGAATTGTAAACTTACTCAGTTAAGGATTGCTTCTTGTAAACCCTATAAATACTTAGCTTATTAAATGAAAAGCTATGCTATATTTTTCTCTCTATTATTCTCTATATAGTATACGTAAATGTTGGCATACTGCCAAATCACATTAAATTTTCTTCTTTTTTATATTTTATTTTCTTATTTATTTTTTTATTATATATATTTATATATGTAGAAACAAGAAACGTAACTGCATGTATAATAGTTTTTCAATATAACACTACCGATATAAAAGATATGAAAAAATTCAATTACCTCTCTCTACAACGGTCTTATTACATGAATAAGTATTATGTTTTGTTTTTCATTTCTATATATTACACATTACTTCAGCCTTTTGAAAGGTGAAAATTATATATGTATACCAAAGTTGGATTAGGATAAGGTAATTAGTATCCCTTGAATTACGATCAAACAATTATTTTACTGCCTAAACTTCAACAAGATATTGTGACTGTTATCTATTACGGGTACTAACTAGACAACATATTAATTTTAATATTCTAACGTTTTATACCATTTGAAAATTTGAAATTTACAATGTGTGTCAAAGTTGTTCATTAAGAATTTAGTGCTATAAACTCTATACAAATTCTTTTTCTTTCCTTTTCTTATTTCTCTGCAGCAAAGTAAGCACGATTTATTTATTTGCTATTATTGGCTGATCTTGATTCGTGTATTTTTCAATATCTTGTTGGTTGTAGGGAGGCAATACTCCTCAAATAGTCAATAGCATGCCTCTCTGGCTAAGAGAAGCTGTGAATTTCGAATGTTAATGTAGCATTTCTGTACTCTTTTTTTTCCCTTTTGCTGAAAGTTGTATATCACTAAATGTTTCGTGACTTTAATGTTTCCAATATTAGAAGGTATCCTTTCGGCACCTCCAACAAGCATGCCCAGTTGTCCTTGCTGCCAAAAGTCTTTGTAATAATGAATTAATTGCTTATGACATTCTCGCCTATACGTACGTATGCTATACAAAAGTCTCACGCTCGTCCTTCCAAAGAGCTTCAACCATCGGTGGGAATAGAAGGAAAAGAAAAATCACAACTATATTTCCCTTTAAAAAAATGAAGAAAATAAATTTAATGTAGTACTTGGCAAAATCAATTCTAACCAAAATTTTTTATCGCTACAGTATAAAGCTCTCACATGTTACAATTTTTAATTTTAACTGACCATACTTCTCAAACACTCCATTTTAATTAACATCAAGCTAATATGAAACGGCTGATATATATCAAACTAATGTAATATTTCTATCGTCTTATTTATAGTTGGAATATAAAAGCTTCATTTTTATTCTTATTTTAAATTAGCTACAAAGAATTTGAAGTCATTTTGTGTATCTGCATGTAATATCAATTCTGATGGAGGCAACAAAATGGGTCATATTCCTTAATTTAATAAATCCGGTCCAAGATCGCTATAAAGGGTGAATTCCACAATTAAATTTGATTAGGGCTAATGGCCTTTTGCAGAAGTTAATTGGGTGAGAGTCGGTCGATTGGGCTCGAGTCAACCTGCAAAGAGAACAAAATATAAAGTGTAATATAAATAAATAGATACACATATTTATAGTGGTTCAGCTCCATAAGTCTTAGGGTTTCACTATATAATTAAAAATAGTGCAAGGTTCGAGGTAATGGAGAATGGGAGAGAGAGGAGGAGATTTAGAGAGAGAAAGTAGAGAGCGAGAGAGAATGTCCAAAGTACAAAGATGTTTAACTCATGGAATCAATCTCATATTTATAGGAGACAAATTATGACTCCTAATTGTGTGATTCTTGAGCTGATTTTTAGTTTACTAGAGAAGGGTAACTTCCTTATTTGCTTCCAGTTGACTTTCCCATTTGTTTGTTTTCTTATTTAGCTTGAGGTTGGTTCTTCATCAAAATTGACATAACTCTTGCCTTTATTTTCAGGTCTTTATTGTTTTGGTCTTTATAAGATCCTAGGATGATCATTTTCTAATTTATTCCATGTAGGACTTGCTGGTATCTAATTGATTATTAGCTCTAGTCGACTTCCATTTCTAGCCAATTTGGCTTGTAGACTTTGTCCAGTCGATTCTTTTAGATGATCAGATCACATGTACATGGTGGAGATTGTGGTGTTCTTTTTAGCCCCCATAGTAAGACCCCCAATCCTTAGTCGATGGAAATAGACTATGAGAGTGACATGTCAACTTGTAAGCTTACTTGAGTTTTTAGGTGCAATTGGTCTTCTTTTAGTGTGCTTTGTTTTACTTAGAAAGCTTTGGAGTGGTTGAGTAAGCGTGTCATCTGGCATGGCACCACTCAAGCGATTATACTCCACATGGCATTTCCTTCCTAGTGCGATCAATAGCTATTAGACGTTGGAGATGATGTGGTCATGACTACAAAATAGGTCTTTAGCGATGACGAAAATTCTTTGCAAAAACTAGAAATTCTTCGCAAATACAACTTTTGCTACGACATGTCATTGCAAAGAAGTTGTCGCAAGTAGTTAGTTGCAAAAAGTTAGGGGTTGTTTGGTATTGTTTTTAAAATAAGTGAAAATGTTTTTGTTTTGGAAAAAAGAATTTTTTTGAGAATTGTGCTAAGAGTGTTTTTAAAATTTTTGCCTCGAAAAGTATGCGAAAACATTTTCAAAAATTTTAAGAACAAAAACAAACAGGGCCTTAGTTGCAAAAACTTTTTTTGCAGCGACACATATTGTCACAAATGTATTAGCGACAATAGTCGTTGTAAAAAATTCACCGCAACTAAGTCACCGGTTGTTTCATTCAGCTGACGTGGAGTCAATTTTTTGCCACGATATTTTCAAAACATATCATCGTAAATTCTTGCACACTTGCTAACATGGCAACTGTTTTTTGCAACAATATTTTGGAACTTGTCATTGTTAATTTTTTTATTTTTGCGATGAGTATGTCATCGCAAATATCTTCCTTTTTTTTTCAAATATTTTTTTTTTTGAATTTATTTTTGTTATGTTTAGTTTGTTGATAATATGAATATTTTGTTAACTTGATAAATATGTTATTTTGGGTATTAATTTATGTTTTGCAAGTGAATTCTTTAAAATTAGTTAGAAATTTATTTGTATAATTTGTTGCTAATTTGATAAATATGTTAGTTTTGTACTTGTTAGTTTTAGCTTTCTTTTGCTATTTATCTAATTGGTCATTTTGTGTTTACTACATTAAGTAAATTTTGATTCAATTTTGTAACAATGGATAAGAAATTGATAAGTGCTAATAAAACAAGTGATGAATATGAGAAAGAGAATGAGGATTTTGTGGTTTTTGTTAATATTATTGTGAAAGGGAGCATGATTCTTGTCATTGTGTTGATTGTGGAAACATTAGAAGGCAAACATATGATAACATTAGGTTTCATTTGTATTGAAATGTGATTAATTGGACTTATCAAGTATGGATATGGCATGGTGAGAATCCCCCGACTTCATCATCGGTGGTGAGGGATAATGTCCATGTTAGTAATAATAATATGAATGATGAGGATGATGACGGTAGTAACATAGTTGACATAATGAATGATATGGAAGAAGACTTTATGCACCAAACGGAGTTATTTGAGATGATGATAAAAGATACAGAGATATCATTGTATAGCAGGTATTTGAAATATACTAAACCTATCTGGTTCGAATAGATTATAGAATTTGAAGGCAACGTGCGGGTGGTCCAATTCAAGTTTCACGAGACTTTTACAATCTTAACGTGATGCATTTCTGGATAATAATAAAGTGTCCATAAGTATGTATAAGGCAAAGAAAACGTTAAGTACTCTAAGAATAGAGTATGAGAAGACACATGCTTGCCTGAATGATTGTGTGCTACATCGGAAAAAGTGTGAAGACTTGGATGAATGTTCATTGTGTAATGAGTTTCGGTGGAAGAAAGCTAAGAAACCATCGGAGGAAAAAAACGGTGTATCGACTAAAGCGTTATGGTATTTTCTATTAGAATCGTGCTTAAAGCGATTATTTCACAATGCAAATCATGCAAAAAATTTAACTTGGCACCTTGATAGGAATGTTGATGATGGCATGTTGAGACATTCGGTCAATGCACCACAAAGGAAGACATTTCAGAGAATCTAGATTTCAGTGTAGAATCAAGGAATCTTCTTCATGCTTTATCTATAGATGGAATGGATTCTCATAGTAACTAAAATACCAAGCACTATACTTGGCCAGTCATTCTTGTCAACTATAATCTTCCACCTGGCTTAAGCATGAAGCGAAAGCTCTTGATGCTAACTTTGTTGATCTCTGGATCTAATCAACTAAGAAATGACATTTATGTGTACTTGGCACTGTTGATCGATGAGTTGAAGAGATTGTAGGAAAATGGTATACAAATCCAAGATGCTTACCGCAAGGAAACCTTCACACTTCAAGTAGTGTTAATGTGGACTATTTATGACTTTCTTGCATATGAAAACCTATCTGGGTACTCGATCAAGAGTTCAATAGGTTGTCCTATTTGTGTTATGAATACATCTTCATTTTGGCTAAAGCATATTAAGAAGATAGTTTATGATGGCTATAGATAGTTTTTTTGCTATGAAATATCTATATCATAAATAGAAGAAGGTATTTAATGACAAGACTGAAGACAGACGACCTCCAAGATCATTGACAGGTGACCAACTATTTGATATCGTGAGGAATATTAAAATAGTTTTCGAGAAGTCCAAAAATAAGAAGAATGCGCCAGTGGGAGAAGGACTGTGGAAGAAGAAGTCAATTTTCTTTCAACTTCCATACTAGAGTGCTCTTTCATTCGTTACTGTTTAGATGTCATACACATTGAAAAGAACATTTGTAAATCAATAGTTGGTACATTACTTGACATTCCTAGCAAAACTAAAGACGGTCTTAATGCATGCTTGGATCTTATCGAAATGAAAATAAGAGGTAATTTGGCTCCCGAGAAAAGGGGTGCTTAGACTTACTTGCCTCCAGTAAAGCACACCTTATCAAGATAGAGAAAGCAAAGTTTTGTGAATGGCTTGCTTCAGTCAAAGTTCCAAAAGGGTATTCTTCAAACTTTAAAAATTGGTGTCAATAAAAGACTTGAAGCTTGTTAGCATGAAGACACACGATTGTCACACTTTGATGCAACAATTGTTGCCACTTGCGTTGCATCGAATTTTTCCTCGGAGGTTAGATATGCTCTTATAAAGTTTTGTTTACTCCTTAACTCCATATGCTCCAAGGTGATAGATCCAATGAATCTCGATACAACACAAGCAGAGTTGGTAAAAACATTTTGCATGCTTGAGAAGTACTTTCCACCATTGTTGTTTGACATTATGATTCACTTAACGGTGCAATTAGTACATGAGGTTAGGCTTTATGGGCCAGTGTACTTGAGGTGGATTTACCTTTCTGAAAGATGCTTGAAAATTTTGAACAGTTATGTCAATAATCAAAAGAGGCAAGAGGGTTGCTTTGTAGAGATTTACATAGTTGAGGAGATGTGGAGTTTTGCTTAGAATACTTGTCCAATTGTGAAGCAATTGGTTTGTCAATGAAGGTTAACATTGAGACGAAAGCAATATCTTAAGTACTTCATCATCCATTTCTCGCGAGTAATGGGAGCATACATGTCTTCACGTTTTGCACAATACTCATGTGGTCAAACCATTTATGGAGGTCTACATGAAGGAAATAAAAGATACAAATCCCAAAAGAGGGAAGAGTGAGAAATGGTTGCAAGATGAACACAACTGCACTTTTAAAGAGTGGATATGAACACACATATATAACAAGGCTCTAGAGTGTTGAAGCGAAGGTGTCTCAGAAGACTTGTTTAAGTTGGTTGGAGGACCTCGTTTACGGTCATGAGATATATTTCATATTCAATAAATGGTTATACCTTTTACACTCACGAAAGAGATGAGAAGTATCTAATCCAAAATAGTGGTATGTGCCTTAGTGCTGATTCCATATATGTTTCGCCGGCAAAAGATAAGAATCCTGTGAATGAAACAATGACCTAATATGGTTATTGATGACATTTAAGAACTTGACTATTGCAGACTTCAAGTAATTCTTTTTTAAGTGCAAGTGGGCCGATAATAACTACGTGAAAGTTGATAATGACAGCATTATAGTAGTAGACTTTAGAAGATTGGGTTACAACAATGATCCATTCATCATGGCATCGGAAGTTAAAAAAGTCTTCTACACCACCGATTCTAAAGATTTGGAGTTGTCGTTAGTGTGTCAATGAAACCAAGAGTAATTAGTGATAGTGATGAGGATAATGACAGAGGCAGTAATATTTTATCTTTTAGTAAAGGGTTGCATCGATAGAGGAGGTTGATGTTTTTTATGATGACAATTCACACTTAGTCCGTTTAGAAGTTGAATGGACTTATGTTGATAACTTTAATAAAGGTAAGAGGGAAAAGTAATCACTTTTATGTTATTGTATTTTTTCATTGAACTATTTAATCAGACAATTCATTTGTATTGCATTATTTTGTATTGCAAACTTTATTATATTTTTATTTGACATATCATTTAATTCCAAATCAAAATGAATAATGTAAAAGTTTATTGAAATTGTATGTTCAATTTGTTAACTTTTTCTTTTAATTTATAGTTGTTTTAAATATTTTATGTGTTGTAATTATTTCTTTTTTAAGTGTGGATATAGTAAATAGTTAATATCTATGAATTGTAAGGCCACAAAATAAAATCACTGGATATTAGGCCACCCGTGAAAAAAAAAAGACCAAAACAACAATTTTTTTTTTAGCTACAGACTTTAGACGACGATTTTTTAATAAAATTGTCATCTAAAGCTAACATTCGTCTAATGTGAGTGCCTTGCGCCAAACGCTAGCACTGGTCGACCTTATATGACTGTTATAACCAATGTCTACTATGCATGAGATGTTACGACTTTGAACTAGACAAATGTTTTAACTGTTGTCTAATCTCCTATGTGTTCTAGTGTGCCTAGATGATTTTTTTTATTTTTTTATTTTATTTTTTGTTTTATTTTATTTTTTATTTTTTGTAAGCCCTCTGCCTTCCCCCAGATGATCTTCGGCAACCGTCTAAGAATATATTGAACGATTCTCCTTGAATTTATTAAATTAAAAGTAGACTTTTTAAATGATATAAAGCATAAATATTATTTGATAAAAATATTATAAAAACTAATTAAAGTATCCTGATTATGTTTTGACCCGCTTATTAAAATGGACAGTTGTACAAAAAATGATTTTAATCTTGGTACAAATTGTTAGGTTATATAGTAGCCTAAAGAAAGGATAGAAAGATCTCCTTAAAAAAAAAAGAAAAAAGTTAAGGAAATCCATACAATCATACTCATGGCCCAACCCGCATGATAAAATGACTCCTACACATTTATTTATTTCAAAATATTACCTATCACATACATATAGGCTGAAAACTAGTTATGTTAGACAGCCAACACTTCCGGTTTAGTCTTAAGTCCAACGTATGTGCCCATACCCACATGATATCTGAGTGTTTTTGGCTATGTGGTAATGCTAAAAAGTAACACGTGATTTACTATCTCGAGTAGCCGAGATGAGAATATGGGTGAGGCAGAGCACATAGAGCATTATAGCAATAACAATAATAAATGAATAAATAATAATAATAATAATAATACGTGACTTGAGGCTAGTTCAAATGTTTGAGTGTGACTAAGAGGATGTATGATTAAGGCTAAAACCTTTGACCAGAATTTATCAATAAAAAAATGCAGAAAACTAATATAATAATACGATATTAATTTGTTTGTAGATGGATTCGATTTGTATTGATTTAAATTCTTTTAATTTGAGTTGTGTGATTTGAATTGGGTGATTTGAGTTGCAATCTGAATTAAGTTTTGGATGTACATTCAAAGTATTAATCTGAATACGGAATAAAGTTTATGTTTGGATAATAGTGAATAAAGTTTTTAATTTATTAACAAATCAAACAAAATCTTAATGTTTATGATATTAAAAAATATACAATATAGATATTGATTTATTCCACTCTTAATTAGGAACGCAATAAAGGAAAAATCGTCTAAATATGATATTGCGTTCTTTTGGATTTTACTATGGCAAATGAATTGAGTTTTGGGGGGAGAGAACTTTTAAATCACAGATTTTGATGGATTCAAAGGATTTGAATATTTTTGATTTTGGGGATGTCAATCACTTATCTAAATGATTAGAATTCTCAAAGTCCAAGAAGTTGGCCCAATTTACTAACCAAACAGCCCCTAAAAAATTCATGTAATCTCAAAATTCATCGAACCATTTAAGTACATAGTTATTATATGTGAAATTTTATATATACATGCTATTATGTAATGTAATATATAAAAGTGAAAAACTTAATAGAATATTTATTCTATTTGTCATTTGTGTTTTAAATATGAGCAACGTCAAGAAATTAGTTATTTAAATCATGGTTACCAATTTTCAATATCATAAAGAACAAATATCATTACTTACTTCTATATGATACGTGACATATGGTCCTATCCACTAGACTGTAAACCAAAACCTGCATATTAAATATCCCAGTGTACACTGGTTGAACATATATGAGAGCGCGGATCAAGTGTGAGAACATCGAAGAACAAAAAAAAAAAAAGAAAAAAAGAAAAGGACAATATGCATACCATGAAACATATAATGCCCAAAAAAAAAAAAACAGAAGGATTTTTTTTTCATTTCTATATTGCACATTTGATGTTATCAAAAAGCTATTCTTTATTTCTTGGGTTGTATCATACTATCATATTTTAAATTCATGTTAAATTTTTAATTTTTTTCTTTTTCAAATTTAGGCTTAATCTTTTAGAATTCTCAAAGTCTAAAAAGTTGGGCCAATTTACTAACCAAACGGGCTCTAAAAGATTTATGTAATTTCAAAATTCATCATGTAATTAACCTGGTAAGTACATAGTTACACGTAAAATTTTATATGTATCTGCTATCACGTAATGTAACATATAAAAGTGAAAAACTTAATATAATATTTATTCTATTTGTCAATTGTGTTTTAAATATGAGCAACATTAAGAAATTAGTTATTTAAATCATAGTTACACCTTATTTTCAATATCATTACTTAATTACTTCTATATGCTACGTGACACATGGTCCCATCCACTACACTGTAAACAAAACCTTCATATTAAATATCCCAGTATACGTTGGTTGAACATATATAAGCGCAAATCAAGTGTGAGAACATCAAAAAAAAAAAAAGGGACAATATCCATACAATGAAACAAAAAATGCCCAAAATAAAGAAAAGGATTTTTTTTATTTCTATATTGCGCATTTGATGTCATCAAAAAGCTATTCTTTATTTTTTGGGTTGTATCATACTATCATATTTTAAATTCACGTTAAATTTTTATTTGTTTTTCAAATTTAGGCTTTTTTGCAATAATAATTTTAGGTTGATTTTTACTATGAACTTGACGTGAATGTTTTTTATATTTTAATTTTTGTTTTTATCTCATTCTTACTTTTATTGAAAGGTTTTTAGGTGTTTTTTTTTTTGTCAAAATTGACCATTGACTATGTAAATATATGAATTTGAGTATAAATTCAAAATTCAAAATATTATGTTTTAATAACTCAAATTATAAGGTACAAAAAAAAAAGAAAACAAAAAAATAGGTATAAAATAAAAAAAAAATGGATATATGATTTCACGAAAGGAAGAAAAAAGAGGAAAATTAAATGAGTGTACTGGTAAAAGAGAATTCTATTGTTAAATAACCCTGCACACAATGAATCCCCATAAAAGCCATCATTCATTAGATGCAAATGCATTATATGTTTTGGTTGGTTGAACCAGGACAAAATACAAAAAGGAGTGGGTGTTTGACCCAGACTAATTATGCTAAACCGCACCAAACCTTGTTAGTTTTCCCTCCTCTACAATTCTACGCTTTCCCTTCTCTCTCTGTCTCTCTCTTTTTCTCTCTCTTTATCCACATTCATCGTATAGTCTCAATAGCTTTTGTATATATAAAAACCTATCCCTTCTCAATCTCCTGATCTTGACCCACAGTCTCTTCTTCTGATGAGTTTAACAATATTATTAGTCTTTTGAGATCATTCATATATTAATACAAAAATATTATATATGGGATAGACAGAGCCAAAAAAAAAAAAGCCTTAAAATGCGTTCGTTTCGATGCTGCAATGAATATGGAAGAAAACGACGATGGTGCATGAGTACTGGGGTCCAGGGTTGGTTTTATTATTTTATGCAAAAAGAGCAAATTACTTACAATTTCATGGTGTGGAGCTTGATGTTGGGGATGTTTAGCGTAAGATCGGTCATAATTCTGATAGTTCTGACTCTCTTCCTTCTGCTGCTGCCGCCCGTTCTGCCCCCGCTGCCGCCGCCCCCCGTGCTTCTTCTTTTCATTCCGGTGCTGATCATGGCGGTACTCGTCTTGACGGCCTTCTCTCCGCTATACAATAACTGCAATTTTATCACCATTTCTGTCTGATATGTATGGATAGTGGAAGATATATAAATAAATATATATATATACACACACACACCATATGGCGCCGCCGGCCAACGGCCGAAATCAGAAACACTTTGCCAGTTTGCCTTCTTTGCTAGTTATTTTCTTCTTCTTCTTCTTTATCTTTTTTATCTGTTTTGATTTTCTTTCCTTCCTCTTTTAACTGAAGTTTTCTTTAGTTTTTTTTTATTAGTCCATGTGAAAAGTATAGACGATGTTGAATGAGTCAGAAACGCTAGTTAAACTCACAAGAGCATGAAAAAAATAGTGTACGAACTATGGCTTTCAATGAACAAGCTTTTCTGTTTTCTCTCTCCCATTTTTATTTGTCCAGAAATTCAGTTCTCACTCATTATGTGTGTGTGCCTATATATAGTCCATGACTCACAATCTTTTTTACATATTTTAATTGGGGTGGTGGATATTGGAAATCTACACCTTAAAGTGGAGTCTGGCATGCCTGCAACCATTTAAACTACATATGGTCTTACAGAAACTATTGCGTTTGCTAACTCTAGTATCGAATAATATGCAGAATTTTCTCTCTCTCATTCTTTTTGTTCCTGAGGACAAAATTCATCCCGAAACACTAGCGCAAGGACAAGGGTAAGAGCAAACAGAACTAATCGACACCTTGGCTCTCCACGTATATAGTCATGAAAGACCAGGGAAGGCAACACCGGAATTGACGTCCCGCAATTATAAAGAAGGGAAGGGCAGACCCGGCTGCTACATTACGAGCCAAAAAAGAAAAAAAAAAAAGAGCACTCTTTAGGGATCAAAGAAACTTCCAAGTAGCAAATTGTCTCAGAAGAGTCATAACTTGAGCGAGGCCTAGGATATTCTGAATTAATTATCCATGTACACTCCCCCGTTTTATGTGACACATATAATTTTCATATTATTAGCGTATAATAAGGTTAAAAAGAATACATTATACATACCTCGTTTGTTCTATTTTCTCCTCCGTTTCTCTGCCATGTTGACGACACCCACAAGGTCTCGGGTCAACCCGATTGGATTGGAGGAGGCTTGTCTCCTTCAGATTCAACAACAAATGCCGTTTCTCATGAGCCTAATATTGATCATATATATGAGGTTTCGAAGCAAAGAGAAAATTGGCACAAAGTCACATATGTACCAGATAGTGTGTGGGTTTGTCTGAGAGTGGGAAATGATTAATGTGTTTGTGTACCCTAGTCCCATTTTGTGGAAGGCCTTAGTTGGTGGGGTATCAATTTTGAATTTTTCTGCCAATGGACATTTGAAACATGAAAAATATTTTCTTTTCGACCTTAAAAAAGATATTTTTTATTATAAATAATTAAAGATAAAAACTTTTATTAATAAAAGTTGAATGGAGGGCATAGGATAGATTGTTTTAGTAAATGCAAACCTAATAAGATGGTGTTAAAAGGCCTTAATAATCAGGGGCAGAGTCACGATTTCTTTTTCCGGAGCATAAGAATGTAAAAAACTCTACAAACTATCAATATATCAATTGTCAATATTATAAAATAGTTAGAAGGACATGCATATTTAATTTGTTGAATTTTTTGCTGCTTAAATGCAAAATTTTCTCTAAAGTTTAATTTTTTCTTGATTTATATTTTCTTTTAAGTTTAATATTGTAAAAAAAAGTTGAACACTTATGAGAACATGATTTTGATAACAAAATTGATGATAAATTATTTAGGGAGTGCAAAAAATATGTATGAAAAGAGGTTTAAATATAAACACAATCAAGAAAATTATTTAAGTAAGGCAATTAGGACAATGTATTAATGAATGTCTTGTTTAAAAAAAATGGTATTATTTTACAAAATAAAAAAAAAAACTTAGATAGAGGCACATTTGAGAAACGTTATTGAAAAGAGGCCAAAATAGAAACAAAAGATCAATAAAGTACATAAAAAAAATTTATAGGAATAAATTAGAGGAAAAAATTTGTTAATAATGAGGGCATATATAAAATTTTGTGAATGAACGGGGGACATATATAAAAAGTTTTTAAAAACTATAGGCAAAGTATAAATTTTCAAAAATTCAGGGGGTTATAAGCTGAGAAAAAATGATTCTATTGCAATCCAAACTGGAGAAGACTTATACCTAGGAAGGCTTTCATAGAGGTTATACAGACCAGTATAAGTATGATCACTCATTGTAATTTTACTGGTATTTATAATTTTAATTAGTGATGTACGTAATAAGGGCCTAATAGCTTTAATTGTTACTTATTTTTTATGCTAATTACCCATGGAAGGAAGCAGAGGGGACAACATACTTACTTTTTTATACTAATTACCTTATTTTTATAAATTACTAGAGATTAAATTTTTCCACGGAATTTGGATATGAGCCAATAAGTTGGCCTCAAATCTTCTATCTAGTTTTTTTTAGTATATTAAATGATGTTTAACCAATCGCATTATAACATATTATTGAAAAAATTAAAAATAATATTTGATATTACATGATGTGCCATAACATGATCATTGGACACCATTTCAAACAACATAATTGGACAGAAAATTTGAGTCCATGCAAGTTATGGAAATCTTTAGCACCGGGTGTTAAATTAAATATACAGTTAAAGAAAAAAAAAAGATATAGGACTAATTCCCGGACCAGTTCATACAAAACAAGATGACAGAGAAAAGTGATGGAAACTGCAGGTGGACATATTATATAAACTTCTTTAGGTAATAGTCTCATTTCATGTTTAATTGTGCTAGGAATTGAGTTCCGTGAGCCGCCCCTGGACATGCTAAGTTTAATTTGGCCCTTTCCTATTATTGTCAGCATTAGAATACAAGCACAAAACAAAAAGTCAAAAGAATATAAAGTAAATACTTTCCGTATCCACTTTCTGTTTGACACCGGATGACCATGTTATTTGCTCATAAACAAATATGATTAATGGCACTATGTTATTAACACATGAGAAATTTTTTTTTTTCTTGGTTTTTATTATCTTCGGGGGTAGGGAATTAAGGGGAACAGAGAATTTTGTGCCTGTGCTTCTTTTTTTTTCCCCCTCTTTTGCCGTCTTTCTGTTCGTCTTATTTTTTTTAATTTTTTATTGGCGCTTTGGAAATCATGAAAGTGGATAAAGTAAGCTCGGTGTTATGTCGACATTGATGATGGTTTTCTAGAGAGTGTGGAAGCAAGAATATGAAATCAGTACTTTGACAGAGTTTAATATATCATTGCAAGCTGTTCACAGAGTACTCGTCTAGTCAATGGTTTAAAAACATGCCAGATATTTAAAATAGTAACCAGTAAAATGTTGTAAACATATTTTAGAATTATACAAAGACTGTTACTGCAAAATCATAATCTTTCTATAGGAGGTTAAAGCAGATTGTCATTTTTAAATACCTACATTGAGCTAACAGATTACGAGAATTATAATCAATATGACTAAATTTACTAACGATCACCAAGTCTGAGAAACATTTTCTAAAATATAAAGATGCACTGAGATACGAGGAGATCATATATATACTTGAGAAGATAAAAGTGACGTAATACACCTTTTCTTCTATTCATACATATATGTAGATGTATGTAAATGTGCATACATACATATATATATATATATGCATGTATATATACATTTTATATTAACACGCGTGTAATATACAATTATAGGTAATCTACGTATAACGCACTCTTTTTTTTTTTTTTCCTTTTATTGATGGTGCTAATATGTATCAATGCATATGGACGCTATTGTGGTCAATCACATAAATAAACGCAGACTTTTCCTTAAGGGGGAAAAAAAAGAAAGACAGAAAGGGATGTAAAATTAATGTAAAGAACTTTCAAACGAAAAAGAGTAAATGTAAAGAAAAAAGAATACGCATACAATTTTCAAATTCGGCTCTACTTTCTTATGGGGAAAAAAGGACACGAAACTTCCACCGAAAAAAAAGGCGATAAAGGGAAATCTCTCTAGATCTACCTCTCTCTATATATTAGAACAAGTTAATGTGGTTCCATGCCATGCTCATGTAACCCACTTGCTTTTATGTCTACACAAAAGCCGGAAGAGAAATATTAGGACACTGCGATACCACCAACCATTCATCAAACCAACGGAACACCAACTTTGAAGTTTTTGCATGACCCATTTATATTCCGCTTCGCTACATTTGTACGTTCTTTAGTCAATATTTTAAGGTTTAAAAGTATCACACTTTATCTTTGCAACATACAACTACACGCCACGTGGACATCACAATATGAAACTCAAAAGATTGGGCAATGTTGACGGTTGAAATTTGCCAACCTCGAGATAGTAAATTCAAACAAATTAAAGAAAGTGACGTTAATCGGCTTGAAGACTGATAAATGGCAGAAAAAATTCATTGTGATTCGGCTCAAAATAGCTTGGGCATGTGTGTGTGTGTGCGCGTGTTTTTTTTTTTTTTTTCATTAGTTCCTTTGGAAATAGATTATACACTCAAAATCTCACTTAAACACTTTCGGTACAAGTTGGCATAGTAACGGTTCTAGATATAAGATTGTGGTTCCTTTCTCTTCAACCCTTCCATCTCTATTTATAGAGCTTTCAGCAATTGAAACGATAACTGCCTCCTCACATTCCCCATTTCCGATGACAAAGGTATCTTCTTCTTCTCATGAGAATGTAACTATCCTCCCAACTCAAAGAGTATCAAATACAAAATTGAATAATAGATATAAGGTTTTATATGCAAAAAGAGACTATTGCAGGATAATAGTGTAAGCACATAATCTGCAATCTATGAAACAAAGATCAATGGACACTTTGTTCTTGGTTTGATTATAATAGGTATCTACTTCTATTTGAAAGATGGCTTATCTTAGCTATAGAAGCGATGTCTTCAAGATATAAAGATGGTCATATACCTAGTGATAGATATATATTAATGTATTTAATATAATGTATGATTGATTTTATTAATAGTTTTATTTAACTAAAGCAATTCACTTTGGTAATCATTTATGTAATGATCTCAATCCTAAGGTAGATACATCACTCCACGTTTATAACTTGTGTCTTTTCATATGCTAAAAGACTGAATTTTGATGATTGAAAGTTCTTATGCCAGTAAGCTGGAGGCATGATACAACAACAATTAGGTCATTTAGCAACAAAACCTATCGTTGTCACTAATGACATTTTGGTGACAACATGTCATCGCTAACCCGTTGCCATTATAAATCTGTCGCTAAAATATTTTTAGCATTTGTAGTGTGTCATCATGATTTATAGATCATGGATATGGGTTGTATCAACTACTTTTGGCGATGACATTTTTGAAATCATTATCAATAATTATTCAAAATTTTTGAAATTTGGGGGTGATATATAGTTTTGGTAATAGGATATTCCAAAATTGTCATCGTGAAAAAAATTACTTTTGTTTTTAGTGATGATATTGTTAATTACCCTTTTAATTTAATTGTTTATATTTTAGAAATTGATAATATATACCATAAAAGATTTAGTTGATTAATTAAATAAATAATTCATATTATTTGTTTATTTATTTATTGAATTAAATATTAAATTAATTTAGGATATAGATAATTAAATGTAAATTAATAAAATCCAATTAATTCAAGTACCAAAATACAAATAAAACACATAATATATAAAGACACGTAGCATAATAAAAATTAAATAAAAATAATATCATAAAATTTCAATAATGTCTAACCTAACCTCGTGAGCTTTTATATATTCATCTTTTTCTTTTTCTGCAACTTTAGAATGAGGCACAATACTTGACGGTTGTAGAGGGACATTAAAATTAACTCATGAACTCATTTTTGCTACAATAGCACCCGTCTATACGTTGTACACTTTGGTTAGTTGTTGTTGAACGTCAATATGACTTTGTGTGTGCCTATTTTTAAGCTATGATCTAGTAGTGGAAGAAATAGAAATGATTTGTCTATGACTAAGTGTAGAATCCATTCTCTTACATACCCCTCTATAGGACCCAACGATACTAGAAATTGTAGAATACATGACGATCAATTAACGACGGTTTCTTAAAATTTGTTGTGTTAAGCAAGGGAAAACACATGGAGAGAAAGCGTGAAACATGAAAACATTCGTGGTAGTAGATGCAAGATTCCACACTGGTTTTTATGAAAAAAGCAGTCATGATAGGAGGTATATTACACAACGGTTTTTACTACAAGCTGTCGTGAAATATAGCCAACGAAAATTTAAAAGCCCCCCCACCACAATTAGTGACATTTTAAAAGCCGACTCTCGCTCTCTCTCTCTTTCTTATTCTAATTAACACTCAAACTCAATCCTTTCTCCCTAAACCCAGCCCTACCTGTCTCTAACCCTCAAACCCTATATCTCTCTTTCTAACACAACCATCACAATTGTCATCTTTGTCTCGGCCCAACGTGTCGCCATTATCCCTAAGGCCTCTATGACCCACGAGCTCATCACCATCCCACGTTTGTGAAGGTTCTTCTCTTTGAGCTCATTGTCTCCATGATCCCACCGGTGCCTACCTCCAACCACATTTTGGTAACATTTTGTTTTTTTTCTTCTTTATTGTTTAGGCTTTTTAAAATTTTTAGTTATATAGTTTTAGTTTTAATTATTTTTGGTTTGTGTAAATTAATTAGTTTTAGTTGTCTAATTCTAATTATGCTTTTAGATTTAATTACTTTCTATGCATTTGAGTATGTATTTGTATATGTAATGCCCACCATATGTTTGATGAACTCTCCAAGTGTGTTGCTCTTTGAGCTCATCACCTCCACGACCCTGCCGCCACCATCAGTCCCATTGTTGTCCGCCTTCGATTGCCATTTGGTAACATTCTGTTTCTTTTTTTTTTTTGTTGTTTAGTTTTTTTTTAATTTTTAGTTATATAGTTTTAGTTTAAATTATTTTATGGTTTGTGTGAATTAACTAGTTTTAATTGTTTAGTTTTAATTTAGTTTTAGTTTCAATTACTTTCTATGGATTTGTATTTGTATTTGTGTATGTGATGCGAACTATATGTTTGATGAAAATCCTCCATGACCATCATAGCAATTGTTTGTTTTTTTTTGTCGCTCAAAACTCACTAACAATTATTTAAGGTTTGTGTGAATTAATTATTTTTAGTTAAATAGTTTGTTAACTTAGTTTTATTGTTAGTATACATGATTCTGTAGATATAGGTCATGTAAGATGGCGCTAAAACTAGACCATTTTAGCCCCACCCCCACATTTGAACTCATGCCAGGCCTTAGAAATCCCATTAGTCTAAACTTATCTTTCTCTCTGTCTCACTCTTAAACCCCATCGTCGTCGACCTAGCCCCCCATAACCCTGCCATTGTTGACCTAGCACCCACAACCCTACCGTCGTTGACCCAACCCGCATGCCACTGCTTTTGACCCAACTCCCCATGACCCCACTTTGTCCCTTGTCTCTTTGTCTCACAATTATCCGATGCCGTTGCTCTTCTTCCCTCCACGACATAACCACCATTCACAGCCATCCCCCCACGATCCACCGCCGCTGTTGGAACATCACCCACAACCCTACCACTGTTGTTTGTCTCTGTGTGGTAACTCTCACATAGTTTTTGTTGTATTTTTTTTTCTTAATTTTAGTTATGCAAAAGGGTGACAACTTTGATGATGTTTCATTTTAGTTTTAGCATTGTTATTATATGTGTTTGTGTGAATTGTGACTTAGTTTTAGCATTGTTAGTATATGTGTGCGTAATACTGACCATGTGTTTGATGAAAAGCCTCTGTAACCATCATAGCAATTATATATGTTTTTGTTGCTCAAAACTCACTAGCAATTACTTAGTGTTTGTGTGAATAAATTATTTTTAGTTATAGAGTTTTGTTAATTAGTTTTATAACTTAGCCTTGTTAGTTTTATTTTTTGCTATTTTTGGTGTTATTTTAGTGTTGTTTAGGTTTAGTTTTAGTTTAAAAATTTATTCTATCAATTTTTATAGTTAATTTTTTTTGGTTGTTAATTAGTTTTTGTTATTTAACATTTAGTTTGTGGTTACAATTATTGTTGTTGTATGTTAGTTATGCTAACATTTATTACTTAGGTAATATCCGTATATATGGTTGTATGAATTACTTACTATATGTGTTTGTGTGAATTATATAGCATTGTTAGTATATATGTGTGAGTATAAGTTTGTGGTTAATTTGTTTGTGTGTTTTTGTTTTGTTTTGTAATGAATTATTATTTGGAATTTATTGGTTTTGTTAAAGATTAATTGGATTTTACTGGTTTATGTGTTTGGTTTTGGATGAGAATTTAGTTTAGATTAGGTAAAAATCCCACATGGGAGCGGTGAGGAGTATATGACCAATGAGTAGTATGAGGAGTATATGACATCTTCCCCCCAACATAGAAAGGAAAAACAAGTGAGCAAGCCCTAAAGAAAAACTAAATTCAATCCCAAAGTTAATTTTGAGCAGATAGCTACTTTAATGAAAAGAGTCCATAGGTTGAGGAAGAGAGGACAAAGAATAGAAGTTATCTTTGACAAACAAGGCCGACCAGAAGGCACACCTGAAGATTAACTAAGCAGTTGGATTGGAGTTCTTAGTCGAGAGCACATTCCAATATGGATACATGATTAGAGAACTAAGGAGTTTAACCAAGAAAAATATGTTATCTTGAGAGATATCTTTACAAGTTTCATCGTGAAGGATTGATATAAAAAAAAAAAAATGCTTTGAAGCTTTGTGCTGAACTAGCAAAGGGGTTTAGATCCGACTTCTACATCACTTTTGCAAAGCCCAACATTTTCATACTAGATGACGATGATGATAAAAAGAAGCAGTCTCCTATGGTAGTACATTACTACTCTTCTATATCCAAGGAAGATTAGATAAAATTTATTACGTACCGATGTTCTTGAGAATTCCAACTACTATAGGCACATGCAAGAGATATAAGAGCAAAAAATGAATATGGCTTAAGAGTAGGCCAAAACGGATATAAAGTGCTTTAGCAAAAATTGGTACTTTAATATATTAGTCCTATTACATATATCAACATTAATGTTTTACTAATCTAGCAAAATACATCTTGCCAAGATTGGTGTGCGACCACCACAGGAGGAGTTGTGGATGAAATCGCATCAATATCCTGATAGACAATGGAAAGAACCATCATATGCAAAAATTGATCAATTGATAGTAAGTTTATTGAACTTAAATTCTTAATTTATAGTTTTATAATTTTTGAAACATATTAAGAACAACTTGATTTGTTATTATTTTATAAGATGAATATGTAGCGCAACAAACTTAAGGGATCTTCGAGTTCATTGGTAGCGATGAGATACTGACGAAGGCATTAGGAAAATTAGAACATTCAAGATTTGTTCGTGGTCAATCTAAATATGTTAAGTAGTATTAATACTTCGACCTTCGATCAACTTTGAAATTTAATTTCCAAATGTCAAATCTACAATAGGAATTTGTAGAACTAGGGGGCCTTGTGAACACTTTAGTTATACAAGGAGGTGTTAAATTGATAGATGAGACTGTTTCACAACCACTACTACAGACTGTGGATTCCACGACGGTTTAAAACTGTCATGGAAAAATTTCACGAAAGTTAAAAGACCGTCGCGAAAACTTCAGTCGTGGTACAAAATATAATTTTCATGTTGTTTTTTATCGTTGTGGAACAACAAAATTGGCGTGAAGAGGCGTCGTGGGTGTGCATCTTCCACGACGGTTTTTATAAAAACCGTCGTGGAAGCTTGACCTTCTACAATGGTTTCTATAGAAACCGTTGTGGAATGTCAAGCTTATAGAAACCGTTGTGGAAGGTCAAGCTTCCACAATAGTTTTTCCCAAAAAGGTCATTGAAGCATGACCTTCCATGACGTTTTCTTGTAAAACCGTCATGAAAGCTTATGTTTTCACGACAGTTTTTATAAAATCCATCGTGGAAAATTGGTATTGTCAAAAAAAATTTCCAAAATTTTTTTATTTCCCACGAGATGGCTAGTCTTGTGTGTTATCCATTACAACAAGGCTCTGATTGCATATAAAAATTGATATATATTGAAATTACAAGGTATTTACAAGATCATCTACATTTGAGCTATTTTAAGTAATTCTTTATCTACTATCTCTATCTATCTATCTAAAAATTATATACCTATTTACAAATTGTACCCACTCTAATCTAACTTCATGTATATCCACATGTATATAAAAATCTTTTCTTTCTAGGGCTTGTATACAACTTGTAATTATATCTCGCATGAAACGTAAAATAAAAAAACCACATTCTACGTTTCTTCTTGTTTTGGACACTTACATTTGGAATATAACATTTTGTTTGGTTGGTTTGTGACACCGCTTCCCGCTTGAAGCTTTCAATTGTTAAGCGCCCTAACAATGTGTCATGTTTAAATGAATTAATAGACGAGTTAATTATGTGGGACTCAAAACAGTTAATTTTATAAGAGAACATTAATACTTACAATCTTGTGACTAATACGAAATCCTTACGTGGTGGGTGTTCGAAGGGATCAAACCAATTTCAATTACACAATTTCATATATTCTCAAATTTCACATATTCACAACTTTATAATTTCACGAACACAATTTCACATATTCACATAATTCACATATTCACATATTCACATATTCACAAGTTCACAATTTCAATTATACAATTTCACATGTTCACAATATTCACATATAACACATATTCACATCTTCACAAGTTTACAATTTCAATTGCGCAATTTTACATATTCACATAATTTCACATATTTCACATATGCACATCTTCACATATTCACAAGTTTACAATTTCAATTACACAATTTCACATATTCACAATATTCACATAGTTCACATATTCACAAGTTTACAATTTCACATATTCATATAATTTCACATATTTCACATATTCATATCATCACATATTCACAAGATCATAATTTCAATTACACAATTTCACAATATTCACATATTTCACGTATTCACATCTTCACATATTCAAAAGTTTACAATTTCAATTACATGATTTCACATATTCACATAATTGCACATATTACACATACTCACATAATTGCACATATTACACATATTCACCTAATTTCACATATTACACATATTCACAATTTTACAATTTCAATTACACAATTTCATATATTACACATATTCACATATACACAATTTCACATATTCATATAATTTGACATATTCACAAAACAAATAAAATTTGCAGGGGCGGGGTGGAGGGTGGGTAGGGTGAGGGGGGCGAGGGTGGAGTGGGGTGGGGCGACAAGGAGAGGGTGGGTAGGGCGGGATGGGGGGCGGGTGGGGCGAGGGGGGGTGAGGGTGGGGTGGAGTGGGGGGTGGGTGGGGGTAGGGCGAGGGTGGGGTAGGGTGGGGGTGGGGGAGGGGGAAGAGGAGAGAGAGAAAGGGAGGGGCGCGCGCGGGGGGGGGGGGGGGGGGGGGGGGGTTGGAGAGGAGGGGGAGCTTATTGGGATTTTGAGAGAGAGAGAGAAGGAGCGCTTTTAGAGAAAGAGGGAGGCGGATTCAAAATGAGGAGGTGGGTGTGCGTTTCAAAATTTTTAAGGGGGAAAATGAAGCTTCGACGCTGGTTTATGCATAAACCGTCGTGGAAGACATTCCACGAAAGTTTATTTGATAAACTGTCGTGGAAGGTTTGTAAAAAAGACAGCAGCCTTCCACGACGGTTTATAAATAAACCGTCGTGGAAGCTATTTTACATCATTAGAAAGATAGCAGCCTTCTACAACGGTTTATTTATAAACCGTCGTGGAAGTTGTTTTACAACATTATAAATGTTGTTAGAAAGACAACGTCTTTCACGACGGTTTATAATAAGCCATCGTGAAAGCTATTTTACAGCATTATAAATGCTGTCAGAAAGACAACAACCTTCCACGAAGGTTTATTATTTTACAACATTCTAAATGTTGTAAGACCGCGTCCTTACATGTTTGATAACTACTTATAATTCTATTTTAAAATAAATGTCCTCTAACAATTAGAATTGAATGCAATCCAAGAACTCTTCTACACTGTTCACATACTCTGTAGACAATCGAAAATCCCACATCCATTTCCTTTCTATTTTGTAAGTCCTAAATTGAAATAATATATAGCAAATATTCAATTAAAATTAATTTCACAAATTATATACATACCCACCTACATTTATTCTAATCATAAAACAAATTACACATACCCATTATAAAACAAATAAATCATACCCATGATCTACAATACAATAATCATAGAATAAACAACAAAATCAACAACTATTTATCAATTTTGGATGAATTATACAAGAAAATCAACAACATTTTATCAATTTCTAACAAAAACTTGCAATTTGGAATGAGATTAAGGAGTGTGGAGGCAAAGAGGACGGCAACAACTAATTCAGAGGGGTCTATGTTCGTATTTGAAAAGTGAGTTTCTATATTGTGTTTTGATTGTGGAGGTGAGAAAAAGACGAGCTACCATGATGGTTTTTTAAAAAGCTATCGTGGTAGCTCACGGCCATTCCACAACGGTTTTCATCTTCGAGGGCATAACTCGTTGCATTTTTTTCCCTTTCCATGATGGTTTTTAGGAAACAGTCGTTAAATAAAGGTCGTATAATAAAAAATTTGTTGTAGTGAACACAATAGCTTAATGGCTAGCTGCAACCCTCAAGAAAAAGAATAGTGTTGCGTTATCGTCAAGAGCACAAACAACATCAAGGATGCAAACTCTTTCTTGATGCAATTAATCGTGGGTTTGGCTTGCTATACTTGGAAAGGCATGGATAGATAGTCTTCTAACTAATATTGTCCATGGAAGACCGTTAGGGGACAAAAACATATGTGTTAACATTATTACCCCTAAAATCAAAATGTTTAGACTATCTTTTGAGAAAATTGAAGCAACAACTATAGGTGAAGCTGTCGGAAGCTTCATTGCATGGCCCAAAAGGTTAATTAAAGTCCTTGCAATGACTAAGACGAGTCAAACACTTAGCCATGTTCTTGAAGAAGTTGAGGGAAAGAAACACCGAAATAAGAAAGGTGTTAGAAAACCAAGAGTCATAACCTGAGGTAGAACAATATCGAGTGGTTGAAAAACAACCCATTGTGGATTCTCAACCTATTACGAATAAGCCCTTGCCTTTATTTGGGTTCTCTTCACTTGTTGAATCATTTACGCATTTGGCTTTTTATGCACATGGTGTCATGCAAGAAGAATTATAGGTTAAGTGTCTGATACCGACAAGAATCATTGAAAATAACATGCCTATCTATGTGGGGTATGAAGACATTTACCATCTCCTCAACTTTAAAAAAATCAAGGTGAACTGTATAAGAGTATAACCATGTAATAGATTATTATTAATTCTTACTTTTTAAAATATAACTAGACTTGTATTGTTATTTAAAATAAGTTCATGCATTGTTTTTATTACAGTTTTTTGGTGGAATTTTGTGAACGTGAAGGTTTAGCTTAAAGATTTGGCTTCATATCTTCGACACTTACTTCAAGTGTTGTAGGAAGCCCACATGATGATGTTAGAGAGCATGCCATATCTCTCTTTACCCTTTTACATGGAGCACCGAGAGGGAAATCCTTCTTCACACCATACAATTGTGGAGAATACTGAATGTTGGCCCTTGTTTTACATGGGATAACCAAATATTTGATCCCCTCATATGCAGACTACATGGAGATTTTGCATCACATTCTAGGATGTAAGTATCAATCCTTGTCGTAAAATATGCCATGATAATTTTTATATTTTTGTGATTAATCCTTTTTTATTTTGACTAATTGTTGGGGCCTTTAACGATTGTAGACTTTAAGCGGGAAATAATATAGCAAGGTGACTGAACAGACAAAACTATATTCCCGCCGCAAGTGTCCCAAACAAGGAGGCAACGTTGAAGGCTGTTTTTTTTTTTTTTTTTTGGCTTTACGTTACATGCAGAATTTAATTTTTGTTGATAATGTTTTTAAGCACTATCAAGAAGGGAAAGATATATAGGTGACGGTTTATTTAAGGTTAGGGGTGAATGGGTAAAATTTTTGAGTAGATATCTTAGATATAGGTTGTAGAATATATGACTTTGCAATGTGTGTGTATATATATATATGATTTTGTAAAAATTTTATAATTCAATAAAACTATAGGATTATGCAATTAGGACCTTATGTTAATGGTTAGACTATAGGACTGCTCATCATGTGGGAAATAAAAAATTCTTGTGTTTTTGGCTACTAATCAATTTTCACATCGGTTTTAGAGAAAACCCATCACGGAGATGCTACCTTACACAACAGTTTTTGACAAAAGCTGTCTCATAATGCTAGAATTTACAAAGCTTACACAACGGTTTTTAAAGAAAAAAAACCCTCGTGTAAGCTTTGTGCTAAACCCCACCAAACCATGTTAGTTTTCTCTCCTCCAACAATTCTACGCTTTCCCTTCTCTCTTTCTCTCTTTCTCTCTCTTTATCTACAGTCATCGTATAGTCTCAATAGCTTTTATACGTATATAAACCTATCCTTTCTCAATCTCCTGATCTTGACCCACGGTCTCTTCTTCTGATGAGTTTAACAATATTATTAGTCCTTTTGAGATCATTCATATATTAATACAAAAATATTATATATGGAATAGACAGAGCCAAAACAAACGCCTTAAAATCTGTTCGTTTCGATGAAGCAACGAATATGGAAGGAAACGACGATGGTGCATGAGTACTGGGGTTTAGGGTTGGTTTTATTATGTTATGTAAAGAGAGCAAGTTACTTAAAATTTCATGGTGTAGAGCTTGATGTTCGGGATGTTTAGCGTAAGATCGGTCATAATTCTGATAGTTCTGACTCTCTTCCTTCTGCTGCTGCCACTCGTTCTGCCGCCGCTGCCGCTGCCCCCCGTGCTTCTTCTTTTCATTCCGGTACTGATCATGGCGGTACTCGTCTTGACGGCCTTCTCTCCGCTATACAATAACTCCAATTTTATCACCATTTCTGTCTGATATGCATGGATAGTGGAAGACATGCAAATATATATTTTATACACACACCATATGGCGCCGCCGGCCAACAGCCGAAATCAGAAACGCTTTGCCAGTTTGCCTTCTTCTTCTTCTTTATCTTTTTTATCTGTTTTGATTTTCTTTCCTTCCTCTTTTAACTGAAGTTTTCTTTAGTTTTTTTTTTTAATTAGTCCGTGTGAAAAGTATAGACAATGTTGAATGTGTCAGAAACGCTAGTTAAACTCACAAGAGCATGAAAAAAATAATGTACGAACTATGGCTTTCCATGAACAAGCTTTTCTCTCTCTCCCATTTTTATTTTTCCAGAAATTCAGTTCTCACTCATTATGTGTGTGTGCCTATATATAGTCCATGACTCGCAATCGTTTTTATATATTTTAATTGGGGTGGTGGATATTGGAAATCTACACCTTAAAGTGGAGTCTGGCATGCCTGCAACCATTTAAACTACATATGGTTTTACAGAAACTATTGCTTTTGCCAACTCTAGTATCCAATAATATGCAGAATTTTCTCTCTCTCATTCTTTTTGTTCCTGAGGACAAAATTCATCCCAAAACACTAGCGCAAGGGCAAGGGCAAGAGCAAACAGAACTAATGGACACCTTGCCACTCCACGTATATAGTCATGAAAGGCCAGGGCAGGCAACACCGGAATTGACGGCCCGCAATTATAAAGAAGGGAAGGGCAGACCCGGCTGCTACATTACGAGCAAAAAAAAAAAAAAGAAAGAGCACTCTTTAGGGTTCAAAGATACTTCCAAGTGGCAAGTTGTCTCAGAAAAGTCATAACTTGAGCGAGGCCTAGGATAGTCTTAATTAATCATCCATGTATACTCCTCCGTTTTACGTGATACATGTAATTTTCATATTATTAGCGTATAATAAGGTTAAAAAGAATACATTATATATAACTCGTTTGTTCTATTTTCTCCTCCGTTTCTCTGCCATGTTGACGAAACCCACAAGGTCTCGGGTCAACCCGATTGGATTGGAGGAGGCTTGTCTTCTTCAGATTCAACAACAAATGCCGTTTCTCACGAGCCTAATATTGATCAAGGTTTTGAAGCAAAGAGAAAATTAGCACAAAGTCACATATGTACCAGATAGTGTATGGGTTTGTCTGAGAGTGGGAAATGATTAATGTGTTTGTGGGCCCCAGTCTGTGTTTGAGGAAGGCCTTAATTGGTGAGGTATCAATTTTGAATTTTTCTGCCAATGAACATTTGACACATTAAAAATATTTTCTTTTTGACTTTAAAAAGGATATTTTTTTTTTCTTATAAATTATAAAAGATAAAACCTTTTATTAATAAAAGTTGAATGGAGAGCTTAGGATAGATTGTTTTAATAAATGAAAACCTAAAAAGATTGTGTTAAAAGGCCTTAATAATTAGGGGCAGAGTCATGATTTCTTTTTTTCCGGGGGCATAAGAATGTAAAAAACTCTACAACCTATCAATATATCAATTTTTAAAATTATAAAATAGTTAGAAGGGCATGCATATTTAATTTCTTGAATTTTTTGCTACTTAAATGCAAAATTTTCTTTAAAGTTTAATTTTTTTCTTGATTTACTATTTTCTTCTAAGTTGAATTCAGCAAAAAAAAGTAGAACACTTATGAGAACATGATTTTGATAACAAAATTGATGACAAATTATTTAGGGAGTGCAAAAAATATGTATGAAAAGAGGTTTAAATATGAACACAATCAAGAAATTATTTAAGTAAGGCAATTAGGAAACTGTATTAATGAAGGTCATGTTTTAAAAAAAATGGTATTATTTTACGGAATAAAAAAAAAACTTAGATAGAGGCACATTTGAGAAACTTATTGAAAAGAGGGCAAAATAGAAACAAAAGATCAATAAAGTACATAAAAAATTTTTTACAGGAATAAATTAGAGGAAAAAATTTGTTAATAATGAGGGCATATATAAAATTTTGTGAATCAGAGGGCGACATATATGAAAAGTTATTAAAAATTATAGGCAAAGTATAAATTTTCAAAAATTCGGGGGGTATAAGCTGGAAGAAAAAAACGATTCTATTGCAATCCAAACTTAAAAAAGAAGAAGAAGAAGAAGACTTATACCTGGGAAAGCTTTCATAGAGGCTATACAGACCAGTATAACTATGATCACTCATTGTAATTTTATTGGCATTTATAATTTTAATTAGTGATATACGTAATAAGAGCCTAGTAGCTTTAATTGTTACTTATTTTTTATGCTAATTACCCATGGAAGGAAGCAGAGGGGAAATTGGATATGAGCCAATAAGTTGGCCTCAAATCTTCTATCTAGTGTTTTTTGTATCTTAAATGATGTTTAACCAATCGCATTATAACACATTATTGAAAAAATTAAAATAATATTTGATATTACATGACGTGTCTTAACATGATTGTTGGACACCATGTGAAACAACATAATTGGACAGAAAATTTGAGTCTATGCAAGTTAGGGAAATCTTTAGCACCCGGGTGTTAAATCAAATACACAGTTAAAGAAAAAATAATAATAAGATATAGGACTAATTGCAGGACCAGTTCATACCAAACAAGATGATAGAGAAAAGTGATGGAAACTGCGGGTGGACATCTTATATATAAACTTCTTTGCGTAATAATCTCATTTCATGTTTAATTATGCTAGGAATTGAGTTCCGTGAGCCGCCCCTGGACATGCTAATTTTAATTTGGCCCTTTCCTATTATTGTCAGCATTAGAATACAAACACAAAACAAAAAGTCAAAAGAATATAAAGTAAATACTTTCCGTATCCACTTTCTGTTTGACACCAGAAGACCATGTTATTTGCTCATAAACAAATATGATTAATGGCATTATGTTATTAACACATGAGATTTTATTTTATTTTTTATTTCTTGGTTTTTATTATCTTCGGGGGTTGGGAATTAAGGGGATCAGAGAATTTTGAGCCAGTGCTTTTTTTTTTCCCCCTCTTTTGCTGTCTCTCTGTTCGTCTTTTTTTTTTTTAATTTTTTATTGGAGCTTTGAAAATCATGAAAGTGGATAAAGTAAGCTTGGTGTTATATCGACATTGATGATGGTTTTCTAGAGAGTGTGGAAGCAAGAATATGAAATCAGTACTTTGACAGAGTTTAATATATCATTGCAAGCTGTTCAAAGAGTACTGGTCTAGTCAAGGGTTTAGAAACATGCCAGATATTTAAAATAGTAACCAGTAAAATGTTGTATATATATTTTTGAATTATACAAAGACTATTACTGCAAAATCATAATCTTTCTATAGGAGGTCAAAGCAGATTGCCATTTTTAAATACCTACATTGAGCTAACAGATTACGAGAATTATAATCAATATGACTAAATTTACTAACGATCACCAAGTCTGAGAAACATTTTCTAAAATATAAAGATGCACCGAGGTACCAGGAGAGCATATATACTTGAGAAGATAAAAGTGACGTAATACACATTTTCTTCTATACATACATATATGTAGATGTATGTAAATGTACATAAATACATATATATATATATATATATATGCATGTATATATAAATTTTATATTAACACGCGTGTAATATACAATTAAAGGTAATCTACGTATAACGCACTCTTTTTTTTTTTTCCTTTTATTGATGGTGCTAATTTGTATCAATGCATATAGACCCTATTGTGTTCAATCACACAAATAAACGCAGACTTTTCCTTAAGGGGGAAAAAAAAGAAAGACAGAAAAGGATGTAAAATTAATGTAAAGAACTTTCAAACGAAAAAGAGTAAATGTAAAGAAAAGGGAATACGCGTACAATTTTCAAATTCGGCTCTACTTTCTTATGGGGAAAAAAGGACACGAAACTTCCACCGAAAAAAAGGCGAGAAAGGGAAATCTCTCTCGATCTACCTCCCTCTATATATTAGAACAAGTTAATGTGGTTCGATGCCCTCCTCATGTAACCCACTTGCTTTTGTGTCTGCACAAAATCCGGAAGAGAAACATTTGGACACTGCGATACTACCAACCATTCATCAAACCGACCGAATGTTGGAAATATATATAGAGATAAACAACAAACCGGTGTAATATAAAGTATACAGATACAGTAGAAGGATTATTATTATAAAATTAGGAATAAAAGTCGGGGCATGTGTAGCTCATGCTTTTCTTAAAACAGATTCGTCCCCTCTGGTTATGCACGAGGATTCGATGGACGTCTATCTCCTAAGATACAACGACATGGACGTCTATCTCCTAGGATACAACGACAACAGAAGATGGTCTATGCACACTCGAATACCGTCTCCGGCGAACTTGAACAACGTCTTCCTCTATCACCAAAAACGACTACTCACCCCTCAAAAGAAAGACTCAAGAAGAAGAGAACAAAAACTCAAAAACAAGAGAAAAGAAAACTGTGTTATTTTTGTGTGCAATTTTTTTTTGTGTCTAGATGTGGAGAAAGTCCCTAGTATTTGCACAGGTCAGGGGATATCAAACTTCTGTGCCTAACTGATGTGCGACTTTCCTAGTGCTTATACATGTCAGGGGATGTCAAGTTTTAATGCCTAACTGATGTGGGACTCCATATTTAGGCCTTTTTTCTAACAAATTCAAATGTCAATTGGCACACTTTGAGCATCAATTTCTCATTCACCCGATTACAATTTTGAGCATATAATAATATGATTTTGATCTTCTCGCGACAGAGAACGCAAATCTGCCAAGACCCATCACTTTTATAAAGTGGGTCCCACTGAAAATTATCCCTCAAAATGGCTCCTCAAAATGATTGTTAACCATTTTTTCTAACAATCCCCCAAATGAATGAAATTGATTGACGACAAGAGAAAACAAAGACACTAGATGGTGATAGAGTTCTATGGTTAATACCTGCATAGGATAGGTAGGCTTTAACCTTTGAACCTTCCCTTGTGAAAGTATGCTTACTTTACTGGCTGACCAATAGACGTGATGTCCTTGAACTGTTCTGCCATTTGTGTAAATGATAACATACCTCACACAGGTATTTTCTTGACACAGTTTCAGTTCTCATGGTTATTTCATTTTGGCCATGAACATCTCCCTGGTTCTGCAAGAGTTTCTAAAGAATTGAGCCCTAGCAATTCTCCTTTGAAGCGGCCCCACTTCTCTCTCACATAGGTGATTTCTTACTTTAAGAGTAACCTACATTGCTCCACTCGAATTCCCATCATATTCGATGCATAAGAATCATTAAAAGCAAACTGCTTAACCTTTCCCCATGGGTATCACTGTTTTTATTATAAGAATGGGTTAGGGTAACCCCCACAATGATCCTACTCGGTTTATTCAGTTTAGTTATCCCATTGAACCTAGATCTTGAGATTTCTAGTCAACAAGGTTGGGTTTCCACTATTTCAACCTATTCTTTTATAGGCTTTAGTCCCATTCCTCTTGATGTCTTCTCAACTTGATCTCTTTTCAATCCTTTAGTTAACGGATCCGCAATATTCTCTTTAGACCTTACATAGTCTATTGTCATGACTCCAGTCGAAATTAGTTGTCTAACAGTATTATGTCGACGATGTATATGTCTTGACTTACCATTGTACATCACATTTTGTGCCCTGCCAATAGCAGATTGATTATCACAATGTATGCATATTGTAGGCACAAGTTTAAGCCATTCAGGAATATCCTCCAAGAAATTCCTTAGCCATTCAGCCTCTTCACCACTTTTATCTAAGGCTACAAATTCAGATTCCATAGTGCATCTGGTTATTACCGTCTGCTTGGAGGACTTCCATGAAACTACTGTGCCTCTCAAAGTGAATATATATCCACTTATAGCTTTAGAATCCTATATATTAGATATCCAACTTGCGTTAGAATACCCTTCAAGAATAGTAGGATCTCTTGTATAATGCAGCCCATAATCACGAGTATATTGTAAGTATCTGAGTACTCTAACAATTGCTTTCTGGTGGTCATCTCCTGGATTACTCATGAATCTATTCAGACTACTAATAGCGTAGGCAATATCTAGTCTTGTATAACTCATTAAGTATATTAACTGCCTATCACTCTAGTATATTGCACCCGGGATATATTTTCTCCTCTATTTTTGAACAGATGTTGACTAATGTCAATTGGTGTTCTGACCATGCCAGTGTCATTTTTACTAAATTTGTCAAGTATCTTGTCCACATAGCATGATTGACTCAAAATGAGTCCATCAAGCGACCTTTTGATTTTGATTCCCAAAATTATATCAGCAGATCCCATGTCTTTCATGTCAAACCTAGAGTTTAATACATCCTTGGTAGATTTGATCATCCAATCATTGCTACCCACGATTAGCATGTCATCTACATACAGACAGAGAATGACATATCCGTCGTTTGCACTTTTGGCATCAACACATTTGTCACACTCATTAATTTTGAAACCATTTGACATCATTACACTATCAAATTTCTCATGCCATTGCTTTGGTGCTTGTTTAAGCCCGTACAAAGAATTCACCAATTTGCAGACTTTCTTTTCTTGTCTTGGAGCAATAAAACCCTTAGGTTGTTCCATATATATTTCCTCTTCAAGATCTCCATTAAGAAAAGCAATCTTTACATCCATTTGATGCACTTTAAGATTCCGCAAAGCAGCAATCACCAAAATCATTCTAATGGAGGTTATTCTCATCACAGGAGAATAAGTGTCAAAATAATCAAGGCCTTCCTTTTGTCTATAACCTTTTATGACAAGTCTAGCCTTATACTTGTCAATTGTTCCATCTGCTTTCATTTTCTGTTTGAAAATCCACTTAGGACCTGACAGTTTACTTCTTGGAGGAAGGTCCACAAATTCTCAAGTATAATTCTGCATGATGGAATCAATTTCACTCTTTATAGCTTCTTTCCATAAAGGACCCTCAGATGAGCTTACAGCTTCTCTGAAAGTTTAAGGTTCAGCCTCTAGCATATAGGTTAGAAAATCTAGTCCAAATGACTTTTCTGTCCTTGCCCTTTTGCTATGTCTAGGCTCTTCCTCTTCTTTTTTGGTTTCAACTTCTAGTTGATCTTGACTATTTTCTTCAATAGTCTCAATTATTCGTTTAGATGAACTTGGACCATCCTATTTGGATTTACAAGGAAATACATGTTCAAAAAACAATGCATTCCTAGATTCCATTATTGTGTTCTTGTGAATCTCAAGGTTTTTAGTGTAACACCCCTTTATTCGGACGTCACAGATATCGTTACATACTTATATTCATACATGCTTAAATAATTAAACACATAGATAATATCAACTCAATCGTACTATAGATTTTAAAAGTACTTAAACTTACATTACCAGGATCCATTCATATAAATTTTTTTTTTTTTTTTTAAAACTTACATTGTTTCGAAAAACATAGTTTAATGTTATTTCATAACATAATTTATTCGTTTATACTTAATTTATTCAAGAACTTATTTAATAATAATTGATAATCAAATAGTAAAATCAAGATTTATTAAAATCTCACATTAAATCACTTTGATCAACATATCTTTGAATTCCTCTTATTCCCACAGTTCGGCAGGCCGAACTTGGGACTTCGGCAAGCCGAACAACATCGGCAAGCCGGAGCGTCTTCCACCGGCAGGCCGGCAGAAGCTTTGTAATTCGGACCAAAAATTCATCCAGGTTCGGCAGGCCGAAAAAAATGGATCGGTCGGCCGATCTTCTGGTCTTCGGCAGGCCGGACACGGAGTTCGGCAGGCCGTCCGAGACCAAATCTACTTTGGTAAAAAAAATTTAAAACGTTCTAACTTTACGTAAAATATAGCGAAGGTTCATATTCATAAAAAAAATGATAAAATAACTTATAAAACCATAATATAAGTGTTCTTAAAAACCCAACATAAAATATGTTCAAAATATATAATTTTATTGAATCATAAATTCATTTCTTCTTGGCGTGCTTCCGGTTACAATTCATCGTTCATGTTGCTCACACGCCGTTCCATGTCCTCCACCTATTCCAAGACTCTCTTACCCTTATCTGCAACATGACATATAAAACATGAATAAGCTAATGCTTAGTAAGTACATAAAATTCTCACAATTTAAAACATTTCATAAACATCATCATCATCATCATCATAAAAGTGCCTTAAGCACAATTTCATGGAAACATATCTTTCATAATATTGACCATTTTAAAATTTATATATCTATATATTTTTTTTTATTATTATTCTTAAGGGCCCAAGTGTTGCACCATAAACATCATCATTGGCGCGCCGTCATGAGAGGAGAAGGGTAGCTAATCCCTAACCATACATGACATCATAATATATCATTTCATAACATTGGGTGTGCAACACTTATTAGGTGATACATAAATACATAATGTTCATACTTTGAAACATACCATAGTCATCATACATGCGTAACTTTGAATCATGAAAAAAAACTTTTTATAAGAAATCCTTTAAGAAAAATCATCATGAAAATCCTTGTAAACATATCATTAAATCCTTGTAAAACGTGTCATGTTGCAGGTGAGAATGTACTTACTTGATCGATAGCTTACTTAACCTTAATATTGCACTTGGTGACGACACCGCGGTCTCGTTGTGCTTGCTTCCTTAAGTGTCCATGCCATATATCCATTTTAAGGTGCAATAAAAAAAATCAATACTTATCATAAAATATCCATACACTCATCTCATATTTTAAATATTATTTTTATTATCATAAAATCTTTTAAACATACATAACATTTTATGATCAAACAATCCAAAAAAAAATAACGTTTATTAAAACATTTCATAATCATAAAATACATTCATCTTACATACTCATACATAAGCATAATTAACAACTTTTCACGAAAACATCATTCTTTACCTATAGAATAATCATTACATTTTTCATACCTTCAAAATTAAACAGTATCATTTTACTGTGAGGGGTAGAAGACAGAAATATTCATTTTTCATAAAACATTAAAATGACATAAAACGTGAGGAGACATCACACATAACAAAATACAATACCTAAAGAAGACATTGTAGACAAAATTTGAAGAGGAGAACATCTTTTTACATTTACCAAAAAAAAACTGAATTCATACCTTGAAGTTTCTTCTCGAAATTCTTGAATTCGATCAACGAAACAAGACTTCTCTCTCCTTTTTTTTTTAATCAGAAAATTTTCGTGGAAGAGAAAAAGAAATTTTGTGAGGAAGGGAAGAGGAAGAGAAGTGAAAGAATGTCTCAGAAATTTTTGAGAAACAAAACGTGTGAAGGAGAGAAAATAATGAAAAAGGAAACGTTAAAATTTTAACGCAATAAAAACCATTGATGGGAATTCATTTCCCTTCATTAAGTCAGAAAAATTCTGACTGTAGGGGGCGTGACTTGGGGCGTGAGAGGAGGAAGAGAATAATGAAGGAACGTCTCAGAATCGAGACAAATTATTTGAGGAAAGAGCGTAATAAAAATTTTTAACGTAATGTGTATAATAAAGAGTCATTACTCTTCATTAAGTCAGAAATATTCTGACTATGAAGAAGGTGATTGGCGTGGGAAAAGGAGAAGAATAGAAAAGGAAGGTCAAACATCATCAATCTTACCTTAACTCACCTTCTAAAAATAGGAAACCTCTTAATATAATACAAATCTAATCCTTTAATTTCTTTAACTGATAAAAACATTCCATTATTATGCCAATTAATCACATTAATTCACCCAATTAACGTAATTAACTCAGTCATAACTCTGGAGAGATTTCTGCTGACTGTTGTCAACTTTGTTCGGCTTGCCGATTTTCCCTCTTCGGCCTGCCGATTTTCCCTCTTCGGCCTGCCGATTTTCCTTCTTCGGCCTGCCGATCTGTCATTAAATGCCATAACATAAAACATTCACACATCATTGCATCATAAATTAAATAATCATATATTTATAATTTCTCATGAACACTAGAGCACAACGATTCCTTGCGGTCGTCACCTGTCACAAATCTTGACATAAAAAGTTAGTAACATGCACATCACATAACATATCATATAACGTTATTTATTAAATACATTCCTTAATAGCGTTACTAACTTAACGTGGTCCGTTACATAAAATAGGCGGGTGTTACAATTCTCCTCACCTTATAAAAGTTTCGTCCTCGAAACTTAGAACAAATGTGGATACAAAACTTTCATGTCATCTTCACGTTCCCATGTAGCTTCTTCAACTTGCTGATTTCGCCATAACACCTTGACCAATGGAATTTCTTTATTCCTCAAAGTCCTTGTTTTTCGATCGAGTATCTTCATTGGCTTTTCTTCGTAACTTAGGTCTTCTCGTATCTCGATCACTTGTGGCTCAATCACATGCGTAGGGTCCGGAACATACTTCTTTAGCATGGAGACATGAAATACATTGTGTATTGCGGACATTTCAGATGGCAACTTCAGCTGATAAGCTACTTTGCCTATTTGTTTAACAATTTCATAAGGACCGATGAATCTTGGGCTTAACTTGCTTTTCTTCCCAAACCTCATAACCCCTTTCATTGGTGCAACTTTTAAGAACACATATTCGCCTACAGCGAACTCTAAAGGTCTTCTTCTTTTATCAGCATAACTCTTTTGACGGCTTTGAGCAGTCTCTATTCTTCTTCTTATCAACTTTATCATCTCAGAAGTTTCATTTACAAAGTCGGTTCTTTCAGCATCAACACTTTCCATCAACTTCTTTTCACCAGCTTCGTGCCAACATATAGGTGACCTGCATTTCCGTCCATACAATGCTTCATATGGTGCCATTCCAATTGTCGCCTGAAAGCTGTTGTTGTAAGCAAACTCTGCTAATGGTAACATTTTACACCAGCTGGTCTTAAAATCGAGAGAACATGCCCGTAGCATATCTTCTAAAATCAAGTTCGTCCTCTCTGTTTGGCCGTCAGTCTGAGGATGAAAAGCTGTACTGAAATGAAGCCTGGTTCCCATTGCATTCTGGACACTTTTCCAAAATTTAGATGTGAACCTACCATCACGATCTGAGATAATTGACTTGGGAATCCCATGTAGTCGTACAATCTCCTTAACATAGAGTTCCGCTAATCGTTCCATGGAATAAGTGATCTTGATAGGAATGAAATGCGCCGTCTTCGTCAGCCGATCCACAATTACCCAAATTGCATCATAGCCGTTCGTAGTTCTGGGTAAGCCGGTAATGAAATCCATTGCTATTTCCTCCCACTTCCATTCCGGTATTTGAATAGACTGTAGTTCACCACCAGGTTTCTGGTGTTCAGCTTTTACTTGCTGACATGTCATACATTTCCTCACATACTTTGCAACATCACGTTTCATCCCAAACCACCAAAAATTACCCTTTAGATCATTATACATCTTCGTTGCACCTGGATGAATAGAGTAAGGAGTGTCATGAATTTCTGCCAAGATCCTCTCCCTTAAATTATCAACATTGGGAACACATAAACGATCCTTAAGGTACAGAGTTTCATCATCAGCAGTACGAAACTCTTGACATTTTCCCTCTTTTATTTCATGCTTAATCCTTACAAGGCTCACGTCGTCATCTTGCTTACTCCGAATTTCATCATACATTGTCGGAGCAAGAGAGAGTGCTGATAGTTGACCTGCTATAAGTTCTAAACCGAAGTCTAAAATTTCCTTCCTTAAAGGTGGAGACATTGCTTGCATAGACATCAATGTGGCAACTGACTTCCTACTTAAAGCATCAGCTACTCGGTTTGCTTTACCAGGATGATAAAGGATTTCACAGTCATAATCCTTCACCAACTCTAGCCATCTTCGTTGTCTCATGTTCAGGTCTTTTTGTGTGAAGAAATACTTCAGACTTTGATGATCAGTGAATATCTTGCATTGGACCCCATATAAATAGTGTCTCCATATCTTTAATGCAAAGACGACTGCTGCTAACTCTAGGTCATGAGTAGGATAGTTCTTTTCATAATCCTTTAGTTGCCTTGAAGCATAAGCAATCACCTTTTCATTTTGCATCAATACAGCTCCTAGGCCCATCTTGGATGCATCACTATAGATTACGAACCCATCATTTCCCTCAGGAATTGCCAACACTGGAGCCGTCGTTAATCTTTTCTTCAACTCTTGAAAACTCTTTTCACATGCATCCGTCCATTCATACTTCCTTCCTTTGCGAGTTAGGTTCGTGAGTGGAGCTGCTATCTTGGAGAAATCTTCTACAAATCTCCGATAGTAACCTGCTAGACCCAAGAAGCTTCTTATTTCACTTGCATTCATCGGTTGCTTCCAATTGAGTACAGCTTTTACTTTAGTAGGGTCTACCATTATCCCATCCTTTGAAATGACATGCCCTAGGAATGACACTTTATCAAGCCAAAACTCGCATTTAGAGAACTTAGCATAAAGCTGGTGTCTTCTCAAGGTCTCCAGCACGATCCTTAAGTGCTCCTCATGCTCTTCCTGACTCTTCAAGTAGACAAGAATATCGTCGATAAATACAACAACAAATTTATCGAGAAAATCCTTGAATACCCTGTTCATTAGATCCATAAAGGCAGCAGGTGCATTCGTCAAACCGAAAGGCATAACCACAAATTCATGGTGACCATACCTCGACCTGAACGCAGTCTTGGGGATATCTCCTTCTTTAATCTTCAACTGGTGATATCCTGATCGTAGATCAATTTTTGAGAACACCGATGCACCCTTGAGCTGATCAAACAAATCATCTATTCGAGGCAACGGATACTTGTTCTTGATTGTCACCTTGTTCAGTTCTCTGTAGTCGATGCAGAGTCTCATAGTGCCATCCTTCTTTTTCACAAATAAGACTGGTGCACCCCACGGTGAGTGACTTGGCCTGATAAATCCTTTGTCAAGCAGCTCCTTTAATTGCGTGTGAAGCTCCTTTAATTCTGCCGGGGCCATTCTGTAAGGAGCTTTAGAGATTGGTTCGGTGCCTGGAGCGAGCTCAATCTCGAATTCAACTTCTCTTTCTGGCGGTAGACTCTTTAGATCATCAGGAAACACATCTTCATATTTATGAACAACATGCACATCTTTAATTCTTATCTTTCCTTCTTGGCTTTTGTCTACAACATTTGCCAGATAGCCCATACAGCCACTTGCTAACAGCTTCCTTGCTTTCATTGCCGATAAAAACATGTGGGGTTTCTTCCTGGTCTCGCCAACATAAACAAATTTCTGATTACCTTCAGGATGGAAGATCACCTTTCGTTTCCGGCATTCGATCGTGGCATTATACTTGCTTAGGAAATCCATCCCAAGAATCATGTCATAGTCATGCATATCGATCACAATGAGGTCGACAAAAAGTTCCCTATCAGAAATCCATAGGGGTACTGCACGCAAACAATGCGTGGATAATATCACTTCCCCGGAGGGTAGTGTCGTAGTGAATTCCTGTCTCATTGGCTCTAAACGAACCCCTAACTTCCTAGCATGTGACATAGACACAAAAGAATGCGTGGCACCCGTATCAAAAAGAACATAAACATCATTACATAAGCTTGTTATCTGACCTGTGACCACGTTGGAGGTTTCTGCAGCCACTTGTTCCTTTGTCATGGTATAGATTCGGGCATTCGTTGGTGGGGCTTCAAGTCTCCCTTGGCTGATTAGTGGCCCATCAAGGGAGGCTTGCATCTGATGCAACTGGGCCTGAGGAGTAGGTCTCTGTGGGGCATTGGCATTTATCAATTTGGGGCAATTCTTTACGAAATGATCTTCACGCCCACATATGAAACATTGGTTCGTTCCCAGTCGACATTCCCCCGGATGCTTCTTTCCACATTTGGCACATGGTTGGAATCGCCTGTCATTGTTGTTGCGCTGACCATCATTGTGCCTTTTGTTGTCTTGGCCCTGCTGTTGTTGAGGATTGCCCTTCCTCTTATTGTTTCTCCAGTTTTGACTGTTGTTGTTGCTGTTGTTGTTGTTCCTGTGGGAAGGACGGTTCTGGCTATTAGCATTGTTGGCTTGCTGGTTGGGCTGAGGCTGATTCCTTCTTAACTTTGACAAATGGAACTCAGCATGTTGGGCCCTCATAACAACCTGCTCTTGGGTCCTTGGCGGACTTGCCCCATCAACAATTGCAGCAATGTCTGGTCTAAGGGCTCTTATCAACCTTCTGACCCTTTCATCTTCATTCATAACCATCCCTGGACACAGACGAGCAAGTTGATCAAACTTTGTCACCACATCAGTGACTGTCATATCCCCCTGACGTAAGCTTTCGAACTCCTCATAATGTTTCCTCGTAACATTCATGTGGAAGAACTTCATGTTGAACTCGTGAACAAAGTCAGCCCATGACATTTCTTCAACACTTCTGCTCTGTTCGATGCCATCCCACCATATCCTGGCCTCCATAGTAAGGCAGTACGAGGCACAGAGGACCTTTTCATTATCCGTGAAATCCATGAGTCGTAAGGTAGCCTCAATTGTCTTTAACCATCCTTGAGCGACTAGCGGGTCCTTAGAACCCTCAAAGTCAGCTGGCTTAACTCTCTTCCATCTGACCAAAAGAGGTTCTTGATAGGCTGCTCTTGGTTCAGCAGCAGGAGCTGGGACTTCATTTACTTGTACTTGTGGCTGCGGAGGAGGAGGAGGCACATCATTGCCTGGTTGTTCACCATTCTGGCTATTGGCCCTTAATGCAGCTATTTCCCGTCGTTGATCCTCCAACTGCCTTTGTAGTTCAGCGATCATTGTCATAAGTCTCTCGTTAGACTGGGTGCGGGTCTGCATTCTTCTATAGCCGTCCATCGTAAATTTCCTAAAATAATAAGGACTTAAAATTCATCTTCTATTTATGAGACAGGTTTTCATTACTATGTCTTTTAATCATTAAACATTCAAACCTTAATTTTATTATCATACTTGCATCAGTACATCTAACAAACTTACTTGGAGGACTTGGATTGACGTGTGGCGATATGAATTGTAATCGAAAGATTCTCTCTGATACCAAAGCCTGTAACACCCCTTTATTCGGACGTCACAGATATCGTTACATACTTATATTCATACATGCTTAAATAATTAAACACATAGATAATATCAACTCAATCGTACTATAGATTTTAAAAGTACTTAAACTTACATTACCAGGATCCATTCATATAAATTTTTTTTTTTTTTTTTTAAAACTTACATTGTTTCGAAAAACATAGTTTAATGTTATTTCATAACATAATTTATTCGTTTATACTTAATTTATTCAAGAACTTATTTAATAATAATTGATAATCAAATAGTAAAATCAAGATTTATTAAAATCTCACATTAAATCACTTTGATCAACATATCTTTGAATTCCTCTTATTCCCACAGTTCGGCAGGCCGAACTTGGGACTTCGGCAAGCCGAACAACATCGGCAAGCCGGAGCGTCTTCCACCGGCAGGCCGGCAGAAGCTTTGTAATTCGGACCAAAAATTCATCCAGGTTCGGCAGGCCGAAAAAAATGGATCGGTCGGCCGATCTTCTGGTCTTCGGCAGGCCGGACACGGAGTTCGGCAGGCCGTCCGAGACCAAATCTACTTTGGTAAAAAAAATTTAAAACGTTCTAACTTTACGTAAAATATAGCGAAGGTTCATATTCATAAAAAAAATGATAAAATAACTTATAAAACCATAATATAAGTGTTCTTAAAAACCCAACATAAAATATGTTCAAAATATATAATTTTATTGAATCATAAATTCATTTCTTCTTGGCGTGCTTCCGGTTACAATTCATCGTTCATGTTGCTCACACGCCGTTCCATGTCCTCCACCTATTCCAAGACTCTCTTACCCTTATCTGCAACATGACATATAAAACATGAATAAGCTAATGCTTAGTAAGTACATAAAATTCTCACAATTTAAAACATTTCATAAACATCATCATCATCATCATCATAAAAGTGCCTTAAGCACAATTTCATGGAAACATATCTTTCATAATATTGACCATTTTAAAATTTATATATCTATATATTTTTTTTTATTATTATTCTTAAGGGCCCAAGTGTTGCACCATAAACATCATCATTGGCGCGCCGTCATGAGAGGAGAAGGGTAGCTAATCCCTAACCATACATGACATCATAATATATCATTTCATAACATTGGGTGTGCAACACTTATTAGGTGATACATAAATACATAATGTTCATACTTTGAAACATACCATAGTCATCATACATGCGTAACTTTGAATCATGAAAAAAAACTTTTTATAAGAAATCCTTTAAGAAAAATCATCATGAAAATCCTTGTAAACATATCATTAAATCCTTGTAAAACGTGTCATGTTGCAGGTGAGAATGTACTTACTTGATCGATAGCTTACTTAACCTTAATATTGCACTTGGTGACGACACTGCGGTCTCGTTGTGCTTGCTTCCTTAAGTGTCCATGCCATATATCCATTTTAAGGTGCAATAAAAAAAATCAATACTTATCATAAAATATCCATACACTCATCTCATATTTTAAATATTATTTTTATTATCATAAAATCTTTTAAACATACATAACATTTTATGATCAAACAATCCAAAAAAAATAACGTTTATTAAAACATTTCATAATCATAAAATACATTCATCTTACATACTCATACATAAGCATAATTAACAACTTTTCACGAAAACATCATTCTTTACCTATAGAATAATCATTACATTTTTCATACCTTCAAAATTAAACAGTATCATTTTACTGTGAGGGGTAGAAGACAGAAATATTCATTTTTCATAAAACATTAAAATGACATAAAACGTGAGGAGACATCACACATAACAAAATACAATACCTAAAGAAGACATTGTAGACAAAATTTGAAGAGGAGAACATCTTTTTACATTTACCAAAAAAAAACTGAATTCATACCTTGAAGTTTCTTCTCGAAATTCTTGAATTCGATCAACGAAACAAGACTTCTCTCTCCTTTTTTTTTTAATCAGAAAATTTTCGTGGAAGAGAAAAAGAAATTTTGTGAGGAAGGGAAGAGGAAGAGAAGTGAAAGAATGTCTCAGAAATTTTTGAGAAACAAAACGTGTGAAGGAGAGAAAATAATGAAAAAGGAAACGTTAAAATTTTAACGCAATAAAAACCATTGATGGGAATTCATTTCCCTTCATTAAGTCAGAAAAATTCTGACTGTAGGGGGCGTGACTTGGGGCGTGAGAGGAGGAAGAGAATAATGAAGGAACGTCTCAGAATCGAGACAAATTATTTGAGGAAAGAGCGTAATAAAAATTTTTAACGTAATGTGTATAATAAAGAGTCATTACTCTTCATTAAGTCAGAAATATTCTGACTATGAAGAAGGTGATTGGCGTGGGAAAAGGAGAAGAATAGAAAAGGAAGGTCAAACATCATCAATCTTACCTTAACTCACCTTCTAAAAATAGGAAACCTCTTAATATAATACAAATCTAATCCTTTAATTTCCTTAACTGATAAAAACATTCCATTATTATGCCAATTAATCACATTAATTCACCCAATTAACGTAATTAACTCAGTCATAACTCTGGAGAGATTTCTGCTGACTGTTGTCAACTTTGTTCGGCCTGCCGATTTTCCCTCTTCGGCCTGCCGATTTTCCCTCTTCGGCCTGCCGATTTTCCTTCTTCGGCCTGCCGATCTGTCATTAAATGCCATAACATAAAACATTCACACATCATTGCATCATAAATTAAATAATCATATATTTATAATTTCTCATGAACACTAGAGCACAACGATTCCTTGCGGTCGTCACCTGTCACAAATCTTGACATAAAAAGTTAGTAACATGCACATCACATAACATATCATATAACGTTATTTATTAAATACATTCCTTAATAGCGTTACTAACTTAACGTGGTCCGTTACATAAAATAGGCGGGTGTTACATTTAGATTCACACATGAGGAATCGATAAGTACTACTGTTGTGGGCATAACCAATAAAGATGCAATCAACTATTTTTGGACCAATTCTCATCTTCTTTGGTGTAGGTACCATTACCTTTGCAAGACACCCCACACTTTCAAGTATTTATAGGAAGGCTTTCTACCTTTCTACAATTCATAAAGGGTCTTGTCTTCTTTCTTCTGGGGTACCTTATTTAAAAGGTAATTAGCCGACAAAATGGCTTCCCCCCACATGTTCTATGGTAATCCAGAACTTATCAACATCGCATTCATCATATCCTTTAAGGTACGATTTTTGCATTTAGCCACACCATTTGATTGAGGTGAATAGGGTGGCATAACCTTGTGAATAATACCATGCACAAAATTCACTAAATGGTTCAACAAATTCACCACCACGGTCACTTCTTACCATCTTAATTTTCATATTAAGTTGGTTTTTAACCTCTTGCTTATAGAAAGCAAACTTCTCTATAACCTCGTCTTTGCTCCTAAGCAAATCTACATAGCAATATTTTGTGCTATCATCTATGAAAGTAACAAAATATTTGTTCCCACCTCTAGTTTGAACAAAATTTAAGTCACAAACATCGCTATGTATCAAATCAAGTGGCTCGGTATTTCTCTCAATTGTTTGAAATGAAGATCTTGTTTGCTTTGCCTCTACACATATTTCACATTTATGTTTGGGATTAATATCAAATGTGGGTATGTGATCCAAATTAATTAATCTACGCAAAGTATTATAATTAACATGACCTAGTCTACCATGCCATAAATTAGAAGACTCAAGCATATAAACAGAAGACCTTTTATTTTTATTAATGGAATTGGGCCTAACAACCATTACATTCATTTTTCACATTCTATTTTTCACATATCCCTTTCCTACATACACCCCATGTTTAGACAAAACTATTTTATCAGCTTCAAAAACCATCTTGAAGCCTTGTGAACTCAGTAGAGTTCCCAAAATGATATTCTTCTAGATATCAGGCACATACAGCACATTTTGTAGTTTGACTTTCTTGCTTGATGTCATTTTTAGAAATACCATCCCTTGACCCTTGATATCAGATGTGGCCGAATTGTCCATATACAGTTTATCTCTAGAATCTGACAGCATAGGTTCAGTGGAGGCAGCTTTATCATAGCAAACATGGCGTGTGGCCCTAGTGTCCAGCCACCACTCTTTTGGTTCGAGTCCACCATGTTGACTTCAGAGACCACAGCAGAAAGACTAATGTCTGACACTTCTTGTGTGATAGTGTCAATGACATTGGCCTATTTCTTCTTGTTCCTCTTTGGCAGCCTACAATCTGCTGACTTTTGACCCACCTTGTCACAATTGAAACACTTCCCTTGGAATTTCTGCTTCTTTGAAATTCCACCCTTAAGTCCCAGCTTGGACCCCGACTTGTTCTTCTTGTTCTTGGAGCTTTTATCAAGATCCACCACATTTGCTTGAGCAACAGACTTGCTAGAGAGCTTTTTCTCAGATCCACTATCGTCTTCCTCAATGCGAAGTCAAACAATAAGATCTTCAACGCTCATCTCCTTACGCTTGTGCCTTAGATAGTTCTTGAAGTCATTCCATGCAGGAGGCAGCATCTCTATAATTGTAGCTACCTAGAAAGACTCACAAATTACCATTCCTTCTGCATGAATTTCATGAATGAGTAATTGTAGTTCTTGAACTTGGCTAATTATAGTCTTGGAATCCACCATTCTATAGTTCATGAACCGTCCAACTATGAACTTTTTAGCACCAACATCTTCTATTTTGTATTTATGGCCCAAAGATTCCCATACTTCTTTACCCATTTTCTTCAAACTAAACACATTATAAAGTGCATCAGTCAAGCCATTTAGAATATAATTCTTACACAAAAAGTAAGAATACTTCCATGCTTCAACAGCAAGCAAATCTGAGCATATGCTTCATCCTCTCTAACAGTAGGAGGATCCTCTTTCAAAAATCTCGCAAGATTCAGTGTTGTCAAATAGAACAACATCTTTTGTTGCCAAGTCTTGAAATTCAGGCCACTGAATTTCTCAGGTTTCTCTTTGTGGTTCACAAGAACTGAAACTAACAAAGGCTGCGTCAAGGTGGAGGCATGAATCCTAGGAGACGACATCGGTGTCTCAGAAGTGCTCCCTGTTGGAACATTCTCAATTGGAACAATGTTTATGTTATCAGCCATTTCTGAAAATACCAGAATCCAAGTTTTAGAATTTATACCTAAGATAAATTCACTTTTTTTTAATATTATATACGTTAACCAATAATATATATAAATAAACAAAAAAAAATTAAATAGTAAAATCAAAGTAGAAGTGAAAAATTTCCTTCCAAATCTAATGAACCTGTTTGTTGTCAAACGGAAGCTCGAATCTATTTTAAGATTGTTAGAAATATATATAGAGATAAATAACAAACCGGTGCAATATAAAGCAAACAGAAACAGTAGAAGGATTATTATTATCAAATTAGGAATAAAACATTACAATAGAATTCTTAACCTTCAAACCGAATTGGAACAAAATGATAGTCGAGACACGTGTAGCTCACGCTTTCCTTAAAATAGATTCGTCCCCTCTAGTTGTGCACAAGGATTTGATGGATGTCTGTCTCCCAAGATACAACGACAACAGACAATGGTCTATGCACACTCGAACACAGCCTCTGGCAAACTTGAACAGCGTCTTCCTCTATCACCAAAAACAACTACTCGCCAAAACCGACTCAAAAGAAAGACTCGAGAAGAAGAGAACAAAAACTCAAAAACAAGAGAAAAGAAAATCATGTGTTATTTTTGTGTGCAAATTTTTTTTTTTTGGTGTGTCTAGATGTAAAGAAAGTCCCTAGTACTTATACATGTCAGGGGATATTAAACTTCTATACCTAACCGATGTGGGACTTTCCTAGTACTTATACATGTTAGGGGATGTCAATTTTTAACGCCTAACCGATGTGGGACTCCACATTTAGGCCTTTTTTCCAACAAATTCAAATGTCAATGGATGCACTTTGAGCATCAATTTCTCATTCACCTGATTACCATTTTGAGCATATAAATATATGATTTTGATCTTCTTGTGATGGAGAATGCAAATCTGCCAAGACCCATCACTTTTATAAAGTGGGTCTCACTCAAAATTATGCCTCAAAATGGCTCCTCAAAATGGTTATTAAACATTTTTTCTAACACCGAACACCAGCTTTGAAGTTTTTGCGTGACCCATTTATATTACGCTTCTCTACATTTGTACCTTCTTTAGTCAATATTTTAAGGTTTAAAAGTATCACACTTTATCTTTGCAACATAAAAGCGCTACACGCCACGTGGACATCGCAATATGAAACTCAAAAGATTGGGCAATATTGATGGTTGAAATTTGCCAACCTCGAGATAGTAAATGCAAACAGATTAAAGAAAGTGACCTTAATCGGCTTGAAGACTGATAAATGGCATGAAAAATTCATTGTGATTCGACTCAAAGTAGCTTGTGTATGTGTGTGTGTGTGTGCATGTTTTTTTTTCATTAGTTCCTTTGGAAATAGATTATACACTCAAAATCTCACTTCAACAATTTCGGTACAAGTTGGCCTAGTAACGGTTCTAGATATAAGATTGTGGTTCCTTTCTCTTCAACACTTCCATCTCTATTTATATAGCTTTCAACAATTGAAACAATAACCACCTCCTCACGTTCCCCATTTCTGATGACAAAGGTATCTTCTTCTTCTCATGAGAATGTAACTGTCCTCCCAATTCAAAGTGTATCAACTACTAAATTGAATAACAAATATATGGTTTTATATGCAAAAGAAGACTATTACAAGATAATCGTGTAAACACATAATCTGCAATCTATGAAACAAAGATCGATCGACACTTTGCTCTTGGTTTGATTATAATAGGTATCTACTTCTATTTGAAAGATGGCTTTTCTTAGCTACAGAAGCGATGTCTTCAAGACATAAAGATGGCCATATACCTAGTGATAGATATATATTAAAGTATTTAATATAATGTGTGACTGATTTTATTAATAGTTTTATTTAACTAAAGCAATTCACTTTGGTAATCATTTATGTAATGATCTCAATCCTAAAGTAGATACATCACTCCATGTTTATAACTTGTGTCTTTTCATATGCTAAAAGACCGAATTTTGATGATCAAAAGTTCTTATGCCAGGATGTTGGAGGCATGACACAACAACAATTAGGCCATTTAGCAATGAAACCTATCATTGGTGACGACATGTCATCACTAATCCGTTGCCATTATAAACCTGTCGCTAAAATATTTTTAGCATTTGTAGTGTGTCATCATGATTTATAGATCATGGATACGGGTTGTATCAACTACTTTTAGCAATGACATTCTTGAAATCAATATCACTAATTATTAAAAAATTTTGAAATTTGGGGGTGATATATAGTTTTGGTAATAGGATTTTCTAAAATGGTCATCGCGAAAAAAATTACTTTTGTTTTTAGCGACTATATTGTTAATTACCCTTTTAATTTAATTGTTTATATTTTAGAAATTGATAATATATACCATAAAAGATTTAGTTGATTAATTAAATAAATGATTCATATTATTTATTTATTTATTGAATTAATTATTAAATTAATTTAGGATATACATAATTAAATGTAAATTAATAAAATCCAATTAATTCAAGTATCAAAATACAAATAAAACACATAATATATAAAGACACGTAGCATAATAAAAATTAAATACAAAATAATATCATAAAATTCAAATAATGTCTAGCCTAATCTCCTAAGCTTTTTTTATATTCATTTTTTTCTTTTTCTCCAACCTTAGCAAGAGGCACAATACTTGACGGTTGTAGAGGGACATTAAAATTAACTCATGAACTCAATTTTTCTACAATAGCACCCGTCTGTATGTTGTACACTTGGGTTAGTCGTTGTAGAACATCAATAGGGCTTTGTGTGTGCCTATTTTTATGTTTTGATCTAGTAGTGGAAGAACTAGAAATGATTTGTCTATGACTAAGTGTAGAATCCATTCTCTTACATACCCCTCTACAGGGCCCACCACTACTAGAAATTGTAGAATACATGACGATCAATTAACGATGGTTTCTTAAAAATCGTTGTGTTAAGCAAGGGAAAACACATGGAGAGTATGTGTGAAACATGAAAACAGTCGTGGTAGTAGATGCAAGATTCCACACTAGTTTTTAAACAAAAAAGTCATGATAGGAGATATATTACACAACGGTTTTTACTGCAAACTGTCATGAAAGATAGCTAACAAAAATTTTAAAAGCCCTCCCACCACAATCAACGAAATTTTAAAAGCCGACTCTCGCTCTCTCTCTCTTTCTTATTCTAATTAACACTCAAACTCAATCCTTTCTCCCTAAACCTAGTCCTACCTCTCTCTCAGCCTCAAACCCTCCGTCTCTCTTTCTAACACAACCATCACCATTGTCGTCTTTGCCTTGGTCCACAATGTCGCCATTATCCCCAAGGCCTCTATGACCCACGAGCTCATCACCATCCCATGTTTGTGAAGGTTTTTCTCTTAGCTCATTGTCTCCATGATCCCACCATTGCCTGCCTCCAACCACAGTTTGGTAACATTTTGCTTTTTTTTTCCTCTTTATTGTTTAGGCTTTTCAATATTTAGTTATATAGTTTTAGTTTTAATTATTTTTGGTTTGTATAAATTAATCAGTTTTAGTTTTCTAGTTCTAATTATGCTTTAAGATTTAATTACGTTTCATGCATTTGTGTATGTATTTGTATATGTAATGCCCACCATATGTTTGATGAACTCTCCAAGAGTTTTGCTCTTCAAGCTCATCGCCGCCACGACCCTGCCGTCACCATCAGCCCCATTATTGCTCGCCTTCGATTGCCATTTGGTAACATTTCATTTTGTTTTTTTTTTAATTTTTAGTTATATAGTTTTAGTTTTAATTATTTATGGTTTGTGTGGCTTAATTAGTTTTAGTTTTTTAGTTTTAATTTAGTTTTAGTTTCAATTACTTTTTATGTATTTGTGTATGTGATGCCTATTATATGTTTGATGAAAATCCTCTATAACCATCATAGCAATTGTTTGTTTCTTTTTGTTGCTCAAAACTCACAAGCAATTATTGAAGGTTTGTGTGAATTAATTATTTTTAGTTACAAAGTTTGTTAACTTAGATTTATTGTTAGTATACATGATTCTGTAGATATATGTCGTGTAAGATGGGGCTAAAACTAGACCATTTTAGCCCCACCCCACACTTGAACTCATGCCAAGCCTTAGAAACCCCATTAGTCTAAACTTATATCTCTCTCTTTCACTCTTAAACCCCATCGTCGTCGACCTAGCCCCCTATGAGCCTGTCGTTGTTGACCCTGCCCCCACGACGTTGCCGCCGTTGACCCAACCCCCACGACCCTGCCGCCATTGACCCAACTCCCCACGACCCCACTTTGTCCCTTGCCTCTCTGTCTCACACTTATTCGATGCCATTGCTCTTCTTCCCTTCACGACATAACCACCATTCACAGCCATCCCCCAACGATCCACTGCCGCTGTTGGAACATCACCCATGACCCCGCCACCGTTGTTTGTCTCTGTGTGGTAACTCTCACATAGTTTTTGTTGTATTTTTTTTTCTTAATTTTAGTTATGCAAAATTGTGACAATTTTGATGTTGTTTCATTTTAGTTTTAGCATTGTTAGTATATGTGTTTGTGTGAATTGTGACTTAGTTTTAGCATTGTTAGTTTATGTGTGCGTAATGCCGACCATATGTTTGATGAAAAGCCTCTATAACCATCATAACAATTATTTATGTTTTTTGTTGCTCAAAACTCACTAGCAATTATTTAGTGTTTGTGTGAATAAATTATTTTTAGTTATAGAATTTTGTTAATTAGTTTTATAACTTAGCCTTGTTAGTTTTATTTTTTGCTATTTGTGGTATTATTTTTGTGTTATTTAGGTTTACTTTTAGTTTAAAAATTTATTCTATCAATTTGTATAGTTAATTGGTTTTTGGTCATTAATTAGTTTTTGTTATTTAACATTTAGTTTGTGGTTAGAATTATTGTTGTTGTACGTTAGTTATGCTAACATTTATTACTTAGTTAATGTTTGTGTATGTCTTTGTGTGAATTACTTACTATATGTGTTTGTGTGAATTACATAGCATTGTTAGTATACATCTGTGAGTATAAGTATGTTTTTAATTTGTTTGTGTATTTTGGTTTTGTTTTGTAATGAATTATTATTCAGAATTTATTGGTTTTGTCAAAAATTGATTGGATTTTTCTGGTTTATATGTTTGGTTTTGGAAGAGAATTTGGTTTAGATTAGGTAAAAATCCCACATGGGAGCTGTGAGGAGTATATGACCAATGAGTAGTATGAGGAGCATATGACATCTTCCTCCCAACATAGAAAGGAAAAACAAGTGAGCAAGCCCCAAAGAAAAACTAAATTTGATCTCAAAGTTAATTTTGAGCAAAGAGCTAATTTAATGAAAAGAGTCCATAGGTCGAGGAAGAGAGGACTAAGAATACAAGTTATCTTTGACGAACAAGGCCAACCAGAAGGCACACCTGAAGATGAACTACACAGTTGGATTGGAGTTCTTAGTCAAGAGTACATTGCAATATGGATACGTGATTGGAGAACTAAAGAGTTTAACCAAGAAAAAGATGTTATCTTGAGAGATATCTATACAAGTTTCATCATGCAGGATTGATATAAAAAAAATGTTTTGAAGCTTTGTGTTGAACTAGCAAAGGGGTTTAGATCCGACCTCTGCATCACTTTTGCAAAGCCCAACCTTTTCGTACTAGATGACGATGATGATAAAAAGAAGCAGTCTCCTATGGTAGTACATTACCACTCTTCTATATCCAAGGAAGATTAGATAAAATTTGCTACGTACCAATGTTCTTGAGAATTCCAACTACTATAGGCACATGCAAGAGATATGAGAGCAAAAAATAAATATGGCTTTAGAGTAGGCCAAAACGGATATAGAGTGCTTGAGCAAAAATTGGTACTTTGAGGTCTTAGTCCTATTACATATCTCAAGATTGGTGTGTGACCACCACAAGGGAAGTTGTGGATGAAATCGCATCAACATCCTGATACACAATGGAAAGATCCATCATATGCAGAAATTGATCAATTGATAGTAAGTTTATTGAACTCAAATTCTTAATTTATAGTTTTATAATTTTTGAAACATATTAAGAACAACTTGATTTGTTATTATTTTAGAAGATGAATACGTAGAGCAACAAACTCAAGGGATCTTCGAGTTCGTTGGTAACGATGACATATTGACGAAGGCATTAGGAAAATACGAACATTCAGGATTTGTTCATGGTCAATCTAAATATGTCAAGTAGTTTAATACTTCGACCTCCGGTCACCTTCGAAATTTAATTTCCAAATGTCAAATCTACAATAGGAATTTGTAGTACTAGGGGGTCTTCTGAACACTTTAGTTATACAAGGAGGTGTTAAATTGACAGATGAGACTGTTTCACAACCACTACTATAGACTATGGATTCCACGACGGTTTAAAACCGTCGTGGAAAAATTTCACCATAGTTAAAAGACCATCGCGAAAACTTTAGTCGTGGTATAAAATATAGTTTTCACGATGGTTTTTTATCATCGTGGAATAGCAAAATTGGCACGAAGAGGCATCATGGGTGTGCATCTTCCACGACGGTTTTGAACACTACAACGAGCAATGGAATATCGAGCTCATGATGTCCTAACTAGATCTCTTAAAAGAGAAGAGGGATGCCGCTCTCATCTACACTGCTGTTGGGAATCAGGCTTTCGCTGGATAACAAATCAAGCGGCTGGAGTTGAGAAGTTTCAAAGTTGGTGACCTAGTTTTGAAGAAAGTGATAGTTAAACAACCTGACTTGATTCCTTTGGACCTAAATAGGACGGCCCATTCAAGCTGTTGGGTATCATTTGACCAGGCAAATACAAAATTTCTAACATGGAAGGGAATGTGCTTGTTCACCCATGGAATGCAAGCACTTAAAGAAGTTCTATTGGTGACAAGAGCCAGAACATCTTTTTTGATCTCTAGCCATAGCATTCTTTTCGTAACCAAAAACCTATCAAATGGAGCAAAGAAATTTACAAAAAACAATGAAAGTACAAATTCAAAGAACCTCTCTGAGTAATTTAAATCTTGAAAAAGGCCACAACTCTTGAAAAAGGGGGCCATTTAACTCCCCAACTGGGGGGCTGGTCGACATACATCTAACACAAGTGGACTTGAAACATTCACCTACTAGTCCAATGCACTACGAACTACCTGACCAATAGTCACTCTGAATTGTGATGACCCTAAGGAATGCACCTCCTGACCATAAATAGACTTGTAAAAGTCTTAAAAGACTCAACAAGTCTTGGGGACCACTAGGGCACTATGCGCCACAATAGTAAGCGCAAACTCGAACAAGCCGAATAAGCTGTCCCAAGAAAGAAGTGCTCGAGTTGGACAAGCAAAATCATGCTTGGCCTAGACAACTAGGCATGCTCCTATTTGACCAGAAAAAAATAAAAATTAAAATATAATTTGAGAAGCTCTAAACTTGGGAAAAAATTAAAATTTCATTAAAAGTTTGGGGGAGGTATAGGTAACCGAGCACCTCCTGAACCTAGGCACAAAACAAAAGATAAAAATACAAAATACAAAAGAAGAAAAAGGGGAAAAAGTCAGAGCTCCATCAAAGCTGGGCTTCATCCTTAGCATCATCAATGTCTAGATCGACAACCATGTCCTGTTCAGCTAGTATTGGGGTCTTCTCATCCCTCACCTCATCATCCCCTGCCTCGGGGTCTACGATCAAGGACCAATCCATAGCGGTAGCCTTGGGATGCTTCTCTAACAAATGTTCCTGCAAGCCCTTCATCTAGGGGTAGTATTGATCAATCAACTCATCAGACTCCTTGAACTCCTCCACTGCTTGGCTTAGTGTCCCAAGCAGCTCTTCATGTAAGAATCGGTCATGATCCTCTTGAGCTGCCCAAACCTTCTTCTGCTCCTCAAAAAGGGTGGCTTGAGCCTGGTTCACCTTCTCCCGAGCCTTCTGGGCCTCCTCTTGTGCCCTGAACAACATCGACCGCCAACCCCGTCTTTACCCAAGCAAATTTAGTTGCCTTTTCCTCAAACATTTTCTCCTTCTCCTCGGGGACCTTCTTGGCTTTCTACCACTTGATGTTTATCTAATGCTTAGCCCTGAGGTCGATGAGCTTCAAAGGTGCACTGGCCTGTAGAAAGACAAAGTTAGCAAAAGAAAATAAAAATGCAAGTATTGAAAAGCTTGAGATTTTAGACCAAACCTACTTGCATGATCTGTTAGAAGGCCATGTAGTAACAGTCCTGGCAGGACTAGTTCCTAGTCAAGAGGAAGAAGTCTTCGTCAGGCATGGCCTTCCTAAGAAACTTGAACATTTAAGGGCGCATCAGGCAGTGCCTTCTCGATGGGTTAGGTGGAGGTGGAACAACTGTAGGAGGTGGAGTGATGCCACCTCAGCTCGTGCAGCCCCCTTGTCTCAGTGGCAGAGGTGGGATGCTTGGTGGGTCGGTTGTAGAGAGGCTATTGGGCCTTTTCAGTCCTCTTTCTCTTACACCCCGCAAGTTACTTCCGCCTCTACTTCTCTTGCCAAGATAGCTCTCTAGAGGACATATCTATAAAACAAGGAAAAATACAAGTGAAGTTAAGCTTAGTAAACTAAAAAAAAAAAAAAAACATGCGGTCAAACCTCTGATCCAAAGCTAGCCTAGTGGGTAAAGAAGACTGATCATGTTCCCGAGCTCTTTGTTAGCTACAGGTGGCCCCAAACTAAGGTAACCACCAAAAGAGTCCTCAGAACTAGATGATGATGGCTCCCCTACTAGCCGCCTGGTTTGGTAGGCACTTGTCCCTAGGACATCGACAGTGTGTTGCCTCATAACTATCACTTGCTCGGCCAAACGAGCAAGGGGAATGTCATCTTGGTGGTAGTTAGTCGAGCTAGACCCATGAACTAGCCATAATGGGCCAAATTGGTCTTCCACTGCAAAAAAGCCTGCTATCGAGTAGCCTCAAGCTTGGTGTATAATTCTTCCACATCTGGAAAGGAGCCTGCTCGAGGCCCATGGCTTCTTTAACCACATGTGTCCCTACTCAAACCTCTTAGGGATGACTTGATCAGTGGGCACAACTATACTGATCCGAGAAATCCAATTCCCCAAATGTAGAACCATTTAAATTTCCACAATTTGCCTAAGTCAGGGTTGCTGAGGATGAAATCCTATTGAAGTAAAACCACCCAATTTGCTGGGGAGGCCTTTTTGTCTTGAATACCTATTTGAAGGCTTCCCATGGCATCTAGGTCACAAAGAAGTACCTCCATAGGATATACTGTTGGTCAAGGATCTATAATAGTTTGGATTGAGTTGAGCAAGACGCAGGTTCAAGTCATTCAATGCCCTATAGAGGAAGGGATGGAAAGGAAGGCAAAGTCCTACTTGGAAGAACTCTACATATAGAGTGATGTACCTCTCTAGTGGGTCCACAGGCGATTCCCCCTCCCTGGACAGCACAAGGACAACATCGTCGGGAATCTAATATTCTCGATGCAGAGTTTCAAGGTGGCTTCGTGTCATTCCTAAAGTATATCCTGTCACAAATGTTTGCTTGGGACGATGTATCCTATTGACGAATGCTCCTCAGACCCTGGTTGCCATGGCAAGCCTCTTTGCCGCTCGTTCCTTATCCTTGGCCTCATCATTTTGAGTTGGTCTATCTTCAACGGTGGCTGGATTAATGGTTATTTCTCCCATTATAGAAGCTGCAGTCTTAGCACCCATACCTGATATGCTCAACACATCGGCGGCTACCAGTAAGCGGGCGTGCTCCTAGGTAGTAACTAGAGAAGTACCCACGATAGCCACCCCTATGTAAGGATCTTGTCTCCTACACAACCTACTGGGACACCTCCTTTCAAGCATGTCAAGGAACTCTCTTTTCGAGACTGTTCCTTCTCCTAAACTAAGAATTTTGGCCAACCAAGCTGCTCTATCCGACCCGACCAATGTCTCCATAATTTCTACCTCCTCAAACCCTTCTTAGTTAGTCTTGGTATTCTCATTCGACTAGGCTACAACCAAGTCATTCTTGGAATGACTTAAGTCACTCATAATTGCATCTTATATTTGGGAAGTACCTGCTCAGGTAAAAGTTGTTTGGTTTGTGAAGCAGCAATTCCTACTCGGTAGTTAAACTCAGAAGGTCAGAAATTCAGGCACCAAGTACTTTAGAATGACAAGAATCAACCCATATTTATCACGAAATCTTGGGCGAGGAATTCGAAGAGGCACAATGATTGCGCCCGTTAGGGAAACAGCCAATCGTGTGCTAACATGTGTCCTGTTGAGCTTGACCACTTGTCCCTTCAAATTCCATCACCTCTAGGCCAAGTCCAAAAACCAACAGAGCACTGACTAAGTGGACAAGGGGGCTACTATTAGGGATATACTTGATGCCTTTCCTACTAAGTGCACTAGGGGGCTACTATTAGGGATATACTTGATGCCTTTCCTAAGGACCACCTCCACGACTGCTCTGCCATAGTGCTCTAGAAGGTCATTTAGAGAAAAATCTGCAGCTGCCATGTGCTCAATTTTCTTGAGGTGCACCTTGGAGCCCCGCTGGCTGTGACATAGGGCATCGCCTCTTTGGGAAAAATGTATGCTTTGGTCAGACTATCAAAGCCTACACCCAGGCAACAACTCACCCTAGAAGGTCGACATATCGCCTCATTCCAATCCTTAGATAACGACCAAACCCCCAGCAGAGATCGTGACACTTGTCACTTGTCGTTTGACAAGAGTTGATGTGGCACATGGATCACGGGTCAAACCCACCTAACATTCGGTTCAAGTGGTGGCCTATAAATTGGGTGCATTTACTACAGTATAAGGTAACATGCTCTTTCCCACCTAGTTTTGCTCCCAAACTCTGTTGAACAGTTACCTAACTTGAGCATCAGAAAGCCTTTGGTCAACACCACACTGGTGCCCTTCTTGATCTCCAAGGCTTCCTTCTTCTTATGTAGGTTTACCCGAGGAGGTCAAGACGAGCAGAAGGAGCCATCCAACCACCATGTGCAGCCGAACGTGGTGTTGATATATAGTAAACCAAAGCTAGGCATCAACAATCATACTTGTTACCCGCCCAATCAGCATTTGAAAAAGAATGGAACACCAAAGAGGAGCTACAATAAAGAAGTATGCCATGATCAAGAGTCCTATAGAGGTAGTGCAACAGTCACTTCATGGCATTCTAGTTGTCACTGTTAGGGTGATGCGTAAACTATGACAGTTTATTCACTTTATAGGCAATATTAGGCCAAGTCAATGACAAATATTGCAAACTGCCAACAATGGTCTGTTACTTAGAAGGATCAATAAGGGCAATACTATAATGAAGAGTAAGCATAGGGACAGTAGCAAGAGGTGTAGTAATAGGCTTAGCATTTTTCATACAGTATGAGAAAAAAGATCAATATTATACTGTCCTTGAAATAGAAATAAGCCCTTAGCATGTGGAAGAACCTTTACACTAAGAAAATATGTCAAGGACCAAAGATCCTTGAGAAAAAATGTTAGGCGAGAAAAGTAATGAATTTCTATGGACGGCCCTATCATCATTGCCTATTACAATAATAGCATGAGCATAGACAAGAAGATAGATGAAGATACTACTTGTGTTGATGACGAAAAAAGAGGTGTTAGTGTAATGTCTCAACCCCCCATGGGGCCCACCTTATGGGACTGCCAACATAGTCGAGTCATATACTTGTTACTCATATGTACTATACCCTATGGATACCTAGTGGCCCTCAAGGGTTTCTTCACATCCCTCAACCCTTGAACTCAAGACCTCCTTACTTATAAGATTCTTAAGTAAAGTGTTGGTAGACCTTGGAGTCATTTGGCCTTGTATTGGAGGTTTTAGGGGGTGCCACAACACTAGTATTAGGAAGTCACGGTGCTCTACTCTAGGGTTGCTATATGGAGGTTAAGATTTGGAGGGCATTACTGTGCTAAATGGCAAGGGTTGTGGTGCTAGCTGGATTTGAAGTTCCAAAAGTGACCCAAAAAAATTAGAGATGAGGAGGAAAGCATCGGATTCACCATAGGGTGTTCGTTGATGCTAAGGTAGTAGAGGTGGGACTTGGAGATGATGTATCAATGGTAGGAGAAGAAAATACACTACAAGCCATTATGAGAGAGTGTTAGATTAAGAATGGTCCACATGAGGATTGAAGGAGCAAAAAGGAAAATTCTACTTTAAAAACTTGACATGATGAGATGTATACTGTAACACCCGCCTATTTTTATATAACGGACCACGTTAAGTTAGTAACGCTATTAAGGAATGTTATTAATAAATAACGTTATATGATATGATATGTGATGTGCATGTTACTAATTTTTTTTTTATGTCAAGATTTGTGACAGGTGACGACCGCATGGAATCGTTGTGCTCTAGTGTTCATGTGAAATTATAAATATATGATTATTTATGATGCAATGATGTGTGAATGTTTTATGTTATGGCATTTATTGACAGATCGGCAGGTCGAAGAGGGAAAATCGACAGGCCGAACAAAGCTGACAAACAGTCAGCAGAAATCTCTCCAGAGTTATGACTGAGTTAATTACGTTAATTGGGTGAATTAATGTGATTAATTGGCATAATAATGGAATGTTTTTATCAGTTAAGGAAATTAAAGGAATAGATTTGTATTATATTAAGAGGTTTCCTATTTTTAGAAGGTAAATTTAAGGTAAGATTGATAATGTTTGACCTTCCTTTTCTTTTTCCTCCTTTCCCACGCCAATCACTCTCTTATCAGTCAGATTTTTCTGACTTAATGAAGGCCATGAATGCTCATTATGTTTATTACGTTAAAAGAAAATTAATTAACGTTTCTTCTTTTTATTAATTTTTTTTTCTCTCTCTCAAAAGTCTGAGACATTTTTTCTGACTTTCTAATCTTCCTCTTCTTTTCTTCTTCACGAAATTTCTCTCTCCCGTGAAAATTTTTGAGTATATTGAAAGAAAAAGTTTTGTTTCGTTGGTGAATTCAAGAATTTCGAGAAGAAACTTCAAGGTATGAATTCAGTTTTTTTGGTAAATGTAAGAAGATGTTCTCCTCTTCAAACTTCGCCTACAATATCCTCTCCAGGTATTGTGTTTTGTTTTGTGTTTTTATTATGATGCTCATGAGTATTATGTGTGATGTTTCTTCACGTTTTATGTCATTTTAACGTTTTATGAAAAATGAATATTCTGTCTTCTACCCCTCACAGTAAAATGTTACTGTTTAATTTTGAAGGTATGAAAAATGTAATGATTATTCTATAGGTAAAGAATGATGTTTTCGTGAAAAGTTGTTAATTATGCTTATGTATGAGTATGTAAGATGGATGTATTTTATGATTATGAAATGTTTTGTTTTATTTAAAAGATAATTATGTTTAGATGTAGGGTTTTGAATAATATTTAAAATATGAGATGAGTGTATGGATATTTTATGATAAGTATTGATTTTTTTATTGCATCTTAAAATGGATATATGGCATGGACACTTAAGGAAGCGAGCACAACGAGACCACGGTGTCGTCACCAAGTGCAATATTAAGGTTAAGTAAGCTATCGATAAAGTAAGTACATTCTCACCTGCAACATGACACTTTTTCAAGGTTTAATGATATGTTTACAAGGATTTTCATGATGATTTTATGATGATTTTTCTTAAAGGATTTCTTATGAAAAGTTTTTCATGATTTAAAGTTATGCATGTATGATGATTATGGTATGTTTCAAAGTATGAAAATTATGTATATATGTATCACCTAATAAGTGTTGCACACCCAATGTTATAAAATGATATGTTATGATGTCATGTTTGGTTTGGGATTAGCTACCCTTCTCCTCTCATGACGGCGCGCCAATGATGATGTTTATGGTGCAACACTTGGGCCCTTAAGAATAAAAATATATATATATATGGAAAAAATTTTAAAATGGTCAATATTATGAAAGATATGTTTCTATGAAATTGTGCTTAAGGCACTTTTATGATACGATGACAATGATGATGAGGATGATGTTTATGAAATGTTTTAAATTGTGAGAATTTTATGTACTTACTAAGCATTAGCTTATTCATGTTTTATACGTCATGTTGCAGATAAGGGTAAGAGAGTCATGGAATAGGTGGAGGACATGGAACGACGTGTGAGCAACATGAACGATGAATTGTAACCGGAAGCACGCCAAGAAGAAATGAATTTATGATTTAATAAAATTATATATTTTGAACATATTATATGTTGAGTTTTTTTTAAGAATACTTATATTATGGTTTTATAAGTTATTTTATCATTTTTTTATGAAATATGAACTTTCGCTATATTTTACGTAAAGTTAGAACGTTTTAAATTTTTCTTCCAAAGTAGATTTGGTCTCGGACGGCCTGCCGAACTCCGTGTCCGGCCTGCCGAAGACCAGAAGATCGGCCGACCGATCTATTTTTCGGCCTGCCGAACCTGGATGAATTTTTGGTCCGAATTACAAAGCTTCTGCCGGCCTGCCGGTGGAAGACGCTCTGGCTTGCCGATGTTGTTCGGCTTACCGAAGTCCCAAGTTCGGCCTGCCGAACCGTGGGAATAAGTGGATTTCAAAGATGTGATGATCAAAGTGATTTAATGTGAGATTTTAATAAGTCTTGATTTTACTATTGGATTATCAATTATTATTAAATAAGTTCATGAATAATTTAAGTATAAACGAATAAATTATGTTATGGAATAAAATTAAACTATGTTCTTCGAAACAACGTAAGTTTTAAAAAAAAAAAAATTGTATGAATGGATCCTGGTAATGTAAGTTTAAGTACTTTTAAAATCTATAGTACGATTGAGTTGATATTATCTATGAGTCTAATTATTTAAGCATGTATGAATGTAAGTATGTAACGATATCTGTGACGTCCGAATTAAGGGGCGTTACAGGCTTTGGTATCAGAGAGAATCTTTCGATTACAATTCATATCGCCACACGTCAATCCAAGTCCTCCAAGTAAGTTTGTTAGATGTACTGATGCAAGTATGATAATAAGATTAAGGTTTGAATGTTTAATGATTAATGACATAGTAATGAAAACCTGTCTCATAAATAGAAGATGAATTTTAAGTCCTTATTATTTTAGGAAATTTACGATGGACGGCTATAGAAGAATGCAGACCCGCACCCAGTCTAACGAGAGACTTATGACGATGATCGCTGAACTACAAAGGCAGTTGGAGGATCAACGATGGGAAATAGCTGCATTAAGGGCCAACAGCCAGAATGGTGAACAACCAGGCAATGATGTGCCTCCTCCTCCTCCGCAGCCACCAGTACAAGTAAATGAAGTCCCAGTTCCTGCTGCTGAACCAAGAGCAGCCTATCAGGAACCTCTTTTGGTTAGATGGAAAAGAGTCAAGCCAGCTGACTTTGAGGGTTCTAAGGACCCGTTAGTCGCTCAAGGATGGTTAAAGACAATTGAGGCTACCTTACGACTCATGGATTTCACGAATAATGAAAAGGTCCTCTGTGCCTCGTACTGCCTTACTATGGAGGCCAGGATATGGTGGGATGGCATCGAACAGAGCAGAAGTGTTGGAGAAATGTCATGGGCTGACTTTGTTCACGAGTTCAACACGAAGTTCTTCCACATGAATGTTACGAGGAAACATTATGAGGAGTTCGAAAGCTTACGTCAGGGGGATATGACAGTCACTGATGTGGTGACAAAGTTTGATCAACTTGCTCGTCTGTGTCCAGGGATGGTTATGAATGAAGATGAAAGGGTCAGAAGGTTGATAAGAGCCCTTAGACCAGACATTGCTGCAATTGTTGATGGGGCAAGTCTGCCAAGGACCCAAGAGCAGGTTGTTATGAGGGCCCAACGTGCTGAGTTCCATTTGTCAAAGTTAAGAAGGAATCAGCCTCAGCCCAACCAGCAAGCCAACAATGCTAATAGCCAGAACCGTCCTTTCCATAGGAACAACAACAACAGCAACAACAACAGTCAAAACTGGAGAAACAATAAGAGGAAGGGCAATCCTCAACAACAGCAGGGCCAAGACAACAAAAGGCACAATGATGGTCAGCGCAACAACAATGACAGGCGATTCCAACCATGTGCCAAATGTGGAAAGAAGCATCCGGGGGAATGTCGACTGGGAACGAATCAATGTTTCATATGTGGGCGTGAAGATCATTTCGTAAAGAATTGCCCCAAATTGATAAATGCCAATGCCCCACAGAGACCTACTCCTCAGGCCCAGCTGCATCAGATGCAAGCCTCCCTTGAAGGGCCACTAATTAGTCAAGGGAGACTTGAAGCCCCACCAACGAATGCCCGAATCTATACCATGACAAAGGAACAAGTGGCTGCAGAAGCCTCCAATGTGGTCACAGGTCAGATAACAAGCTTATGTAATGATGTTTATGTTCTTTTTGATACGGGTGCCACGCATTCTTTTGTGTCTATGTCGCATGCTAGGAAGTTAGGGGTTCGTTTAGAGCCAATGAGACAGGGATTCACTACGACACTACCCTCCGGGGAAGTGATATTATCCACGCATTGTTTGCGTGTAGTACCCCTATGGATTTCTGATAGGGAACTTTTCGTCGACCTCATTGTGATCGACATGCATGACTATGACATGATTCTTGGGATGGATTTCCTAAGCAAGTATAATGCCGTGATCGAATGCCGGAAACGAAAGGTGATCTTCCATCCTGAAGGTGATCAGAAATTTGTTTATGTTGGCGAGACCAGGAAGAAACCCCACATGTTGTTATCGGCAATGAAAGCAAGGAAGCTGTTAGCAAGTGGCTGTATGGGCTATCTGGCAAATGTTGTAGACAAAAGCCAAGAAGGAAAGACAAGAATTAAAGATGTGCATGTTGTTCATAAATATGAAGATGTGTTTCCTGATGATCTGACGAGTCTACCGCCAGAAAGAGAAGTTGAATTCGAGATTGAGCTCGCTCCAGGCACCGAACCAATCTCAAAAGCTCCTTACAGAATGGCCCCGGCAGAATTAAAGGAGCTTCACACGCAATTAAAGGAGTTGCTTGACAAAGGATTTATCAGGCCAAGTCACTCACCGTGGGGTGCACCAGTCTTATTTGTGAAAAAGAAGGATGGCACTATGAGACTCTGCATCGACTACAGAGAACTGAACAAGGTGACGATCAAGAACAAGTATCCGTTGCCTCGAATTGATGATTTGTTTGATCAGCTCAAGGGTGCATCGGTGTTCTCAAAAATTGATCTACGATCAGGATATCACCAGTTGAAGATTAAAGAAGGAGATATCCCCAAGATTGCGTTCAGGTCGAGGTATGGTCACCATGAATTTGTGGTTATGCCTTTCGGTTTGACGAATGCACCTGCTGCCTTTATGGATTTAATGAACAGGGTATTCAAGGATTTTCTCGATAAATTTGTTGTTGTATTTATCGACGATATTCTTGTCTACTCGAAGAGTCAGGAAGAGCATGAGGAGCATTTAAGGATCGTGCTGGAGAATTTAAGAAGACACCAGCTTTATGCTAAGTTCTCTAAATGTGAGTTTTGGCTTGATAAATTGTCATTCCTAGGGCATGTCATTTCAAAGGATGGGATAATGGTAGACCCTACGAAAGTAGAAGCTGTACTCAATTGGAAGCAACCGATGAATGCAAGTGAAATAAGGAGTTTCTTGGGTCTAGCAGGTTACTATCGGAGATTCGTAGAAGATTTCTCCAAGATAGCAGCTCCACTCACGAACTTAACTCGCAAAGGAAGGAAGTATGAATGGACGGATGCATGTGAAAAGAGTTTTCAAGAGTTGAAGAAAAGATTAACGACGGCTCCAGTGTTGGCAATTCCTGAGGGAAATGATGGGTTCGTAATCTATAGTGATGCATCCAAGATGGGCCTAGGAGCTGTATTGATGCAAAATGAAAAGGTGATTGCTTATGCTTCAAGGCAACTAAAGGATTATGAAAAGAACTATCCTACTCATGACCTCGAGTTAGCAGCAGTCGTCTTTGCATTAAAGATATGGAGACACTATTTATATGGGGTCCAATGCAAGATATTCACTGATCATCAAAGTCTGAAGTATTTCTTCACGCAAAAAGACCTGAACATGAGACAACGAAGATGGCTAGAGTTGGTGAAGGATTATGACTGTGAAATCCTTTATCATCCTGGTAAAGCTAACCGAGTAGCTGATGCTTTAAGTAGGAAGTCAGTTGCCACATTGATGTCTATGCAAGCAATGTCTCCACCTTTAAGGAAGGAAATTTTAGACTTCGGTCTAGAACTTATAGCAGGTCAACTATCAACACTCTCTCTTGCTCCGATAATGTATGATGAAATTCGGAGTAAGCAAGATGACAACGTAAGCCTTGTAAGGATTAAGCATGAAATAAAAGAGGGAAAATGTCAAGAGTTTCGTATTGCTGATGACGAAACTCTGTACCTTAAGGATCGTTTATGTGTTCCCAATGTTGATAATTTAAGGGAGAGGATCTTGGCAGAAATTCATGACACTCCTTACTCTATTCATCCAGGTGCAACGAAGATGTATAATGATCTAAAGGGTAACTTTTGGTGGTTTGGAATGAAACGTGATGTTGCAAAGTATGTGAAGAAATGTATGACATGTCAGCAAGTAAAAGCTGAACACCAGAAACCGGGTGGTGAACTACAGTCTATTCAAATACCTGAATGGAAGTGGGAGGAAATAGCAATGGATTTCATTACCGGCTTACCCAGAACTACGAACGGCTATGATGCAATTTGGGTAATTGTGGATCGGCTGACGAAGACGGCGCATTTCATTCCTATCAAGATCACTTATTCCATGGAACGATTAGCGGAACTCTATGTTAAGGAGATTGTACGACTACATGGGATTCCCAAGTCAATTATCTCAGATCGTGATGGTAGGTTCACATCTAAATTTTGGAAAAGTGTCCAGAATGCAATGGGAACCAGGCTTCATTTCAGTACAGCTTTTCATCCTCAGACTGACGGCCAAACAGAGAGGACGAACTTGATTTTAGAAGATATGCTACGGGCATGTTCTCTCGATTTTAAGACCAGCTGGTGTAAAATGTTACCATTAGCAGAGTTTGCTTACAACAACAGCTTTCAGGCAACAATTGGAATGGCACCATATGAAGCACTGTATGGACGAAAATGCAGGTCACCTATATGTTGGCATGAAGCTGGTGAAAAGAAGTTGATGGAAAGTGTTGATGCTGAAAGAACCGACTTTGTAAATGAAACTTCTGAGATGATAAAGTTGATAAGAAAAAGAATAGAGACTGCTCAAAGCCGTCAAAAGAGTTATGCTGACAAAAGAAGAAGACCTTTAGAGTTCGCTGTAGGCGAATATGTGTTCTTGAAAGTTGCACCAATGAAAGGGGTTATGAGGTTTGGGAAGAAAAGCAAGTTAAGCCCAAGATTCATCGGTCCTTATGAAATTGTTAAACAAGTAGGCAAAGTAGCTTATCAGCTGAAGTTGCCATCTGAAATGTCCGCAATACACGATGTATTTCATGTCTCCATGCTGAAGAAGTATGTTCCGGACCCTACGCATGTGATTGAGCCACAAGTGATCGAGATACGAGAAGACCTAAGTTATGAAGAAAAACCAATGAAGATACTCGATCGAAAAACTTGGACTTTGAGGAATAAAGAGATTCCATTGGTCAAGGTGTTATGGCGAAATCAGCAAGTTGAAGAAGCTACATGGGAACGTGAAGATGACATGAAAGTTTTGTATCCACATTTGTTCTAAGTTTCGAGGACGAAACTTTTATAAGGTGGGGAGAATTGTAACACCCGCCTATTTTTATATAACGGACCACGTTAAGTTAGTAACGCTATTAAGGAATGTTATTAATAAATAATGTTATATGATATGATATGTGATGTGCATGTTACTAATTTTTTTTTTATGTCAAGATTTGTGACAGGTGACGACCGCATGGAATCGTTGTGCTCAAGGGTGCATCGGTGTTTTCCAAGATTGATCTACGATCAGGGTATCACCAGTTGAAGATTAAAGAAGGAGATATCCCCAAGACAGCTTTCAGGTTGAGGTATGGTCACCATGAATTTGTAGTTATGCCTTTCGGTCTGACAAATGCACCGACCACCTTTATGGATTTGATGAACAGGGTATTCAAGGATTTCCTCTATAAATTTGTTGTTGTATTCATCGATGATATTCTTGTCTACTCTAAGAATCAAGAGGAACATGAGGAACATTTAAGGATTGTGCTGGAGACTTTGAGAAGACACCAGCTATATGCTAAGTTCTCTAAATGCGAGTTTTGGCTTGATAAAGTGTCACTCTTGGGGCATGTTATTTCAAAGGATGGGATTATGGTGGACCCGGCCAAAGTAGAAGCCGTACTCAATTGGAAGCAACCGATGAATGCAAGTGAAATAAGAAGCTTCTTGGGTCTAGCATATTACTATCGGAGATTTGTAGAAGATTTCTCCAAGATAGCAGCTCCACTCACAAACTTGACTCGCAAAGGAAAGAAGTATGAATGGACGGATGCATGCGAAAAGATTTTTCAAGAACTGAAGAAAAGATTAACGACGGCTCTAGTGTTGGCAATTCCTGAGGGAAATGATGGGTTCGTAATCTACAGTGATGCATCCAAGATGGGCCTAGGAGCTGTGCTAATGCAGAATGAAAAGGTGATTGCTTATGCTTCAAGACAACTAAAAGACTACGAAAAGAACTATCCTACTCATGATCTCGAGTTAGCAGCAGTTGTTTTTGCGTTGAAGATATAGAGACACTATTTGTATGGGGTCCAATGCAAGATCTTCACTGATCATCAAAGTCTGAAGTACTTCTTCACGCAAAGAGACCTGAATATGAGGCAACGAAGATGGCTAGAGCTGGTGAAGGATTATGAATGTGAAATCCTTTATCATCCTGGTAAAGCTAACCGAGTAGCTGATGCTTTAAGTAGGAAGTCAGTTGCCACATTGATGTCGATGCAAGCAATGTCTCCACCTTTAAGGAAGGAAATTCTAGACTTTGGTTTAGAACTTGTAGCAGGCCAGTTATCAGTACTCTCTCTTGCTCCGACAATGTATGATGAAATTCAGAGTAAGCAAGATGGCGACGTAAGCCTTGTAAGAATCAAGCAAGAAATAAAAGAAGGAAAATATCAAGAGTTTCGTATTGCGGATGACGGAACTCTGTGCCTTAAGGACCGTTTATGTGTTCCCAATGTTGATGATTTAAGGGAAAGGATCTTGGCAGAAATTCATGATACTCCTTACTCTATTCATCCAGGTGCAACAAAGATGTATAATGATCTAAAGGGTAACTTCTGGTGGTTTGGAATGAAACGTGATGTTGCAAAGTATGTAAAGAAGTGTATGACATGTCAACAAGTAAAGGCTGAACACCAGAGACCTGGTGGTGAACTGCAATCTATCCAAATACCAGAATGGAAATGGGAAGAAATAGAAATGGATTTCATTACCGGTTTACCCAGAACTATAAACGGTTATGATGCAATCTGGGTAGTTGTGGATCGATTGACGAAGACGACACACTTTGTACCTATCAAGATCACTTATTCTATGGAATGGTTAGCGGAGCTCTATGTTAAGGAGATTGTACGACTTCATGGGATTCCCAAGTCGATTATCTCAGATCATAATGGTAGGTTCACATCTAAGTTTTGGAAGAGTGTCTAGACTACAATGGGAACCAGGCTTCATTTCAACACGACTTTTCATCCTCAGACTGACGGCCAAACAAAGAGGACGAATTTAATTCTAGAAGATATGCTACGGGCATGTTCTCTCGATTTTAAGACCAGCTGGTGTAAAATGTTGCCATTAGCAGAGTTTGCATACAACAACAGCTTTTAGGCGACAATTGGAATGGCACCATATAAAGCGCTGTATGGACGAAAATGCAGGTCGCCTATATGTTGGCATGAAGCTGGTGAAAAGAAATTGATGGAAAGCGTAGATGCTGAAAGAAAAGACTTTGTGAATGAAACATCTGAGATGATAAAGTTGATAAGAAAAAGGATAGAGACCGCTCAAAGCCGTCAAAAAAGTTATGCTAACAAAAGAAGAAGACCCTTAGTGTTCGCTGTAGGCGAATATGTATTTTTGAAAGTAGCACCAATGAAAGGAGTTATGTGGTTTAGGAAGAAAAGCAAGCTAAGCCCAAGATTCATCGGTCCTTATAAAGTTGCTAAATGAATAGGCAAAGTAGCTTATCAGCTAAAGTTGCTTTCTGAAATGTCTGCAATGCACGATGTATTTCATGTCTCCATGCTTAAGAAGTATGTCCCAGACCCTACGCATGTGATTGAGCCACAAGTGATCGAGATACAAGAAGATTTAAGTTATGAAGAAAAACCAACGAAGATTCTCGATCGGAAAACAAAGACTTTGAGGAATAAAGAAATTCCATTGGTCAAGGTGTTATGGCGAAATCAGCAAGTTGAAGAAGCTACATGGGAACGTGAAGATGACATGAAAGTTTTGTATCCACATTTGTTCTAAGTTTCGAGGACGAAACTTTTATAAGGTGGGGAGAATTGTAACACCCGCCTATTTTTATATAACGGACCACGTTAAGTTAGTAACGCTATTAAGGAATGTTATTAATAAATAACGTTATATGATATGATATGTGATGTGCATGTTACTAATTTTTTTTTTATGTCAAGATTTGTGACAGGTGACGACCGCATGGAATCGTTGTGCTCTAGTGTTCATGTGAAATTATAAATATATGATTATTTATGATGCAATGATGTGTGAATGTTTTATGTTATGGCATTTATTGACAGATCGGCAGGCCAAAGAGGGAAAATCGGCAGGCCGAAAAGGGAAAATCGGCAGGCCGAAGAGGGAAAATCGGCAGGCCGAACAAAGCTGACAAACAGTCAGCAGAAATCTCTCCAGAGTTATGACTGAGTTAATTACGTTAATTGGGTGAATTAATGTGATTAATTGGCATAATAATGGAATGTTTTTATCAGTTAAGGAAATTAAAGGAATAGATTTGTATTATATTAAGAGGTTTCCTATTTTTAGAAGGTAAATTTAAGGTAAGATTGATAATGTTTGACCTTCCTTTTTTTTTTCCTCCTTTCCCACCCCAATCACTCTCTTATCAGTCAGATTTTTCTGACTTAATGAAGGCCATGAATGCTCATTATGTTTATTACGTTAAAAGAAAATTAATTAACGTTTCTTCTTTTTATTAATTTTTTTTCTCTCTCTCAAAAGTCTGAGACATTTTTTCTAACTTTCTAATCTTCCTCTTCTTTTCTTCTTCACGAAATTTCTCTCTCCCGTGAAAATTTTTGAGTATATTGAAAGAAAAAGTTTTGTTTCGTTGGTGAATTCAAGAATTTCGAGAAGAAACTTCAAGGTATGAATTCAGTTTTTTTGGTAAATGTAAGAAGATGTTCTTCTCTTCAAACTTCGCCTACGATATCCTCTCTAGGTATTGTGTTTTGTTTTGTGTTTTTATTATGATGCTCATGAGTATTATGTGTGATGTTTCTTCACGTTTTATGTCATTTTAACGTTTTATGAAAAATGAATATTCTGTCTTCTACCCCTCACAGTAAAATGTTACTGTTTAATTTTGAAGGTATGAAAAATGTAATGATTATTCTATAGGTAAAGAATGATGTTTTCGTGAAAAGTTGTTAATTATGCTTATGTATGAGTATGTAAGATGGATGTATTTTATGATTATGAAATGTTTTGTTTTATTTAAAAGATAATTATGTTTAGATGTAGGGTTTTGAATAATATTTAAAATATGAGATGAGTGTATGGATATTTTATGATAAGTATTGATTTTTTTATTGCATCTTAAAATGGATATATGGCATGGACACTTAAGGAAGCGAGCACAACGAGACCACGGTGTCGTCACCAAGTGCAATATTAAGGTTAAGTAAGCTATCGATAAAGTAAGTACATTCTCACCTGCAACATGACACTTTTTCAAGGTTTAATGATATGTTTACAAGGATTTTCATGATGATTTTATGATGATTTTTCTTAAAGGATTTCTTATGAAAAGTTTTTCATGATTTAAAGTTATGCATGTATGATGATTATGGTATGTTTCAAAGTATGAAAATTATGTATATATGTATCACCTAATAAGTGTTGCACACCCAATGTTATAAAATGATATGTTATGATGTCATGTTTGGTTTGGGATTAGCTACCCTTCTCCTCTCATGACGGCGCGCCAATGATGATGTTTATGGTGCAACACTTGGGCCCTTAAGAATAAAATATATATATATATGGAATAAATTTTAAAATGGTCAATATTATGAAAGATATGTTTCTATGAAATTGTGCTTAAGGCACTTTTATGATACGATGACAATGATGATGAGGATGATGTTTATGAAATGTTTTAAATTGTGAGAATTTTATGTACTTACTAAGCATTAGCTTATTCATGTTTTATACGTCATGTTGCAGATAAGGGTAAGAGAGTCATGGAATAGGTGGAGGACATGGAACGGCGTGTGAGCAACATGAACGATGAATTGTAACCGGAAGCACGCCAAGAAGAAATGAATTTATGATTTAATAAAATTATATATTTTGAACATATTATATGTTGAGTTTTTTTTAAGAATACTTATATTATGGTTTTATAAGTTATTTTATCATTTTTTTTATGAAATATGAACTTCCGCTATATTTTACGTAAAGTTAGAACGTTTTAAATTTTTCTTCCAAAGTAGATTTGGTCTCGGACGGCCTGCCGAACTCCGTGTCTGGCCTGCCGAAGACCAGAAGATCGGCCGACCGATCTATTTTTCGGCCTGCCGAACCTGGATGAATTTTTGGTCCGAATTACAAAGCTTCTGCCGGCCTGCCGGTGGAAGACGCTCTGGCTTGCCGATGTTGTTCGGCTTGCCGAAGTCCCAAGTTCGGCCTGCCGAACCGTGGGAATAAGTGGATTTCAAAGATGTGATGATCAAAGTGATTTAATGTGAGATTTTAATAAGTCTTGATTTTACTATTGGATTATCAATTATTATTAAATAAGTTCATGAATAATTTAAGTATAAACGAATAAATTATGTTATGGAATAAAATTAAACTATGTTCTTCGAAACAACGTAAGATTTAAAAAAAAAAATTGTATGAATGGATCCTGGTAATGTAAGTTTAAGTACTTTTAAAATCTATAGTACGATTGAGTTGATATTATCTATGAGTCTAATTATTTAAGCATGTATGAATGTAAGTATGTAACGATATCTGTGACGTCCGAATTAAGGGGCGTTACATATACACTCTAGAGGAAGTAGGTTCAAGACATAGCTAGGCATTTTGGGTTAAAGAGTATCCCAGAAAACGCACAGAGATGGACAAGGAGCGAGAAGGGTATGAATGTAGCCATGGATAACAAAGACATCCCAAGATATGAAGCTTGAAATAATTAGTTGGAGATTGAAATGTTATGATATGGAGAAGAGAGACGAGGCATTGGACTGGGCATGTGATTAATGCGATAGACAATAGCGAAGAACTTGTAAAACCAATTAGACAAAGGAATTAAAGCATAAGAGGGGAGAGAAAGACAAGTTTGAACAATATGACGATGATGACGCTTGGAGTACCCATTATGTTCCGGTGTGTAAGGTAGAGAAGTGAGATGAAAAATGCCATGAGTAGCAAGAAAGGAAGAGAGTGCACAACACCTACCCCCCTCCCAATTATCAGAGTATAGTGTTATAATTTTCTAATTGAAGAAGTTTTCAACGAATGCTTTAAATCAGATGAAGACATTAGATACATGATATTTTAATTTGAGTATGCAAAACCATATATATTTTATGAAATAGTTGACAAGGATAACATAATATTTATAATCATCAATAGAAGAAATAAGGAAGTTGTACACATCAGAGAAAATAATTTCAAGATGGACAAAGGAGATAAGAGTAGAAATTGAGAGAGATAATTTGTGGCTTTTATCGTATTCGCAGGCAATACAATTAAAGTTTGAGGACAAAGGACTCAATAGTTGTAACATAAAGTTGCAGACAATATGCCTAAGAACTGAAGACAACGGTGACCTAAGCTATGATGCTACTCGAACGAAGTGGTCTTGACACTTGTGAAAGCAACTAACAGAGAAAACTTCATAGGAGAATTTGGCAATTCATACACACCATCCTTAGACCACCTTGCAAAAGAATTTTTCCCGCATATAGATCATTCACATGAAAAGAAGTGGGTAAGAGTTCAATAGAAGTATTATTAGAATTACAAAATTAAAATATAGAAATAAGATTCTTTTCCATAGAAGGAATACAAAGAACATTGTCTAAAGAGAAGGTTTTAGTGGGTGTGGAGAGGGATATAGAATCGGTATGGATGATAAAAAGACCCGTGTCATTGCTAGTCACACTTTCTTGAAGACCATCATAAGAAATTTGAAGACAGAAATTGCTCAATTAGGTAGTGACATGATGCAATGCTCCACTATTAAGAAGCCAAAGTGGTTCGCAAGTTATGGTAGTGTTGGCAACATTTGCACGAGGATGCCATTATGTAGATGCATGTGGCTTCCATGAAGTAGAGGGGTGAGTTTTCAGAGCTAAATTTGGAGTCAACGGTAATAAACGAAAAAAATGGCATTGTTGAATAATGTGCATTTGTTCACAACACCCTTAACAACAACCCAAAAAAGGTCTAGGTGAGGGACGACCACCCCTTTTTAGGCATGGCCGGTGCTAGAAAGTGTTATGGGCCAGGCTAGACCAAGTCGAGTTAGCTATGGGTAGTAGTGGAGTTGGCTGGTTGAGATACGCGGAGAACAGACTCTTTGTTGATTAGTTTCTCATGAAGCTCGTCAAAGGAGATAGTTGTGTGTCGATCGTTGATCACATCAACAATGGGTTGATAATCTTTATTGAGACCATCAAGAATTTCCTCAATAAGATTTTCTTTGTCCATAGGCTTGCCAAAGGCGCAAGCTCATCGGCACGACTTTTAATGAATTATATATACTTTGATATTGTCTAAGAGCCCTTATTAACATGCTTTATTTTTTGATATGACCACAGGAGGGTTGAGCATAAGCATTCACAAAAACATTCCAAGCATCAAAGGAAGTAATATTTTGTGTGATAAGGGGAATGAAAGAGGGGGAGAGGTACCTAACTATTGCACCAAAAATTAATTTATCTTGACAAACCCATGCCTAGTATGCCGGATTTAGAGAGGTGACATTATTGACATGACAGTGACTGGAGGAGGATGATGAGACCCATTAATGAATTTTTAAAGATCGTAGCCAATGAGAATAGTTTCTAGTTGAAGTTTCCAAAAGAGATAATTGGCGGGCATCGACGGTGATAGGGGGATTATGCGGCGGCATTGGTGGTATAGACCGCAGGACAACAACAACTAGTGGTGGGTTCTACAGTGGGGAGAGGGTGTCTAGGGACGATGAGGCATAGAAGTGGACTGGGTGTAGCAGTAGTGACAACGAAGTTAAAGCAGGAGCAAAGGTGAACGGCGGCAGCTCAGCAATGGTAGCGAGGAAGTGGTGGCATGATGAAATTACTAGAAGAAAAAAAGAACCCTAGTCTCAAGAAGATGGCTGTGATACCATGTAGAGAATAATAAAGAGTAGAAGATATGGTATAGCCTTTTTATTATATAAACTAGGTACTTATAAAGTTTACAAAAGCAATCCTAAAAATTAAGTTACAATTCAAAAATTGAAAAGAAGGAACTTGATGGCAGGAAACTAACTTGATGATAAGAAGAAAGAAATCTAAATTCTTAATATTTACAAAATTTAAATTAATAAATATAATTTATTTCATATTATCTTTAGGATTGGCACATTGTCTAGTCTATTAATCATATTGAAATCTAGAAAATAAATATAAAATAATTTATATTTAAAAAATTAAATCATTATGACAAATTATTACATTTTTAAGTATAAACTCTAGAAAGCACTACAATAAATAATACATAAATTTGTTATTTTAAAACGACACCTACAAACACTAGAATCTACGGTCATAATAGAAAATGAATGTAATTAGTAGAATGAAATGATGGACATGAAAATAATGGCCTAAGATCACCTTTATTATCTTCACCACCATTAGTTAGTTAGGTTATGATGGAAAGTACATGACAAACAACCAATCAATAAACTAAGTGCAAAAAAAAAAATAACAAAACCAAAATTTATAATGGTTCACTCTTAAATGAGCTACGTCTACTTTGAGATGGTCACTATATTGGATCAAAGTTTATAAGATAAATTGAATAAAATGTTTCTTGAGTTATTTCTACAAAGTAATGGCAAGTAAAATGGGATAAGGTCCCTACTAAATGGTCCTCTCCCTCTATTTGTAGAGGTTAGATAAGATACTAACATGAGCAATTACCACTCTTTTCCTCTAATCGTAGGATTGTTGAGCATGGTAGTGGTGCAAAGTAGTAGACGGTTACAACGTAGTCACATGCCCATGTTCTTTTAGTAGTGGTAGTCTTTAAGACATGTCCTTAAAGATAGGAGTGAGCTTGAGAAGTCCGAAATTGTTAGCCATCATTATAAATTACTAAACCATAAGTGAGCAACAAGTGGAGAGCAACGAGTAGTGAGTAATGAATGACGAGTGGTGAATGATGAGCCATCAAGTGAAAATGATGTCAACTAGTGGTGATCCAACTTGATACAAGTGAAGCTACAAGTGGCGAGCCAACAAGTGACGAGGTAGCAAGTGACAAGCCAATGAGTGATAAGTGGCAAGTAGCAAATGACAAGTGATGAATCGATGAGTGGCAAGTGATGAGGAGTGAGGAGCAAGTGGCTAGTACCCTTTCAAGCTTGTAACAATGACTAACAACTAATGAGTAGCAAAGTGTGGCCAATGACTCACCACTTCTCATGCATGAGAGGTTGTTGGTGAGTAGGCAACTAGGCGACCATCGGGTAGTCAACTAGGTGACCTTCAAACAGTCGACTAGATGACCATCAATGGTGGATGTCAAATAGACAACTAGCTAATCAGTATGGACATATGACTACTTCCAAGTATAGTGATCACTAAACCGTGTGTTGTTGTGAGTGGTAGACGAAGTCTAACCCCAACAATTTCATGTTGATTCTATTCTTATAAATAGGTGGTGTAGTGTACTTTTTTACTATAGTTTATGTTCATTTTTTGACAAAAAAACATCTTACCATGTGTTTGGTAGTTTTAACAAAACTAATTAGTTCTAACTATAGTGTAAAGCTCTCAACAACCACAGTAAAAAGCAAAAAAATTAATACAATGTAAAGCCTCTCACATGTTCCAATTCTTAAAGTTAAAACTTTAGTTCTAACCAACATATCAAACGACCTATTAATGATCTTCAAAAAACTTTTTTTTTCCAATTCATAAGTTGATATATAATAAGTGAAAGTGTTGGGATATATTTAAGAAAGGGTTATTAACACTAATTCCCCTAAACTTTATGGTCTTCCTCACTTTGCCCCCTAAACTTTAAAAAACACCACTTTATCCTTTGAACTTTTAAAACTCTTCACTTTGCCCCTTGAATTTAAAAAATCACTATTTTGCCCTTATTTCAAAGCTTCTCATTTTGTCTCGTATTTTCTAATTTTTCATTCAAATAGAAATAATTAAACCTATGTAATTTGCACATGAGTCACTCATAAGGGTAGAAATGAGATTTTATCACTCAGATTTTGTGTTATGTTTACATTCTCATTAAAAAAAAAATTATCTACTCCCATTTAAGAATAGCTTGTATGCATATTTTTTGCCGATATTATTTGCTAATATCTTTTCATAATTTATGTGTAACTTATCTTCTTTAGTATTCAAATTCAGATATTGACAAACAATATCAACTTATTAAATAAATTACACATTAAAAATGAGAAAAATGTATAGAAAAACCCTTCCTAAATAAGAGTTCAAATAAAAAACAAATATATCAAGTGAGAGTATAAACGTAAAATAAAACTTAGGAGTGATAAAGTCTCCTTTTTGTCCTTATAAATAACTCATGCATGAATTACATGGGCTTAAGTCTATCTATTTGAACAGAAAGTTAGAAATTTAGAAGACAAAGTGAGGAGATTTAAAAGTTTAGGGGTAAAATGGTGATTTTTAAAATTTAAGAGTAAAGAGAGGAGTTTTGAAGGTTAAGAGGATAAAGTATTGATTTTCCAAGTTTAGGGGCCAAAGTGAGCGAGATCCTAGAGTTTAGGGACCATTAGTGCTAATAACCTTTTAAGAAAAGGCATAAAACTTTTATGTTCTTAAGCGAGCATTCTTGTACACCTGTCTTGAAGAAAAACTATAAAAATAAAATTTGGGCAACGATGAACCTAATTATGTTTGATCATGCAGTTTACAAGACTCAACATAAAATCAAATAAAAGAAAAAAAGAAAAGACTTAGAACTCTTCTTCTTCTTCTTCTTTAGGCTCGATTAGGACTCTACTAGTTAAGTGCCTTGCAAATACACCACTCTAACCATGCTATAGAGCCAAAATCATTAATAGGGTATTTGGGAAGTGTAGTTAGAATCAATGATTGGAACAAATTTTGGCTTAAAATACTGTTGCATATGAAAGCTTTACACTATAATAACTTTTTAGTAAGTGACAGCTTTTCACTATTTATTGGTTAGAAACAATTAGTTTTGTTGAGGAAATTTGCTACGAACCAAGCAAAATAACAGAGAACGAAAAAAAAAAAAGGAAAATCACACCAAGAATTTTATACAAGTTCACTAATTTGGCTACGTCCGATTCTTGCCACCTTAGATTCCACTAATAGTAGAAGTAATTCGTCATAGTGAAATTACTCAATCACTCTTATGTTTCTCTTACGCTCAAAAGATCATTACAAGCCTCACATAGAGGTGTCAAAAGTGCCTAGCTAGGGGCCCATGACGGGCTTGTATTGTACCAAACCTAGCCCCCTACTATAAAGGGTCATGCTTAGGCCATGCCAAAAGGAACCTTGGCCCAAGCCCTAGACCTTAAGGGGTCATGCTAGGCCTGGGCTCAGGACCTATAGGGCCCTATAGAGGCCCACCCTATAATTTTTAATTTTAAAATTTCATTTTTTGTTTATTTTTAAAATAAATTTTAATAAAAAATTAATGTATAAAATCATGAAACTATGAAGTGTAAAGAAATACTTCTAAATATTGTATACAATTTTAAAAAATAGAAATTCTTATTTTTTTAATGTGTGATTTAAGCAAGTTTATATTTAAATTCTTAGTATGTGTATAGACTTGATAAATATGGGAAAGCAAAAATTGCACAAATAACTATTGAGTTTAGTGGTTGATAGACTCTTATTTCTTCTAAAGATTTGAGGTTTAAACCTCAAAGAGCTCAAAATAGGGGTATTTTCTTTAACACTTAAAGGGCCAAGCTTCAAGGGTCTTTGGCGTGCCTGGGCCGGGCAGAGACCGTTACATGCTTGGACCACCCCTGGCCCTTTACGGGCCAAGGCCATGCTGGTCCTATAGGCCTGGAGGGTCAGGCCGAGCCCTGGCCCATCAAGCATGCCATGCCAACCTAGCCCGCTATAGTATAGGGTGTAGCGGGCTAGGTTGGGCTGGGTTGTGCCTTGCACTATTGTTAATGGCCCAGCCCATTTGACACCTCTAGCCTTACACTCTCAATTTTCTCTCAAAAAATTCGTCTACCTAAGTCTCCATAACATTGGGTATTTATAGTGTACAAGAAATGAGGGGAAAAACCCTCAGAAAGTCGACTCAAAATTCGCATCAGCACACTGACGCTGAGGCACTACCTTTCTACGCCACTTCAAATTGTACCGTGCCTTTGCACGCTGGCGATGTGGTTCCCTTTTTTGGTGTTGCGGCTCCGTGACTAGATTTTGAAAGCATCGCGCTGCCCTGCTTGTTATCCCTCCTAGCCAGTGCCACGATGCCCATGGTTGGGGTTATGTCACCTAAAACCCTTTTTTTTTCTTTTTCTCCAATTTGTTTCTTCTTCAAACTTCAATTGATTAGACTCCACATCTTCAACAGGTTTTAATCCATAGCCAAATACCCTTTAATTTAGAATGGCATTTTCTAGTTTTACCATCAAAATCAATCTAATTCAACTGTACTCTAGTTCAATTAACTTTGCGGAGAAATTCCGAAGGCCATGATAGTTCTTTATTGTTTTATTTTTATTTTATTTTTTTCTCCCTATTGGCCAGAAAGCCTTATCAAAGGCACTAATTAGTCTGTATGCAATCGTTGTACATTTGTTGAAATTATTGTAATCTTTTTTGACGTATTCAATCTCTTTTTTTTTCTCAGTTTGCATTGAGATGATTAAGGGGACATTATATCAGATATTCATGATGTAGATTGAAAATTAACTTCTATTTATTTAACCTCATTTTTGTGTTTATTACAGTGATGCTTAGAGTGTAACTAACGTTTACTTTGACACCCTTATTTCATATACTCGCGTGTGTCCAAACCATTGTGTCGCCCTTGTGACCGTGACAAGCAAGAGCTTGCATTGTTACACTAAGGTAACCCATAAAGTTACTTTGGTTACTGGTACAAAAGGTAGCCTGCCATGTTATTTTCAGTAACTTTTTTAGGAGAATTTTCAAATATAACTTGAAACTTAATTTTTATAAATACGACGCATATTTAAGTATGTTACAACTTAAATAAGTATTATTAATGATGACGTACCATAACTTTTAAATATGACATAAATAAATATATTTTTAAAAGTGTTATATAATATGTAATTTTCTCTCCCTCTTTTTTAAGGCACTATCTACGACCAGAGATACAGAATAATCTTGTAACCAACGACCAATGGAAGCCATATCCTGTTAAGTTACTATGGATGGTGGTAGCTTGTCAGGTTACAGAGGATGACATGTGTTGTGTCGTCATTCTTCTTCTTATTATCCTTTGTTTATATCGTTACATATTCATTATTACATAATGTGTTGTGTTTCCATTCTTCTTCTTCTTGAAACTTATATATATATCTACAAAATTGAAAATCAAATCGCTAAATCTTATATATATATCTAAATGTCAAATTGAAACTTATATATATATATCTAAATGTCAATTCAGATAACAATTTAAATCGCTAAATCAAATCTTAATTTAAATCATACTAACTTAAATCAAATCATTAATTTGAATCTATTTACCAAACAGACCTGTAAAATATTCACAACTTATGGCCATATTTTAATTCCACAAAGGCTATATATCTCATCATCTAGTTATTTCTTTGGACTGCAATAAGCGATCTTGGTTTCGGCTTTATGGTTTTGCGTAATTTAGACATATGGCAAAATAAATTTTTTATATTTTACCAGTAGAAAAAATCTGTACTGTTATAAGAACTAGTCTAAATTTTTTAATCAAACAGAAAAACTCTTACAATAATTACTACGTAATTTTTTTATTCTGAAAACATTTAGAAAAAGGTTGCTGTAAGTTACTGAAAACATTTTAGTGTCTTACAAATACGAAACTTCTAACCATGCTATTGGGCCAATATGATTAATTTGACTTGCATTTTCCTGTGTTACCGTCAAAATCAGTCTACTTCAACTATACTCTATTTCAATAAACTTTGTCGATAAATTCCCAAGGCCATGATATTTCTTTAATTTCTTTTTATTATTATTTTCCTTATTGGCCAGATATAGCCTACTAAAGGCGCTTAGACCTGTATGTGATCTTTTTTTATTTGTTGAAACTGTTTGAATGTGGTTTGGCATAAATATTAATTTACAACGGAGAAAAAGTAATTGCACCCAAAATGGTGGGGAGAAACGTAAAACAACAAAAATCATTAGAAGCGAGATCAGGGACTAGAACTTTTTAATAAAAACGTGCAAAGTTGGGATTGAAAACGACAGGTTCTCGTCTGAATCACGCCCGAGCTTGTCCCGAAAGCCTTTCAATACTGCTCATATTTAGTTCTTTGTAAATTGCAACAGAAGGGGAGAGAGAGAGGGAGAGGGAGAGGGAACAAACACCAAATTATGTTTGAAAAAAAGAAGAGAGAGAAAGTGAGATATTGATAAAGATTCATTGCACGTTGAAGCAAAATAGTCACACGTCAAGCAGTTAACATTTTTTATCAGTTTTGTTATCATTGAGCTGCGGTCGTGAGGTCATACACAGAAGCTGCTGCACAAAGTCATTGCCGCTACTATTACATGTCGGCTTCGACACAAGCACCTTCCGACCCCTCGAATGGATCTTAATACTGCTACAAATTTTCTTCGGATTAAATTTTGACGAATTTTCTGATTGGGTCAGAAAAAAAATATTCTACCAAAAAGGCAGTTATATAGTCCTTACATGTTTATCAAGTTGTGTTTAGCTATAATATTGCTTTTTACTTTATTATGATTTTTCAGAAATTTGAGCATTACAACTCTAAGATTTGTTTTTCATAGACTTTTACCCATTTCTCCTAAAGTTAATATTCGTCTTTTTTTTGGTAGAACCTTAATTTTGGTTATTTTTTTTAAAAAAATAACCAAAGTATCACCTGTGTTTTATTGACGTTTGCCCCTCTTACTATGCAAATGTCAAAGACATCACATATGTCAGTAAAATCGAATCAAAATAGCCCCTAAATTTTTTTTTTTTTTATAATACCAAGATGTTATATACATTTTAAAACATTAATAAAGCAAGATATTAAATAAAAACAATTTTAAAAAAATTAAAACCTCTCAAGGCAATTGAAGTATTTGTCTGATTGAAATATTTATTTGAATAGCTTTAAAATATTTTTGTTTAATTTTTTATTTAAATCATATCCAAAATAATATTTAACATTGATTAGAAAGAGTAATTTAAGTATTTTAAAAATTTATATCACTTTAAAGGACATTTTGAGTCTGATTGTATAAATACATGAGGCGTTCTATGCATTTGTATAATAAAAAAGATTAAAATAATATTTAGATAAAATATAGGGGTTATTTGACCATTTTTTGCTTTTCAATATTATAGACTTTCCCTAAGTATGGTGGGACCAGCTCATGTAGGCTCTCTGATATGTATCTGATTTATTATCTTCAGCAAAGTATGATGGAAATCGGCTCATACGTTTAGAATATGTCAAATCTTTACATATCACGCATTTATTTGCAAGGGACAGAGCTACAAACATAGCTCTTGGTTCTAGGAGACCGAGTAAAGCAAATTGCTAGGGCAAGTACAGAAAAGTATTCGTTTAAGGGAGATGTATCGGCTACCACATCTGTCTTCAACCTGCTAAAACCGGCCATGATAACGTACAGTCACGTGTATGGTTCAATGGTGTTCATTAATCGGCACGACGCTAGCGAGTTTACAGATTTATCAACAATCAATAGTTCACTGTATATTTTGCATAAAAAATTCATTGTAAATTTGTAATAATGTAGCGAGGATCTAAAATATTCATCAACACTCAACTAGTATTTTACATTGCTGACCTTTGGTTATAGTCTGGATTCGAATGTATGAGTTGCATACACCGTTGGTTATAGTCTGGGTCATCTCCTTTTTTAGATTTTTCACTCTGAACTTTTTCACAAGAGAGTTTTAACTAGGGAAAACACTAATGGGTTGTGTAGCTTATGTAACTATATAAAGCTTTGAACATTTGTAATGAAAAACAAAAAATTTTCGCAATAATTGTAACTGTTCTTCCATACATTCTATAAGGGAGTCCACCTTCTGCAAAACAAAGGGATGGGCCTCAGCCTTATATGAGACCTAGTTCATCTACGTATATTTTTTAATATCATAAACATTAAGATTTTGTTATATTTGTTAATAAATCAAAACTTCTTTTTTGCTATGTATCTAAACACGAATTTTAATTTTATACCCTATTTAAATTAACATTTTAAATACACATTCAAGTATAAATACAAATAACAATTTAAATCTTTACTGTTCAAATCAAAATAATCAAAACTAATTTACTGAACAGACCCATAGTAAATGCTCTTTAAACTAACACCTTTCTTAATCAATCTCTCACATCAAGACCGTAAATCCCTCCATTTTCAAAGGTCAAAAAAAAAAAAAAAAAGCTGTTTTGCCTTAGCGAGTCTCTACTTCTTGAGGATTATTATCTAATGTCATTTAATGATAGTTTTGTTTCTTTCCAGTATTAGTCCTTGAAGGGTTGTTTCACATTATATTATATATATATGTCATATGAATATATCGAATAAATAATTTAAATTTTGTAAATATTAACAATTTAGACTTTTTTTTTATATAGTTAGTTTTTTATTATCTAATTTTCTCCTTTTTTAAATATTTAAAATATAAACTTACTTAGTTTAAGATTATTCTTGTAAACACTGTAAATATTTAGCTTATTAAATGAAAAGTTATACCATATTTTCTTGTCTCTATTATCATCTATATAATATTCATAAATGTTGACATAGTATCCAACCATGTTAAATCTTTTTCTTATCTTCTATATTTTATTTTCTTATTTAATTTTCTATGTGGTACCAAAACAACACTTCTTGAGAGTGTATTCTCTATATTTAGGACAGTATCCTACCAGGATTGTCAATCTCTCTTCTTTTCTTATTCATTAAAATTCTCTCTCTTTCCCCTCTAATTTATCATTTTAAGTCTTCCACCCAAAAAAAAAAGAAAAAAAAAGGCAAAAAAATAAAATGAAGGCAAAAAAAGAGACAGAAAAGAAGAAGTTTTCTATACTCTTTTTTTCTTCTCTCTTTTTCTTGCCCTCTGATTTCTCCTCTCTTTTTGTTGCAAGTTCCTGCTATAGCCGCCCAATAATCACCGCCGCATCACAAACGATGCTGCGTACAGCCGTCGCCGCATCACACGTGTTGCCGCCATACAGCCTTTGCTGCCTAACAGCCGCCGCCGCCTAACTGCCACTGCCTCCATTGCATAACAGCCGCTGCCATCACCTCTTCTAAGTCCATCACCACATCTTGTTGTCGCCAAACATCTCAAAAAAAAATTCATTGATGGGTTTCCTCCACTTGCCACCATCCTGTCTTCGCTCACTCCCTCTCTTATAACTTAATCTACCACTAAGAAAAAGACTGGACTCTCTTCATAAAGCTCCATCTTGCAGGAGCATAATGAAGATACTAATTAAATAATATTAAATAATTTAAATTGTATAAATACTAAGAATTTAGATTCTCTTTCCCTTTTGTTATCTAATTAGTTTCCCATTATTTAGTTTCCTCTCTTTTTAAATATTTGAATTGTAAACTTACACAGTTTAGGATTGCTTCTTTTGAACTCTATAAATACTTAGTTTATTAAATGAAAAGCTATGCTATATTTTTCTCTCTATTATTCTCTATACAGTATCCGTAAATGTTGACATACTGCCAAATCACGTTAAATCTTCTTCTTTTTTATATTTTATTTTCTTATTTATTTTTTTATTATATATATTTATATATGTAGAAACAAGAAACGTAACTGCATGTATAATATTTTTTCAATATAACACTACCGATATAAAAGATATGAAAAAATTCAACTACCTCTCTCTACAACGGTCGTATTACATGAATAAGTATTATGTTTTGTTTTTCATTTCTATATATTACACATGACTTCAGCCTTTTGAAAGGTGAAAATTATATATGTATATTGCACATGACTTCAGCCTTTTGAAAGGTGAAAATTATATATGTATACCAAAGTTGGATTAGGATAAGGTAATTAGTATCCCTTGAATTACGATCAATCAATTATTTTACAGCCTAAACTTCAACAAGATATTATGACAGTTATCTATTACGGGTACTAACTAGACAACGTATTAATTTTAATATTCTAACGTTTTATTCCATTTGAAAATTTGAAATTTATAATGTGTGCCAAAGTTGTTCATTAAGAATTTAGTGCTATAAACTCTATACAAATTCTTGTTCTTTCCTTTTCTAATTTCTCTACAGCAAAGTAAGCACGATTATTTATGTAACGCTCCGAAATTTATTTAATATTATTGTAATGTAAAATGATGAATTAGTGTGCCATAATTAATGTTTCAACATTAATTTGATCATTTGGTTAGGTTTTGAATTTTAGGTTGTTTTGTTAATTTAATGAATTCTAATGATTCCTTATTATTTAAAATGTTATTTTGAGTTTTTAAAGCACAACAGTTTGTAAAATGTTAAAAATATTCCGTTTTATAAAACCATAGGTGGCACTTGATTTTCGCACAATAAAACTGCCCACCGTTTCTCTCTATTTATTCTCTCTCCTCTCCCTCTCTTTGGTTCACTCTCTCTCTCTCTCTCTCTCTCACCCATGAGTCTCTCTCTCACTCTCTCTCGCTCTCTCCTCTTCTCTCTCAATTTTTCTTCAAAATTTTGAAGAAAATCAAGCTCAAGCTTCGGGTTTTGGTGGATTGGAGGCTCGGGAGCTCAATTGAACGACCAAAAATGTGGATTGAAGCTTGAATGCGAGGTTAGTTTTGAAATTTCTAAAACTTTTTCAAAATTTTCAATTTTGTGCATTTTTAAAATCTAAGTTTGTTTGAGCTTAGAAAACCCTTGATTTGAGTTAAAGGAACTTAGAACACCTAGAATCTAAGCTTGGATTGAAGAAAAACAGATTTGATTCAAGATTTTTTATTTTTCCTCATTTTCTCCCATTTTTGGATTTTTGGGATTTTTGTGTTTAAATCTTGTTTAAATGAGTTCAAAAGTGTTCTGTTATGCTTTTCTATCATATATGATTGTTTTTCATGCCTGAGATTTGAGAAAAACAGGTTAAAATCAAGATTTGAATTTTGGGAGAACCAAAACCCGTGGCTGGGATTTATGGGTTTTTCTTGTTCGACAGGCCGAACTACGTGTTCGGCAGGCCGAACTCATCCGTTCGGCAGGCCGAACCTGAGAAATGTCCGGTCGACTGGACTTGGTTTTTGGTAGGCCAAACTGTACAGTTCGGCCGGCTGAAGCAAGGCGTCCGACAGGCCGGTAGAACATGGAAATTTTTGTGATTTTTCACCCGTTTTTACTGTTTTGAACCCCGATTGAAATTCTAACTTTGTAAAATGATTTTAAAGATGCAAATGGTACTCTAGGACACCATGAAATGATTTAGTAACATAGAATGTCTCGAACTAGATATTCATCGACTTTGTATGTATCTAGGATCGTTCGTGGTTCTGCAGAGCTAACGTATAGCGGATCAATATTACGATGTGGGGCACCGGTACGAGTATCAAGGTAAGACTTCTACCCTTTCTTTGGTAACCCAGTTTCAAATGATTTGGCTTTAAAAAGGGTCTTTATCAAAATGTTTCCAACGGTTGATTGAAAATGAATTTAACGGTTATATTTTAATAAACCGTGAACTGAAATGAACTTCATAATGAATGTAAAGGATAATACTCGGTAAATGGGTTTTGAATAATGATGAGAATAAACATAAGGACACAATGCCATATCAGAGATCAGGTCGTATAGCGATCGACCTTGAGGGCAGGTCCCGAAATCCAGCTGGGCCACTACGGTGGTGATATTCATGTGGTTTACCTAGGAAAAGAAAACGATGTTTCTGGTCGACCAAATAAACTATTTTTGGTAAGAATGGTTTTATTTAAATTTATTTATTTATTCAAGGTTTCTTTTAAATAATTCCCTGAATAATGAGATTTTTCATTAAATTAAATGATTTAATAAAATATAGTCCTACTGAGCCTTTCGCTCACATTTTGTTTGTTTTTTTTTTAATTTCCCCCTCTAGGTGGATTCCTATTTAGATTCAAAGAGGACTCAACGGACAGAACTTAGGAGCAGTAGAAGGACTAGTAGGTTATTTGTATTAATTGAACAAGGCATGTAATGTTTTTAACTTTCTTTGTGCTTAGACTGTAGTTGTATTACTATATTGTCAGTACTATGTGTGTGCACAAGTTGTGGGTCAGTGGGACCCATACTCGAGGTTCTTTATTATTTTATTATTCGCCTAATGATTTCACATGCTTAACATTTATGAACTCTTTTATAAAATGTTGTTTTGAAACTTTCACATTTTTATTATTTAATTTAACCCCCAAAATTCTTGATTTTAATTAAATCTCTCTTTTAATTAATTTAAATAATCTGTCACGTCACCTCCCATACTCCAGGGCGTGACAGAATAGCATTAGAGCTCAAGGTTATGAACCTTGGGAATTGTGCACATATAGGTATGACAATGAAATACCTCTAACAGTCCAAATTTTGTTTTCAGAAGTGAGAGGATGGCACCTAGACATCGTTCGACAGCTGATGATGTCGAGTTCGAAAATGATGAGGGTATGATGAGGTCTATGTTTGCGGCTTTTCGACAGATGGTAGCCAGGGCTAGATTGGAGGATTCTGATGTTGGTCGTCGGCATACATATTTTCAGGAATTTTGGCATGCGTCTATTCCAACTTTTGATGGTAATGGGGATCTGTAGTTGGCAGAATATTGGCTAGACTCGATCGTGAAGCATTTGGATACCCTTGGTGTGCCTAATGAGTACCGTGTGGAATTTGCTGCTTATAAGCTCGAGGGTGGTGCTAATACTTGGTGGAAACAAGCTACGCATTTGGAACGCGGTGGCGATATCAGTTGGGACAAATTCAAGGAGCTGTTTTATGACTAATATTTTTCACAGGGGTATAGAGATCAGAAGGCAGATAAGTTCTACAGGTTGCAGCAAGGTGATTTGTCAATTCGGGAATATGAGGCAAGATTTAATGAGTTGGCCACGTTTGCTCCATCAACAGTGGCATCGAAACGTGAGAGGTGCATTAAGTTTCAAGAGGGGCTCAAGGCTTCTATTCAGCGACAGGTGGTTGCTCTATGACTTAGGAATTTTGGAGAGCTTGTGTCGTCAGCAATATCAGTGGAAAATTATTATGCGCAGTATTGTGAGGATCGAGCAAAAGCTTCAGGAGGATTGCAGAGGAGCGGTAGGAAGAGTACCAGTAGCCCTCCAACTCAAGGAAAGAGCAAGCAGGGTGGCGCGAACAGTGGTAGCAGTAGTTCATCTGGTAGCGGGCGCAACAATCCCTATAGCTTCCATTGTCATTTTTGTCAACAGCCAGGACACATCAAGAGGAATTGCCCGATCAGAAGTGCCCGTCTTGGATCTCAGACCAGAGAAGATGCCAGTCGTCAGTCCCAGCCTCAGACCCTACCTCTGCCTCAACAGTATCTACAGTTGCAGTATTCTCAATTCTCCCCTTAGTAGTTTTCGTATCTGGCACGAGGGCAATAGCCGCAGCATTTCCAGCGCAGCGTTCCTCAGTATCGAGCGCCGAGTGCAGCCAGTGTGCAGTCGTCTCTGTCTCAGCAGCTTCGGCAGAATAATCCAGGACCCAGCAATGTTGGTAGAGGAAAAGGCAAGGCACCAGTGCAGGTCCACGCAATGGCATCGGGTGGTCTAGATTTTCAGACCAATAACGTGGTTGTCGATGGTACGATCTTAGTTTCTCAATCCTTAGCTTGTGTTTTGTTTGATACAGGTGCCTCTCATTCTCTCATTTCAAGTTCTTTTGTACATGTCTTGGGATTAGATATAGAAGAGTTTAATGAACCCCTAGTCATAACTTCTCCCTTGGGGCGGGTGTGTGTGAATTGTGTATGTAAATCTTGTAAAATAAAGATTGGGGATGAGATTTTGAAAAGTGATTTGATTATACTCCCCATGAGCTCATATGATGTAATTCTAGGGATGGACTGGTTATCCAGGTATAATGCAGTTGTAGACTGCTAACTTAGAAAAGTAACCCTAGTGCCTGATAGGGGGACGATGATCACCTACCAGAGTGGTGGTGATTGGTTAATGAGTGAGCGTCTCATAAAGTCGTGTCTAGGAGGGTGAAGAAATCTGGTTTGTTGTGCTTTTCTTACGAATCTAGAGTGCGAGCCCTATGCTTTGAGAGAAAGTGTAGCAATTCTAGTGGTTGATGAGTTCGAGGATGTCTTCCCCGATGAGTTGTCAAGATTACCACCACATCGAGAAATTGAGTTTGGTATTGAGTTGTTTCTAAGGACAGCATCGATTTCGATAGCACCTTATCGGATGGCACCGGTAGAAATGAAAGAATTGAGGAAGCAACTTCAGGAGATTGCTGATAAAAGGTATATTCAGAATAGCACATCTCCGTGGGGAGCACCGGTTTTGTTTGCTAAGAAACATGATGGGACTCTCAGGTTGTGTATAGATTATTGGCAGCTGAATCGTGTCATAGTGAAGAATAAGTATCCCTTGCCTAGGATCGATGAGTTGTTTGATCAGTTGGGAGGTTCGCGGTACTTCTCAAAGATTGATTTGTGGTCGGGTTACCATCAACTCAGGATTAAGGAAGAGGATATTCCCAAGACAACTTTTAGGACCCGGTATGGACATTTTGAGTTTTTGGTTATGTCGTTTGGGTTGACAAATGCTCCGGCAGCTTTTATGGACTTGATGAACAGGATATTTAGGCCGTATTTGGACCAGTATGTGATCGTGTTCATCGATGACATTCTAGTGTATTCTAAGACTTGGGAGGAGCATGAGCAGCATCTCTGGATCATGCTTCAGACTCTGCGGGAGCACTAGTTGTATGCCAAGAGGGAAAAGTGTGAGTTTTGGTTGACTGAGGTCAAGTTTTTGGGTCATGTCATCTCTGAGCATGGTATTTTTGTGGATCCATCCAAGATTGAAGCCATAGTGGAGTGGGAACAACCAAGGAATGTAGTGGAGATTCGCAGCTTCTTAGGTCTTGCTAGTTATTTGAAGGATTTTTCGAAGATTGCAGCTTCATTGACGAGATTGATCAAGAAAAATGTCAGGTCTGAGTGGGATGAAGAATGTGAGCTTGCTTTTCAGGAATTGAAGGACCGGTTGACTTCAGCTCCAGTGTTGGTTATTCCTAGCAGTGACGAGCCGTATGAGGTTTACGCAGATGCTTCAGGGCGCAAACTTGGATGCGTGTTGATGCAGCATGGACGCGTGGTTGCGTACGGATTGAAACAGCTACAACCTCAGAGCGGAATTATCCTACTCATGACTTGGAGTTCGTAGCAGTGATTCACGCGTTGAAGATTTAGAGGTGTTATTTTTATGGAGCGTCATTTCAGGTCTTCTCCTATCATAAGAGTTTGAGGTATCTGTTCACTCAGAGGGATCTTAATTTGAGGCAGCATAGATGGATAGAGTATATGGAGGATTATGATTTTGCGTTGCAGTATCATCCCAGGAAAGCTAATGTGGTCGCGAATGAGCTTAGTAGGAAGTCTTCAGGGATTCTCGCTTGTTTGGCTTTTGAGGACTGGAGCAGGGATGCGACAGTGAGCGAGTATGGGCTACGGTGTCATGAAGACTATGATCGAGTTTTGGTATATCATGTGGAGGCGACCCCAGCTCTTGTTCAGATGGTGAAGCAAAATCAGTGACAAGATCAGCATTTGCAGGGGATTTGGACGTGGATTCAGAACGGAGAGTGGTTTGAAGAATGGAGTGTCCATGCAGACGGATTGTTATATTTCTAGGAGCGTCTTGCAGTTCCAGCTATCGCCGAGGTGACAAAAGCCATTATGGACGAAGCTCATAGGCCTTAGTTCGCCATTCATCCAGGGAGCACAAAGATGTATTTTTATTTGAAGAGGCAATATTGGTGGAGAGGCATGAAGAAAGATGTTCGAGAGTGCGTGGCCAAGTGTACGACATGTCTTCAAGTGAAAGCCGAGCATTAGAAGCTACAGGTCAGCTTCAACTGCTTCCTATTCCAGGGTGGAAATCAGAGCATGTGACGATGGATTATCTCACAGGTTTGCCGAGGACAGAGCAGCGGCATGATGCGATTTGGGTGGTGGTCGATAGGTTGATGAAATTGGCGCATTTCATTCCGTTTAGGTCGACATGTTCGAGGAAGATTCTCGAGGATTTGTATCTGCAGAACATAGTGAGGTTGCATGGAGTTCCTTTGTCCATTACTTCTGATCAAGACACCAGGTTTAATGCTAAGTACTAGAGGAATTTTCAGGAGGCTTTAGGTATAGATTTGAACTTCAGTATGGCGTTTCATCTTCATACTGATGGGCAGTCTGAGCAGGTTATTCAGATTCTCGAGGATATGTTGCGTGCCTGTGCGTTAGACTTCAGTAGGAATTAGAAGAAATATTTGCATCTGACGGAGTTCGCGTACAACAATAGCTATCAGGCGTGTATTGGTATGGCACCGTTTGAGGCGTTGTATGGGCGACCGTGTCAGTCATTGGTGTGTTGGGCTGAGCTAGAAGACAGGGTTATTCTTGGGCCGGATGAGATCTGTGATAGCATCGAGAAAGCCGTCGTGATTCGAGGTCGATTAAGGGCAGCTCAGAGTCGACAGAAGAGTTATGCGGATAGAAAATGTAGACCCTTAGAGTTTGCAGTGGGAGATTTCGTTCTCTTGAAGGTATCACCTCGTAAAGGAACTATGCGGTTCGGAGTGAGTGGAAAGCTTGCACGGAGGTATATTGGACCGTTCGAGATCACTCAGCGTATTAGTGTGGTTGCTTATCTGCTCGACCTTCGGCCTGAACTTTCTCATGTTCATGATGTGTTTCACGTGTTAATGCTTAGGAAGTGTCTGCCTGAGTAGGGTAAGGTAGTTTCATTTCACGATGTGCAGGTTCGGGAAGATACGACGTACGAGGAGGCGCCGATTCAGATCATCGATCGAAAAGTGATCAGTTTGCATCGTCGTGAGATACCGTTTGTAAAGATCGTGTGGTAGCATCATGGGGTTGATGAAGCCATTTGGGAACTAGAGTCGAGTATGCGGGAATTGTATCCGCATTTGTTTTGTTTCTGAATTGAGTTGTAAATTTTGAGGATGAAATTTCTTTTAAGGGTGGAGAGTTGTAACGCCCTGAAATTTATTTAATGTTATTGTAATGTAAAATGATGAATTAGTGTGCCATAATTAATGTTTCAACATTAATTTGATCATTTGGTTAGATTTTGAATTCTAGGTTGTTTTGTTAATTTAATGAATTCTAATGATTCTTTATTATTTTAAAATGTTATTTTGAGTTTTTAAAACACAACAGTTTGTAAAATATTAAAAATATTCCGTTCTACAAAATCGTGGGTGGCACTTGGTTTTTGCATAGTAAAACCGTCTACCGTTTCTCTCTATTTATTCTCTCTCCTCTCCCTCTCTTTGGTTCACTCTCTCTCTCTCTCTCTCTCTCACCCGTGAGTCTCTCTCTCACTCTCTCTCATTCTCTCTCTCGCTCTCTCCTCTTCTCTCTCAATTTTTCGTCAAAATTTTGAAGAAAATCAAGTTCAAGCTTTGGGTTTTGGTGGATTGGAGGCTCGGGAGCTCGATTGAATGACCAAAAACGTGGATTGAACCTTGAATTCGAGGTTAGTTTTGAAATTTCTAAAACTTTTTCAAAATTTTCAATTTTGTGCATTTTTTAATCTAAGTTTGTTTGAGCTTAGAAAACCTTTGATTTGAGTTAAAGGAACTTAGAACACCTAGAATCTAAGCTTGGATTGAAGAAAAACGGATTTGATTCAAGATTTTTCATTTTTCCTCATTTTCTCCCATTTTTGGATTTTTGTGTTTAAATCTTGTTTAAATGAGTTCAAAAGTGTTCTATTATGCTTTTTATATCATCTATGATTGTTTTCCATTCTTGAGATGTGAGAAAAACAGGTTAAAATCAAGATTTGGATTTTTGGAGAACCAAAACCCGTGGCTGGGATTTCTGGGTTTTTCCAGTTTCGCAGGCCAGATTCAAGGGATCGACAGGCCAGACTCTTCCATTCAGCAGGCCGAACCTAGGAAATGTCCGCCCTATCGGACTTGGTTTCCAGCAGGCCGAACTGCATAGTTCGGCCGGCTCAAGCAGGGCGTCCGACAGGCCGGTAGAACATGGAAAATTTTGTGATTTTTCACCCATTTTCACTGTTTTGAACCCCGGATTAAAATTCCAACCTTGTAAAATGATTTTAAAGATACAAATGGCACACTAGGACATCATGAAATGGTTTAGTAACATAGAATGTCTCGAACTAGATATTGATCGACTTAGTGTGTATCTAGGATCGTTCGTGGTTTCGTAGAGCTAACGTATAGCTGACCGGGATTACGGTGTGGGGCACCGGCATGAGTATCGAGGTAGGACTTCTACCATTTCTTTGGTAACACAGTTTCAAATGATTTGGCTTTAAAAAGGGTCTTTATCAAAATGTTTCCAACGGTTGATTGAAAATGAATTTAACGGTTATATTTTAATAAACTGTGAACTGAAATGAACTTCATAATGAATGTAAAGGACAATACTCGGTAAATGGGTTTTGAATAATGATGAGAATAAACATAAGGACATGATGCCATATCAAAGATCGGGTCGTGTAGCGATGACCTTGGGGGCAGGTCCCGAAACCCAGCTGGGCTACTATGGTGGTGATATTCATGTGGTTTGCCTAGGAAAAGAAAACGATGTTTCTGGTCGGCCGAATAAACTGTTTTTGGTAAGAACGGTTTTATTTAAATTTATTTATTTATTCAAGGTTTCTTTTAAATAATTCCCTGAATAATGAGATTTTTCGTTAAATTAAATGATTTAATAAAATATAGTCCTACTGAGCCTTTTGCTCACATTTTGTTTGTTTTTTTTAAAATTTCCCCCTCTAGGTGGATTCCTATTTAGATTCAGAGAGGACTCAATGGACAGAACTCAGAAGCAGTAGAAGGACTAGTAGGTTATTTGTATTAATTGCACAAGGCATGTAATGTTTTTAACTTTCTTTGTGCTTGGACTGTAGTTGTATTACTATATTGTTAGTACTATATGTGTGCACAAGTTGTGGGTCATTTATTATTTTATTATTCGCTTAATGATTTCACCTGCTTAAGGTTTATGAACTCTTTTATAAAATGTTGTTTTGAAACTTTCACATTTTTATTATTTAATTTAACCCCTGAAATTTTTGATTTTAATTAAATTCCTCATTTAATTAATTTAAATAATCTGCCATGTCACCTCCCGTACTCCGGCGCGTGACAATTTATTTGCTATTATTGGCTGATCTTGATTCGTGTATTTTTCAATATCTTGTTGGTTGTGGGGAGGCAATACTCCTCAAATAGTCAATAGCATGCCTCTCTAGCTAAGAGAAGTTATGAATTTCGAATGTTAATGCAGCATTTCTGTACTCTTTTTTTCCCTTTTGCTGAAAGTTGTATATCACTAAATGTTTCGTGACTTTAATGTTTCCAATATTAGAAGGTATCCTTTCGGCACCTCCAACAAGCATGCCCAGTTGTCCTTGCTGCCAAAAGTCTTTGTAATAATGAATTAATTGCTTATAATATTCTCGCCTATACGTACGTATGCTATACAAAAGTCTCACGCTCGTCCTTCCAAAGACCTTCAACCATCGGTGGGAATAGAAGGAAAAGAAAAATCACAATTATATTTTCCTTAAAAAAAATGAAGAAAATAAATTTAATGTAGTACTTGGCAAAATCAATTTTAACCAAAATTTTTTGTCGCTACATTATAAAGCTCTCATATGTTACAATTTTTAATTTTGACCGACCATACTTCTCAAACACTCTTTTTGAATTAATACCAAGCTAATATGAAATGGCTGATATATATCAAACTAATGTAATATTTCTATCATCTTATTTATAGTTGGAATATGAAAGCTGCATTTTTATTCTTATTTTAAATTAGCTAAAAAGAATTTGAAGTCATTTTTTGTGTTTGCATGTAATATCAATTCTGATGGAGGCGACAAAATGGGTCCTATTCCTTAATCTAATAAATCCGGTCTAAGATCGCTATAAAGGGTGAATTCCACAATTAAATTTGTTTAGGGCTAATGGCCTTTTGCGGAAGATAATTGGGTGAGAGTCGGTCGATTAGGCTAGAGTCAACCTACAAAGAGAACAAAATATAAAGTGTAATAAAAATAAATAGATACGCATATTTATAGTAGTTTAGCTCCATAAGTCTTGGGGTTTCACTATATGATTAAAAATAGTACAAGGTTCGAGGTAATGGAGAATGGAAGAGAGAGAAGGAGATTTAGAGAGAGAAAGTAGAGAGCAAAAGAGAATGTCCAAAGTACAAAGATGTTTAACTCATGGAATCAATCTCATATGTATAGGAGACAAATTATGACTCCTAATTGTGTGATTCTAGAGCTGATTTTGAGTTTACTAGAGAATGGTAACTTCCTTATTTGCTTCCAGTCGACTTTCCCATTTGTTTGTTTTCTTATTTAGCGTGAGGTTGCTTTTTCATCAAAATTGACATAACTCTTGCTTTTATTTTCAGGTCTTGGTTGTTTTGGTCTTTATAAGATCCTAGGATGATCATTTTCTAATTTATTCCATGTAGGACTTGCTGGTCTCTAATTGATTATTAGCTCTAGTTGACTTTCCATTTGCAGCCAATTTGGCTAGTAGACTTTGTCCAGTCAATTCTTTTAGATGATCAGATGACATGTATATGGTGGAGATTGTGGTGTTCTTTTTACCCCCAATAGTAAGATCCCCAATCCTTAGTCGATGGAAATAGACTATGAGAGTGACATGTCAACTCATAAGCTTACTTGAGTTTTTAGGGTGCAATTGGTCTTCTTTTATTGTGCTTTGTTTTACTAGGAAAGCTCTGGAGTGGTTGAGTAAGCTTGTCATCTAGCATGGCACCACTCAAGTGATTATACCCCACATGGCATTTCCTTTCTAGTGCGATCAATAGCTATTAGACGTTGGAGACGATGTGCTCGTGACTACAAAATAGTTCTTTAGTGATGACAAAAATTCCTTGCAAAAACTAGAAATTCGTCATAAATACAACTTTTGCTACGGCATGTCATTGCAAATAAGTTGTCACCAGTAGTTAGTCACATAAAGTTAGGGGTTGTTTGGTATTGTTTTTAAAATAAGTGAAAATGTTTTTGTTTTGGAAAAAAGAAATTTTTTGAGAATTGTGCTGAGAGTGTTTTTAAAATTTTTGCCTCAAAAAGTGTGCAAAAAATTTTCAAAAAGTTTAAGAACAAAAAAAAACGGGGCCTTAGTCGCAAAAACTTTTTTTACGGTGACAGCCTTAGTTGCAAAAACTTTTTTTACGGTGACAGCCTTAGTCGCAAAAACTTTTTTTACGGTGACAGCCTTAGTTGCAAAAACTTTTTTTACGGTGACAGCCTTAGTCGCAAAAACTTTTTTTACGGTGACAGCCTTAGTTGCAAAAACTTTTTTTACGGTGACAGCCTTAGTCGCAAAAAATTTTTTTGCGGTGACACATATTGTCACAAATGTATTAGCGACAATAGTCGTTGTCAAAAATTCACCGCAACTAAATCACCGGTTGTTTCATTCAGCTGACATGGAGTCAAGTTTTTGCCACGATATTTTCAAAACATATCGTCGCAAATTCTTACACACATGCTAACGTGGCAACTGTTTTTTGCAACGATCTTTTGGACATTGTCATTGTTAATTTTTTTATTTTTGCGATGAGTATGTCATCGCAAATATCTTCTTTTTTTTCAAATATTTTTTTTTAAATTTATTTTTGTTATGTTTAGTTTGTTGATAATATGAATGATGAGGATGACGATGGTAGTAACATAGTTGACATAATGAATGATATGGAAGAAGACTTTATGCACCAAACGAAGTTATTTGAGATGATGATAAAAGATGCAAAGATATCATTGTATAACAGGTATTTGAAATATACTAAACCAATCTGGTTCGAATAGATTATAGAATTTGAAGACAACGGTGGGTGGTCCAATTCAAGTTTCACGAGACTTTTACAATTACAACATGATGCATTTCTGGATAATAATAAAGTGTCCTGTAAGTATGTATAAGGCAAAGAAAATGTTAAGTACTCTAAGAATATAGTATGAGAAGACACATGCTTGCCTGAATGATTGTGTGCTATATCGGAAAAAGTGTGAAGACTTGGATGAATGTTCATTGTGTAATGAGTTTCAGTTGAAGAAAGCTAAAAAACCATTGGAGGAAAAAAACAATGTATCGACTAAAGCGTTATGGTACTTCTATTAGAATTGTGCTTAAAGCGATTATTTCACAATGCGAATCATGCAAAGCATTTAACTTGGCACCTTGATAGGAATGTTGATGATGGCATGTTGAGACATTCGATCAATGCACCACAAAAGAAGACATTTCATGTAGAGAATCTAGATTTCAGTGTAGAATCAAGGAATTTTCTTCATGCATTATCTGTAGATGGAATGAATTCTTATAGTAACTAAAATACCAAGCACAATACTTGGCCAGTTATTCTTGTCAACTATAATCTTCCACCAGGCGAAAGCTCTTGATGCTAACTTTGTTGATCTCTAGATCTAATCAACTAAGAAATGACATTTATGTGTACTTGACACTGTTGATCGATGAGTTGAGAAGATTGTAGGAAAATGGTATACAAATTCAAGATGCTTACCGCAAAGAAACCTTCACACTCCAAGTAGTGTTAATATGGACTATTAATGACTTTCTTGCATATAAAAACCTATCTGGGTACTAGATCAAGAGTTCAATAGGTTGTCCTATTTGTGTTACGAATACATCTTCATTTTGGCTAAAGCATATTAAGAAGATAGTTTATGATGGCTATAGATAGTTTTTCTGCTATGAAATATCTATATCATAAACAGAAGAAGGTATTTAATGACAAGACTGAAAACAGATGACCTCCAAGATCATTGACAGGTGAGCAACTATTTGAGATCATGAGGAATATTAAAATAGTTATCGAGAAGTCCAAAAATAAGAAGAATGCACCAGTGGGAGAAGGACTATGGAAGAAGAAGTCAATTTTCTTTCAACTTCCATACTAGAATGCTCTTTCATTTGTTACTGTTTAGATGTCATACACATTGAGAAGAACATTTGTGAATCGATAGTTGGTACATTACTTGCCATTCCTGGCAAAACTAAAGACAGTTTTAATGCATGCTTGGATCTTATCGAAATGAAAATAAGAGGTAATTTGGCTCCTAAGAAAAGGGGTGCTCGGAATTACTTGCCTTCAGTAAAGCACACCTTATCGAGATAAGAGAAAGCAAAGTTTTGTGAATGGCTTGCTTCAGTCAAAGTTCCAGAACGGTATTCTTCAAACTTTAAAAATTGGTGTCAATAAAAGACTTGAAGCTTGTTAGCATGAAGACACACGATTGTCACACTTTGATGCAACAATTATTGCCACTTGTGTTGCATCAAATTTTTCCTCGGAGGTGAGATATCCACTTTTAAAGTTTTGTTTACTCTTTAACTCCATATGCCCCAAGGTGATAGATCCAATGAATCTCGATACAACACAAGCAAAGTTGGTAAAGACATTTTGCATGCTTGAGAAGTACTTTCCACCATTGTTGTTTGACATTATGATTCACTTAATGGTGCAATTAGTACATGAGGTTAGGCTTTGTGGGCCAATGTACTTGAGGTGGATTTACCCTTTTGAAAGATACATGAAAATTTTGAACGGTTATGTCAATAATCAAAAGAGGCAAGAGGGTTGCTTTGTAGAGAATTACATAGCCGAGGAGATGTGGAGTTTTGCTCAAAATACTTGTCCAATGTGAAGCAATTGGTTTGCCAATGAAGGTTAACATTGAGACGAAAGCAATATCTATAAGTACTTCATCGTCCATTTCTTGTGAGTAATGGGAGCATGCATGTCTTCATGTTTTGCACAATACTCATGTGGTCAAACCATTTATGGAGGTCTACATGAAGGAAATAAAAGATGCGAATCCCGAAAGAGGGAAGAGTGAGAAATGGTTGCAAGATGAACACAACTGCACTTTTAAAGAGTGGATATGAACACAAATATATAACAAGGCTCTAGAGTCTTGAAGCAAAGGTGTCTCAAAAGACTTGTTTAAGTTGGTTGGAGGACCTCGTTTATGGTCATGAGATATATTTCGTATTCAATAAATGGTTATACCTTTTACACTCGCGAAAGAGATGAGAAGTATCTAATCCAAAATAGTGGTATGTGCCTTAGTGTTGATTCCATATATGTTTCACCAGCAAAAGAAAAGAATCCCGTGAATGAAACAATGACCTAATATGGTTATTGATGACATTTAAGAACTTGACTATTGCGGAGTTCAAGTAATTCTTTTTTAAGTGCAAGTGGGCCGATAATAACTACGTGAAAGTTGATAATGACGGCATTACAGTAGTAGACTTTAGAATATTGGGTTACAACTATGATCCATTCATCATGGCATCGGAAGTTAAACAAGTCTTCTACACCACCGATTCTAAAGATTTGGAGTTGTCGTTAGTGTGTCAATGAAACCAAGAGTAATTAGTAATAGTGATGAGGATAATGACAGAGGCAGTAATATTTTATCTTTTAGTAAAAGGTTGCATCGATAGAGGAGGTTGATGTTTTTTATGATGACAATTCACACTTAGTCCGTTTAGATGTTGAATGGACTTATGTTGATAACTTTAATAAAGGTAAGAGGGAAAAGTAATCACTTTTATGTTATTGTATTTTTTTGTTGAACTATTTAATAAGACAATTCATTTGTATTGCATTATTTTGTACTGCAAACTTTATTATATTTTTATTTGACATATCATTTAATTCCAAATCAAAATGAATAATGTAAAAGTTTATTGAAATTGTATGTTCAATTTGTTAACTTTTTCTTTTAATTTATAGTTGTTTCAAATATTTTATGTGTTGTAATTATTTCTTTTTTTAAGTGTGGATATAGTAAATAGTTAATATCTGTAAATTGTAAGGCCACAAAATAAAATCACTAGATATTAGGCCACCTGTGAAAAAAAAGAAAGGCTAAAACAACAATTTTTTTTAGCTACAGACTTTAGACGACAGTTTTTTAATAAAATTGTCGTCTAAAGCTAACATTCGTCTAATGTGAGTGCCTTGCACCCAACTCTAGCGCTGGTCGACCTTATATGACAGCTATAACCAACGTCTAATCTGCATGACATGTTACGACTTTGAACTAGATAAATGTTTTAACTGTTGTCTAATCTCCTTTGTGTGCTAGTGTGCCTAGATGATTTTTTTATTTTATTTTATTTTTTTGTTTTATTTTATTTTTTATTTTTTGTAAGCCCTCCGCCTTCCCCCAGATGATCTTCGGCAACCGTCTAAGAATATATTGAACGATTCTCCTTGAATTTATTAAATTAAAAGTAGACTTTTTAAATGATATAAAGGATAAATATTATTTGTTAAAAATATTATAAAAACTAATTAAAGTATCCTGATTATGTTTTGACCCACTTATTAAAATGGACAGTTGTACAAAAAATGATTTTAATCTTGGCACAAATTGTTAGGTTATATAGTAGCATAAAGAAAGGATAGAAAGATTTCCTTAAAAAAAAAAAAAGCTAAAGAAATCCATACAATTATACTCATGGCCCAACCCGGGTGATAAAACGACTCCTACACATTGATTTGTTTCAAAATATTACGTATCACATACATATAGGCTGAAAACTAGACAGCCAACACTTCCGGTTCAGTTTTAAGTCCAACGTATGTGCCCATACCCACATGATATCCGGGGAGTGTTTTTGGCAATGTGGTAATGCTAAAAAGTAACACGCGATTTACTATCTCGGGTGGCCGAGATGAGAATATGGATGGGGTAGAGCACATAGAGCATTATAGCAATAACAATAATAAATGAATAAATAGTAATAATAATAATAATAATAATAATATTATGTGACTTGAGGCTAGTTCAAATGTTTGAGTATGACTAAGAGGATGTATGATTAAGGCTCAAACCTTTGACCAGAATTTATCAACAAAAAAAATGCAGAAAACTAAAATAATTTTATATTAATTCGTTTGTAGACGGATTCGATTTGTGTTGATTTAAATTCTTTTAATTTGAGTTGTGTGATTTGAATTAGGTGATTTGAGTTGCAATCTAAATTAAGTTTTGGATGTACATTCAAAGTATTAATCTGAATACAGAACAAAGTTTATGTTTGGATAATAGTGAATAAAGTTTTTAATTTATTAACAAATCGAACAAAATCTGAATGTTCATGATATTAAAAAATATACAATATGGATCTTAATTTATTCTTCTCTTAATTAGGAACACAATAAAGGAAAAATCGTCTAAATATGATATTGTGTTCTTTTGGATTTTACTATGGCAAATGAATTGAGTTTTGGGGGGAGAGAACTTTTAAATCATAGATTTTGATGGATTCAAAGGATTTGAATAATTTGGATTTTGGGGATGTCAATCACTTATCTAAATGATTAGAATTCTCAAAGTCAAAAAAGTTGGCCCAATTTACTAACCAAACATGCCCTAAAAAATTCATGTAATCTCAAAATTCATTGAACCATTTAAGTACATAGTTATTATGTAACACCCGCCTATTTTATGTAATAGATAATGTTATATTAGTGACGACGTTAAGTATTTTTCCATTTTGATTTATGATAATATTGTCACTAACAATTTATTCTAAGTGTTATGACAGGTGACGATCACGTGGAATCGATGTGCTCAAGTGTTCATGTTATTGTTATTGTATGTTCTATGATGATTCATTAATGATTTAAATGTTATGATGTATTCTAGTATGTAAGGACAGTTCGGCAGGCCGAATTGTCCCTCGAGTATCGGCAGGCCGAAGTGAGGAATCGGCAGGCCGAAGATGGCTGACGAGCAATCAGCAACAATCTCTTCAAATTTTGTGATTGAGATAATTACGATGATTGGTTATGATTGGATGATGATTTGTGATTGATTGGCTTATTTTTCGATTGATTGCTTTAAATTTGGTAAAGAAACCATTGACTTTGCATTGATTTGAGTCAATTAATATGGTTTTCCATTTTAAAATTGGTGAAGTATGGTAAGTTTTTCTAAATGATTTGACTTTCCCAAATTTCCTCTCCATTTACACGTGAATAGCCTCAATTTTAGTCAAAAAATTTCTGACTTAATAGAGAGTTTTGACTCCCTTTACGTTATGCTCATTTATGTTATATTTCTCTCTCTTTTTTTTCTTAGATGTTTTCTATCTCTCTCATCTTTCTCTTTCATGTTTTATTTCTCATTCTCTTCCTCAATTCTCTTGCAAATATTTGAGAAATACTGAGTTTTCTTTGATCGAATTTGAAGAAAGTGGAGAAGAATTTGTTTTTTTTAAGGTAAGAACTCATTTTTCGGTATTTCTGAAAAGTATTTCTCCTCCTCAATCCGACTGCCATAACTTTGTCTAGGTATTTTATTTTGTTCTGACATTTTAATATGATGTTCATGTATTGTTATGTAATGTTCCTCCAAGTTTCATGTTATTTTGATATTTTTATGATAAGTTATGAATTTTCTTCTCTCTGCCACTCACAGTAAATTAATGCTGATTGAATATGTTGCACAAAAATATGAGTTTTGTTCATAATGCAAATGAATGTTATTTTTGCACAAAATTGGGCAAATATGTTTATTTATATGTTAATGTATGAATTGAAAAGTCTAATGATAATATGATATATATTTTATGTAATATGAAGTTTTTATTGAAGCTAGGTTTATAGACTGTTTTATCGGTAAATTGTTGAACTCCTTGTTTTGTGATGATTTGTGTGACTAATGATTTTATTTGATGATAAAATATTTTAGTGGTTCTGTAACTTTATGTTAATAAGTTGTCTTATGAATTTTAGGGTCATCATATTTTTATTTTAATTATGGGAATATGATTATTGCTTATAACTCACTGCATAAATTGATTATGATTATTTTGTCTTTGAGTTCAAACACACGTTTTGGAATGTATATAATTTATTTAAAGGTGATTTTTAGATATGTTAAAGTTTTATATGTCTATTATATGTGTTAATTTTCGTAGATTTTTATATGTTATGGAAATGCAATATATGGACTTGAGTTTAGAGTTGTTCACTGAATTGTTATTGCTAGCAGTTTTGGAAGTGTGAGTTATGTGACATGGTTTAAATTACCAAATGAAATTTTTATGACAAATGAAAAATCACGATAATATATTTATGTATTATTTTGGTTCCTGCCAAGTGTGGTACTTAAATTATATGAGAATGTTGAGTTGTTGAATTTAGAATTCATGGAGGTCAAAAAATGTTTGTGTTGTATTGCTACAAATTTTGGATTAGACGACCCTTATTTAATGATTGTTTCCTAAAAACAGTCATGGTACTGCGAGAAAAGGGTCAAAAAATGTTTGTGTTGTATTGCTACAAATTTTGGATTAGACGACCCTTATTTAATGATTGTTTCCTAAAAACAGTCATGGTACTGCGAGAAAAGCGCGGCGAGTTACGCCCGCTAAAACGAAGACTGTCATGGAAGGGGGTGGGAGCTACCACAACGGTTTTTTAAAAAACCGTTGTGGAAGATGGGGGTTTCCACGACGGTTTTTTGAAAAACCATTGTGGAAGCTCCCACCCCCTTCTATGACAGTTTTCGCTTTCGCGGGCGTAACTCGCCTCGCTTTTCTAGCAGTACCACAACTGTTTTTAGGAAACAATCGTTAAATAAGGGTCGTCCAATCCAAAATTTATAGTAGTGCAACATAAACATTTTCTGACCACCATGAATTCTAAATTCAACAACTCAACACTCTCGTGAAACCGTCGTGGAATCCCACCCCATTTTCCCTCTCCTCGTGCCAATTTTTGTATTACACGACGGTAAAAAACCGTCGCAAAAACTCCACGTTGTACCACGACTGAAGCTTTCACGATGGTTTTTTGACGGTCGTGAAATTTTGTCACGATAGTTATCAACCGTCGTGGTGTAACGCCCCCCTTACGGACGTCACAGATGTCGTCACATTCATACATTCATACTTGTTTAAACTTTAAACATAAATATAATCACAAAACTTATACAATACTTATAATTGTAAACGTAGTTAAACATACATAACCAGGATCTATTCATACATTTTTTTTTAACAACATTGTTTAACTTTTTCCATACCATAATTAATTTAACTATACTTTAAATTGATCATAAACTTGTTTTAATAGAATAGATATACCAAGTTGTAAAATTATAACTTATAAAAACATCACATCATAACTCATTAATCATCACATAATTTAAAAATTACTTACTCCCACAGTTCGGTAGGCCGAACTTGGGACTTCAGTAGGCCAGACATGATCGGCAGGCCGGAGTTCCTCAACTGGCAGGCCGACAGAGGCTTTACAAATCAGGCTTAAAAACTCATCATCGTTTGGCAAGCCGAACACGTGATCAGCAGGCTGAACTTTCAAACATCGGCAGGCCGATTGAGCCAAAAATCCTTGAGAAATTTTTTTTTAAAAACAAAACCAACTTTTCATAAAAATGCGGAAGATCAAAATTCTTTAAAATGATAAAATAAAATATAAAACCATAGTTCAAGTATTCTTAAAACTTAACATAAAGATATGTTCAAAATATAAAACTTTATTTAAAACATAAAAACATTCTTCTTGGCGTTCTTTCGGTTACAATTCTTTGTGCTTAATGCTCACACGCCTTCCCATGTACTCCGTCTAGTCCATGATTTTCTTACCCTTATCTACAACATGACATAAAACTTGATTAAGCTAAAGCTTAGTAAGTACATATAATTCTCACAATTAAAAACATAACATATACATCATCATCATCATCATCATATCATAAAAGCGCTTTAAGCACAATTTCATAGAAACATATCTTTCGTTGCATTGACCATATTAAACTTATTCCATTTTATCTTAAGGGCCCAAGTGTTGCACCATAAACATCATTGTAGGCGCGCCATCATGAGAGGAGAAGGGTAGCTAATCCCAAACCAAACATGACATCATAACATATCATTTCATAACATTAGTGTGCAACACTTATTAGGTGATACATATATATACATAATTTTCATGCTTTGAAACATGTCATCATCATACATGCATAACTTTAAATCATGAAAAATCTTTCATAAGAAATCCTTTAAGGAAAACAACCATAAAATCATCATGAATATCATTGTGAATATAGCATCAAACCTTGTAAAATGTGTCATGTTGCAGGTGAGAATGTGCTTACCTTAAAGCTAGCTTACTTAACCTTAATATGCTTTGGTGACGATGTCGCGGTCTCGATGTTGTAAGAGCGAGCTTAATCTCGAATTCAACTTCTCTTTCTTGCGGTAGACTCGTCAGATCATCAGGAAACACATCTGCATATTCATGCACTCTAGGTACATCATCAATTCTTATCTTTTCTTCTTGGCTTTTGTCTACTATGTTCGCCAGATAGCCCATGTAGCCACTTGCTAATAACTTCATTGCTTTCATGGCCGATAAAAACATGTGGGGTTTCTTTCTGGATTCGCCAACTTAAACGAACTTCTGATCACCTTCTGGATGGAAGATCACCTTTCATTTTTGGCATTCTATAGATGCATTGTACTTGCTTAGGAAATCCATCCAAAGAATCATATCATAGTCATGTATGTCGATCACAATGAGGTCGACGAATAGCTCCCTATCAGAAATCCATAGGGGTACTGTACGTAGACAGTGCGTAGATAATATCACTTCCCTAGAAGGTAGTGTCGTATTGAATCCCTGTCTCATATGCTCTAAACGAACCTTTAACTTCTTAGCATATGACTGATACAAAATAATGCATGGCACCCGTATCAAAAAGAACATAAGCATCATTTGATAAACTTGTTATCTGACCTGTGACCACATTGGAGGCTTCAGCAGCCACTTATTCTTTCGTCATGGAATAGATTCGGGCATTCGTTGGTAGAGCTTCAATTCTCCCATGACTAATAAGTGGCCCTTCGAGGGAGGCTTGCATCTGATGTAGCTGGGCTTGTGGAGGAGCTCTCTGAGGGGCATTGGCATTCATCAGCTTAGGACAGTTCTTAACAACGTGGTCTTCACGCCCACAGATGAAACATTGGTTTGTTCCCAAATGACATTCCCCTGGATGCTTCTTTCCACATTTGGCACATGGTTGAAACCACCTGTTATTGTTGTTGTACTGACCATCATTGTGCCTCTTGTTGTTTTGGCCCTGCTGGTTTTGAGGATTGCCCTTCCTTCTATTATTCTTCCAGTTTTGGTTGCTGTTGTTGTTGTTGCTGTTGTTATTGTTGTTCCTGTGTGGAGGGCGGTTTTGGTTGTTTGCATTGTTAACCTGTTGGCCCGACTGAGGCTGGTTCCTTCTTAACTTGGACATATGGAACCCTGCACGTTGGGCTCTCATGACAACCTATTCTTGACTCCTGGGTGGACTTGCCCCATCCACAATAGCAGCAATTTCAGGCCTAAGAACCTTGATCAGCCTTCTGACCCTTTCACTTTCATCCATAACCATTCCTGGACATAAACGGGCTAGCTGGTCAAACTTCGTCACCACATCAGTGACTGACATATCCCCCTGGCGCAAGCTCTTGAACTCCTCGTAATGTTTCCTCGTGATATTCATATGGAAGAACTTCATGTTGAATTCATGAACGAAGTCAGCCCATGTCATTTCTTCAACATTCCTGCTCATTTCAATGCCATCCCACCATATTCTGGCCTCCATAGTGAGGTAGTACGAGGCACAGAGGACCTTTTCATTGTCCGTGAAATCCATGAGTCATAAGGTGGCCTCAATTGTCTTTAACCATCCTTGAGCTACTAGCAAATCCTTAGAACCTTTGAAATCCGCTAGCTTAACCCTCTTCCATTTGACCAGTAGGGGTTCCTGATAAGCCGCTCTTGGTTCAACAACAGGAACTGGGACTTCGTTGACTTGTGGCTGCGGAGGAGGGGGAGGCACATCATTGCCTCGACGGTCGTCATTCTGGCCGTTGCCCCTTAACGCAGTTATTTCCCTTCTTTGGTCCTCAAGTTGCCTCTGCAACTCAGCGATCATAGTCATGAGTCTTTCGTTAGTCTGGGTGCAAGTCTGCATTATTCTGTGGCCGTCCATCATTAATTTCCTAAAAGAATTAGAACTTAGAAATAATCTTCTAATTATGAGACAGGTTTTCACTACTAGATCATTAATCATTAAACATTTAGACCTTATTCTTATCATCATACTTGCATCATAACATCTAACTTTATAACAGACCTACTTGGAGGACTTGGATTGATGTGTAGCAATATAAATTGTAATAAAAAATTCTCTCTGACACCAAAGCCTGTAACGCCCCCGTTACGAATGTCACAGATGTCGTTACATTCATACATTCATACTTATTTATACTTTAAACATAAACATAATTACAAAACTTATACGATACTTTTAATTGTAAACGTAGCTAAACATACATAACTAGGATCCATTCATACATTTTTTTTAAAACATTGTTTAACTTATTCCATACCATAATTAATTTAATTATACTTTAAATTGATCATAAACTTGTTTTAATAGAATAGATATACCAAGTTGTAAAATTATAACTTGCAAAAACATCACATCATAACTCATTAATCATCACATCATTTAAAAATTACTTACTCCCACAGTTCGGCAGGCCAAACTTGGGATTTTAGCAGGCCAGACATGATCGGCAGGCCGGAGTTCCTCAACCAGCAGGCCGGTAGAGGCTTTGCAAATCAGGCTTAAAAACTTATCATCGTTTGGCATGCCAAAAACGTGATCGGCAGGCCAAACTTTGAAACATCGGCAGGTAGACCAAAGATGTTCGACAGGCCGACCGAGCCAAAAATCCTTAAGAAAACTTTTTTTTAAAACAAAACCAACTTTTCATAAAAATGCAGAAGATCAAAATTCTTTAAAATGATAAAATAAAATATAAAACCATAGTTCAAGTATTCTTAAAACTTAACATAAATATATGTTCAAAATATAAAACTTTATTTAAAACATAAAAACATTCTTCTTGGCGTTCTTCTGGTTACAATTCATCGTGCTTAATGCTCACACGCCTTCCCATGTCCTCCGCCTAGTCCATGATTTTCTTACCTTTATCTGCAACAAGACATAAAACTTGATTAAACTAAAGCTTAGTAAGTACATATAATTCTCACAATTAAAAACATTCCATATACATCATCATCATCATCATCATATCATAAAAGCGCTTTAAGCACAATTTCATAGAAACATATCTTTCATTACTTTGACCATATTAAACTTATTCCATTTTATCTTAAGGGCCCAAGTGTTGCACCATAAACATCATTGTAGGCGCGCCGTCATGAGAGAAGAAGGGTAGCTAATCCCAAACCAAACATGACATCATAACATATCATTTCATAACATTGGTGTGTAACACTTATTAGGTGATACATATATATACATAATTTTCATGCTTTGAAACATGTCATCATCATACATGCATAACTTTAAATCATGAAAAATCTTTCATAAGAAATCCTTTAAGGAAAACAACCATAAAATCATCATGAATATCATTGTGAATATAACATCAAACCTTGTAAAACGTGTCATGTTGCAGGTGAGAATGTACTTACCTTAAAGCTAGCTTACTTAACCTTAATATGCTTTGGTGACGACGCTGCGGTCTCGATGTGCTCGTTCCTTTGAGTATTCATGCCATTTATCCATTTAAAAATACAATTAAATTAATACTTATCATAAAACATCCATTCATATAACATTCATATTTACACTCATCTCATTTTACAAACATAATTCATAACCATCATTGTGAAAACATAAAATTATCATCACATATACATTCATCTCATATAAACATTATTCATAACATGCTTCCTTAAGTATTATCATCAAAACATCTCATACATTACAAACATGAATATCTTTTAAAAACGTTTTTGAACAATTAAAATACATATATTTTAATTTTAAAATTCATACAAACATCTTATTATCATGCATTTCAATATCATAGAATCATTTCATCATCAATAAAATCATTTAAACATATAAAACATTTCATAAAACGAAAATCCAAAAACAACATTGTTAAAACAGTTTCTTGACGTAATCTCATAAAAATTTCATAACATAAAATACATTCATCAAAACATTAATAAACCTTGCAGTCAATATCATAACATATACATGAACATTCTTGTCAATTTTCATGAAAAACAACATTCATTTGCCCCTTGAATAAACATTACATTTTTCATGCATCATATCTAAACAGCAATATTTTACTGTGAAGGGTAGAGGATAGAAAATTCATATTTTATCATAGAAACAACGAAATGACTTGAAACTTGGAGAAACATCACATAATACATACATGAACATCATATTAAAAACTCAGAGCAAAATACAATACCTAGAGAAAGGTATTGTAGACGAATTGAGGAGGAGAAATTCTTTTCAAAGACACAAAGAAACGAGTCCTTACCTTAAAAGATTTTCTTCTCAAAACCCTTGAATTCAACCAACAAAAATATAACTTTTTCTTTCAATTTTCTTGTAGAGAATTTTCAAGAGAGAAGAAATGGAATTCGTGGAGAAGAGAAGAGGAAGAGAGGAATGAGAAAATGTCTCAGAAACTAAGAGAGAGAAGAGTGAGAAGATGAGAGAAAAAGATGGAAAAGAACGTTAAATTTTTTTTTAACGTAATAAGCATAACCGAAAAATTCAATACTCTCCATTAAGTCAGAATTTTCTGACTAATTGATGACTATTGGCGTGGAGGAAGGGGAGAAAAGAGGGAAAGTCAAAACTTTAGTCTTACTTGCTATATTTTTGCCCTCTAAAAATAGGAAACCACTTAAAATAATACAAATCAATGCGAAGTCGAACCTTTTATTTCCTTAACAGACAAAATTATTCCATTATTATGCCAATTAATCACAATAAATCACCCATTTAACGTAATCATCTCAGCCATAAATTTGGAGAGATTTCTGCTAACTGCTTGTCAACTGTGTTCGGCCTGCCGATTCTCCTCTTCAGCCTGCCGGTTCTGCCAAGTTTGGCCTGCCGATGGTTCCCATCGGCCTGTCGATCTTTGCAGTCATTTTTGGCCTGCCGAACTGTCTTTAAATGCCATACATTAAAACATTCAATTCATCATTGCATCATAATTAAACATACATTAAAATAATCATGAACACTTGAGCACAACGATTCCATGCGGTCGTCACCTGTCATAAAACTTGACATAAAAGTTAGTAACATTAAAATCATATTTCATAACATATAACATAAATTATTAATAAAATTTCCTTAACGTTGTTACTAACTTAACATGATCCGTTACATAAAAATAGGTGGGTGTTACATGTGGAATCTACAGTTTGTAGTAGTGTTGGTAGTTTGTTCTTATGATTTATGGATAATGAAAATGTGTTATAAATTATGTTTGCTAATAGCTATATGTATGAGTGATGACTTATGAAATGGATGATTTAATTCTATGAAAATAAATATTAATTTTTATGTATCTTTTAATGAATATATGACATGAACAAATTATGAAGAAGAGCACATCGAGACCGCGGCGTCGTCACCAACAATATTAAGGTTAAGTAAGTTAGCCAAAAAGTAAGTACATTCTCACCTGCAACATGATATGTTTTATAAAAGGTTTGAGATTATGTTCATGATGATATCTATGATGGTTTCATTTATATTTCTCATGAAAGATTTGATGTTCAAAAGTTATGCATGTATGATGATGACATATTTCAAAAGTATGAAAGTTTATATATGTATACATGTATCACCTAAATAAGTGTTGGACACCAATGTTATGATATGATATGTTATGATGTAATGTTTGGTTTAGGATCAGCTACCCTTCTCCTCTCATGATGGCGTGCCTACAATGATGATTATAGTGCAACACTTGGGCCCTTAAGATAAAATGAATTAACTTTTAATATGGTCAAAGTAATAAACGATATGTTCCTATGCAAATGTGCCCGGCGCACTAGTATGTTGTATGATGATGATGATGTTCATAAAATGTTTTAAGTTGTGAGATAATAATGTACTTACTAAGCTTTAGCTTATTCAAGTTTATATCATATTGCAGATAAGGGTAAGAAGGTGATGGACTAGGCGGAGAGCGTGGAAAGGCGTGTGAGCTAAGCAAGATGAGTTGTAATCGGAAGAATGCCAAGAAAGAAGTTTTTATTTTATAATATAAAATTATGTTTTATTATTTGGACACATTTATGAAACGCCCCTTAATTCGGACGTCACAGATATCGTTACATACTTACATTCGTACATGCATACACTTTAAAATTATAAATAATATCAAACTTAATCATTACTATGGATTTTAAAAGTGCTTAAACTTACGTTACCAGGATCCATCCATACGTTTTTTCTTTTTTTTTAAACTTAACGTTGTTTCGAAAAGCATTGTTTAAATTATTCCTTATCATAATTTATTCATTTGTACTCTAAATTAATCATGAACATATATATAATATAGGTTTGTCGATTTGTAAAATCAAGACATATAAAAATATCACATTAAAACTCTTTGATCAACACATCATTAGAAATCCATTTGTTCCCACAGTTCGGCAGGCCGGAATTCCCTCAACCGGCAGGTCGACAGAGGCTTTGTAACTCAGATTAAAAATTCATCCATGTTCGGTAGGCCGGAAAATTAGATCAGCAGGCTGAACTTCTGGTCTTCGGCAGGCCGCCCATAGAGTTCGGCAAGTCGTCCGAGACCAAATTCCTTTGGAAAACATAATTTTAAACATACCAACTTTACGTAAAATATAGTGGAAGTTCATAATTCATAAGAAAATAACTTATAAAACCATAATATAAGTGTTCTTAAAAACTTAACACAAAAACATGTTAAAAAAAATATATATAAAACTTGATTAAATCATAAAATCATTTTCTTGGCGTGCTTCCGGTTACAATTCATAGTTTATGTTGCTCACACGCCTTCCCATGTCCTCCACCTAGTCTATGATTCTCTTACCCTTATCTGCAACATGACATATAAAACATGATTAAGCTAAAGCTTAGTAAGTACATATATTCTCACAATTTAAAACATTTTATAAACGTCATCATCATCATCATCATTGTCATCGTATCATAAAAGTGCCATAAGCACAATTTCATAGAACATATCTTTCGTAACATTAACCATTTTAAAACTTAATCCATTTTATCTTAAGGGCCCAAGTGTTGCACCATAAACATCATCATAGGCGCGCCGTCATGAGAGTAGAAGGGTAGCTAATCCCAAACCAAACATGACATCATAACATAACATTTCATAACCTTGGGTGTGCAACACTTATTAGGTGATACATATATACATACTTTTCATTCTTTGAAACATGTCATCATCATACATGCATATCTTTAAAATCATGAAAATCTTTCATAAGAAATCCTTTAAGGAAAAATCATCATAAAACCATCATGAATATCCTTGTAAAACATATCATCAATCCTTGTAAAAGGTGTCATGTTGCAGGTGAGATTGTACTTACCTTAACAATAGCTTACTTAACCTTAAAAATGCACTTGGTGACGACGCCACGGTCTCGATGTGCTCGTTTCCTTGAGTGTTCATGCCATTTATCATTTAAAGATGCAATAAAAAAAATCAATACTTACCATGAACTATCCATACACTCATCTCATATTATGAACATAACCATAAAATCGTCATCACATAACATGTTATTATGATTTTTCTTAAATCATAAAAATTACCTTAAGCATATAAAACAAACCATACATTTTGAATATAATTATCTTTTAAATAAAACATTTTCGAACAATTAATATATTTATATTTTAATTTAAAACTCCATACAAGCATCATATTATCATGCATGAAATTATTTTATTATCATAAAATCTTTTAAACATACATAACTTTTCATAACATATAAATAAAACACATTCATCTATCATACTCATACATATGCATATTATAACAATTTTTCATGTAAACATCATTTTACCCCTTGAATAATCATTACATTTTTCATACTTTCAATATTATACTGTAACATATTACTGTGAGGGTAGAAGATAGAAATATCATTTTTTCATAAAACATTCATATGACATGAAATTAGAAAGCACCACATAACATATATGCATAACATCACATTTAAAATTTTGAGACAAAACACAATACCTATAGAAAGATATTGTAGACGAAACAAGGAGAAGAATTTCTTTTCAAAAATACCAGAGAAAGCTAAATTCATACCTTGAAGTTTCTTCTCAAAATCCTTGAATTAACCAACGAAATAAGATTTTTCTTTCAATGTACACATAAAATTTTCGTGAGAGAGATAGAAATTTCATGAGAAAGGGAAGAGGAAGAGAAATGAAAGTACGTCTCAAAAATTTTTGAGAGAGAAAAAGCGTGAGATGAGAGAAAATAATAAAAAAAAGAAACGTTAAAATTTTTAACGTAATAAATACCATTATGAGAATTCAATTCCCTTCATTAAGTCCGAAAATTCTGACTGTTAAGGGCTGTTGGCATGGAAGGAAAGAAGAGAAAGAAAAGGAAAGTCAATCACTTCATCAATCCTACCATAATTTTCCCTTTTAAAATAGGAAACCTCTTAAAATAATACAAATTAATACAAGTCAAATCCTTTAATTTCCTTAACTGATAAAAACATTCCATTATTATGCCAATTAATCACATTAATTCTCCAATTAACGTAATTAACTCAGCCATAATTTTGGAGAGATTTCTGCTGACTGCCATGTTCGGCCTGCCGGTTTTCCCCTTCGGCTTGCCGGTTCCAGCAAGTTTGGCCTGCCGGTGAGGTTCTTCGGCCTACCATTCTCGGGCAAGAAGTTCGGCCTGCCGATTTGCCATTAAATGCCATAACATAAAACATTCATACATCATTGCATCATAAATAAACATATGCTTAAAATTTCACATGAACACTAGAGCACAACGATCCCATTCGGTCGTCACCTGTCACAAAACTTGTCATAAAAAGTTAGTAACATGCACATCACATATCATATCATATAACGTTATTATTAATAACATTCCTTAATAACGTTACTAACTTAATGTGGTCCGTTACATGAAATAGGCGGGCGTTACAATTCTCCCCACTTATAAAAGTTTTGTCCTCTAAACTTAGAATAAATGCGGATACATAATTTTCATGTCATCTTCACGTTCCCATGTAGCTTCTTCAACTTGCTGATTTCGCCATAACACCTTGACCAATGGAATTTCCTTATTCCTCAAAGTCTTGGTTTTCCGATAGAGAATCTTCATTGGTTTTTCTTCATAACTTAAATCTTCTCGTATTTCGATCACTTCTGGCTCAATCACATGCGTAGGGTCCATGACATACTTCTTAAGCATGGAGACATGAAATACATCAGTGCATTGCAGACATTTCAGAAGGCAACTTTAGCTGATAAGCTACTTTGCCTATTCGTTTAGCAACTTCATAAGGACCGATGAATCTTGGGCTTAGCTTGCTTTTCTTCCCAAACCTCATAACCCCTTTCATTGGTGCTACTTTCAAGAACACATATTCGCCTACAACGAACTCTAAGGGTCTTCTTCTTTTGTCAGCATAACTCTTTTGACGGCTTTGAGCGGTCTCTATCCTTCTTCTTATCAACTTTATCATCTCAGATGTTTCATTCACAAATTCTGTTCTTTCAGCATCTACACTTTCCATCAATTTCTTTTCACCAGCTTCATGCCAACATATAGGCGACCTGCATTTTCGTCCATACAGCGCTTCATATGGTGCCATTTCAATTGTTGCCTGAAAGCTGTTGTTGTATGCAAACTCTGCTAACGGCAACATTTTACACCAGTTGGTCTTAAAATCGAGCGAACAAGCTCGTAACATATCTTCCAGAATCAAATTCGTCCTCTCTGTTTGGCCGTCAGTTTGAGGATGAAAAGCCGTGCTGAAATGAAGCCTGGTTCCCATTGCAGTCTGGACACTCTTCCAAAACTTAGATGTGAACCTGCCATCACGATCTGAGATAATTGACTTGGGAATCCCATGAAGTCGTACAATCTCCTTAACATAGAGTTCCGCTAACCGTTCCATAGAGTAAGTAATCTTGATAGGGATAAAGTGCGCTGTCTTCGTCAGCCGATCCACAACTACCCAGATTGCATCATAACCGTTCGTAGTTCTGGGTAAACCGGTAATGAAATCTATTGCTATTTCTTCCCATTTCCATTCCGATATTTGGATAGATTGCAGTTCACCACCAGGTTTTTGATGTTCAGCCTTTACTTACTGACATGTCATACATTTCTTCACATACTTTGCAACATCACGTTTCATTCCAAACCACCAGAAGTTACCCTTTAGATCATTATACATCTTTGTTGCACCTGGATGAATAGAGTAAGGAGTGTCATGAATTTCTGCCAAGATCCTTTCCTTTAAATCATCAACATTGGGAACACACAAATGGTCCTTAAGATACAGAGTTCCATCATCCGCAATAAGAAACTCTTGACATTTTCCTTCTTTCATTTCTTGCTTGATTCTTACAAGGCTTACGTCATCATCTTGCTTACTCCGAATTTCATCATACATCGTCAGAGCAAGAGAGAGTGCTGATAACTGGCCTGCTACAAGTTCTAAAACGAAGTCTAGAATTTCCTTCCTTAAAGGTGGAGATATTGCTTGCATCGACATCAACGTAGCAACTGACTTCCTACTTAAAGCATCAGCTACTCGGTTAGCTTTACCAGGATGATATAGGATTTCACAATCATAATCCTTCACCAGCTCTAGCCATCTTCATTGCCTCATGTTCAGGTCTCTTTGCGTGAAGAAGTACTTCAGACTTTGATGATCAGTGAAGATCTTGCATTAGACCCCATACAAATAGTGTCTCCATATCTTCAACGCAAAAACAACTGCTGCTAACTCGAGATCATGGGTAGGATTGTTCTTTTTGTAGTCTTTCAGTTGTCTTGAAGCATAAGCAATCACCTTTTCATTCTGCATCAATACAGCTCCTAGGCCCATCTTGGATGCGTCACTGTAGATTACAAACCCATCATTTCCCTCAAGAATTACCAATACTGGAGCCGTCGTTAATCTTTTCTTTAGTTCTTGAAAACTCTTTTCGCATGCATCCGTCCATTCATACTTCTTTCATTTGCGAGTCAAGTTTGTGAGTGGAGCTTTTATCTTGGAGAAATCTTCTACAAATCTCCGATAGTAACCTGCTAGACCCAAGAAGCTCCTTATTTCACTTGCATTCATCGGTTGCTTCCAGTTGAGTACAGCTTCTACTTTAGCAGGGCCCACCATAATCCCATCCTTTGAAATAACATGCCCCAGAAATGACACTTTATCAAGCCAAAACTCGCATTTAGAGAACTTAGCATATAGCTGGTGTCTTCTTAAAGTCTCCAGCACAATCCTTAAATGTTCCTCATGTTCCTCTTGATTCTTAGAGTAGACAAGAATATCATCGATAAATACAACAACAAATTTATCGAGAAAATCCTTGAATACCCTGTTCATCAAATCCATAAAGGCAGCAGGTGCATTCGTCAGACCGAAAGGCATAACCACAAATTCATGGTGACCATACCTCGACCTGTCTTGGGGATATCTCCTTCTTTAATCTTCAACTGGTGATACCCTGATCGTAGATCAATCTTAGAGAACATCGATGCACCCTTGAGCTGATCAAACAAATCATCAATTCGAGGCAACGGATACTTGTTCTTGATTGTCACCTTGTTCAGTTCTCTGTAGTCGATGCAGAGGCTCATAGTGCCATCCTTCTTTTTCACAAACAAGACTGGAACACCCACAGTGAGTGACTTGGCCTAATAATTCCTTTGTCAAGTAGCTCCTTTAATTGCGTGTGAAGCTCCTTTAATTCTGCCGGGGCCATTCTGTAAGGCGCTTTAGAGATTGGTTCGGTGCCTGGAGCGAGCTCAATCTCGAATTCAACTTCTCTTTTTGGCGGTAGACTCGTTAGATCGTCAGGAAACATATCTTCATATTCATGAACAACATGTACATCTTCCATTCTTGTCTTTCCTTCTTGGCTTTTGTCTACAACGTTTGCCAGATAGCCCATGCAGCCATTTGCCAAAAGCTTCCTTGCTTTCATTGCCGCTAAGAACATGTGGGGTTTCTTTCTGGTCTCACCAACATAAACGAATTTCTAATCACCTTCAGGATGGAAGATCACCTTTCATTTCTGGCATTCGATCGAGGCATTATACTTACTTAGGAAATCCATCCCAAGAATCATGTCATAGTCATGCATGTCGATCACAATGAGGTCGATGAAAAGTTCCCTATCAGAAATCTATAAGGGTACTTTACGCAAACAGTGCGTGGATAATATCACTTCCCCGGAGGGTAGTGTCGTAGTGAATCCCTGTCTCATAGGCTCTAAACGAACCCCTAACTTCTTACCATGTGACATAGACACAAAAGAATGCGTGGCACCCGTATCAAAAAGAACATAAATATCATTACATAAGCTGGTTATCTGACCTGTGACCACATTGGAGGCTTCAGCAGCCACTTGTTCTTTTGTCATGGCATAGATTCGGGCGTTGGTCGGTGGGGCTTCAAGTCTCCCTTGACTAATTAGTGGCCCTTCAAGGGAGGCTTGCATCTGATGCAGCTGGGCTTGAGGAGGAGGTCTCTGCGGGGCATTAGCATTCATCAGTTTAGGGCAGTTCTTAACGAAATGGTCTTCACGTCCAAATATGAAACATTGGTTGGTCCCCAATTGGCATTCCCCTGGATGTTTCTTTCCACATTTGGCACATGGTTGGAATCGCCTATCATTGTTGTTATGCTAACCATCATTATGCCTTTTGTTATCTTGGCCCTGCTGTTGTTGAGGATTACCCTTCCTCTTATTGTTCCTCCAGTTCTGGTTGTTGTTATTGCTGCTGCTGTTGTTGTTGTTGTTCCTGTGGGGAGGACGGTTCTGGTTGTTGATGTTGTTGGCTTGCTGGTTGGGCTGAGACTGATTCCTTCTTAACTTTGACAAATGGAACTCAGCACGTTGGGCCCTCATGACAACCTGTTCTTGGGTCCTTGGCGGACTAGCCCCATCAACAATTGCAGCAATATCCGGTCTAAGGGCCCTGATCAACCTTCTGACCCTTTCATCTTCATGCATAACCATCCCTAGGCATAGACGAGCAAGCTGGTCAAATTTTGTCACCACATCAGTGACTATCATATCCCCTTGGCGTAGGCTTTCGAACTCCTCATAATGCTTCCTCGTGACATTCATGTGGAAGAACTTTGTGTTGAACTCGTGAACAAAGTCTGCCAATGACATCTCTTCAACATTTCTGCTCTGTTCAATGCCATCCCACCAAATTCTGGCCTCCATGGTAAGGCAATACGAGGCACAGAGGACCTTTTCATTGTCCGTGAAATCCATGAGTTGTAAGGTGGCCTCAATCATCTTTAACCATCCTTGATCGACTAACGGGTCCTTTGAACCCTCAAAGTCAGCTGGCTTGACTCTCTTCCATCTGACCAGAAGAGGTTCTTGATAGGCTGCTCTTGGTTCAGCAGCAGGAGCTGGGACTTCATTTACTTGGGCTTGTGGCTGCGGAGGAGGAGGAGGCACATCATTGCCTCGTGGTTCACCATTTTTGGCCGTTGGCCCTTAATGAAGCAATTTCCCTCTGTTGATCCTCCAACTGCCTTTGTAGTTTAGCGATCATCATCATAAGTCTCTCGTTGGTCTGGGCGCGGGTCTGCATTCTTCTGTGGCCGTCCATCATAATTTCCTAAAATAATTAGGACTTAGAAATAATCTTCCATTCATGAGACAGGTTTTCACTGCCATATCATTAATCATTAATCATTCAAACCTTAATCTTATCATCATACTTGCAACAATACATCTAACTTAATATCATGCTTACTTGGAGGACTTGGATCGACGTGTGGCGATATGAATTGTAATCGGAAGATTTTCTCTGATACCAAAGCCTGAAACGCCCCTTAATTTGTACGTCACAGATATCGTTATATACTTACATTCGTACATACATAAACTTTAAAATTATAAATAATATCAAACTTAATCATTACTATGGATTTTAAAAGTGCTTCAACTTACGTTACCCGTATCCATCCATACGTTTTTTTTTTTTTTTAAACTTAACGTTGTTTCGAAAAGCATTGTTTAAATTATTCCTTATCATAATTTATTCATTTGTACTCTAAATTAATCATGAACTTATATATAATATAGATTTGTCGATTTGTAAAATCAGGACTTATAAAAATATCACATTAAAACTCTTTGATCAACACATCATTAGAAATCCATTTGTTCCCACAGTTCGGCAGGCCAAACTTGGGACTTCGACAGGCCGAACATCATCGGCAGGCCAGAATTCCCTCAACCGGCAGGCCGGCAGAGGCTTTGCAACTCGGATTAAAAATTCATCCATGTTCGGCAAGCCAAAAAATTAGATCGGCAGGCCGAACTTTTGGTCTTCGGCAGGCCGGCAATAGAGTTCGGCAGGCCGGCCATAGAGTTCGGCAGGCCGTCCGAGACCAAATTCTTTTGGAAAACATAATTTTAAACATACCAACTTTACGTAAAATATAGTGGAAGTTCATAATTCATAAGAAAATAACTTATAAAACCATAATATAAGTGTTCTTAAAAACTTAACACAAAAACATGTTCAAAAAAATATATATAAAACTTGATTAAATCATAAAATCATTTTCTTGGCGTGCTTCCGGTTACAATTCATAGTTTATGTTGCTCACACGCCTTCCTATGTCCTCCACCTAGTCCATGATTCTCTTACCCTTATCTGCAACATGACATATAAAACATGATTAAGCTAAAGCTTAGTAAGTACATATATTCTCACAATTTAAAACATTTTATAAACGTCAGCATCATCATCATCATTGTCATCGTATCATAAAAGTGCTATAAGCACAATTTCATAGAACATATCTTTCGTAACATTAACCATTTTAAAACTTAATCCATTTTATCTTAAGGGCCCAAGTGTTGCACCATAAGCATCATCATAGGCGCGCCGTTATGAGAGTAGAAGGGTAGCTAATCCCAAACCAAACATGACATCATAACATAACATTTCATAACATTGGGTGTGCAACACTTATTAGGTAATACATATATACATACTTTTCATTCTTTGAAACATGTCATCATCATACATGCATATCTTTAAAATCATGAAAATCTTTCGTAAGAAATCCTTTAAGGAAAAATCATCATAAAATCTTCATGAATATCCTTGTAAAACATATCATCAATCCTTGTAAAAGGTGTCATGTTGCAGGTGAGATTGTACTTACCTTAACGATCGCTTACTTAACCTTGACAATGCACTTGGTGACGACGCCGCGGTCTCGATGTGCTCGCTTCCTTGAGTGTTCATGCCATTTATCATTTAAAGATGCAATAAAAAAAATCAATACTTACCATGAACTATCCATACACTCATCTCATATTATAAACATAACCATAAAATCGTCATCACATAACATGTTATTATGATTTTTCTTAAATCATAAAAATTACCTTAAGCATATAAAACAAACCATACATTTTGAATATAATCATCTTTTAAATAAAACATTTTCGAACAATTAATATATTTATATTTTAATTTAAAACTCCATACAAGCATCATATTATCATGCATGAAATTATTTTATTATCATTAAATCTTTTAAACTTATATAACATTTCATAACATATAAATAAAACACATTCATCTATCATACTCTTACATATGCATATTATAACAATTTTTCATGAAAACATCATTTTTACCCCTTGAATAATCATTACATTTTTCATACTTTCAATATTATACAGTAACATATTACTGTGAGGGTAGAAGATAGAAATATCATATTTTCATAAAACATTCATATGACATGAAATTAGAAAACACCACATAACATATATGCATAACATCACATTTAAAATTTTGAGACAAAACACAATACCTATAGAAAGATATTGTAGACGAAACGAGGAGAAGAATTTCTTTGCAAAAATACCAGAGAAAGCTAAATTCATACCTTGAAGTTTCTTCTCAAAATCCTTGAATTAACCAACAAAATAAGATTTTTCTTTCAATGTACACAAAAAATTTTCGTGAGAGAGAGAGAAATTTCGTGAGAAAGGGAAGAGGAAGAGAAATGAAAGTACATCTCAGAAATTTTTTAGAGAGAAAAAGTGTGAGAGGAGAGAAAATAATAAAAAAAAGAAACGTTAAAATTTTTAACGTAATAAACACCATTATGGGAATTCAATTCCCTTCATTAAGTCAGAAAATTCTGACTGTTAAGGGCTGTTGGCATGGAAGGAAAGAAGAGAAAGAAAAGGAAAGTCAAATCACTTCATCAATCCTACCATAATTTTCCCTCTTAAAATAGGAAACCTCTTAAAATAATACAAATTAATACAAGTCAAATCCTTTAATTTCCTTAACTGATAAAAACATTCCATTATTTTGCCAATTAATCACATTAATTCTCCAATTAACGTAATTAACTCAGCCATAATTTTGGAGAGATTTTTGCTGACTGCTCGTCAGCCATGTTCGGCCTGCCGGTGAGGTTCTTTGGCCTGCCGTTCTCGAGCAAGAAGTTTGGCCTGCCGAGGTTAAAAGTTTGGCCTGCCGATCTGCCATTAAATGCCATAACATAAAACATTCATACATCATTGCATCATAAATAAACATATGCTTAAAATTTCACATGAACACTAGAGCACAACGATCCCATGCGGTCGTCACCTGTCACAAAACTTGTCATAAAAAGTTAGTAACATGCACATCACATATCATATCATATAACGTTATTATTAATAACATTCCTTAATAACGTTACTAACTTAATGTGGTCCGTTACATGAAATAGGCGGGCGTTACAATTTATTTGATAAGTTTTAAAGAATCCATGAACTATCTTTTATTATTTTATCTTATTCCTTTTTAAGTATTTCATCTTCTGTGTTTAAATTATGGAGTTTTAATTTGAAAAGTAGGTTTTATAATCAGTCGGCCTACCGAGCATTATTGTTCAGACTGCCGATGTCTGTACCGGCCTGTCGACTACTCTGTATCGGCCTTCCGATCTCATCAACTCTGAAAATCTTATTTTTGTAGAGCTTCGGACGGCCTGCCGAAGTTTGAACTTCGGCCTGCCGAACTCACAAGTTTGGCCTGCCAAACTGTAAGTAAGTTTTCCATGGTCGTTTTGAAAAGATTGTTTCAATTTCTGAAGGTTTTGGTAAAGTATTTAAAGGATGTTTATGAATAAGTAAATTATTAGTTCAAGGATGGATTAAGATTTTGGATGTTGTAAAAAAAAATGCATGCATGGATCCTGGATATGATTTCATAATTATGTTTCCAATTAAGTTTTATGTTTCCACTTAAGTTTTATGTTTTTCAAAATAATTAAGTTTTGTTCAAATGGTTTATCCTAAAATAAAAGTATATAAGGAATGTATGTAACGACATCTGTAACGTCCATAAGGGGGGGCATTACAGGCTTTGGTATCAGAGCGAAATTTCGTTTACAATTCATATTGCCACACGTCAGTCCAAGTCCTCCAAGTAAGTTTGTTTTAAAGTTAAATGTTAAGATGCAAGTATGATGATAAGAATGAGGTTTAGATGTTTAATGATTAATGCTCTAGTAATGAAAAACCTGTCTCATAAATTAGAAGATTATTCATAAGCTCCTAAATCTCTTAGGAAATTGACAATGGACGACCACATAAGGATGCAAACTCGCACCCACACTAACGAAAGGCTAATGACAATGATTGCTGAACTGTAAAGGCAATTGGAGGATCAAAGGAGAGAAATTGCAGAATTAAGGGCCAACGACCAGAATGATGATCGACGAGGCAATGACGTGCCCCCTCCTTCTCCTTCTCCTCCCCAACCATAAGTCAACGATGTCCTGGCTCCTGCTGCTGAGCCCAGAATGGTACATCAAGAACCTTTTTTGGTCAGATGGAAGAGGGTTAAGCCAGCAGACTTCGAGGGTTCCAAGGATCCGTTAGTTGCTCAAGAATGGTTAAAGACGGTTGAGGCCACCCTAAGACTCATGGGCTTCATTAACAATGAGATGGTCCTCTGTGCCTCGTATGCCTCACCATGGAGGCCAAGATTTGGTGGGATGACATCGAACAGAGCCGGAACGTTGAAGAGATGACATTGGATGAACACGAAGTTTTTTCACATGAACATTACAAGGAAGCACTATAATGAGTTTGAGAACCTGCGCCAAGGGCACATGACTGTCACCGATGTGGTGGCAAAGTTTGACCAGCTAGCTCGGTTATGCCCAGGAATGGTGAGCAGTGAAGGTGAAAGGGTTAGAAGACTGATCAGAGTCCTTAGGCCAAAAATTGCTACGATTGTTGATGGGGCCAGTCCACCCAGGACACAAGAACAGGTTGTTATGAGGGCCCAACGTGCTGAGTTTCATTTGTCCAAGTTAAGAAGGTACCAGCCTTAGCCTGGCCAGCCAGCTAGTAATGCTAACAACCAGAACCGCCCTCCTCACAAAAACAACAACAACAACAACAACAACAACTAGAACTAGAGGAACAACAAAAGGAAGGGCAATCCTCAAAGCCAGCAGAGCCAAGGCAACAAGAGGCACAATGGTGGCCAGCCCAACAACAACAATAGCAGGCAGTTTCAACCATGCGTCAAATATGGAAAGAAACATCTAGGAGAATGTCGCTTGGGGACAAACCAATGTTTCATTTATGGGCGAGAAGACCATTTTGTCAAGAACTACCCCAACCTGATGAATGCTAATGCCCCTCAAAGAGCTCCTCCTCAAGCCCAACTCCATCAGATGCAAGCTTCCCTTGAAGGGCCATTAATCAGTCAAGGAAGACTTGAAGCCCCACCTACGAATGCCTGCATCTATGCCATGACAAAGGAACAAGTGGCTTCTGAAGCCTCTAATGTGGTCATAGGTTAGATAAGAAGTTTATCTATTGATACTTGTCTTCTCTTTGATACGGGTGCCACACATTATTTTATATCTATGTCATTTGCTAAGAGGTTAGGGGTTCGTTTAGAGCCTATGAGGCAGGGATTCACTACGACACTACCCTCTGGGGAAGTGATATTATCTACGCACTGTCTGTGTACAACACCCCTATGGATTTCTGATAGGGAACTTTTTGTCGACCTCATTGTGATCGACATGTATTATTACGATATGATTCTTGGGATGGATTTTCTAAGAAAGTACAATGCTTCTATTGAATGTCAAAAATGAAAGGTGATCTTCCATCTAGAAGGTGATCAAAAGTTCGTGTATGTTGGCGAGTCTAGAAAGAAACCCAATATGTTTTTATCCGCCATGAAAGCAAGGAAGTTGTTAGCAAGTGGCTGCATGGGCTATCTGGCCAACATAGTAGATAAAAGATAAGTGGAAAAGACAAGGATTGAAGATGTGGCAGTGGTGTGTGATTTTCTTAAGGTATTTCCCGATGACCTAACAAGTTTACCGCCTGAAAGAGAAGTTGAATTCGAGATTGAACTCGCACCAGGCACCAACCCAAAACCTAAGGCACCATACAGAATGGCCCCGATAGAGTTAAAGGAGCTTCAAACGTATTAAAAGAGCTACTAGACAAAGGCTTCATTAAGCCGAGTCACTCACCATGGGGAGCCCCAGTCTTGTTTGTAAAGAAGAAGGATGGCACTATGAGACTCTGCATCTACTATAGAGAGCTGAACAAGGTGACGATCAAGAACAAGTACCCGTTGCCTCGTATAGATGATTTGTTTGATCAACTTAAGGGTGCATCAATGTTCTCAAAGATTGATCTGCGATCGGGGAATCATCAGTTGAAGATTAAAGAAGGAGATATTCCTAAGACAGCCTTTAGATCGAGGTATGGTCACTATGAGTTTGTGGTTATGCCTTTCGGTCTAACTAATGCACCAGCAGCATTCATGGATTTGATGAATCAGGTATTCAAGGATTTCCTCGATAAATTTGTTGTTGTGTTTATCGATGATATTCTTGTCTATTCAAAGAATCAAGAAGAACATGAGGAGCATTTGAAAATTGTGCTGGAGACATGAAGAAGACATAAGCTATATGCAAAGTTCTCTAAGTGTGAATTCTGGCTCGACAGAGTGTCTTTCTTGGGACATGTCATATCAAAGGAAGGAATCATGGTAGATCCTGCTAAGGTAGAGGCTGTTCTCAACTGGAAGCAACTAACAAATGCAAGTGAAATAAGGAGCTTCTTGGGTCTAGCAGGTTATTATCGAAGATTCGTAGAAGACTTCTCCAAGATAGCAGCTCTACTCATAAATCTAACTCGCTAGGGAAAGAAGTATGAATGGACGGATGCTTACGAGAAGAGTTTCCAAGAACTAAAGAAGAGGCTAACGACAACTCCAGTATTGGCTATTATGGAAGGAACGATGGATTTGTAATTTATAGCGATGCCTCTAAGATAGGCCTCGGAGCTATTCTAATGCAAAATGACAAGGTGATTGCCTATGCATCAAGGCAACTGAAGGATTTCGAAAAAAACTATCCTGCTCATGATCTTGAGTTAGCAGCAGTCGTTTTTACGCTGAAAATATGGAGGCATTATTTGTATGGGGTCCAATGCAAGATCTTCACCGATCATCAAAGTCTAAAGTACTTCTTCACGTAGAGAGACCTAAACATGAGACAACGAAGATGGCTTGAATTGGTGAAGGATTACAATTGTGAAATCCTGTATCACCCTGGAAAAGCTAACCGAGTGGCTGATGCTTTGAGTAGGAAGATTGTGGCTACATTGATGTCAATGCAAGTGATGTCTCAACCTTTGAGAAAGGAAATTCTAGACTTTGGTTTAGAACTTATCACAGGATAGTTGTCAGCACTCACTCTTGCTCCGACGATGTATGATGAAATTCAGAGAAAACAAGATGAAGATGTAAGCCTCATAAGGATCAAGCAGGAAATGAAAGAAGGGAAATATCAAGAGTTTCGTATTGCGGATGACAGAACTCTATACCTTAAGGACTGCTTATGTGTTCCCAATGTTGATGGCCTAAGGGAAAGAATCTTGGCAGAAATTCACGACACTCCTTACTCAATTCATCCAAGTGCAACAAAGATGTATAATGATCTAAGGGATAACTTCTGGTGGTTTGGAATGAAACGTGATGTCGCAATGTATGTGAAGAAATGTTTGACATGCCAGCAAGTCAAAGCTGAACAGTAGAGACCTGGTGGTGATTTACAGTCTATCCAGATATCGAAATGGAAATGGGAAGATATAACAATGGATTTCATTACCTGTTCGCCCAGGACTATGAATGGTGATGATGCTATCTGGATTATTGTGGATCGACTGACGAAGACAGCACATTTCATTGCTATCAAGATCACTTACTCCATGGAATGGTTAGCGAAACTCTATGTCAAGGAGATAGTATGACTTCATGGAATTTTCAAGTCAATCATCTCAGACCGTGATGGCAGGTTCACATCCAAGTTCTGAAAAAGTGTACAGGCTGCTATAGGGACCAAGTTGCATTTTAGTACAGCTTTCCATCCTTAGATAGACGGCTAAACGAAGAGGATGAACCTGATCTTAGAGGATATGCTTCGGGCTTGTACTCTTGACATCAAGACTAGCTGGCATAAAATGCTACCGTTAGCGAAATTCGCTTACAACAGCAGCTACCAGGTGACAATTGGAATGGCACCTTATGAGGCCTTGTATGGGCGAAAATGCAGGTCGCCTATATGTTGGCATGACGCTGGTGAGAAGAAGTTGATGGAAAGCATCGATGCTGAAAGGACTGATTTTGTCAACGAAACTTTTGAGATGATAAAGTTGATAAGAAGAAGAATAGAAACTGCTCAAAGCCATCAAGAGTTATGCTGACAAGAGAAGAATACCCTTAGAGTTTGCTATGGGCGAATCCTTGTTTTTGAAAGTTGCGCTGATGAAAGGAGTTATGAGGTTCGAGAAGAAAGACAAATTGAACCTGAGGTTTATCGGACCATATGAGATCGTGAAGCAGATAGGCAAAGTAGCTTTTCAGCTAAAGTGGCCTTCAAAAATGTTCTCAATGCATGATGTGTTCCATGTTTCGATGCTCAAGAAATATGTCTAAGACCCAACGCATGTGATTGAGCCACAAGTGATCAAGATACTAGAAGACTTGAGTTATGAAGAAAAGCCAGTGGAGAGACTCGATCAGAAAACTAAAACCTTGAGGAATAAAGAAATTCCATTGGTCAAGGTGCTTTAGCGAAATCACCAAGTAGAAAAAGCTATGTGGGAACGTGAAGATGACATGAAAACTTTATATCGGCAATTGTTCTGAGTTTTGAGGACGAAACTCTTATATGGTAGGGAGAATTGTAACACCCGCCTATTTTATGTAATGGATAATGTTATATTAGTGACTACGTTAAGTATTTTTCCATTTTGATTTATGATAATATTGTCACTAACAATTTATTCTAAGTGTTATGACATGTGACGATCACATGGAATCGATGTGCTCAAGTGTTCATGTTATTATTATTGTATGTTTTATGACGATTCCTCAATGACTTAAATATTATGATGTATTCTAGTATGTAAGGATAGTTTGGCAGGCCGAACCTTCAAGTTCGGTAGGCCAAATTGTCCCTCGAGCATCGGTAGGCTAATGGAAAGCATCGACAGACCGAACTTTGTGGAATCGGCAGGCCAAAGTGAGGAATCGGCAGGCCGAAGATGGCTGACGAGTAATCAGTAGCAATCTCTCCAAATTTTATGATTGAGATAATTACGATGATTGGTTATGATTGGATGATGATTTGTGATTGATTCGCTTATTTTTGGATTGATTGCTTCAAATTTGGTAAAGAAACCATTGACTTTGCATTGATTTGAGTTAATTGATATGGTTTCCCATTTTAAAATTGGTGAAGTATGGTAAGTTTTTCTAAATGATTTGACTTTCTCCAATTTCCTCTCAATTTACACGTGAATAGCCTCAATTTTAATCAAAAAATTTCTAACTTAATAGAGAGTTTTGACTCCCTTTACATTATGCTCATTTACGTTATATTTCTCTCTCTCTCTCTCTTTTTTCTTAGACATTTTCTATCTCTCTCCTCTTTCACTTTCACGTTTTCTTTCTCATTCTCTTCCCCAATTCTCTTGCAAATATTTGAGAAATATTGAGTTTTCTTTGATCGAATTTGAGAATGTTGAGCTATTGAATTTAGAATTCATGGAGGTCAGAAAATGTTTGTGTTGGTAGTTTGTTCTTATGATTTATGGATAATGAAAATGTGTTATAAATTATGTTTGCTAAGAGATGAATGTATGAGTGATGACTTATGAAATGGATGATTTAATTCTATGAAAATAAATATTAATTTTTATGTATCTTTTAATGAATGTATGACATGAACACATTATGAAGAAGAGTACATCGAGACCACGGCGTTGTCACCAACAATATTAAGGTTAAGTAATGTAGCCAAAAAGTAAGTACATTCTCACCTGCAACATGATATGTTTTATAAAAGTATGAAAGTTTATATATGTATACATGTATCACCTAAATAAGTGTTACACACAAATGTTATCATATGATATGTTATGATGTAATGCTTGGTTTAGGATTAGCTACCCTTCTCCTCTCATGATGGCGCGCCTATAATGATGATTATGGTGCAATACTTGGGCTTTTAAGATAAAATGAATTAACTTTTAATATGGTCAAAGTAATGAAAGATATGTTCCTATGCAAACGTGCCTAGCGCACTATTATGATGTATGATGATGATGATGTTCATAAAATGTTTTAAGTTGTGAGATAATAATGTACTTACTAAGCTTTAGCTTATTCAAGTTTATATCATGTTGCAGATAAAGGTAAGAAGGTGATGGACTAGGCGGAGAGCGTGGAAAGGCGTGTGAGCTAAGCAAGATGAATTGTAATCGGAAGAACGCCAAGAAGGAAGTTTTTCTTTTATAATATAAAATTATGTTTTATTATTTGGACACATTTATTTGATAAGTTTTAAAGAATCCATGAACTATCTTTTATTATTTTATCTTATTCCTTTTTAAGTATTTCGTCTTCCGCTTTTAAATTATGGAGTTTCGATTTGAAAAGTTGGTTTTATAATCAGTCGGCCTGCCGATGGATGGATTGGCCTGCCGACTACTCTATACCGGCTTGCCGATCTCATCAACTCTGAAAATCTTATTTTTGCAGAGCTTCAGACGGCCTGTCGAAGTTTGACCTTTGGCCTGCAGGACAACTTTGCCTGCTGAACTCAGAAGTTAGGCAAGCCGAACTCCCAAGTTCGGCCTGCCGAACTTTAAGTGAGTTTTCCATGGTCGTTTTGAAAAGATTGTATCAATTTCTGAAGGTTTTGGTAAACTTTTTAAAGGATGTTTATGAATAAGTAAATTATTAGTTCAAGGATGGATTAAGATTTTGGATGTTGTAAAAAAAAAAAAATGCATGCATGAATCCTAGATATGGTTTCTTAATTATGTTTCCACTTAAGTTTTATGTTTTTCAAAATAATTAAGTTTTGTTCAAATGGTTTATCCTAAAATAAAAGTATGTAAGGAATATGTGTAACGACATCTATAACGTCTGTAAGGAAGGCATTACATATTATATGTGAAATTTTATATGTACCTGCTATTACGTAATGTAATATATAAAAGTGAAAAACTTAATAGAATATTTATTCTATTTGTCATTTGTGTTTTAAAGATGAGCAACGTCAAGAAATTAGTTATTTAAATCATGGTTACCCTTTTTCAATATCATAAAGAACAAATATCCTTACTTACTTCTACATGATAGGTGACATATGGTCCTATCCACTAGGCTATAAACAAAACCTTCATATTAAATATCCCAGTGTACGTTGGTTGAACATATATGAGCGCGCGGATCATGTGTGAGAACATCAAAGAACAAAAAAAAAAAGAAAAGAAAAGAAAAGAAAAGAAAAGGGCAATATGCATACAATGAAACATATAATGCCCAAAAAAAAAACAGAAGGATTTTTTTTTTCATTTCTATATTGCACTTTTGATGTTATCAAAAAGCTATTCTTTATTTCTTGGGTTGTATCATACTATCATATTTTAAATTTACGTTAAATTTTTAATTTTTTTTTCAAATTTAGGCTTAATTTTTTAAAATTCTCAAAATCTAAAATGTTGGCCCAATTTACTAACCAAACGGGCTCTAAAAGATTCATGTAATTTCAAAAATAATCATGTAATTAACAGTTAAGTACATAGTTACACGTAAAATTTTATATGTATCTGCTATCATGTAATGTAATATATAAAAGTGAAAAACTTAATATAATATTTATTCTATTTGTCAATTGTGTTTTAAATATGAGCAACATTAAGAAATTAGTTATTTAAATCATAGTTACACCTTATTTTCAATATCATAAAGAACAAATATCATTACTTACTTCTATATGTTACGTGACACATGGTCCCATCCACTATACTGTAAACAAAACCTTCATATTAAATATCCCAGTATACGTTGGTTGAACATATATGAGCGCGAATCAAGTGTGAGAACATAAAAAAAAAAAAAGGGACAATATGCATACAATGAAACAGAAAATGCCCAAAATAAAGAAAAGGATTTTTTTTTTATTTCTATATTGCACATTTGACGTCATCAAAAAGCTATTATTTATTTTATGGGTTGTATCATACTATCATATTTTAAATTCACGTTAAATTTTTATTTATTTTTCAAATTTAGGCTTTTTTGCAATAATAATTTTAGGTTGATTTTTACTATGAACTTGACGTGAATGTCTTTTATATTTTAATTTTTGTTTTTCTCTCATTCTTACTTGTTTTGAAAGGTTTTTAGGTGTATTTTTTTTGTCAAAATTGACCATTGACTAAGTCAATATATGAATTTGAGTATAAATTCAAATTTCAAAATACTATGTTTTAATAACTCAAATTATAAGGTACAAAAAAAAAAGAAAACAAAAAAATAGGTATAAAATAAAAAAATTGGATATATAATTTCACAAAAGGAACAAAAAAGAGGAAAATTAAATGAGCGTACTGGTAAAAAAAAATTCTATTGTTAAATAACCCTGCACACAATGAATCCCCATAAAAGCCATCATTCATTAGATGCAAATGCATTATATGTTTTGGTTGGTTGAACCAGGACAAAATACAAAAAGGAGTGGCTGTTTGACCCTGACTAATTATGCTAAACCCCACCAAACCTCGTTAGTTTTCTCTCCTCTACAATTCTACGCTTTCCCTTCTCTCTCTCTGTCTCTCTTTTTTTCTCTCTCTTTACCCACATTCATCGTATAGTCTCAATAGCTTTTGTATATATAAAAACCTATCCTTTCTCAGTCTCCTGATCTTGACCCACAGTCTCTTCTTCTGATGAGTTTAACAATATTATTAGTCTTTTGGGATCATTCATATATTAATACAAAAATATTATATATGGGATAGACAGAGCCAAAAAAAAAAAAAAAGCCTTAAAATCCGTTCGTTTCGATGCTGTAACGAATATGGAAGAAAACGACGATGGTGCATGAGTACTGGGGTTCAGGGTGGTTTTATTATGTTATGCAAAGAGAGCAAATTACTTACAATTTCATGGTGTAGAGCTTGATGTTGGGGATGTTTAGCGTAAGATCGGCCATTATTCTGATAGTTCTGACTCTCTTCCTTCTGCTGCTGCCGCTCGTTCTGCCGCCGCTGCCGCCACCCCCCGTGCTTCTTCTTTTCATTCCGGTGCTGATCATGGCGGTACTCGTCTTGACGGCCTTCTCTCCGCTATACAATAACTCCAATTTTATCACCATTTCTGCCTGATATGTATGGATAGTGGAAGATATATAAATAAATATATATATATACACACACACCCACCATATGGCGCCGCCGGCCAACAGCCGAAATCAGAAACACTTTGCCAGTTTGCCTTCTTTGTTAGTTATTTTCTTCTTCTTCTTCTTTATCTTTTTTATCTGTTTTGATTTTCTTTCCTTCCTTTTTTAACTGAAGTTTTCTTTAGTTTTTTTTTTTATTAGTCCGTGTGAAAAGTATAGACGATGTTGAATGTGTCAGAAACGCTAGTTAAACTCACAAGAGCATGAAAAAAATAATGTACGAACTATGGCTTTCAATGAACAAGCTTTTCTGTTTTCTCTCTCCCATTTTTATTTGTCCAGAAATTCAGTTCTCACTCATTATGTGTGTGTGCCTATATATAGTCCATGACTCCCAATCTTTTTTATATATTTTAATTGGGGTGGTGGATATTGGAAATCTACACCTTAAAGTGGAGTCTGGCATGCCTGCAACCATTTAAACTACATATGGTCTTGCAGAAACTATTGTTTTTGCCAACTCTAGTATCGAATAATATGCAGAAATTTCTCTCTCTCATTCTTTTTGTTCCTGAGGATAAAATTCAGCCCAAAACACAAGCGCAAGGGCGAGGGCAAGAGCAAACAGAACTAATGGACACCTAGGCACTCCACGTATATAGTCATGAAAGACGAGGGAAGGCAACGCCGGAATTGACGTCCCGCAATTATAAAGAAGGGAAGGGCAGATCCGGCTGCTACATTACGAGCCAAAAAAAAAAAAAAAGAGCACTCTTTGGGGATCAAAGAAACTTCCAGGTAGCAAATTGTCTCAGAAGAGTCATAACTTGAGCGAGGCCTAGGATATTCTTAGTTAATTATCCATGTATACTCCTCCGTTTTATGTGACGCATATAATTTTCATATTATTAGCGTATAATAAGGTTAAAAAGAATACATTATATATAACTCGTTTGTTCTATTTTCTCCTCCGTTTATCTGCCATGTTGACGACACCCACAAGATCTCGGGTCAACCCGATTGGATTGGAGGAGGCTTGTCTCCTTCAGATTCAACAACAAATGCCGTTTCTCACGAGCCTAATATTGATCATATATATGAGGTTTCGAAGCAAAGAGAAAATCAGCACAAAGTCACATATGTACTAGATAGTGTGTGGGTTTGTCTGAGAGTGGGAAATGATTAATGTGTTTGTGGACCCCAGCCGATTTTGTGGAAGGCCTTAGTTGGTGGGGTATCAATTTTGAATTTTTCTACCAATGGACATTTGAAGCATGAAAAATATTTTCTTTTTGACCTTAAAAATGATATTTTTTCTTATAAATAATTAAAGATAAAACCTTTTATTAATAAAAGTTGAATGGAGAGCATAGGATAGATTGTTTTAGTAAATGCAAACCTAATAAGATTGTGTTAAAAGGCCTTAATAATCAGGGGCAGGGTCACGATTTCTTTTTTCCGGGGCATAAGAATGTAAAAAACTCTACAAACTATCAATATATCAATTTTCAATATTATAAAATAGTTAGAAGGACATGCATATTTAATTTGTTGAATTTTTTGTTACGAAAATGCAAAATTTTCTCTAAAGTTTAATTTTTTCTTGATTTACTATTTTCTTTTAAGTTTAATTTAATAAAAAAAAGTTTTACACTTATGAGAACATGATTTTGATAACAAAATTAATTATAAATTATTTAGGGAGTGCAAAAAATAAGCATGAAAAGAGGTTTAAATATAAACACAATCAAGAAAATTATTTAAGTAAGGCAATTAGGACAATGTATTAATGAATGTCATGTTTAAAAAAAATGGTATTATTTTGCAAAATAAAAAAAAACTTAGATAGAGGCACATTTGAGAAACGTTATTGAAAAGAGAGCAAAATAGAAACAAAAGATCAATAAAGTACATAAAAATAAATTTATAGGAAAAAATTTGTTAATAATGAGGGCATATATAAAATTTTGTGATTGAGAGGGGGACATATATGAAAAGTTATTAAAAACTATAGGCAAAGTATAAATTTTCAAAAATTCAGGGGGCTATAAGCTGAAAAAAAAAATGATTCTATTGCAATCCAAACTGAAAAAAAAAAAAAAAAGACTTATACCTAGGAAGGCTTTCATAGAGGTTATACAGACCAGTATAAGAATGATCACTCATTGTAATTTTACTAGTATTTATAATTTTAATTAGTGATATACGTAATAAGGGCCTAATAGCTTTAATTGTTACTTAATTACCCATGGAAGGAAGCAGAGGGGAAAACATACTTACTTTATTATACTAATTACCTTATTTTTATAAATTACTAGAGATTAAATTTTCCCACGGAATTTGGATATGAGCCAATAAGTTGGCCTCAAATCTTCTATCTAGTTTTTTTTTAGTATACTAAATGATATTTAACCAGTCGCATTATAGCATATTATTGAAAAAATTAAAATAATATTTGACATTGCATGACGTGTCATAACATGATCATTGGACACCATTTCAAACAACATAATTGGACAAAAAATTTGAGTCTATGCAAGTTAGGGAAATCTTTAGCACCCGGGTGTTAAATTAAATATACAGTTAAAGAAAAAAAGAAGATATAGGACTAATTGCCGGACCAGTTCATACCAAACAAGATGACAGAGAAAAGTGATGAAAACTGCGGGTGGACATATTATATATAAACTTCTTTAGGTAATAATCTCATTTCATGTTTAATTATGCTAGGAATTGAGTTCCGTGAGCCGCCCCTGGACATGCTAAGTTTAATTTGGCCCTTTCCTATTATTGTCAGCATTAGAATACAAGTACAACACAAAAAGTCAAAAGAATATAAAGTAAATACTTTCCGTATCCACTTTCTGTTTGACACCGGATGACCATGTTATTTGATCATAAACAAATATGATGAACGGCACTATGTTATTAACACATGAGATTTTATTTTATTTTTTATTTCTTGGTTTTTATTATCTTCGGGGGTTGGGAATTAAGGGGAAAGAGAATTTTGAGCCAGTGCTTTTTTTTTTTTCCCCCCTCTTTTGCCGTCTCTCTGCTCGTCTTATTTTTTTTAAATTTTTTATTGGCGCTTTGGAAATCACGAAATTGGATAAAGTAAGCTCAGTGTTATGTCGACATTGATGATGGTTTTCTAGAGACTGTGGAAGCAAGAATATGAAATCAGTTCTTTGACAGAGTTTAATATATCATTGCAAGCTGTTCAAAGAGTACTCGTCTAGCCAATGGTTTAAAAACATGCCAGATATTTAAAATAGTAACCAGTAAAATGTTGTAAATATCTTTTAGAATTATACAAAGACTATTACTGCAAAATCATAATCTTTCTATAGGACGTCAAAGCAGATTGTCATTTTTAAATACCTACATTGAGCTAACAGATTACGAGAATTATAATCAATATGACTAAATTTACTAACGATCACCAAGTCTGAGAAACATTTTCTAAAATATAAAGATGCACCGAGGTACCAGGAGAGCATAAATACTTGAGAAGATAAAAGTGACGTAATACACCTTTTCTTCTATTCATACATATATGTAGATGTATGTAAATGTACACACATACATATATATATATATATGCATGTGTATATACATTTTATATTAACACCCGTGTAATATACAATTAAAGGTACTCTACGTATAACGTACTCTTTTTTTTTTTTCCTTTTATTGATGGTGCTAATATGTATCAATGCATATAGACGCTATTGTGTTCAATCACACAAATAAATGCAGACTTTTCCTTAAGGGGGGAAAAAAAGAAAGACAGAAAGGGATGTAAAATTAATGTAAAGAACTTTCAAACGAAAAAGAGTAAATGTAAAGAAAAAAGAATACGCATACAATTTTCAAATTCGGCTCTACTTTCTTATAGGGAAAAAAGGACACGAAACTTCCACCGAAAAAAAAGGCGAGAAAGGGAAATCTCTCTAGATCTACCTCTCTCTATATATTAGAACAAGTTAATGTGGTTCCATGCCATCCCCATGTAACCCACTTGCTTTTGTGTCTGCACAAAAGCCGGAAGAGAAATATTAGAACACTGCGATACCACCAACCATTCATCAAACCAACCGAACACCACCTTTGAAGTTTTTGCATGACCCATTTATATTCCGCTTCGCTACATTTCTACGTTCTTTAGTCAATATTTTAAGGTTTAAAAGTATCACACTTTATCTTTGCAACATACAAGCGCTACACGCCACGTGGACATCACAATATGAAACTCAAAAGATTGGGCAATGTTGACGGTTGAAATTTGCCAACCTCGAGATAGTAAAATCAAACAAATTATAGAAAGTGACCTTAATTGGCTTGAAGACTGATATATGGCACGAAAATTTCGTTGTGATTCGGCTCAAAGTAGCTTGTGTATGTGTGTGTGTGTGCGTGTTTTTTTTTTCCATTAGTTCCTTTGGAAATAGATTATACACTCAAAATCTCACTTAAACACCTTCGGTACAAGTTGGCATAGTAACGGTTCCAGATATAAGATTGTGGTTCCTTTCTCTTCAACCCTTCCATCTCTATTTATAAAGCTTTCAGCAATTGAAACGATAACCGCCTCCTCACGTTCCCCATTTCCGATGACAAAGGTATCTCCTTCTTCTCATGAGAATGTAACTGTCCTCCCAACTCAAAGAGTATCAAATACTAAATTGAATAATAGATATATGGTTTTATATGCAAAAAGAGACTATTACAAGATAATAGTGTAAACACATAATCTGCAATCCATGAAACAAAGGTCAATGGACACTTTGTTCTTGGTTTGATTATAATAGGTATCTACTTCTATTTGAAAGATGGCTTATCTTAGCTATAGAAGCGATGTCTTCAAGATATAAAGATGGCCATATACCTAGTGATAGATATATATTAAAGTATTTAATATAATGTATGATTGATTTTATTAATAGTTTTATTTAACTAAAGCAATTCACTTTGGTAATCATTTATGTAATGATCTCAATCCTAAGGTAGATACATCACTCCACGTTTATAACTTGTGTCTTTTCATATGCTAAAAGACCGAATTTTGATGATTGAAAGTTCTTATGCCAGTATGTTGGAGGCATGATACAACAACAATTAGGTCATTTAGCAACGAAACCTATCGTTGTCACTAATGACATTTTGGTGACGACATGTCGTCGCTAACCCGTTGCCATTATAAATCTGTCGCTAAAATATTTTTAGCATTTGTAGTGTGTCATCATGATTTATAGATCATGGATATGGGTTGTATCAACTACTTTTAGCAATGACATTTTTGAAATCATTATCAGTAATTATTCAAAATTTTTGAAATTTGGGGGTGATATATAGTTTTGGTAATAGGATATTCTAAAATTGTCATCGTGAAAAAAATTACTTTTGTTTTTAGTGATGATATTGTTAATTACCCTTTTAATTTAATTGTTTATATTTTAGAAATTGATAATATATACCATAAAAGATTTAGTTGATTAATTAAATAAATAATTCATATTATTTGTTTATTTGTTTATTGAATTAAATATTAAATTAATTTAGGATATACATAATTAAATGTAAATTAATAAAATCCAATTAATTCAAGTATCAAAATACAAATAAAACACATAATATATAAAGACACGTAGCATAATAAAAATTAAATACAAAATAATATCATAAAATTTCAATAATGTCTAACCAAACCTCCTGAGCTTTTATATATTCATCTTTTTCTTTTTCTACTACCTTAGAATGATGCACAATACTTGAAGGTTGTTGAGGGACATTAAAATTAACTCATGAACTCATTTTTGCTACAATAGCACCCGTCTATATGTTGTACACTTTGGCTAGTTGTTGTTGAACGTCAATATGACTTTGTGTGTGCCTATGTTTAAGCTATGATCTAGTAGTGGAAGAACTAGAAATGATTTGTCTATGACTAAGTGTAGAATCCATTCTCTTACATACCCCTCTACAAGACCCAACGCTACTAGAAATTGTAGAATACATGACGATCAATTAACGACGGTTTCTTAAAAATCGTTGTGTTAAGCAAGGGAAAACACATGGGGAGAAAGCGTGAAACATGAAAACAGTCGTGGTAGTAGATGCAAGATTCCACACTGGCTTTTATGAAAAAAACAGTCATGATAGGAGGTATATTACACGACGGTTTTTACTACAAACTGTCGTGAAATATAGCTAACGAAAATTTAAAAGCCCCCCCACCACAATTAGCGACATTTTAAAAGCCTGCTCTCTCTCTCTCTTTTCCTTATTCTAATTAACACTCAAACTCAATCCTTTCTCTGTAAACCCAGTCCTACCTTTCTCTAACCCTCAAACCCTATATCTCTCTTTCTAACACAACCATCACAATTGTCATCTTTGTCTCGGCCCAATGTGTCGCCAGTATCCCTAAGGCCTCTATGACCCACGAGCTCATCACCATCCCACGTTTGTGAAGGTTCTTCTCTTTGAGCTCATTGTCTCCATGATCCCACCGGTGCCTGCCTCCAACCGCAGTTTGGTAACATTTTGTTTTTTTTCTTCTTTATTGTTTAGGCTTTTTTAATTTTTAGTTATATAGTTTTAGTTTTAATTATTTTTGGTTTGTGTAAATTAATTAGTTTTAGTTGTCTAGTTCTAATTATGCTTTTAGATTTAATTACTTTCTATGCATTTGAGTATGTATTGTATATGTAATGCCCACCATATAACTCTCCAAGTGTGTTGCTCTTCGAGCTCATCGCCTCCATGACCCTACCATCACCATCAGCCCCATTGTTGCCCGCCTTCAATTGCCATTTGGTAACATTCTGTTTCTTTTTTTTTTGTTGTTTATTTTTTTTTTAATTTTTAGTTATATATTTTTAGTTTTAATTATTTTATGGTTTGTGTGAATTAACTAGTTTTAATTTAGTTTTAGTTTCAACTACTTTCTATGTATTTGTATTTGTATTTGTGTATGTGATGCCTACTATATGTTTGATGAAAATCCTCCATGACCATCATAGCAATTGTTTGTTTCTTTTTGTTGCTCAAAACTCACTAGCAATTATTTAAGGTTTGTGTGAATTAATTATTTTAGTTAAATAGTTTGTTAACTTAGTTTTATTGTTAGTATACATGATTCTGTAGATATAGGTCATGTAAGATGGTGCTAAAACTAGACCATTTTAGCCCCACCCCCACGTTTGAACTCATGCCAGGCCTTAGAAATCCCATTAGTCTAAACTTATCTTTCTCTCTCTCCCATTCTTAAACCCCATCGTCGTCGACCTAGCCCCCCATGACCCTGCCATTGTTGACCTAGCCCCACGACCCTACCGTCGTTGACCCAACCCCCATGCCACTGCTTTTGACCCAACTCCCCACGACCCCACTTTGTCCCTTGTCTCTTTGTCTCACAATTATCTGATGCCGTTGCTCTTCTTGCCTCCACGACATAACCACCATTCACAGCCATCCCCCAACAATCCACCGCCGCTGCTGGAACATCACCTACAACCCTACCACCGTTGTTTGTCTCTGTGTGGTAACTCTCACATAGTTTTTGTTGTATTTTTTTTCTTAATTTTAGTTATGCAAAAGGGTGACAACTTTGATGATGTTTCATTTTAGTTTTAGCATTGTTATTATATGTGTTTGTGTGAATTGTGACTTAGTTTTAGCATTGTTAGTATATGTGTGCGTAATGCCAACCATATGTTTGATGAAAAGCCTCTGTAACCATCATAGCAATTATTTATGTTTTTTGTTGCACAAAACTCACTAGCAATTACTTAGTATTTGTGTGAATAAATTATTTTTAGTTATAGAGTTTTGTTAATTAGTTTTATAACTTAGCCTTGTTAGTTTTATTTTTTGCTATTTTTGGTGTTATTTTAGTGTTATTTAGGTTTAGTTTTAGTTTAAAAATTTATTCTATCAATTTTTATAGTTAATTTTTTTTGGTCGTTAATTAGTTTTTATTATTTAACATTTAGTTTGTGGTTTCAATTATTGTTGTCGTACATTAGTTATGCTAACATTTATTACTTAGGTAATATCTGTATATATGTTTGTGTGAATTACTTACTATATATGTTTGTGTGAATATATAGCATTGTTAGTATATATGTGTGAGTATAAGTTTGTGGTTAATTTGTTTGTGTGTTTTGGTTTTGTTTTGTAATGAATTATTATTTGGAATTTATTGGTTTTGTTAAAGATTGATTGGATTTTACTAGTTTATGTGTTTGGTTTTGGATGAGAATTTAGTTCAGATTAGGTAAAAATCCCATATGGGAGCAATGAGGAGTATATGACATCTTCCTCCCAAAATAGAAAGGAAAAACAAGTGAGCAAGCCCCAAAGAAAAACTAAATTCAATCCCAAAGTTAATTTTGAGCAGAGAGCTACTTTAATGAAAAGAGTCCATAGGTTGAGGAAGAGAGGACTAAGAATAAAAGTTATATTTGACAAAAAAGGCTGAAAAGAAGGCACACCTGAAGATAAACTAAGCAGTTGGATTGGAGTTCTTAGTCGAGAGCACATTCCAATATGGATACATGATTAGAGAACTAAAGAGTTTAACCAAGAAAAAAATGTTATCTTGAGAGATATCTATACAAGTTTCATAGTGAAGGATTGATATAAAAAAAACAAAAATTCTTTGAAGCTTTGTACTGAACTAGCAAAGGGGTTTAGATCCGACCTCTACATCACTTTTGCAAAGCCCAACCTTTTCGTACTAGATGACGATGATGATAAAAAGAAGCAGTCTCCTATGGTAGTACATTACTACTCTTCTATATCCAAGGACGATTAGATAAAATTTATTACGTACTAATGTTCTTGAGAATTCCAACTACTATAGGCACATGCAAGAAATATAAGAGCAAAAAATGAATATGGCTTAAGAGTAGGCCAAAACAGATATAGAGTGCTTGAGCAAAACTTGGTACTTTAATGTATTAGTCCTATTACATATATCAACATTAATGTTTTACTAATCTAGCAAAATACATCTTGCCAAGATTGGTGTGTGACCACCACAGGAGGAGTTGTGGATGAAATCGCATCAACATCCTGATAGACAATGGAAAGAACCATCATATGCAGAAATTGATCAATTCATAGTAAGTTTATTGAACTAAAATTCTTAATTTATAGTTTTATAATTTTTGAAACATATTAAGAACAACTTGATTTGTTATTATTTTATAAGATGAATATGTAGAGCAACAAACTTAAGGGATCTTCGGTTCATTGGTAGTGATGACATACTGACGAAGGCATTAGGAAAATTAGAACATTCAAGATTTGTTCGCGGTCAATCTAAATATGTCAAGCAGTATTAATACTTCGACCTCTGATCAACTTTGAAATTTAATTTCCAAATGTCAAATCTACAATAGGAATTTGTAGAACTAGGGGGCCTTGTGAACACTTTAGTTATACAAGGAGGTGTTAAATTGACAGATGAGACTGTTTCACAACCACTACTATAGACTGTGGATTTCACGACGGTTTAAAACTGTCGTGGAAAAATTCCATGAAAGTTAAAAGACCATTGTGAAAACTTCAGTCGTGGTACAAAATATAGTTTTCATGTGGTTTTTTATCGTTGTGGAACAACAAAATTGGCGTGAAGGGTGTCGTGGGTGTGCATCTTCCACGACAGTTTTTATAAAAACCGTTGTGGAAGCTTGACCTTCTACGATGGTTTCTATAGAAACCGTTGTGGAAGGTCAAGCTTCTACAATAGTTTTCCCCAAAAAGGTCATTGAATTATGACCTTCCATGACGTTTTCTTGTAAAACCACCGTGAAAACTTATGCTTCCACGACAGTTTTTATAAAATCCGTCGTGGAAAATTGGTATTGCCAAAAAAAATTTCCAAATTTTTTTTATTTCCCACGAGATGGCTAGTCCCGTGTGTTATCCATTACAACAAGGCTCTGATTGCATACAAAAATATATATATATTGAAATTACCAGGTATTTAGAAGATCATTTACATTTGAGCTATTTTAAGTAATTATTTATCTACTATCTCTATCTATCTATCTAAAAATTATATATCTATTTACAAATTGTACCCACTCTAATCTAACTTCATGTATATTCGTATGTATATAAAAATCTTTTCTTTCTAGGGCTTGTATACAACTTCTAATTATATCTCGCATGAAATGTAAAATAAAAAAAATCACATTCTACATTTCTTCTTGTTTTGGACACTTACATTTGGAATATAACATTTTGTTTGGTCGGTTTGTGACACCGCTTCCCGCTTAAAGCTTTCAATTGTTAAGCGCCCTAACAATGTATCATGTTTAAATGAATTAATAGACTGAGTTAATGATGTGGGACTCAAAACAGTTAATTTTATAAGAGAACATTAATACTTACAATCTTGTGACTAATACGAAATCCTTACGTGGTGGGTGTTCAAAGGGATCAAACCAATTTCAATTACACAATTTCATATATTCACAATATTCACAAATTTCACATATTCACAACTTTATAATTTCACGAACACAATTTCACATATTCACAACTTTATAATTTCACAAACACAATTTCACATATTCACAAAATTTCACATAATTCAAATATTCACATATTCACAAGTTCACAATTTCAATTATACAATTTCACATGTTCACAATATTCACATATAACACATATTCACATATTCACAAGTTTACAATTTCAATTGCGCAATTTTACATATTCACATAATTTCACATATTTCACATATTCACAAGTTTACAATTTCAATTACACAATTTCACATAGTTCACATATTCACAAGTTTATAATTTCACAAACACAATTTCACATATTTCACATATTCATATCTTCACATATTCACAAGATCATAATTTCAATTACACAATTTCACAATATTCACATATTTCACATATTCACATCTTCACATATTCAAAAGTTTACAATTTCAATTACACAATTTCACATATTCACATAATTGCAGATATTACACATATTCACATAATTCACATATTCACATAATTTCACATATTACAAATATTCACAATTTTACAATTTCAATTACACAATTTCATATATTACACATATGCACATATACACAATTTCACATATTCATATAATTTTACATATTCACAAAACAAATAAAATTTGCAAGGGTGGGGTGGAGGGTGGGTAGGGTGAGGGGGGCGAGGGTGGGGTGGGGTGGGGCGACAAGGAGAGGGTGGGTAGGGCAGGATAGGGGGCGGGTGGGGTGGAGCGGGGGGTGGGTGGGGCAAGGGGGGCAAGGGGAGGTGCGTGGGGAGAGGGGGTCAAGGGTGGGGGCCGGGTGGGGCAAGGTGGCGAGGGTGGTGGAGTGGGGTTTGGGTGGGACGAGGGGGTGAGGGTGGGTGGGGCGAGGGTGGGGGGGGGAGGGGAGAAAGAGAGGGATGGGGAGCTTATTGGGATTTTCAGAGAAAGAGAGAGGGATTTTAGAGAGAGAGAGAAGGAGCGCTTTTAGAGAGAGAGGGAGGCAGATTCAAAATGGGGAGGTGGCTATGCGTTTCAAAATTTTTAAGGGGAAAAATGAAGCTTCGATGTTGGTTTATGCATAAACCATCATGGAAGACATTCCACGACAGTTTATTTGATAAACTGTCGTGGAAGGTTTGTAAAAAAGACAGCAGCCTTCCAGGACGGTTTATAAATAAACCGTCGTGGAAGGTATTTTACAACATTAGAAAGATAGCAGCCTTCCACAATGGTTTATTTATAAATCGTCATGGAAGCTATTTTACAACATTATAAATGTTGTTAGAAAGACAGCGTCTTTCATGATGGTTTATAAATAAGCCGTCGTGAAAGCTATTTTACAAGCATTATAAATGCTGTCAGAAAGACAACAACCTTCCACGAAGGTTTATTATTTTACAACATTATAAATGCTGTAAGACCTCAGCCTTACATGTTTGATAAATACTTATAATTCTATTTTAAAATAAATGTCCTCTAACAATTGGAATTGAATGCAATCCAAGAACTTTTCCACACCGTTCACATACTCTGTAGACAATCAAAAATCCCACATCATTTCCTATCTATTGTAAGTACTAAATTGAAATAATAAATAGCAAATATTCAATTAAAATTAATTTCACAAATTATATACATACCCACCTATATATATTCTAATCATGAAACAACAACATCACCCATCATTGTAACACCCCGAGATTTATTTAATGCTATTGTAATGTAAAATGATGAATTAGTGTGCTATAATTAATGTTTCAACATTTATTTGATTATTTGGTTAAATTTTGAATTTTAGGTCATTTTGTTAGTTTAATAAATTCAAGTGATTTCTTATTGTTTTAAAATGATGTTTTGAGTTTTAAAACACAACAATTTGTAAAATGTTAAAAATATTCCATTTTGCACAACCGTGGGTGGCACATGATTTTCGCATAGTAAAACCGCCCACAATTTCTCTCTATTTATTCCCTCTCTCTCACTCTCTTCCTCTCACTCTCCCTGATCTCTCTCTCTCTTCCCATGAGGCTCTCTCTCTCCTTTTCTTCTGGTTTCTCTCATTCTCTCTCAATTCTCTCTCAAATTTTTGAATCAAAATTTGAATCCAAGCTTCGGGTTAGCAAGAAGGAAGCTCGAGGATGTGATTTGGCAACCAAAAACGCAAATTGAAGCTTCGATTCGAGGTTAGTTTTGAAATTTCTAAACATTTTCAAAAATTTCCATTTTATTGTGCATTTTTTGAAATCTAAGTTTGTTGGAGCTTAGAAAACTCTTGGTTTGAGTTAAATGAACTTAGAAAAACTAGAAACTAAGCTTAGATTGAAGAAAAATGGATTGGATTCAAGATTTTTCAATTTTCCTCATTTTTCCCCATTTTTGGATTTTTGAGATTTTTGTGTTTAAATCTTGTTTAAATGAGTTCAAAAGTGTTCTAGTATGTTTTTCTATCATCTATGAATGTTCTCCATGCCTGAGATTTGAGAAAAATAGGTTAAAATCAAGATTTGGATTTTGGGAGAACCAAAACCCGTGGCTAGAATTTCTGGGGTCTTCCAGTTCGGCAGGCCGGACTACGTGTTCGGTAGGCCGGATTCAAAGGATCGGCAGGCCGGACTGCACTGTTCGGTAGGCCAAACCTGGGAAATATCCGGCCGACCGAACCTGATTTTCGACAGGCCGAACTGCACAATTCAGCCGGCCAAAGCAGGGCTTTCGGTAGGCCGGCAGAGCATGGGAAATTTTGTGATTTTTCACCTGTTTTCACTGTTTTGAACCCCGATTGAAATTTCAATCTTGTAAAATGATTTTAAATATACAAATGGCACACTCGGACTTCATGAAATGGTTTAGTAATATAGAATGTCTCAAACTAGATATTGATCGACTTAGTGTGTATCTAGGATCGTTCGTGGTTCTGCGGAGCTAACGTATAGTGGACTGGGATTATGGTGTGGGACACCGGCATGAGTATCGAGGTAGGACTTCTACCCCATTCTTTGGCAGCCTAGTTTCAAAATGACTTGGCTTTTGAAAAGGGTTTCTATAAAAATGTTTTCAACGGTTGATTGAAAATGGATTTATCGGTTATATTTTAATAAACCGTGAACTGAAATGAACTTCATAATAAATGTAAATGAAAATACTCGGTAAATGGGTTTTGAATGATGATGAAAATAAACACAAGGCATGATGCCATATCAGAGATCGGGTCGTGTAGCGATCGACCTTGGGGGCAGGTCCCGAAACCCAGCTGGGCCACTACGATGGTGATATTCTTATTGTTTGCCTAGGGAAAGAAAATGATTTTTTTGGTCGACCGAATAAACTATTTTGGGTAAGAACAATTTTATTTAAATTTATTTATTTATTCAATGTTTCTTTTAAATAATTCCTTGAATGACGAGATTTTCCTTTAAATTAAATGATTTATTAAAATATAGCCCTACTGAGCCTTTTGCTCATAGTTTGTTTGTTTTTTTTTAAACTTCCCCTCTAGGTGGTTTCCCATTTAGGTTCAGAGATGATTCAACGGACAAAACTCAGGAGCAGTAGAAGGATTAGTAGATCATTTGTATTATTTAATCAAGGCATGTAATGTTTTAACTTTCTTTATGCTTGGACTGTGGTTGTGTTATTATATTATTAGTACAATTGTGTGTACAAGTTGTGGGTCAGTGGGACCCCTACTCGCGGTTCTTCATTATTTTATCATTATTTTACTATTTGATTAAGGATTTCACATGCTTAATAATTATGCACTCTTTTATAAAATGTTGTCTTGAAACTTTTGCATTTTTATTAATTAATTCAACCCCTAAATTCTTAATTTTTAGTCAAATTTTCCTTTTAATTAATTTAAATAATCTGCCACGTCACCTCCTGCACTTCGGGGTGCGACAGAATGGTATCAGAGCTCAAGGTTATGAACCTTGGGAATTGTGCACACATAGGTATGACAATAAAATACCTCTGACAGTCCAAATTTTATTTTTCAAAAGTAAGAGAATGGCACCTAGACGTCGTTCGACAGTTGACGCCGAGTTCAAAAACGATGAGGGCATGATGAGTTCTATGTTTGTGGCTTTTCGGTAGATGGCAGCCAGGGCTAGACCGGAGGATTCTGATGTTGGTCATCGGCATACATATTTTAAAGAATTTCGGCGTGTGTCTATTTCAACTTTTGATGGTAATGGGGATCCGTAGTTAGCAGAATATTGGCTAGACTCGATCGTGAAGTATTTGGATACCCTTGGTGTGTCTGATAAGTACCGTGTGGAATTTGCTGCATATAAGCTCGAGGGTGGTGCTAATACTTGGTGGAAACAAGCTAAGCGTTTGGAACGCGGTGGCGATATCAGTTGGGACAGATTTGAGGAGCTGTTCTATGATCGGTATTTTTCACAAGGGTATAGAGATTAGAAGGCAGCTGAGTTCTACAGGTTACATCAGGGTAATTTGTCAGTTCGGGAATATGAGGCAAGATTTAATGAGTTGGCCAGGTTTGCTCCATCAGTTGTGGCATCAGAGCGCGAGAAGTGTATTAAGTTTCAGGAAGGGCTCAAGGCTCCTATTCAGCGACAGGTGGTTGCTCTACGACTTAGGAGTTTTGGAGAGCTTGTGTCGTCAGCAATATCAGTTGAAAATCATTATGCACAGTATTGTGAGGATTGAGCAAAGGTTTCAGGAGGATCGTAGAGGAGCGGTAGGAAGAGCACCAGTAGCCGTCTAACTCCGGGAAAGAGCAAGCAGGGTGGCGCGAACAGTGGTAGCAGCAGTTCGTCTGGTAGCGGGCGCAGTAATCCCTACAGCTTCCATTGTCATTTCTGTCAGCAGCCAGGACACATCAAGAGGAATTGCCTGATCAGGAGTGCCCATCTTGGATCTCAGACCGGAGAGGATGCCAGTCGTCAGTCTCAGCCTCAGACCCTACCTCCGTCTCAGCAATACCCGCAGTTGCAGTATCCTCAGTTCTCTCCTCAACAGTTCTCATATCCAGCATGAGGGCAGCAGCCACAACATTTTCAGCGTAGCGTCCCTCAGTATCGAGCGCCGAGTGTAGCTAGTGTGCAGTCGTCTGCGTCTCAGCAGCATCGGCAAAATAATCCCAGACCCAGCAATGTTGGTGGAGGAAAAGGAAAGGCACCAGTGTAGGTTCATGCGATGGCATCGGGTGGTTTAGATTCTCATACCAGTAACACGGTTGTCGATGGTACGATCTTAGTTTCTCAATCCTTAGCTCGCGTTTTATTTGATACAGGTGACTCTCATTCTCTCATTTCAAGTTCTTTTCTACATGCCTTAGGTTTAGATATGGAAGAGTTTAATGAACCCCTAGTCATAACTCCTCCCTTGGGGCGGGTATGTGTAAATTGTGTATGTAAATCTTGTAAAATAAAGATTGAGGACGAGATTTTGAAAAGTGATTTGATTATACTCCCCATGAGCTCATATGATGTAATTCTAGGGATGGACTGGTTGTCTAGGTATAATGCAGTCGTAGACTGCCAACTTAGAAAAGTAACCCTAGTGTCTGATAAGGGGACGATGATCACTTACCAAGGTGGTGGTGATTGGTTAATGAGTGAGTGTCTCGTTAAGTCGTGTCTAGGAGGGCGAAGAAATCTGGGTTGTTGTGCTTTTCTTACGAACCTAGAGTGTGAGCCCTATGCTTTGAGAGGAAGTGTAGCGATTCCGGTGGTTGATGAGTTCGAGGATGTCTTCCTTGACGAGTTGCCAGGATTACCACCGCATCAGAAAATCGAGTTTGGTATTGAGTTGTTTCTAGGGACAGCACCGATTTCTATAGCACCTTATCGGATGGCGTCAGCAGAAATGAAAGAATTGAGGAAGCAACTTCAGGAGCTTGCTGATAAAGGGTATATTCGGAATAGCACATCTCCGTGGGGAGCACCGGTTTTGTTTGCTAAGAAACATGATGGGACTCTCAGGTTGTGTGTAGATTATCGGTAGCTGAATCGTGTTACAATGAAGAATAAGTATCCCTTGCCTAGGAATGATGAGTTGTTTGATCAGTTGGGAGGTTCGCGATACTTCTCAAAGATTGATTTGCATTCAGGGTACCATCAGCTCAAGATTAAGGAAGAGGATATTCCCAAGACAGCTTTTAGGACTCGGTATGGGCATTTTGAGTTTCTGGTTATGTCGTTTGGGTTGACGAATGCTCCAGCAGCTTTCATGGATTTGATGAACAGGATATTTAGGCCATATCTGGATCAGTTCGTGATCATGTTCATCGATGACATTCTAGTGTATTCTACGACTTGGGAGGAGCATGAGCAGCATCTCCGGATCGTGCTTCAGACTCTGCAGGAGCACCAGTTGTATGCTAAGAGGGAAAAGTGTGAGTTTTGGTTGACTGAGGCCAAATTTCTGGGTCATGTCATCTCTGAGCATGGTATTTCTACAGATCCATCCAAGATTGAAGCCATAGTGGAGTGGGAACGACCAAGGAACGTAGCAGAGATTCGCAGCTTCTTAGGTCTTGATAGTTATTACAGGAAATTTGTAAAGGATTTTTCGAAGATTGCAGCTCTGTTGACGAGATTGATCAAGAAAAATATCAAGTTTGAGTGGGATGAAGAATGTGAACTTGCTTTTCAGGAATGGAAGAACCGGTTGACTTCAGCCCCAGTATTGGTTATTCCTAGAAGTGACGAGCCGTATGAGGTTTACGCAGATGCTTCAGGGCACGGACTTGGGTGTGTGTTGATGCAGCATGGACGCGTGGTTGAGTACGGATCGAGACAGCTACGACCTCACGAGCGGAATTATCCTACTCATGACTTGGAGCTCGCGGTGGTGATTCACGCGCTGAAGATTTGGAGATGTTATTTGTTAGAAGCGTCGTTTCAGGTCTTCTCCGATCATAAGAGTTTGAGGTATCTATTCACTCAGAGGGATCTTAATTTGAGGCAGCGTAGGTGGATAGAGTATATGGAGGATTATGATTTCGCGTTGCAGTATTGGTAACGCCCAAAAAAATGTTTATTCTTTGTAATAATAAACGGCGGACATATGTAGTATAGAAAGATTATCGTATCCACAGGGAGGTGAAAATTTGTAACTCGAGAGATTGATAAAAATAAACGGTCAAAGAGGCAAGCACTTTTTGAAAGCAACGAAATAAAATGAGATGAATATTTTTGTGGTTTTTATTTTATTCAATTCAAAATTTAAATCATAAAATTAAAATGGTGAAGCTTTGAGAATCCCTTGTATGTTTTGCTACTGATATTGAATTTTAACTCTAATTAATAATTATCTAAAGTATTTGATTTATTATATCTTATCTCATTAATTGCAAGCACATTTTACTAATTATATAGGTCAACCTAAATCGACAATATAGCAAGCCATAATGCAGTAAGGGTTTTCCTATAAAAACAATAATCATCTGTCACTAATGATTTGGTGCACTAATTATGAATATTATAACCGCTGTCACTCAATTATAATTAACATAATTCTAAGATAGAAAAGATAATAACAAATCAAAATTAATATATTTTTATGGAATAAATTATTGCGTTAATTTCAGCAACATCTCAACTTATTAATTGGTTTAAGAATACACTATGCCATCCTTTGTCTACAATAAATCAAGAATTACCAAGCATTTACTGTGCCAGTCTATGTCTATAATGCAGCAGAAACTCAACTTAATAAATGAGCATGACTTTTGTATTATTAATATTAATTATGCAACACAATTAAATTACATAAAGAAAGCATGACTGAATTTATGTAAAAATTGGCAGCATAACAACAGTAACAATAATTATTGAAAACATAAAGATATAATTTATTCCACAAAAATATAAGCATTAACACACAGATATAGAGTTAAAACCCATACCAGAGTACTACGCATACAGGATCATCTCTCTGCCTCACCAGACTCTCTACACTAATTTAAGCATTATTTTATTTTATATATATATATATTTTTACCTAAGAGATAAAAAAGAGGTAAAAAGAAGAAAAAGGAAAAAATTTGGAGAAGAAGGAAAGGAAGGCCCAAAGGCCTTGAGGTGGTGCCCTGAATGAGGAGGGGAGAGCCCCTTTTATAGTAAAAGAATTTTACTATTCATTATTTTTATTATTATTTTTATTTCTTTTTCTCTTCTTATCTTCGGCAAGAGCAGCCCCCCCCCCCCCCCCTTTCAATTATGATTCACGAGAATCGTTTTAATATTTTTCTTCTCTTCTATGCTGATCCGCGTTCGTTGATATGAGAATTTTAGTTTGGGATCCTGTGCTTCGCAGGTCATGGCAGCACGAAACAGGCGCAATCTGACCCGTTGAATGTGCGATCCAATGGCTGGCAGAGGCCATCGGGAATGGGCCCAGGTGGGCCAGGGGGACAGCAATTTTGGACCGTCAGATTGGTCACGGTCACTGCATCGAACGGCTGGAAGAACAGCTGGACGTAGACTCACCCACACGCGAGCACACACGGCCTGCGACTCCCCTCTGACGCGTCTGCAGCTTGTCGGCGCGTGAATCACACGCGCCAATCGTTCTTCGACACGTGGACTGTACCCTGAGATTCTGCTGACGCACCAGATGACGCGTTGACATGCGTCTCTTCCTCGGACGGCTGAGATTGATTTGGCAGGTGATCGAACGGTTAGAAACTCGCCACGTGTCCCATTTAATATAAATTCGAATTTCTTTATCTTTTTGATGCATTTGATGTCCGATTTTGTCCGTTTTGGTGTCGTTTTGCTCTATTTTTCCTCCAGATTTCAAATCTAAAAATCACAAACACATTATTTTACAAACATAATATTTACAAAAATATTAAAAATATTTATTTTACATTAAAACACACAAAAATAAATAAAAACTCCTAAAATTTCCAGTCTCTTACGGTTTGGCACAGATATAATTTTTATGACTTGGAAATATTTTTAGAAATTACTAAAAATATAATAAGACATATTTACAAACTTAAAACACACTATCAAATACTCTAAAACTCAAAATAAAATAACCGCATTACTTTTACGGCTTTGACTATTTACAGACTAGACACTTATTTAACACACCGAAATGACTCTAAAAATTACTAAAAAAATTCTATTAAACATAAAAACACACTAAAAACATATTTTTAAACACATTTACACACTAAGATGCGAAAATACTTATTAACACAAAATTGCTATTAATTAGAGAATTTAATGAGAAATAAAAGCGCAAATAAATGATTTAAGCCTTAGAAAATATACACTTTTACAGTCTCATCAAGTATCATCCCAGGAAAGCTAATGTGGTCGCGGACGCGCTTTGTAGGAAGTCTTCAAGGATTCTCGCTTGTTTGGCTTTTGAGGACTGGAGCAGGGATGCGACAGTGAGCGAGTATGAACTACGGTATCATGAAGACTATGATCGAGTTTCGGTGTATCATGTGGAGGAGACCCCAGCTCTTGTTCAGATGGTGAAGCAAAGTCAGTGGCAGGATCAACATTTGCAAGGGATTTGGTTGCGGATTCAGAACGGAGAGCAGTTTGAAGAATGGAGCATGCATACAGATGGATTGTTGTATTTCCAGGAGCGTCTTTCAGTTCCAGCTATCATCAAGGTGACGAAAGCCGTTTTGGACGAAGCTCATAGGTCTCAGTTCGCCATTCATCCGGGGAACACATAGATGTATCGTGATTTGAAGAGGTAGTATTGGTGGAGAGGCATGAAGAAAGATGTTCAAGAGTACGTGGCCAAGTGTACGACGTGTCTTCAGGTGAAAGCCGAGCATCAGAAGCCTGGAGGTCAGCTTCAGCCGCTTCCTATTCTAGGGTGGAAATGGGAGCATGTGACGATGGATTTTCTCACAGGTTTGCCGAGGACGGAGCAGCAGCATGATGCAGTTTGGGTCGTGGTCGACAGGTTGACAAAATTGGCGTATTTTATTCCGTTCAGGTTGACATGTTTGAGGAGGATTCTCAGGGATTTGTATCTCTAGAACATAGTAAGATTGCATGGAGTTCCTTTATCCATCACTTCTGATCGAGACACCAGGTTTAATGCTAAGTACTGGAGGAGTTTTTAGGAGGCTTTAGGTACGGATTTGAACTTTAGTACAGCGTTTCATCCTCAGACTGATGGGCAGTCTAAGTAAGTTATTAAGATTCTCGAGGATATATTGTGTGCTTGTGCGTTAGACTTCGGCGGGAATTGGAAGAAATATTTGCATCTAGCGGAGTTCGCGTATAATAATAGCTATCAGGTGAGTATTGGTATGGCACCATTTGAGGCGTTGTATGGGCGACCGTGTCGGTCACCAGTGTGTTGGGCAGAGCTGGAGGACAGGGTTATTCTTGGGCCGGATGAGATCCGTGATAGCAATGAGAAAGTCGCTGTGCTTCGAGGTCAATTAAGGGCAGCTCAGAGTCGACAGAAGAATTATGCGGATAGGAGACGTAGACCCTTAGAGTCTGCAGTTGGAGATTTTGTTCCCTTGAAGTTATCGCCTCATAAGCGAACTATACGGATTCGGAGTGAGTGGAAAGCTTACACTGAGGTATATTGGGCCGTTCGAGATCACTCAGCATATTGGTGTGGTTGCTTATCGGCTTGACCTTCCGCCCGAGCTTTCTCTTGTTCATGATGTGTTTCATGTGTCGATGCTTAGGAAGTGTCCGACTGAGTAGAGTAAGATAGTTTCATTTCGCGATGTGCAGGTTCAGGAAGATACGACGTACGAGGAAGTGTCGATTCAGATCATCGATCGGAAAGTAATTAGTTTATGTCGTCGTGAGAGACCATTGGTAAAGGTCACGTGGCAGCATCACGGGGTTGATGACGCCACTTGGGAACTAGAGTCGAGTATGCGGGAGTTGTATCCGCATTTGTTTTGTTTCTGAATTGAGATGTAAATTTCGAGGGTGAAATTCTTTTAGGTGTGGAGAGTTGTAACGCCCCGAGATTTATTTAATGCTATTGTAATGTAAAATGATGAATTAGTGTGCCATAATTAATGTTTCAACATTAATTTGATTATTTGGTTAAATTTTGAATTTTAGGTTGTTTTGATAGTTTAATAAATTCAAGTGATTTTTTATTGTTTTAAAATGATGTTTTGAGTTTTAAAACACAACAATTTGTAAGATGTTAAAAATATTTTGTTTTGCAAAACCGTGGGTGGCACATGGTTTTCACACAGTAAAACCGCTTACAATTTCTCTCTATTTATTCCCTCTCTCTCACTCTCTTCCTCTCACTCTCCCTAATCTCTCTCTCTCTTCCTGTGAGGCTCTCTCTCTTATTTTCTCCCAGTTTCTCTTGTTCTCTCTTTCTCTCTCAAATTTTTGAATCAAAATTTGAATCCAAGCTTCGGGTTAGCAAGAAGGAAGCTCGGGGATGTGATTTGGCAACCAAAAACGCGGATTGAAGCTTCGATTCGAGGTTAGTTTTGAAATTTCTAAACTTTTTCAAAATTTTCAATTTTTGTGCATTTTTTGAAATCTAAGTTTGTTGGAGCTTAGAAAACTCTTGGTTTGAGTTAAATGAACTTAGAATAACTAGAATCTAAGCTTAGATTGAAGAAAAACAGATTGGATTCAAGATTTTTTAATTTTCCTCATTTTTCCCCATTTTTAGATTTTTGAGATTTTTGTGTTTAAATCTTGTTTAAATGAGTTCAAAAGTGTTCTAGTATGTTTTTCTATCATCTATGAATGTTTTTCATGCCTGAGATTTGAGAAAAACAGGTTAAAATCAAGATTTGGATTTTGGGAGAACCAAAACCCGTGGCTGAAATTTCTGGGTTTTTCCAGTTTGGCAGGCCGAACTACGTGTTTGGCAGGCCAGATTCAAAGGATCGGTAGACCGGACTGCACCGTTTGGCAAGCCGAACCTAGGAAATGTCTGGCTGACCAGACCTGATTTCTGGCAGGTCAAACTGTACATTTCAGCCGGTCGAAGCAAGGCTTCCAGCAGGCCAGCAGAGCATGGGAAATTTTGTGATTTTTCACCCGTTTTCACTGTTTTGAACCCCGATTGAAATTCCAATCTTGTAAAATGATTTTAAATATACAAATGGCACAATAGGACATCATGAAATGGTTTAGTAATATAGAATGTCTCAAACTAGATATTGATCGTTTTAGTGTGTATTTAGGATCGTTCGTGGTTTCGCGGAGCTAACGTATAGCGGACCAGGATTACGGTGTGGGACACCAGCATGAGTATCGAGGTAGGACTTCTATCCCATTCTTTGGTAGCCTAGTTTCAAAATGACTTGGCTTTTGAAAAGGGTTTCTATAAAAATGTTTTCAACGGTTGATTGAAAATGGATTTATCGATTATATTTTAATAAACCGTGAACTGAAATGAACTTCACAATAAATGTAAATGACAATACTTGATAAATGGGTTTTGAATGATGATGAAAATAAACACAAGGCATGATGCCATATCAGAGATCGGGTCGTGCAGCAATCGACCTTGGGGGCAGGTCCCGAAACCCAGCTGGGCCACTACGGTGGTGATATTCTTATGGTTTGCCTAGGGAAAGAAAATGATATTTCTGGTCGACCGAATAAACTGTTTTGGATAAGAACGGTTTTATTTAAATTTATTTATTTATTCAATGTTTCTTTTAAATAATTCCTTGAATAATAAGATTTTCCTTTAAATTAAATGATTTATTAAAATATAGCCCTACTAAGCCTTTCGCTCACAGTTTGTTTATTTTTTTTTAAACTTCCCCTCTAGGTGGTTTCCCATTTAGGTTCAGAAAGGATTCAACGGATAGAACTCAGGAGTGGTAGAAGGATTAGTAGATCATTTGTATTATTTAATCAAGGCATGTAATGTTTTAACTTTCTTTATGCTTGGACTATGGTTGTGTTATTATATTGTCAGTACAATGTGTGCGCACAAGTTGTGATCAGTGGGACCCCTGCTCGCGGTTCTTCATTATTTTATCATTATTTTACTATTCGATTAAGGATTTCACATGCTTAATAATTATGCACTCTTTTATAAAATGTTGTCTTGAAACTTTTGCATTTTTATTAATTAATTCAACCCCTAAATTCTTAATTTTTAGTCGAGTTTTCCTTTTAAATAATTTAAATAATCCGCCACATCACCTCCCGTACTCCGGGGTGCGACAATCATAAAACAAATTACATATACCCATTATAAAACAAATAAATCATACCCATGATCTACATTACAATAATCACAGAATAAACAACAAAATCAACAACTATTTATCAATTTTGGATTAATTATACAAGAAAATCAACAACATTTTATCAATTTCTAACCAAAACTTGCAATTTGGAATGAGATTAAAGAGTGTGGAGGCGAAGAAGGATGGCAACAGCTAATTCAAAGGAGTCTATGTTCATATTTGAAAAGTGAGTTTCTATATTGTGTTTTGATTGTGGAGGTGAGAAAAAGGCGAGCTACCATGATGGTTTTTTAAAAAACTATCGTGGTAGCTCACGGCCATTCCACGATGGTTTTTGTCTTCGCGGGCATAACTCGTTGCATTTTTTTCCCTTACCATGAGGGTTTTTAGGAAACAGTCATTAAATAAAGGTCGTATAATAAAAAATTTGTTGTAGTGAACACAATAGCTTAAAGGCTAGCTGCAACCCTTAAGAAAAAGAATAGTGTTGCCTTATGGTCAAGAGCACGAACAACATCAAGGATGCAAACTCTTTCTTGATGTAATTAATCATGGGTTTGTCTTGCTATACTTGGAAAGGCATGGATAGATAGTCTTCTAACTAATATTGTCCATGGAAGACCATTAGGGGACAGAAACATATGTGTTAACATTATTACCCCTAAAATCAAAATGTTTAGACTACCTTTTGAGAAAATTGAAGCAACAACTATAGGTGAACCTGTCGGAAGCTTCATATCATGGCCCAAAAGGTTAATTAAAGTCCTTGCAATGACTAAGACGAGTCGAACACTTAGCCATGTTCTTGAAGAAGTTGAGGGAAAGAAACGCCAAAATAAGAAAGGTGTTAGAAAACCAAGAGTCATAACCTAAGGTAGAACAATATCGAGTGGTTGAAAAACAACCCATTGTGGATTCTCAACCTGTTACGAATAAGCCCTTGCCTTTATTTGGGTTCTATTCCCTTGTTGAATCATTTAAACACTTGGATTTTTATGCACATGGTGTCATGCAAGAAGAATTATAGGTTAAGTGTCTGATACCGACAAGAATCATTGAAAATAACATGCCTATCTATGTGGGGTACGAAGACATTTACCATCTCCTCAACTTTTAAAAGTTCAAGGTGAACTGTATAAGAGTATAACTCATGCAATAGATTATTATTAATTCTTACTTTTTAAAATATAACTAGACTTGTATTGTTATTTAAAATAAGTTCATGCATTGTTTTTATTACAGTTTTTTGGTGGAATTTTGTGAACGTGAAGGTTTAGCTTAAAGATTTGGCTTCATATCTTCGACACTTACTTCAAGTGTTGTAGGAAGCCCACATGATGATGTTAGAGAGCATGCCATATCTCTCTTTACCCTTTTATATGGAGCATCGAGAGAGAAATCCTTCTTCACACCATACAATTGTGAAGAATACTGAATGTTGGCCCTTGTTTTACCATGAGATAACCAAATATTTGATCCCCTCATACGCGGACTACATGAAGATTTTGCATCACATTATAGGATGTAAGTATCAATCCTTGTCGTAAAATATGCCATGATAATTTTTATATTTTTGTGATTAATCCTTTTTTATTTTGACTAATTGTTGGGGCCTTTAACGATTGTAGACTTTAAGCGGGAAATAATATAGCAAGGTGACTGAACAGACAAAACTATATTCCCGCCGCAAGTGTCCCAAACAAGGAGGCAACGTCGAAGGCTTTTTTTTTTTTTTTACGTTACATGCAGAATTTAATTTTTGTTGATAATGTTTTTAAGCACTATCAAGAAGGGAAAGATATATAGGTGACGGTTTATTTAAGGTTAGGGGTGAATGGGTAAAATTTTTGAGTAGATATCTTAGATATAGGTTGTAGAATATATGACTTTGCAATGTGTGTTTATATATATATATGAAAAAAAACCATCGTGTAAGCTTTGTGCTAAACCCCACCAAACCATGTTAGTTTTCTCTTATCTAACAATTCTACACTTTTCCTTCTCTCTCTCTCTCTTTCTCTCTCTTTATCTACATTCATCGTATAGTCTCAATAGCTTTTATACATATATAAACCTATCCTTTCCCAATCTCCTGATCTTGACCCACAGTCTCTTATTCTGATGAGTTTAACAATATTATTAGTCCTTTTGAGAACATTCATATATTAATACAAAAATATTATATATGGAACAGACAAAGCCAAAACAAAGGCCTTAAAATCCGTTCGTTTCGATGCAGCAACGAATATGGAAGGAAACGACGATGGTGCATGAGTACTGGGGTTTAGGGTTGGTTTTATTATGTTATGCACAGAGAGCAAGTTACTTAAAATTTCATGGTGTAGAGCTTGATGTTGGGGATGTTTAGCGTAAGATCGGTCATAATTCTGATAGTTCTGACTCTCTTCCTTCTGCTGCTGCCGCTCGTTCTGCCGCCACTGCCACCGCCGCCCGTGCTTCTTCTTTTCATTCCGGTGCTGATCATGGCGGTACTCGTCTTGACGGCCTTCTCTCCGCTATACAATAACTCCAATTTTATCACCATTTCTCTCTGATACGTATGGATAGTGGAAGATATATACATATATATTATACACACACCATATGGCGCCGCCGGCCAACAGCCGAAATCAGAAACGCTTTGCCAGTTTGCCTTCTTTGCTAGTTATTTTCTTCTTCTTCTTCTTTATCTTTTTTATCTGTTTTGATTTTCTCTCCTTCCTCTTTTAACTGAAGTTTCTTTAGTTTTTTTTTTTTTATTAGTCCGTGTGAAAAGTATAGACAATGTTGAATGTGTCAGAAACGCTAGTTAAACTCAAAAGAGCATGAAAAAAATAATGTACGAACTATGGCTTTCCATGAACAAGCTTTTCTGTTTTCTCTCTCCCATTTTTATTTGTCCAGAAATTCAGTTCTCACTCATTATGTGTGTGTGCCTATATATAGTCCATGACTCGCAATCTTTTTTATATATTTTAATTGGGGTGGTGGATATTGGAAATCTACACCTTAAAGTGGAGTCTGGCATGCCTGCAACCATTTAAACTACATATGGTCTTACAGAAACTATTGCTTTTGCCAACTCTAGTATCGAATAATATGCAGAATTTTCTCTCTCTCATTCTTTTTGTTCCTGAGTACAAAATTCATCCCAAAACACTAGCGCAAGGGCAAGGGCAAGAGCAAACAGAACTAATGGACACCTTGGCACTCCACGTATATAGTCATGAAAGACCAGGGCAGGCAACACCGGAATTGACGCCCCGCAATTATAAAGAAGGGAAGGGCAGACCCGGCTGCTACATTACGAGCAAAAAAAAAAAAAAAAAGAAAGAGCACTCTTTAGGGATCAAAGATACTTCCAAGTGGCAAGTTGTCTCAGAAAAGTCATAACTTGAGCGAGGCCTAGGATATTCTTAATTAATCATCCATGTATACTCCTCCGTTTTATGTGATACATGTAATTTTCATATTATTAGCGTATAATAAGGTTAAAAAGAATACATTATATATAACTCGTTTGTTCTATTTTCTCCTCCGTTTCTCTGCCATGTTGACGAAACCCACAAGGTCTCGGGTCAACCCGATTGGATTGGAGGAGGCTTGTCTTTCTCAGATTCAACAACAAATGCCGTTTCTCACGAGCCTAATATTGATCAAGGTTTTGAAGCAAAGAGAAAATTAGCACAAAGTCACATATGTACCAGATAGTGTATGGGTTTGTCTGAGAGTGGGAAATGATTAATGTGTTTGTGGGCCGCGGTCTGTGTTTGAGGAAGGCCTTAATTGGTGAGGTATCAATTTTGAATTTTTCTGCCAATGGACATTTGACACATCAAAAATATTTTCTTTTGACTTTAAAAAGGATATTTTTTTTCTTATAAATAATAAAAGACAAAACCTTTTATTAGTAAAAGTTGAATGGAGAGCTTAGGATAGATTGTTTTAATAAATGAAAAACTAATAAGTTTGTGTTAAAAGGCCTTAATAATCAAGGGCAGAGTCACGATTTCTTTTTTTCCGGGGGCATAAGAATGTAAAAAACTCTACAAACTATCAATATATCAATTTTCAAAATTATAAATAGTTAGAAGGGCATGCATATTTAATTGTCGAATTTTTTGCTACTTAAATGCAAAATTTTCTTTAAAGTTTAATTTTTTTCTTGATTTACTATTTTCTTCTAAGTTTAATTCAGTAAAAAAAAGTAGAACACTTATGAGAACATGATTTTGATAACAAAATTGATGACAAATTATTTAGGGAGTGCAAAAAATATGTATGAAAAGAGGCTTAAATATGAACACAATCAAGAAAATTATTTAAGTAAGGCAATTAGGAAACTGTATTAATGAAGGTCATGTTTAAAAGAAATGGTATTATTTTACAGAATAAAAAAAAAACTTAGATAGAGGCACAATTGAGAAACTTATTGAAAAGAGGACAAAATAGAAACAAAAGATCAATAAAGTACATAAAAAGAATTTTACAGGAATAAATTAGAGGAAAAAATTTGTTAATAATGAGGGCATATATAAAATTTTGTGAATCAGAGGGCGACATATATGAAAAGTTATTAAAAACTATAGGCAAAGTATAAATTTTCAAAAATTCAGGGGGTATAAGCTGGAAAAAAAAATGATTCTATTGCAATCCAAACTGAAAAAAAAAAAAAAAAAGACTTATACCTGGGAAGGCTTTCATAGAGGCTATACAGACAAGTATAACTACGATCTGTAACGTCCCGAAATTTATTTAATGTTAATGTAATGTAAATGATGAATTAGTGTGCCATAATTAAAGTTTTAACATTTATTAGACTATTTGGTTGGATTTTTGAATTTTTGGTTGTTTTGTTAAATTAATGAATTCGAAGGATTTCTTATTGTTTTAAAATGATGTTTTGAGTTTTAAAACACAACAATTTGTAAAATGTTAAAAATACTCCGTTTTACAAAACCGTGGGCGGCACATGGTTTTCGCACAATAAAACCGCCCACCGATTTTCTCTATTTATTTCCTTCCTTCCTCTCTCTCTCCTCACTCTCCCGCAACACCTCTCTCTCTCTTCTCTCTCTCTCTCGGCAGCACACTCTCTCTCTCAATTCTCTCTCTAATTTTTGAAACCACATTCGAATCCAAGCTTCGGGACAGCAAGGAGGAAGCTCGGGGACGTGATTCGGTAACCGAGAACGCGGATTGAAGCTTCGATTCGAGGTTAGATTCGAAATTTCTAAACTTTTTACAAAATTTTCAATTTTGTGTGTTTTTGAAATCTAAGTTTGTTTTAGCTTAGAAAACCGTGGATTTGTGTTAAACGAGCTTAGAACAACTAGAATCTAAGCTTAGATTGAAGAAAAACGGATTGGATTCAAGATTTTTCATTTTTCTCCTCTTTTTCTCATTTTCGGATTTTGAGGATTTTGAGTTTAAATGTTGTTTAAATGATTCCAAACATGTTCTAGAATGTTTTTCTATCAACTATAGTTGTTTTTCATGCCTGGGATTTGAGAAAAACAGGTTAGAAACAAGATTTGGATTTTGGGGATCGAGAAACCCGTGGCTGGGATTTCTGGGTTTTCCCAGTTCGGCAGGCCGAAGTTCATGTTCGGCAGGCCGGAGTGATGATCGGCAGGCCGGTGTTCTTCCGACCGGCAGGCCGAATCTGGGGAAATGTTCGGTAGGCCGAACCTTGTTTCCGGCAGGCCGAACTGCACAGTTCGGCCTGCCGAAGCAGGGCGTCCGGCAGGCCGACCGAGGCATGGAAAATTTTGTGATTGTTACCCGTTTTCACTGTTTTGAACCCTGATTTAAATCCCAACCTTATAGGATGATTTTAATGATACAAATGGCACACTAGGACATCATGAAATGATTTAGTAACATAGAATGTCTCAAACTAGATATTGATTGACTTAGTTTGTATCTAGGATCGTTCGTGGTTCCGTGGAGCTAACGTATAGCGGACCGGGATTACGGTGTAGGGTACCGGCACGAGTATTGAGGTAGGACTTCTATCCTATTTCTTTGGTAGCCTGGTTTTAAAATGATTTGGCTTTGAAAATGATTTCTATCAAAATGTTTTCAACGGTTGTTTGAAAATGGTTTTATCGGTTATATTTTAATATACCGTGATTATGAAATGAACTTCATAATAAATGTAACTGACAACACTCGGTAATTGGGTTTTGAATGACAATGATAATAAACACTAAGGCATGATGCCATATCAGAGATCGGGTCGTGTAGCGATCGACCTTGGGGGCAGGTCCTGAAACCCAGCTGGGCCACTACGGTGGTGATTTCATGGTTTGCCTAGGTAAAAGTAAATTGGTGTTTTGATTTGACGAGTAGACTGTTCTGTGTCAGGACAGTTCTACTCAAATTGTTTATTTATTTAAGTTTCCTTTAAATAACTTCTAATGATGTTGTGTTCCTTTGCGTTAAACTATTTTATAAAACATAATCCTACTGAGCCTTTCGCTCACGTTTTATTGTTTTAAATTTCCCCCCTCTAGGTGGTTTCCCATTTAGGTTTGGAGAAGATTCTTCAGACCGAACTCAGGAGCAATAGGAGAGTTTATTTACATTCTGTATTTATTAAACAAGGCATGTAAGACTTAACTTTATTTGTACTTGGACTGTAATTGTATTTGTGATATTGTCAGATCCATGTGTGTGCACAAGTTGTGGGTTATGGAACCCATATTCGCGGTTTTTATTCAATTATTGGTATTTGTTTAATGATTTTAAATTCTTTTATAAAATGTGGTGAAAAATCTCTTTATCTCTTACTTAATTGGATTCTCAAACTCTCGGTTTTTAATTAAATTCTCTTTTAATTAATCTAAATATTCCACCACGTCACCTCCCGTACTCCGGGGTGTGACAGAATGGTATCAGAGCTCAAGGTTATGAACGTTGGGAATTGTGCACACATAGGTTTGACAATGAAATACCTCTGACAGTCCAAATTTTGTTTTCAGAAGTGAGAGAATGGCACCTAGACTTAGTTCGACTGCTGACGCCGAGTTTGGAAATGATGAGAGCATGATGAGGTCTATGTTTGCGGCTTTCCGGCAGTTGGCAACCAGGGCTAGACCGAAAGACTCCAGTGTTGGTAGTCGGCATGCTTTCTTTAAGGAATTCCGGCGGGCGTCTATTCTGACTTTTGATGGCAATGGGGATCCGCAGCTAGCAGAGTATTGGTTGGATTCGATCTTGAAGCATCTAGATACTCTTGGTGTGCCTGAGGAGTATCGTGTGGAGTTTGCGGCGTATAAGCTCGAGGGTGGCGCCAACACCTGGTGGAAACAAACTAAGCGTCTGGAGCGCGGTGGTGATATCGGTTGGGACAAGTTCGAGGAGCTGTTCTATGATCGGTATTTTTCGCAGGGATATAGAGATCAGAAGACAGCTGAGTTTTATAGATTGCAGTAGGGTGATCTTTCAGTTCGGGAGTATGAGGCAAAGTTTAACGAGTTGGCTAGGTTTGCTCCATCAGCTGTGGCATCGGAGCGCGAGAAATGCATCAAGTTTCAGGAAGGACTCAAGGCTCCTATTCAGCGGCAGTTGGTTGCTCTACGGCTTAGGGGTTTCGGAGAGCTTGTGTCGTCGGCGATCTCCGTGGAGAATGATTACGTACAGTATTGTGAGGACCGAGCCAAGGCTTCAGGAGGACCGCAGAGGAGTGGCAGGAAGAGCATTAGTAGTCGTCCAGCTCCGGGGAAAGGCAAGCAAGGCGGTGCGACCAGTGGCAGCAGCAGTTCGTCTGGCAGCGGGCGCAGCAATCCCTACAGCTTTCATTGTCATTTCTGTCAGCAGCCCGGACACATCAAGAGGAATTGCCCGATCAGGAGTGCTCGTCTTGGATCGCAGACCGGGGAGGATGCCGGTCGTTCATCTCAGCCTCAGCCTCAGACCCTACCTCCGCCTCCGCAGTACCCGCAGTTGCAGTATCCGCAGTTTTCTCCTCAGCAATTCTCATATCCGGCACGGGGGCAGCAGCCGCAGTATTTTCAGCGCAGTGTTCCTCAGTATAGAGCGCCGAGTACAGGTAGTGTGCAGTCATCTCCATCTCAGCAGTATCGGCCGAGTAATGTAGGACCCAGTAATGTCGGTAGAGGAAAAGGGAAAGGCGCCAGTGCAGGTTCATGCAATGGCATCTGGAGGGTCAGATTCTCAGACTGGTAACGCGGTTGTCGATGGTATGGTTTTGGTTTCTAGATCTCTAGCTCGCGTTTTATTTGATACCGGTGCCTCTCATTCTCTCATTTCGAGTTCCTTTGTACATGCCTTGGGATTAGAAGTAGAAGAGTTTAATGAACCCCTAGTTATAACTTCTCCCTTGGGGCGGGTGTGTGTGAATATGTATGTGTAAATCTTGTAAAATAAAGATTGGGGATGAGATTTTGAAAAGTGATTTGATTATACTCCCCATGAGCTCCTATGATGTGATCTTAGGGATGGACTGGTTGTCCAGGTATAGTGCAGTTGTGGACTGCCAACTTAGAAAAGTGACCCTAGTGTCTGATAGGGGGACGGTAATCACTTACCAGGGTGGTGGTGATTGGCTAATGAGTGAGCGTCTCATGAAGTCATATCTAGGAGGGCGAAGGAATCTAGATTGTTTTGCTTTTCTTGCCAATCTAGATTGTGAGCCCTATGTTTCGAGTAGTAGTGTAGCGATTCTGGTGGTTGGTGAGTTCGAGGATGTCTTCCCCGACGAGTTATCAGGGTTACCACCGCATCGGGAGATTGAGTTTGGTATTGAGTTGTTTCCAGGGACATCACCGATTTCTATGGCACCTTATCGGATGGCGCCGGCAGAAATGAAGGAATTGAGGAAGCAACTTCAGGAGCTTGCTGATAAAGGATATATTCAGAATAGCACATCTCCGTGGGGAGCACCAGTTTTGTTCGCTAAGAAGCACGATGGGACTCTCAGGTTATGTGTGGATTATAGGCAGCTGAATCGTGTTACGGTGAAGAACAAGTATCCTTTGCCTAGGATTGATGAGCTATTTGATCAGTTGGGAGGTTCGCGATACTTCTCGAAGATTGACTTGCGTTCAGGTTATCATCAGCTCAGGATCAAGGAAGAGGATATTCCCAAGACAGCTTTTAGGACTCGGTATGGGCACTTCGAGTTTCTGGTCATGTCTTTTGGGTTGACGAATGCTCCAGCAGCTTTTATGGATTTGATGAACAGGATATTTAGGCCGTATCTGGATCAGTTTGTGATCGTGTTCATCGATGATATTCTTGTGTATTCTAAGACATGGGATGAGCATGAGCAGCATCTTCGGATCGTGCTTCAGACTCTGCGGGAGCACCAGTTGTATGCTAAGAGGGAAAAGTGTGAGTTCTGGTTGACTGAGGTCAAGTTTCTGGGTCATGTCATCTCGGAGCATGGTATTTCAGTGGATCCGTCCAAGATTGAAGCTATATTGGAGTGGGAACGACCAAGGAATGTAGCGGAGATTCGCAGCTTCTTAGGTCTTGCTGGATATTACAGGAAATTTGTAAAGGACTTTTCGAAGATTGCAGCTCCGTTGACGAGATTGATCAAGAAAAATGTCAGGTTTGAGTGGGATGAAGACTGTGAGTCTGCTTTTCAGGAATTGAAGAACCGGTTGACTTCAGCTCCAGTGTTGATTATTCCTAGCAGTGTGAGCCGTATGAGGTTTATGCTGATGCTTCAGGGCGCGGACTTGGATGCGTGTTGATGCAGCATGGGCGTGTAGTTGCGTACGGATCGAGACAGCTACGACCTCACGAGCGAAATTATCCTACTCACGATTTAAAGCTTGCGGCGGTGATCTACGCGCTGAAGATTTGGAGGTGTTACTTGTATGGAGCATCGTTTCAGGTCTTCTTCGATCACAAGAGTTTGAGGCATTTGTTCACTCAGAGGGATCTCAACTTGAGGCAGCGCAGATGGGTGGAGTACATGGAGGATTATGATTTCGCGTTGCAGTATCATCCCGAAAAAGCTAATGTGGTCGCGGACGCGCTTAGCAGGAAGTCTTCAGGGATTCTCACTTGTTTGATTTTTGAGGACTGGAGCAGGGATGCGACAGTGAGTGAGTATCGGCTACAGTATCATGAAGACGGTGATCGAGTTTTGTTGTATCATGTGGAAGCGACTCCAGCTCTTATTCAGATGGTGAAGCAAGGTCAGTGGCAGGATCGACATTTGCAGGGGATTTGGTCGCGGATTCAGAACGGGGAGCAGTTTGAAGAATGGAGCGTGCATGCAGATGGATCGTTGTACTTCCGGGAGCGTCTTGCAGTTCCAGTTATCGCCGAGGTGACGAAAGCCGTTCTAGATGAAGCTCATCGGTCTCAGTTTGCTATTCATCCGGGGAGCACCAAGATGTATCGTGATTTGAAGAGGCACTATTGGTGGAGAGGCATGAAGAAAGATGTTCGCGAGTACGTGGCCAAGTGTTCGACGTGTCTTCAGGTGAAAGCTGAGCACCAGAAGCCTACAGGTCAGCTTCAGCCGCTTCCTATTCCAGGGTGGAAATGGGAGCATGTGACGATGGATTTCCTCACAGGTTTGCCGAGGACGGAGCAGCGGCATGATGCAGTTTGGGTTGTGGTTGACAGGTTGACGAAATCGGCGTATTTCATTCCGTTTAGGTCAATGTGTTCGAGGAAGATTCTCGGGGAGTTGTATATGCAGAATATTGTGAGGTTGCATGGAGTTCCTTTGTCCATCACCTCTGATCGAGACACCAGGTTTAATGCTAAGTACTGGAGGAGTTTTCAGGAGGCTTTGGGTACAGATTTGAACTTCAGTACGACGTTTCATCCTCAGACTGATGGGCAGTCTGAGCGGGTTATTCAGGTTCTCGAGGATATGTTGCGTGCTTGTGCGTTGGACTTCGGCGGGAATTGTAAGCAATGTTTGCATTTGGCGGAGTTCGCGTACAACAACAGTTATCAGGCGAGTACCGGTATGGCACCATTTGAGGCGTTGTATGGGCGACCGTGTCGGTCACCTGTGTGTTGGGCCGAGCCGGAAGATAGAGTTATTCTTGGGCCAGATGAGATTCGTGACAGCAACGAGAAAGTCGCGGTGATTCGGGATCAGTTGAGAGCAGCTCAGAGTCGGCAGAAGAGCTATGCAGATAGGAGACGTAGACCCTTAGAGTTCGCGGTTGGAGATTTTGTTCTCTTGAGGGTGTCACCTCGTAAGGGAACTATGCGGTTCGGAGTGAGTGGGAAGCTCGCGCCGAGGTATATTGGGCCGTTCGAGATCACTCAGCGTGTTGGTGTGGTCGCTTATCGGCTTGATCTTCTGCCCGAACTTTCTCATGTGCACGATGTGTTTCATGTGTCGATGCTTAGGAAATGTCCACCTGAGCAGGGTAAGATAGTATCGTTTCGCGATGTACAGGTTCAGGAGGATACGACGTACGAAGAAGTGCCGATTCAGATCATCGACCGGAAAGTGATTAGCTTGCGTCGTCGTGAGATACCGTTGGTAAAGGTCGTGTGGCAGCATCACGGGGTTGATGAAGCCACTTGGGAATTAGAGTCGAGTATGCGGGAATTGTATCCGCATTTGTTTTGTTTTTGAGATGAGTTGTAAATTTCGAGGACGAAATATCTTTTAGGGGTGGAGAGCTGTAACGTCCCGAAATTTATTTAATGTTAATGTAATGTAAATGATGAATTAGTGTGCCATAATTAAAGTTTTAACATTTATTAGACTATTTGGTTGGATTTTTGAATTTTTGGTTGTTTTGTTAAATTAATGAATTCGAAGGATTTCTTATTGTTTTAAAATGATGTTTTGAGTTTTAAAACACAACAATTTGTAAAATGTTAAAAATACTCTGTTTTACAAAACCGTGGGCGGCACATGGTTTTCGCACAGTAAAACCGCCCACCGATTTTCTCTATTTATTTCCTTCCTTCCTCTCTCTCTCCTCACTCTCCCGCAACACCTCTCTCTCTCTTCTCTCTCTCTCTCGGCAGCACACTCTCTCTCTCAATTCTCTCTCTAATTTTTGAAACCACATTCGAATCCAAGCTTCGGGACAGTAAGGAGGAAGCTCGGGGACGTGATTCGGTAACCGAGAACACGGATTGAAGCTTCGATTCGAGGTTAGATTCAAAATTTCTAAACTTTTTACAAAATTTTCAATTTTGTGTGTTTTTGAAATCTAAGTTTGTTTTAGCTTAGAAAACCGTGGATTTGTGTTAAACGAGCTTAGAACAACTAGAATCTAAGCTTAGATTGAAGAAAAACGGATTGGATTCAAGATTTTTCATTTTTCTCCTCTTTTTCTCATTTTTGGATTTTGAGGATTTTGAGTTTAAATGTTGTTTAAATGATTCCAAACATGTTCTAGAATGTTTTTCTATCAACTATAGTTGTTTTTCATGCCTGGGATTTGAGAAAAACAGGTTAGAAACAAGATTTGGATTTTGGGGATCGAGAAACCCGTGGCTGGGATTTCTGGGTTTTCCCAGTTCGGCAGGCCGAAGTTCATGTTCGGCAGGCCAGAGTGATGATCGGCAGGCCGGTGTTCTTCCGACCGGCAGGCCGAATCTGGGGAAATGTTCGGTAGGCCGAACCTTGTTTCCGGCAGGCCGAACTGCACAGTTCGGCCTGCCGAAGCAGGGCGTCCGGCAGGCCGACCGAGGCATGGAAAATTTTGTGATTTTTACCCGTTTTCACTGTTTTGAACCCTGATTTAAATCCCAACCTTATAGGATGATTTTAATGATACAAATGGCACACTAGGACATCATGAAATGATTTAGTAACATAGAATGTCTCAAACTAGATATTGATTGACTTAGTTTGTATCTAGGATCGTTCGTGGTTCCGTGGAGCTAACGTATAGCGGACCGGGATTACGGTGTGGGGTACCGGCACGAGTATTGAGGTAGGACTTCTATCCTATTTCTTTGGTAGCCTGGTTTTGAAATGATTTGGCTTTGAAAATGATTTCTATCAAAATGTTTTCAACGGTTGTTTGAAAATGGTTTTATCGGTTATATTTTAATATACCGTGATTATGAAATGAACTTCATAATAAATGTAACTAACAACACTCGGTAATTGGGTTTTGAATGACAATGATAATAAACACTAAGGCGTGATGCCATATCAGAGATCGGGTCGTGTAGCGATCGACCTTGGGGGCAGGTCCCAAAACCCAGTTGGGCCACTACGGTAGTGATTTCATGGTTTGCCTAGGTAAAAGTAAATTGGTGTTTTGATTTGACGAGTAGACTGTTCTGTGTCAGGACGGTTCTACTCAAATTGTTTATTTATTTATTTATTTAAGTTTCCTTTGAATAACTTCTAATGATGTTGTGTTCCTTTGCGTTAAACTATTTTATAAAACATAGTCCTACTGAGCCTTTCGCTCACGTTTTATTGTTTTAAATTTCCCCCCTTCTAGGTGGTTTCCCATTTAGGTTTGGAGAAGATTCTTCGGACCGAACTCAGGAGCAATAGGAGAGTTTATTTACATTCTGTATTTATTAAACAAGGCATGTAAGACTTAACTTTATTTGTACTTGGACTGTAATTGTATTTGTGATATTGTCAGATCCATGTGTGTGCACAAGTTGTGGGTTGTGGAACCCATATTCGCGGTTTTTATTCAATTATTGTTATTTGTTTAATGATTTTAAATTCTTTTATAAAATGTGGTGAAAAATCTCTTTATCTCTTACTTAATTGGATTCTCAAACTCTCGGTTTTTAATTAAATTCTCTTTTAATTAATCTAAATATTCCGCCACGTCACCTCCCGTACTCCGGGGCGTGACATGATCACTCATTGTAATTTTATTGGCATTTATAATTTTAATTAGTGATATATGTAATAAGGGCCTTGTAGCTTTAATTACCTTATTTTTATAAATTACTAGAGATTAAATTTTCCCACGGAATTTGGATATGAGCCAATAAGTTGGCCTCAAATCTTCTATCTAGTTCTTTTAGTATCCTAAATAATGTTTAACCAATCGCATTATAACACATTATTGAAAAAAATAAAATAATATTTAACATTACATGACGTGTCATAACATGATTGTTGGACACCATGTGAAACTACATAATAGGACAGAAAATTTGAGTCTATGCAAGTTAGGGAAATCTTTAGCACCCGGGTGTTAAATTAAATACACAGTTAAAGAAAAAATAATAATAAGATATAGGACTAATTGCCGGACCAGTTCATGCCAAACAAGATGATAGAGAAAAGTGATGGAAACTACGGGTGGACATCTTATATATAAACTTCTTTGCGTAATAATCTCATTTCATGTCTAATTATGCTAGGAATTGAGTTCCGTGAGCCGCCCCTGGAGATGCTAAGTTTAATTTGGCCCTTTCCTATTATTGTCAGCATTAGAATACAAGCACAAAACAAAAAGTCAAAAGAATATAAAGTAAATACTTTCCGTATCCACTTTCTGTTTGACACCGGATGACCATGTTATTTGCTCATAAACAAATATGATTAAGGGCATTATGTTATTAACACATGAGATTTTATTTTATTTTTTATTTCTTGGTTTTTATTATCTTTGGGGGTTGGGAATTAAGGGGATCAGAGAATTTTGAGCCAGTGCTTTTTTTTTCCCCCCCCTCTTTTGCTGTCTCTCTGTTCGTCTTTTTTTTTTTTTTTTTTTTTATTGGAGCTTTGAAAATCATGAAAGTGGATAAAGTAAGCTTGGTGTTATATCGACATTGATGATGGTTTTCCAGATAGTGTGGAAGCAAGAATATGAAATCAGTACTTTGACAGAGTTTAATATATCATTGCAAGCTGTTCAAAGAGTACTCGTCTAGTCAAGGGTTTAAAAACATGCCAGATATTTAAAATAGTAACCAGTAAAATGTTGTATATATATTTTAGAATTATACAAAGACTATTACTGCAAAATCATAATCTTTCTATAGGAGGTCAAAGCAGATTGTGATTTTTAAATACCTACATTGAGTTAACAGATTACGAGAATTATAATCAATATGACTAAATTTACTAACGATCACCAAGTCTGAGAAACATTTTCTAAAATATAAAGATGCACCGAGGTACCAGGAGAGCATATATACTTGAGAAGATAAAAGTGACGTAATACACCTTTTCTTCTGTTCATACATATATATAGATGTATGTAAATGTACATACATACATACATATATATATATATGCATGTGTATATACATTTTATATTAACACGCGTGTAATATACAATTATAGGTAATCTACGTATAACGCACTCTTTTTTTTTTTTTTTTTCTTTTATTGATGGTGCTAATTTGTATCAATGCATATAGACCCTATTGTGTTCAATCACAAAATAAACGCAGACTTTTCCTTAAGGGGAAAAAAAGAAAGACAGAAAAGGATGTAAAATTAATGTAAAGAACTTTCAAACGAAAAAGAGTAAATGTAAAGAAAAAAGAATACGCGTATCTTATGGGAGAAAAGGACACGAAACTTCCACCAAAAAAAAAGGTGAGAAAGGGAAATCTCTGTAGATCTACCTCCCTCTATATATTAGAACAAGTTAATGTGGTTCCATGCCCTACCCATGTAATCCACTTGCTTTTCTGTCTGCACAAAATCCGGAAGAGAAACATTTGGACACTGCGATACTACCAACCATTCATCAAACCAACCGAATGTTAGAAATATATATAGAGATAAACAACAAACAGGTGCAATATAAAGTAAACAGATACAGTAGACGGATTATTATTATAAAATTAGGAATAAAAGTCGAGGCACATATAGCTCACGCTTTCCTTAAAACAGATTCGTACGATACAACGACAACAGAAGTTGGTCTATGCACACTCGAACACCGCCTCTGAAGAACTTGAACAGCGTCTTCCTCTATCACCACTCAAAAGAAAGACTCAAGAAGAAGAGAACAAAAACAAGAGAAAAGGAAACTGTGTTATTTTTGTGTGCAAGTTTTTTGTGTGTGTCTAGATGTGGAGAAAGTCCCTAGTACTTACACAGGTCAGGGGATATCAAACTTCTGTGCCTAACTGATGTGGGACTTTCCTAGTACTTATACATGTCAGCGAATGTCAAGTTTTAATGCCTAACTGATGTGGGACTCCACATTTAGGCCTTTTTTCTAACAAATTCAAATGTCAATGGGCACACTTTGAGCATCAATTTCTCATTCACCCGATTACAATTTTGAGCATATAAATACATGATTTTGATCTTCTCGCGATAGGAGAACGCAAATCTACCAAGATCCATCACTTTTATAAAGTGGGTCCCACTCAAAATTATGCCTCAAAATGGCTCCTCAAAATAGTTATTAACCATTTTTTCTAACAATCCCCCAAATAAATGAAATTGATTGACGATAAGAGAAAACAAAGACACTACATGGTGATAGAGTTCTATGGTTAATACCTGCATAGGATAGGTAGGCTTTAACTTTTGAACCTTCCCTTGTGAAAGTATGCTTACTTTACTGGCTGACCAGTAGACGCGATGTCCTTGAACTGTTCTGCCATTTGTGTAAAGGATAACATACCTCACACAGGTATTTTCTTGACACAGTTTCAGTTCTCATGGTTATTTCATTTTGGCCATGAACATCTCCCTAGTTCTACAAGAGTTTCTAAAGAATTGAGCCCTAGCAATTCTCCTTTGAAGCGGCCCCACTTCTCTCTCACATAGGTGATTTCTTACTTTAAGAGTAACCTGCATTGCTCCACTCGAATTCCCATCATATTCGATGCATAAGAATTATTAAAAGCAAACTGCTTAACCTTTCCCCATGGGTATCACTGTTTTTATTATAGGAATGGGTTAGGGTAACCCCCATAGTGATCCTACTCAGTTTATTCAGTTTAGTTATCCCATTGAACCTAGATCTTGGGATCTATAGTCAACAAGGTTGGGTTTCCACTATTTCGACCTATTCTTTTATAGGCTTTAGTCCCATTCCTCTTGATGTTTTCTCAACTTGATCTCTATTCAGTCCTTTAGTTAACGGATCTGCAATATTGTCTTTAGACCTTATATAGTCTATTGTCATGACTCTAGTCGAGATTAGTTGTTGAATAGTATTATGTCGACGACGTATATGTCTTGTCTTACCATTGAACATCACATTTTGTGCCCTGACAATAGTAGATTGATTATCACAATGTATGCATATTGCAGGCACAAGTTTAAGCCATTCAGAAATATCCTCCAAGAAATTCCTTAGTCATTCTGCCTCTTCACCACTTTTATCTAAGGCTACAAATTCAGATTCCATAGTGCATCTGGTTATTACCGTCTGCTTTGAGGACTTCCATGAAACTACTGCGCCTCTCAAAGTGAATATATATCCACTTGTAGCTTTAGAATCCTATATATCAGATATCCAACTTGCGTTAGAATACCCTTCAAGAATAGCAGGATCTCTTGTATAATGCAGCCCATAATCATGAGTATATCATAAGTATCTGAGTACTCTAACAATTGCTTTCTAGTGGTCATCTCCTAGATTACTCGTGAATCTACTCAGACTACTAATAGCATAGGCAATATCTGGTCTTGTACAACTCATTAAGTACATTAACTGCCTATCACTCTAGTATATTCCACCCAGGATATATTTTCTAATCTATTTTTGGACAGATGTTGACTAATGTCAATTGGTGTTTTGACCATGCAGTGTCATTTTTACTAAATTTGTCAAGTATCTTGTCCACATAGCGTGACTGACTCAAAATGAGTCCATCAAGCGACCTTTTGATTTTGATTCCCAAAATTATATCAGTAGATCCCATGTCTTTCATGTCGAACCTAGAGTTCAATACATGCTTGGTAGATTTGATTATCCAATCATTCCTACCCACAATTAGCATGTCATCTACATATAGACAGAGAATGACATATCCATCGTTTGCACTTTTGGCATAAACACATTTGTCACACTCATTGATTTTGAAACCATTTGACATCATTGCACTATCAAATTTCTCATGCCATCACTTTGGTGCTTGTTTAATCCCGTACAAAGACTTCACCAATTTGCAGACTTTCTTTTCTTGTCCTGGAGCAATAAAACCCTTAGGTTGTTCCATATATATTTCCTCTTCAAGATCTCCATTAAGAAAAGCAATCTTTACATCCATCTGATGCACTATAAGATTCCGTAAAGCAGCAATCACCAAAATCATTCTAATGGAGGTTATTCTCATCACAGGAGAACAAGTATCAAAATAATCAAGGCCTTCCTTTTGTCTATAACTTTTTATAACAAGTCTAGCCTTATACTTGTTAATTGTTCCATCTGCTTCCATTTTTCATTTGAAAATCCACTTAGGACCTAGCGGTTTACTTCCTAGAGGAAGGTCCACTAATTCTCAAGTATAATTCTGCATGATGGAATCAATTTCACTCTTTATAGCTTCTTTCCATAGAGGACCCTCAGATGAGCTTATAGCTTCTTTGAAAGTTTAAGGTTCAGCCTCTAGCATATAGGTTAGAAAATCTAGTCCAAATGACTTTTTCTGTCCTTGCCCTTTTGCTACATCTAGGCTCTTCCTCTTCTTTTTTGGTTCAACTTCTAGTTGATCTTGACTATTTTCTTCAATAGTCTCAATCATTCGTTTAGATGAACTTGGATCATCCTCTTTGGATTTACAAGGAAAAACATGTTCAAAAAACGATGCATTCCCAGATTCCATTATTGTGTTCTTGTGAATCTCAAGGTTTTTAGATTCACACATGAGGAACCGATAAGTACTACTGTTGTGGGCATAACTAATAAAGATGCAATCAACTGTTTTTGGACCTATTCTCATCTACTTTGGTGTAGGTACTATTACCTTTGCAAGACACCCCACACTTTCAAGTATTTATAGGAAGGCTTTCTACCTTTCCATAATTCATAAGGGGTCTTGTCTTCTTTCTTCTGGGGTACCTTATTTAAAAGGTAATTAGCTGACAAAATGACTTCCCCCCACATGTTCTATGGTAATCTAGAACTTATCAGCATCGCATTCATCATCCTTTAAGGTACGATTTTTGCATTCAGCTATACCATTTGATTGAGGTGAATAGGGTGGCATAACCTCGTGAATAATACCATGCACAAAATTCACTAAATGGTTCAACATATTCACCACCACGGTCACTTCTTACCATCTTAATTTTCATATTAAGTTGGTTTTTAACTTCTTGCTTATAGAGAGCAAACTTCTCTATAACCTCGTCTTTGCTCCTAAGCAAATATACATAGCAATATTTTGTGCTATCATCTATGAAAGTAACAAAATATTTGTTCCCACCTCTAGTTTGAACAAATTTTAAGTCACAAACATCGCTATGTATCAAATCAAGTGGCTCAATATTTCTCTCAATCGTTTGAAATGAAGATCTTATTAGCTTTGCCTCTACACATATTTCACATTTATGTTTGGGATTAATATCAAATGTGGGTATGTGATCCAAATTAATTAATCTACGCAAAGTATTATAATTAACATGACCTAGTCTACCATGCTATAAATTAAAAGACTCAAGCATATAAGCGGAAGACTTTTTATTTTTATTAATGGAATTGGGCCTAACAACCATTACATTCATTTTTCACAATCCAATTTTCACAATCCATTTTTCACATATCCATTTCCTACATACACTCCCATGTTTAGACAAAACTATTTTATCAGTTTCAAAAACCATCTTGAAGCCATGTGAACTCAGTAGAGTTCCCAAAATGAGATTCTTCTGGATATTAGGCACATACAACACATTTTACAGGTTGACTTCCTTGCCTGATGTCATTTTTAGAATCATCCCTTGGCCCTTGATATCAGATGTAGCCAAATTGCCCATATACAGCTTCTCTCTAGAATCTGACAGCATGAGTTCAGCGAAGGCAGCTTTATCACAGTAAACATGGCGTGTGGCCCTAGTGTCCAGCCACCACTCCTATGGGTTCGAGTCCACCATGTTGACTTCAGAGACCACAATAGAAAGACTGATGTCTGACACTTCTTGTGTGATAGTGTCAATGACATTGGCCTATTTCTTTTTATTCCTCTTTGGCAGCCTACAATCTGCTGACTTGTGACCCACCTTGTCATAGTTGAAACACTTCCCTTAGAATTTCTGCTTCTTTGAAATTCCACCCTTAGGTCCCAGCTTGGACCCTGACTTGTTCTTCTTGTTCTTGGAGCTTTTATCAAGATCCACCACATTTGCTTGAGCAATAGACTTGCTAGAGAGCTTTTTCTCAGATTCACTATTGTCTTCCTCAATGCGAAGTCGAACAATAAGATCTTCAACGCTCATCTCCTTACGCTTGTGCCTTAGATAGTTCTTGAAGTCATTCCATGCAGGGGCCAGCATCTCTATAATTGTAGCTACCTGGAAAGACTCACTAATTACCATTCCTTCTGCATGAATTTCATGAATGAGTAATTGTAGTTCTTGAACTTGACTAATTACAGTCTTGGAATCCACCATTCTATAGTTCATGAACCATCCAACTATGAACTTTTTAGCACCAACATCTTCTGTTTTGTATTTTTGGCCCAAAGATTCCCATACTTCTTTGGCCATTTTCTTCAGACTATACACATTATAAAGTACATCAGTCAAGCCATTCAGAATATAATTCTTGCACAAGAAGTAAGAATACTTCCATGCTTCAACAGCAAGCAAATCTGAGCATATGCTTCATCATCTCTAACAGTAGGAGGATCCTCTTTTAAGAATCTTGCAAGATTCAATGTTGTCAAATAGAACAACATCTTTTGTTGCCAAGTCTTGAAATTTAGACCACTGAATTTCTTAGGTTTCTCATTGTGGTTCACAAGAACTAAAACTGACAAAGGTTGCGTCGAGATCGAGGCATGAACCCGAGGAGACGACATCGATGTCTCAGAAGTGCTCCCCGTTGGAACATTCTCAGTTGGAACAACGTTTATGTTATCAGCCATTTTTGAAAATACCAGAATCCAAGTTTTAGAATTTATACCCAAGATAAATTCACTTTTTTTAATATTATATACGCTAAACAATAATATATATAAATAAGCAAAAAAAATTAAACAATAAAATCAAAGCAGAAGTCAAAAATTTCTTTCCAAATCTAATGAACCTGTTTGTCATCAAACGGAAGCTCGAATCTATTTTAAGATTGTTAGAAATATATATAGAGATAAATAACAAACCATTCCAATATAAAGTAAATAGAAACAGTAGAAGGATTATTATTATGAAATTAGGAATAAAATATTACAATAGAATTCTCAACCTTGAAACCAAATTGGAACAAAATGATAGACGAGGCACGTGTAGCTTATGCTTTCCTTAAAACAGATTCGTCCCCTCTAGTTGTGCACGAGGATTCGATGGATGTCTATCTCCCAGGATACAACAACAACAGACGATGGTCTATGCCACACTCGAACACCGCCTCCGGCAAACTTGAACAGCATCTTCCTCTATCACCAAAAATGACTACTCGCCAAAACCGACTCAAAAGAAAGACTTGAGAAGAAGAGAACAAAAACTCGAAAACAAGAGAAAAGAAAACTATGTGTTATTTTTGTGTGCAAATTTTTTTTTTCTGGTGTGTCTAGATGTAGAGAAAGTCTCTAGTACTTATACGGGTCAGGGGATATCAAACTTCTATACCTAACCGATGTGGGACTTTCCTAGTACTTATACATGTTAGGGGATGTCAAGTTTTAATGCCTAACCGATGTGGGACTCCACATTTAGGCCTTTTTTCCAACAAATTTAAATGTCAATGAGCGCACTTTGAGTATCAATTTCTCATTCACCTGATTACCATTTTGAGCATATAAATATATGATTTCAATCTTCTTGCGACGGAGAATGCAAATCTGCCAAGACCCATCACTTTTATAAAGTGGGTCCCACCCAAAATTATGCCTCAAAATGGTTATTAACCATTTTTTCTAGCACCAAACACCACCTCTGAAGTTTTTGCATGACCTATTTATATTCCGTTTTGCTACATTTGTACGTTCTTTAGTCAATATTTTAAGGTTTAAAAGTATCACACTTTATCTTTGCAACATAAAAGCGCTACATGCCACTTGGACATCGTAATATGAAACTCAAAAGATTGGGGAATGTTGATGGTTGAAATTTGCCAACCTCGTGATTGCAAATGCAAAAAAATTAAAGAAAGTGACCTTAATCGGCTTGAAGACTGATAAATGGCACAAAAAATTCATTGTGATTCGGCTCAAAGTAGCTTGTGTATGTGTGTGTGTGTGCGCGCGTGTTTTTTTTTCCATTAGTTCCTTTGGAAAAAGATTATACACTCAAAATCTCACTTCAACACTTTTGGTACAAGTTGGCCTGGTAACGGTTCTAGATATAAGATTGTAATTCCTTTCTCTTCAACCCTTCCATCTCTATTTCTATAGCTTTCAGCAATTGAAACGATAACTGCCTCCTCACATTCCCCATTTTCGATGACAAAGGTATCTTCTTATTCTCATGAGAATGTAACTGTCCTCCCAATTCAAAGAGTATCAAATACTAAATTGAATAACAGATATATGGTTTTATATGCAAAAAAAGACTATTACAAGATAATAGTGTAAACACATAATCTGCAATCTATGAAACAAAGATCGATGGACACTTTGTTCTTGGTTTGATTGTAATAGGTATCTACTTCTATTTGAAAGATGGCTTATCTTAGCTATAGAAGCGATGTCTTCAAGATACAAAGATGGCCATATACCTAGTGATAGATATATATTAAAGTATTTAATATAATGTGTGATTGATTTTATTAATAGTTTTATTTAACTAAAGCAATTCAATTTCGTAATCATTTATGTAATGATCTCAATCCTAAAGTAGATACATCACTCCATGTTTATAACTTGTGTCTTTTCATATGCTAAAAGACCAAATTTTGATGATCGAAAGTTCTTATGCCAGTATGTTGGAGGCATGATACAACAACAATTAGGCCATTTAGCAACGAAACCTATCGTTGTCACTAATGACATTTTGGTGACAACATGTCATCACTAATCCGTTGCCATTATAAATCTGTCGCAAAAATATTTTTAGCATTTGTAGTGTGTCATCATGATTTATAGATCATGGATACAGGTTGTATCAACTACTTTTAGCAATGACATTTTTGAAATCATTATCACTAATTATTCAAATTTTTTGAAATTTGGGGGTGATATATAGTTTTAGTAATAGGATTTTCTAAAATGGTCATCGTGAAAAAAATTACTTTTGTTTTTAGCAACTATATTGTTAATTACCCTTTTAATTTAATTGTTTATATTTTAGAAATTGATAATATATATACCATAAAAGATTTAGTTGATTAATTAAATAAATGATTCATATTATTTATTTATTTATTGAATTAAATATTAAATTAATTTAGGATATACATAATTAAATGTAAATTAATAAAATCCAATTAATTCAAGTATCAAAATACAAATAAAACACAATATATAAAGACACATAGCATAATAAAAATTAAATACAAAATAATATCATAAAATTTAAATAATGTCTAGCCTAATCTCCTAAGCTTTTTTTTATTTGTTTTTTTTCTTTTTCTCCAACCTTAGCAAGAGGCACAATACTTGACGGTTGTAGAGGGACATTAAAATTAACTCATGAACTAATTTTGCTACAATAGCACCCGTCTGTATGTTGTACACTTGGGTTAGTCGTTGTAGAACATCAATATGGCTTTGTGTGTTCCTATTTTTATGTTATGTTCTAGTAGTGGAAGAACTAGAAATGATTTGTCTATGACTAAGTGTAGAATCCATTCTCTTACATACCCCTTTACAGGACCCACCACTACTAGAAATTGTAGAATACATGACGATCAATTAACGATGGTTTCTTAAAAATCGTTGTGTTAAGCAAGGGAAAACACATGAAGAGTATGCGTGAAACATGAAAACAATCATGGTAGTAGATGCAAGATTCCACACTGGTTTTTACACAAAGCAGTCGTGACAGGAGATATATTACACAACAGTTTTTACTACAAACTGTCGTGAAAGATAGCTAACGAAAATTTAAAAGCCCTCCCACCACAATCAACGAAATTTTAAAAGCTGGCTCTCGCTCTCTCTCTCTTTCTTATTCTAATTAACACTCAAACTCAATCCTTTCTCCCTAAACCCAGTCCTACCTCTCTCTAAGCCTCAAACCCCCTCTGTTTATCTTTCTAACACAACCATTACCATAGTCGTCTTTGCCTTGGTCCAACATGTCGCCATTTTCCCCAAGGCCTCTATGATCCACAAGCTCATCACCATCCCACGTTTGTGAAGGTTCTTCTCTTTGAGCTCATTGTCTCCATGATCCCGCCATTGCCTTCCTCCAACCACAGTTTGGTAACATTTTTTTTTTCTTCTTTATTGTTTAGGCTTTTTTAATTTTTAGTTATATAGCTTTAGTTTTAATTATTTTTGGTTTGTATAAATTAAGTAGTTTTAGTTTCTAGTTCTAATTATGCTTTTAGATTTAATTACTTTTCATGCATTTGTGTATGTATTTGTATATGTAATGCCCACCATATGTTTGATGAACTCTCCAAGTGTTTTGCTCTTCAAGCTCATCGCTGCCATGACCCTGCCATCACCATCAGCCCCATTGTTGCCCGCCTTCGATTGCCATTTGGTAGCATTCCATTTTGTTTTTTTTGTTGTTTAGTTTTTTTTTTAATTTTTAGTTATATAGTTTTAGTTTTAATTATTTATGGTTTGTGTGGCTTAATTAGTTTTAGTTTTTTAGTTTTAATTTAGTTTTAGTTTCAATTACTTTTTATGTATTTGTATTTGTATTTGTGTACGTGATGCCTACTATATGTTTGATGAAAATCCTCTATAACCATCATAGCAATTGTTTGTTTCTTTTTGTTGCTCAAAACTCACAAGCAATTATTAAAGGTATGTGTGAATTAATTATTTTTAGTTACATAGTTTGTTAACTTAGATTTATTGTTAGTATACATGATTCTGTAGATATATGTCATGTAAGATGGGCCTAAAACTAGACCATTTTAGCCCCACCCCACACTTGAACTCATATCAAGCCTTAGAAACCCCATTAGTCTGAACTTATCTCTTTCTCTCTTTCACTCTTAAACCCCATCGTCGTCGACCTGGCCCCCCATGACCCTGTCATTTTTGACCCTGCCCCCACGATGTTGCCGCCGTTGACCCAACCCCATGACCCTGTCGCCGTTGACCCAACTCCCCACGACCCAACTTTGTCCCTTGTCTCTCTGTCTCACACTTATCCGATGCCATTGCTCTTCTTCCCTTCACGACATAACCACCATTCGTAGCCATCCCCCAACGATCCACTGCCTCTGTTGGAACATCACCCATGACCCCGCCACCGTTGTTTGTCTCTGTGTGGTAACTCTCACATAGTTTTTGTTGTATTTTTTTTTTCTTAATTTTAGTTATGCAAAAGGGTGACAATTTTGACGTTGTTTCTATTGGAAACAAAGTGCGCAGCGGAATTTTTAAAAATTTTCATCAGAGTATTTTCCAAAATACAAGTATGACATGTTATATGTATAAATTAAACAGATCTTACTAACCTCAGTGTACCGAAGAACCTCCGCGACCTGTGTAGAGAAGTAACGTTCCAGAAGAGCCTCAACCAACTGGTCTTCTTTGCTATTCTCTATCCACAACCGGAGTGAGTGTGGGCTCACACGTACAGCTCTTCCACCGGTGACTCTCCTTCCAACCAATAGAGAGAACCCAAAGCTAGTGTTCGTGATTTGTGAACAAAAGCTCTCAGGGAGTTTTCAGATGCTCACTAGAAGAGTATCACTCTTAATCTCTCAAATTGATCTGAGTAAATCATTAGACTCACTCCCTTTTTATACCTATTGGTCCTTGGGGTCAGTCCATATCAGATTAGGTCTCAAAAATCGAAACAGAATCAAGTTCGGATCAATATCTGATAAGATACGCGTGAAAAACGCGTAATCTTAGCTGTCGCGGTCGGCATGCCGAACTGTGAGATAGGCAGGCCGAACTGGCCAGTTCGGCAGGCCGAACTTTCTGATCGGCAGGCCGAACTGCCGAGAAAAAATCTCCGCGAATCTTTTATTTTCCACCCGAGATTCTAAAGGATAAAGTCTCAGTTTTGATTCAAATAGCCCAATAGAAAAGATATCTGATCAAAACAAACTCTATCAAGATAATCTCTAAGAAAATAAATCAATTCAAATAATTCTACAAGTTTATCTTGTTCTAATTGTCCAAAATTAAAACAACCGATAAACAGACAAGAATTATCCGAACGCCATAATTCAACAAGTTCATCTTGAACTAATTTCTTACATAATTAATTCAACCGATAAACAGACATGAATTATTTGATTCTTATAAATTTTAAACCAATCTGATAAATCCGACATAAGTCACCAATTATTGGAAAAGCACGCCGTGTCGTTACAGGATTTTGTGAGCTAGCAAAGGGGACCAAAATGGACCTATAAAGTTCAAGCTCATGATAATTATGAAACCCAATATCCCAGATATACATTTCACAATTATCAACTCCAACGCTACTCCACTAAAAGCTTGGAGCTGCACTCTCGAACTTTACAGAATTACGAAGCTCGTGTAGCTAAGTCTCCATGACATATCATAGTGTATCGCATCCCCATATGATCATCCATAATCGGCTTAAGGACAAGTTCTGTCTTACCTTCCCGATTATTTTTATCTTACGTTCCATTGTCTCACCATTAGAAAACTTACCATCCAAAGATAGTATACCATTCGGTTACACCTATGTATCCAAATGGTTGAGCGCTCCAGTTTTCCAATTACAGGACAACGCATATAAGAGGATATCATTACTCCTAAAGAGGAGCTATGGATTCCATATCTATGAATAACAAGTCTACGCTATCAAGAGTCATGCCTCCAACGTACCGGCATGCATGCCACTATAGAGATGTGGGAGTCACCCATTGGTACATCAAAAGACACAAGTCGAGACAACGGGCCCATTATTCATCTCAGGATTAAGATACAATACAAACGACTGTCTAAAGTGAATCGATTTGCCAAGACAGAATTATTAATCCAAATCAATTCACTTTATGTCCCGATCCAACACATCGTCACCAATGACAACGTGCCAATGTTTCTATTCACGGAGTCCAACTCCGATGGCCTAGACAAACCATCTCCCAAAAGGGATATAGACAACATAACAATCTTTACATGAATAAAGCGCCCAACTTTATTCCCTCGATTGCGGATCATATATTTTAGACCATCACCTTAAGAGTCGTGTCTACCGCATAATCATCCCATCATATGCCCAACTCTTAAGGTTTAGACTGACAGTCTCAGACTACTGTTTGCTTATCATACATTCAACAAATATGAACGTGAAGAGGACAATATTTGGTATATATAAATGAATAAATTCTTTATTGATAAAAATGTCTCCAAAAACGTATTACATTTTTACTCCTTAGAGCATACATGTCTAACAATCTCCCACTTGCACTAAGTGAGTAAATACTGCAAATTTCGCATCCCCATAGCTTCCACATGCCTTTCGAAGACTCTCCCAGAAAGTGTCTTCGTAAATGGATCAGCTAAATTTTCCTCTGACGCGATCTTGCACACCGTGACATGCCCGCTCTCAACGAAGTCCTTTATCACATGATACTTCCGATCAATATGCTTACTCTTCTTGTGAAATCTTGGTTCCTTAGCATTAGCTACCGCCGCACTGTTATCACAGTACAGTGATACCGCTTTATCCATACCAGGAACTACCTCAAGATCCCCAAGGAACTTACGGAGCCACACTGCTTCTTTCGAAGCATCACTAGCCGCCACATACTCGGCCTCCATCGTTGAATCCGAAGTGCAATCTTGCTTCGCACTTCTCCAACTGATGGCACCGCCACCCAGAGTAAACACAAACCCTGAAGTCGATTTCCTAGAATCCAGGCAGGATTGAAAATCCGAATCAGTGTATCCTAGAGGAGTTAAATCCTCACCCGAATACACAAGCATATACCCTCGAGTCCTTCTCAGGTACTTGAAAATATGCTTTACCGCAACCCAATGGTTCGGTCCTGGATCCGCCTGAAATCGACTCACAATCCCGACCGCATAGCTAATATCCGGTCGAGTGCAAAGCATGGCATACATGAGACTACCCACTGCCGAAGCATAAGGCACCTTCTTCATGTATTCTCTTTCTTCATAAGACTTTGGAGAGTCCTTCTTAGAAAGAGTAATTCCAGACCTAGATGGTTGCCCACCTTTCTTGGAATCCTGCATTGCAAACCTCCTGAGAATTTTATCTATGTAGCCGGCCTGTGACAAAGCTATCATTTTGTTCTTCCTATCCCGAAAGATCTGGATACCGAGAACAAAATTAGCCTCACCCAAGTCCTTCATGTCAAACTGCTTGGTCAACCATAATTTGACCGATGACAACGCCCCATCGTCATTGCCAATTAGCAGAATGTCATCTACATAGAGTAGTAGAAAAACCACCTTCCCATTCTTAATGTGTTTGTATACACATGGTTCATCCACATTTTGTGAGAACCGATAAGTCTTGATCACTTGATCAAATCTTATGTTCCAAGAACGAGAAGCCTGCTTAAGTCCATAAATAGACTTTAGCAACTTACAAACCTTACCCTCTTGACCCGCGACCTTGAACCCGTCTGGTTGTTCCATATAAATGGACTCATCAAGATAGCCATTCAGAAAAGCCGTCTTGACATCCATCTGCCAAATCTCGTAGTCGAGAGCGGCAGCTATGGACAAGAGAATCCGGATGGACTTAAGCATGGCTACAGGCGAAAAGGTTTCCTCATAATCGATTCCTTCCTTTTGCGTATAACCCTTAGCTACCAGTCTAGCCTTAAAGGTTTCGACCTTTCCATCCACTCCTCTTTTCCTCTTGTAGATCCACTTACTCCCTATGGGTTTTACCCCTTCGGGAAGATCCACAAGCTCCCAGACACGATTAGTCTCCATAGACTTCATCTCAATGTTCATGGCCTCTGTCCAGAGTCTTGAATCAACATCCTCCATAGCTTCTGCGTAAGTATAAGGATCCCTGTCATGTTCATCCGGTTCAGCCAAAAAGACCTCCCCATTGAACATATACCTCTCAGGTTGACGCCCGATCCTCCCACTACGCCGAAGCCCCTGTGGTTGTTGTTCAGGTTTGTTTGGTTTTTCTACACCGATCGGAATGGTTTCGTTCGGAACCTCCGGAGTAAACGGATTACCCCTCAACTCCTCAAGCACCACTTTGCTTTGAGGTTTAAAGTCGTTCATGTAACTCTCCTCAAGGAAAGTTGCATTAGTTGAAACCACGACTTTATTTTCCTTTGGGTTATAAAAATAACCCCCTTTAGTCCCTTTTGGATATCCTACAAACACGCAAACTTCTGAACGTGCTTCCAACTTATTCGGATCCTTAAACAGGACATGAGCTGGACATCCCCATATGCGAATATGGTTTAAGGATGTCTTCCGTCTTGTCCACAACTCGTGAGGAGTTTTAGGGACCGATTTTGAAGGCACATTGTTCAAAAGATAACATGCGGTTTGTAGTGCATATCCCCAAAAGGATAAAGGCAATGATAAATAACTCATCATGGACCGAATCATGTCCAACAAAGTCCTATTCCTTCTCTCCGCTACGCCATTCTGCTGCGGAGTGCCCGGCGCAGTCAAATGGGATAAAATCCCATTCTCTAACAAGTGTCCCAAGAACTCATCAGAAAGGTATTCCCCACCTCGATCAGATCGAAGTGCCTTTATGGGTCTACCCAATTGCTTTTCCACTTCAGCCCGAAACTCCCTGAACTTATCATAAGTTTCGCTTTTGTGGTGCATTAGGTACACATACCCATATCTTGAGTAATCGTCAATAAAAGTGACGAAGTACTCATACCCTCCTCGTGCCCGGATGTTCATCGGTCCGCAAACATCACTATGCACAAGTTCTAGAACCCCTTCGGCCCTATTGCCCTTAGACCCGTATGGTCTTTTGGTCATTTTACCCTCCAAACAAGACTCACATTGAGGTATAGATTCCACCTTTAAGTGACTTAAAGGTCCATCCCTTACCAACCTTTGAATCCTATTCAGGTTAATATGGCCAAGGCGCAAATGCCAAAGATAAGTCTTATTAGAGTGAGAAGTTTTAAGTCTTTTTGAGTCATTATCATTTATCTCAGCATTAAGCAATAAGTCCATCTTAGGTTTGATAAAATATAGATTATTTTGCATCCATCCAGAACAGATAAAAGATTTGTTTTTACGAATCACCACTTTTTCATTAAAAGATACCACGTAGGAGTCTTTAAATAAAGAAGATACAGAAATTAAATTCCTTTTAAATTTAGGAACATAAAAACAATCTCGCAAAATTAAACTCCTATAATTATCAAAACAAAGATGGACATCTCCCACTGCTTCCGCTGAGACCAAGGATCCATCGCCCATCCGAAGCGTTAAGTCTTCACGAAGTAGACTTCTCGTTTCTTTGAATCCCTGCAGAGAAACACAAACATGATTAGTTGCACCGGAATCTATGACCCAAATGTCACTGGATTCCTCAACCAAACAAGTTTCTAAATATAGAAGATCACACCTACCTCCCTTGGAAAGGAAGTCCTTGCAATGCTTCTTTATATGCCCGACCTTACCACAGAAGAAGCACTTAAGCTTCTTTGGGTTCTTCTTCTTTTTCTTCTTGCTCTTGGTAGCAATAGGAATAGAAGACTTACCACTCTTGGCCCGTTGCTTCTTTCCATTCCCAGAGTTAGGATTGGAACCAGAAGCAGCTACCATGTTGGCCTCTCCACCAGCAGGAGACTCCCTGATCAGCAGTTCAAACTCCTGTAACTGTTTCATCAATTTTGTTAAGGTCATATCCCGTCTATTGCTTAAATTAAATGTAGCTCTAAACGGAATAAATTCCTTAGACAGAGTCTCAAAGACCATAGTCATCTGAGTTTCAGCATCGATGTCGGCTCCATTGGTTTGAGCCTCAGCGAGGTAACCCATGACCAACATCATGTGCTCCTTTACAGATGTCCCCGGTCTCTGTCTACAGTTTAAGAGTTTCCGAAGCGCCCCTTGCCGCTTTGTTATGGCCTGGCCTCCAAACATATCCTCAAGATTATCCAAGATCTGCTTCGCAGTCTCATAATCCTGATGTTGAGCCTGCAGCACGTTGTTCATGCTAGCCATAACATAGCAGCGGGCCTGATCATTAGCATCTTTCCAGCGGTTGTACGCTTGGAATTGCTCATTACTTGAGTCTCCCGTAGGCTCGGGAGGACAAGGAGTTGTCAGAACATATTTCAGTTTCTCAAAGGAAAGGACGATGTCCAGGTTCCGTTTCCAATCGTTATAGTTCTCACCGGTTAATTGGTTTTTGTCAAGTATCGATGATAAAGCGTTTTTAGACATTTTCAATCTACAATAAAGAATCATATACCAAACATAAGCAAACATATTTAATAATTTAGTAAGATAACACAATCATGTAAAATCATACAAATGTGTTTATGTGTCAAAACCTTGAAAATATCACAACCTTACAACGATAATTCCCAACTCAGAATTCAACAAGCTCCTAGGGGAGTCATGCCAAATTCAATCAGGAACACGGATCCCCTCCTGATTAATATATGCCATCCAGGACCCGTATGATCCAGCATATACTAATAATCGTTTCTTTGGCCATTAATTTTATTAACAGAGCTCCTAGGGGAGGTTAATAATAAAATTAACGTGAGTGTATAACCACCGTTTCAATATTTTATCCATGATTTATAATCACCACCTAGGGGTGTGCAACCATAAATCATACTAAAATACCTTATCCTTTTAGAGATCCAATCTGGTACATAATAGAAATCACTTCCTAGGGGTTGGGACCATCATGTTCTTCCTATGGACCAACGATGGAGGCCTTAGGTTCTCTCTTCGAAAACCTTCTCCCACTCAATCTTTTGAAGTCAAGGTTTTATTTTAAAATTATGCATGAACAATTTTAATATGAGCGGCACTCCCTATTCTATATGACATGTTATCAATATACATGGTAAATCATATTATAATGCAGACAAGCAAAGCAATCAAGCAAAGCTACAAGCATAATAATAACCGTAATATTATGGTTCCACCCTAGAGAATAGAAAAAACTAAGATTACAAGAGAATAATCGAGACATTTATCGATTCTTCATCCTTGAATCCTCAAGCTATATCCTTCTTCATGTAATATCCATCTTCAAGTCCTCAATCCCGTATGAATCGAACACTTCATATTTCCGGTCGTATCCAAATTTAATGTTTCTCAGAATCGTCCCAAAAAATAAAATTAAAACTGCACTGAAAAATTGCACCTTTTCTGGACACCTGGATGCTCTCTGTCGGCAGGCCGATCTAGGTGATCGGTCTGCCGATCATGGTGGTTCGGCCTGCCGAACATGAAGGTTCGGCCTGCCGGCAGAGCACCAAAATTTCTGCCCCACTGTCGGCCTGCCGGACCGTACGTCCGGCCTGCCGATCTATGACCTTCGGCCTGCCGAACTGTGAGGTCCGGCATGCCGACCGAGCAGAAAACCCTCAATCCAGAAAATACAATTTTAATGCAATTCATCAATTTTATTTTCAACAATTCAAAAACATAAAATTAGAGACACAGGAAATACCTGGAGGCGCCATCATCTATCTTCAAGATCCGACTTCTCGTTCCGTCTTCTCCGAATAATTATTTAATTACAAAATTCTTACAAATTAAATAATAATTCCTAGACGGAGATGATAGTCCGCCATCTAATTACATGAAAAACCTAGATACACATTCTAACCTCTAAGGAACCATAACCGGTATTAATTAATTAATAAATAATTAAACAACAATTTAATCAACCATAATTAATTAAAAAACATTCACCACATAATCCATGACAACATATATATTATATAGAAACCTAGAGTGCCATCTCTCTATAAAATTCAATTCAAGCATAGGAGAGATTAAGATCACAAAATTTATGCATATAACATGATCACAAACTTGCAAATTTATGTAAAAACCTCGGCTCTGATACCAATTGTTGGAAACAAAGTGCGCAGCGGAATTTTTAAAAATTTTCATCAGAGTATTTTCCAAAATACAAGTATGACATGTTATATGTATAAATTAAACAGATCTTACTAACCTCAGTGTACCGAAGAACCTCCGCGACCTGTGTAGAGAAGTAACGTTCCAGAAGAGCCTCAACCAACTGGTCTTCTTTGCTATTCTCTATCCACAACCGGAGTGAGTGTGGGCTCACACGTACAGCTCTTCCACCGGTGACTCTCCTTCCAACCAATAGAGAGAACCCAAAGCTAGTGTTCGTGATTTGTGAACAAAAGCTCTCAGGGAGTTTTCAGATGCTCACTAGAAGAGTATCACTCTTAATCTCTCAAATTGATCTGAGTAAATCATTAGACTCACTCCCTTTTTATACCTATTGGTCCTTGGGGTCAGTCCATATCAGATTAGGTCTCAAAAATCGAAACAGAATCAAGTTCGGATCAATATCTGATAAGATACGCGTGAAAAACGCGTAATCTTAGCTGTCGCGGTCGGCATGCCGAACTGTGAGATAGGCAGGCCGAACTGGCCAGTTCGGCAGGCCGAACTTTCTGATCGGCAGGCCGAACTGCCGAGAAAAAATCTCCGCGAATCTTTTATTTTCCACCCGAGATTCTAAAGGATAAAGTCTCAGTTTTGATTCAAATAGCCCAATAGAAAAGATATCTGATCAAAACAAACTCTATCAAGATAATCTCTAAGAAAATAAATCAATTCAAATAATTCTACAAGTTTATCTTGTTCTAATTGTCCAAAATTAAAACAACCGATAAACAGACAAGAATTATCCGAACGCCATAATTCAACAAGTTCATCTTGAACTAATTTCTTACATAATTAATTCAACCGATAAACAGACATGAATTATTTGATTCTTATAAATTTTAAACCAATCTGATAAATCCGACATAAGTCACCAATTATTGGAAAAGCACGCCGTGTCGTTACAGGATTTTGTGAGCTAGCAAAGGGGACCAAAATGGACCTATAAAGTTCAAGCTCATGATAATTATGAAACCCAATATCCCAGATATACATTTCACAATTATCAACTCCAACGCTACTCCACTAAAAGCTTGGAGCTGCACTCTCGAACTTTACAGAATTACGAAGCTCGTGTAGCTAAGTCTCCATGACATATCATAGTGTATCGCATCCCCATATGATCATCCATAATCGGCTTAAGGACAAGTTCTGTCTTACCTTCCCGATTATTTTTATCTTACGTTCCATTGTCTCACCATTAGAAAACTTACCATCCAAAGATAGTATACCATTCGGTTACACCTATGTATCCAAATGGTTGAGCGCTCCAGTTTTCCAATTACAGGACAACGCATATAAGAGGATATCATTACTCCTAAAGAGGAGCTATGGATTCCATATCTATGAATAACAAGTCTACGCTATCAAGAGTCATGCCTCCAACGTACCGGCATGCATGCCACTATAGAGATGTGGGAGTCACCCATTGGTACATCAAAAGACACAAGTCGAGACAACGGGCCCATTATTCATCTCAGGATTAAGATACAATACAAACGACTGTCTAAAGTGAATCGATTTGCCAAGACAGAATTATTAATCCAAATCAATTCACTTTATGTCCCGATCCAACACATCGTCACCAATGACAACGTGCCAATGTTTCTATTCACGGAGTCCAACTCCGATGGCCTAGACAAACCATCTCCCAAAAGGGATATAGACAACATAACAATCTTTACATGAATAAAGCGCCCAACTTTATTCCCTCGATTGCGGATCATATATTTTAGACCATCACCTTAAGAGTCGTGTCTACCGCATAATCATCCCATCATATGCCCAACTCTTAAGGTTTAGACTGACAGTCTCAGACTACTGTTTGCTTATCATACATTCAACAAATATGAACGTGAAGAGGACAATATTTGGTATATATAAATGAATAAATTCTTTATTGATAAAAATGTCTCCAAAAACGTATTACATTTTTACTCCTTAGAGCATACATGTCTAACAGTTTCATTTTAGTTTTAGCATTGTTAGTATATGTGTTTGTGTGAATTATGACTTAGTTTTAGCATTGTTAGTATATGTGTGCGTAATGCCGACCACATGTTTGATGAAATGCCTCTATAACCATCATAACAATTATTTATGTTTTTTGTTGCTCAAAACTCACTAGCAATTATTTAGTGTTTATGTGAATAAATTATTTTTAGTTATAGAGTTTTGTTAATTAGTTTTATAACTTAGCCTTGTTAGTTTTATTTTTTGCTATTTTTGGTATTATTTTTGGGTTATTTAGGTTTAGTTCTAGTTTAAAAATTTATTCTATCAATTTGTATAGTTAATTGGTTTTTGTTCGTTAATTAGTTTTTATTATTTAACATTTAGTTTGTGGTTAGAATTATTGTTGTTGTACATTAGTTATGCTAACATTTATTACTTAGTTAATGTTTGTGTATGTCTTTGTGTGAATTACTTACTATATGTGTTTGTGTGAATTATATAGCATTGTTAGTATAGATCTGTGAGTATAAGTTTGTTGTTAATTTGTTTGTGTATTTTGGTTTTGTTTTGTAATGAATTATTATTTGGAAATTATTGGTTTTGTCAAAAATTGATTGGATTTTTCTGGTTTATATGTTTGGTTTTGGATGAGAATTTGGTTTAGATTAGGTAAAAATCCATGGGAGCAGTGAGGAGTATATGACCAATGAGTGGTATGAGGAGCATATGACATCTTCCTCCCAACATAGAAAGGAAAAACAAGTGAGCAAGCCCTAAAGAAAAACTAAATTCGATCCCAAAGTTAATTTTGAGCGAAGAGCTAATTTAATGAAAAGAGTCCATAGGTCGAGGAAGAGAGGACTAAGAATACAAGTTATCTTTGACGAACAAGGCTGACCAGAAGGCACACCTGAAGATGAACCAAGCAGTTGGATTGGAGTTCTTAGTCAAGAGTACATTGCAATATGGATACGTGATTGGAGAACTAAGGAGTTTAACCAAGAAAAAGATGTTATCTTGAGAGATATCTATACAAGTTTCATCACGGAGGATTGATATAAAAAAAATGTTTTGAAGCTTTGTGTTGAACTAGCAAAGGGGTTTAGATCCGACCTCTGCATCACTTTTGCAAAGCCCAACCTTTTCGTACTAGATGACGATGATGATAAATTGAAGCAGTCTCCTATGGTAGTACATTACCACTCTTATATATCCAAGGAAGTTTAGATAAAATTTGGTACGTACCAATGTTCTTGAGAATTCCAAGTACTATAGGCACATGCAAGAGATATGAGAGCAAAAAATAAATATGGCTTTAGAGTAGGCCAAAATGGATATAGAGTGCTTGAGCAAAAATTGGTACTTTGAGGTCTTAGTCCTATTACATATCTCAACATTAATGTTTTACTAATCTAGCAAAATACATCTTGCCAAGATTGGTGTGTGACCACCACAGGGGGAGTTGTGGATGAAATCGCATCAACATCCTGATAGACATTGGAAAGATCCATCATATGTAGAAATTGATCAATTGATAGTAAGTTTATTGAACTCAAATTCTTAATTTATAGTTTTATAATTTTTGAAACATATTAAGAACAACTTGATTTGTTATTATTTTAGAAGATGAATACGTAGAGCAACAAACTCAAGGGATCTTCGAGTTCGTTGGTAACGATGACATACTGATGAAGGCATTAGGAAAATTAGAACATTTAGGATTTGTTCGCGGTCAATCTAAATATGTCAAGTAGTTTAATACTTCGACCTCCGGTCAACTTTGAAATTTAATTTCCAAATGTCGAATCTACAATAGGAACTTGTAGTACTAGGGGGTCTTGTGAACACTTTAGTTATACAAGGAGGTGTTAAATTGATAGATGAGACTGTTTTGTAACCACTACTATAGACTATGGATCCCACGACGGTATAAAACCGTCGTGGAAAAATTTCACCATAGTTAAAAGACCATCGCAAAAACTTCAGTCGTGGTATAAAATGTAGTTTTCATGATGGTTTTTTATCGTCGTGGAATAGCAAAATTGGCACGAAGAGGCATCATGGGTGTGCATCTTCCATGACGGTTTTGAACACTACAACGAGAAATGGAATATCGAGCTCATGATGTCCCAACTAGATCTCTTAGAAGAGAAGAGGGATGCCGCTCTCATCTGTACTGCTGCTGGGAATCAAGCTTTCGCTGGATAATAAAACAAGCAGGTGGAGCTGAGAAGTTTCAAAGTTGGTGACCTAGTTTTGAAGAAAGTGATAGTTCAACAACCTGACTTGATTCTTTTGGACCCAAATAGGATGGCCCTTTCAAGCTGTTGGGTATCATTTGACTAGGCAAATACAAAATTTCTAACTTGGAAGGGAATGTGCTTGTTCACCAATGGAATGGGAGCACTTAAAGAAGTTCTATTGGTGACAAGAGCCAGAACATCTTTTTTGATCTCTAGCCATAGCATTCTTTTTGTAACCAAAGACCTATCAAACGGAGCAAAGAAATGTACAAAAAACAATGAAAATACAAATTCAAAGAATCTCTCTAAGCAATTTAAATCTTGAAAAAGGCCACAACTCTTGAAAATGGGGGCCATTTAACTCCCCAACTAGGGGGCTAGTCGACATACATCTGACACAAGTGGACTTGAAACATTCACCTACTAGTCCAATGCACTATGAACTACCTGACCAATAGTCACTCCGAATTGTGATGACCCTAGGGAATGCACCTCCTGACCATAAATAGACTTGTAAAAGTCTTAAAAGACTTAACAAGTCTTGGGGACCACTAGGGCACTATGCGCCACAATAGTAAGCGTAAACTCAAACAAGCCGAATAAGATGTCCCAAGAAAGAAGTGCTCGAGCTGGACAAGCAAAATCATGCTTGGCCTAGACAACTAGGCATACTCCTGTTCGACTAGAAAAAAATAAAAATTAAAATATAATTTGAGAAGCTCTAAACTTGGGAAAAAATTAAAAATTAAAAATTAAAATTTCATTAAAAGTTTGGGGGAGGTATAGGTAACCGAGCACCTCCTGAACTTGGGCACAAAACAAAAGATAAAAATACAAAATACAAAAGAAGAAAACGGGGAAAAAGTTAAAGCTCCATCAAGGCTGGGCTTCGTCCTTAGCATCATCAATGTCTAGATTGACAACCATGTCCTGTTTAGCTAGTATTGGGGTCTTCTCATCCCTTGCCTCATCATCCCCTGCCTCGGGGTCTACGATCAAGGACCAATCCATAGTGGTAGCCTTGGGATGCTTCTCTAACAAATGTTCCTGCAAGCCCTTCATCCAGAGGTATTATTGATCAGTCAACTCATCAGACTCCTTGAACTCCTCCATTGCTTGGCTTAGTCTCCCAAGCAGCTCTTCATGTAAGAATCAGTCATGATCCCAGACCTTCTCCTGCTCCTCAAAAAGGGTGGCCTAAGCTTGCTTCACCTCCTCCCGAGACTTATGGGCCTTCTCTTATGCCCGAACAACATCGACCTCCAACCCCGTCTTTACCCAAGCAAATTCAGCTACCTTTTCCTTGAACATTTTCTCATTCTCCTCAGGGACCTTCTTGGCTTTCTACCACTTGATGTTTATCTAATGCTTAGCCCTGAGGTTGATGAGCATCAGAGGTGCACTGGCCTATAGAAAGACAAAGTTAGCAAAAGAAAATAAAAATGCAAGTATTGAAAAGCTCAAGATTTTAGACCAAACCTACTTGCATGATCTGTTAGAAGGCCATGTAGTAACAGTCTTGGCAGGACAAGTTCCTAGTCAAGAGGAAGAAGTCTTCGTCGAACATGGCCTTCCTAAGAAACTTGAACATAAAAGGGCGCATCAGGCAGTGCCTTCTCGATGGGTTAGGTGGAGGTCGAACAACTGTAGGAGGTGGAGTGATGCCACCTCGGCTCGTGCAGCCCCCTTGTCTCGTCAGTGGCAGAGGTGGGATGCTTGGTGGGTCGGTTGTAGAAAGGCTGCTGGGCCTTTTCAGTCCTCTTTCTCTTACACCCTGCAAGTTACTTCCGCCTCTACTTCTCTTGCCAAGACAGCTCTCTAGAAGACATATCTACAAAACAAGGAAAAATACAAGTGAAGTTGAGCTTAGTAAACTAAAAAAAAAAAACTTGCAGTCAAACCTCTGATCCAAAGCTAGCCTAGTGGGTAAAGAAGACTGATCATGTCCCCAACCTCTTCGTTAGTTACAGGTGGCCCCAAACTAAGGTAACCACCAAAAGAGTCCTCAGAACTAGATGATGATGGCTCCCCTACTAGCCACCTAGCTTGGTAGGTGCTTGGCCAAACGAGCAAGGGGAATGTCATCTTGGTGGTAGTTAGTCGAGCTAGACCCATGAACTAGCCATAATTGGCCAAATTGGTCTTCCACTACAAAAAAGCCTACTATCGAGTAGCCTCAAGCTTGGTGTGTAATTCTTCCACAGCTGGAAAGGAGCCTGCTCGAGGCCTATGGCTTCTTTAACCACATGTGTCCCCACTTAAACCTTTTAGGGGCAACTTGATCGGTGGGCACAACTGTACTGATCTGAGACATCCAATTCCCCCAATGTAGAACCATTTAAATTTCCATAATTTGCCTAAGTTAGGGTTACCGAGGATGAAATCCTATTGAAGTAAAACCACCCAATTTGCTGGGGAAGCCTTTTCATCTTGAATACCTATTTGAAGGCTTCCCATGGCATCTATGTCACAAAGAAGTACCTCCACAAGATATACTACTGATCAAGGATCTATAATAGTTTGGATTGAGTTGAGCAAGACACACGTTCAGGTCATTCAATGCCCTATAGAGGAAGGGATGGAAAGGAAGGCAAAGTGTGACGACCCGCCTTTTCGGGCAGTCACTTTACTTTCATAAACATAGTTTCATAAACAGTAATCTTACTTACTTAGTAAGAAAATACTGTAATAAATTTTTTTTTTTCTTTCCTTAAACGTTCTTTAAAACTGACGCGACCTCCGTCGCATTCAAGTGGAGACATCGCTCAACACTTGACCTTAAAATCATTTCAAATCGTTTCTCAAAACTTAATAAGAAACATTTATTAAATCATAGTTTAAAACTTTACTTTATAATTACATAATACAGTCCATAAACTGTATTTTAAAACTTGAATACAATTCTTAAAACTTATTTTCTTTAAACTTTGAAAACACAACATTAAACAATGGAAAACATTTTCTTTACGTAGCGGAAGCAAACAGTGATGGTATCCATACCCAAATCTTCGCATCTGTCCTCCGCAGCACCCAGCTCTTCTAACGGGTCCCATTGGTCACCCATAAGTTACCTACAGCATGAAAAACTTTTAATGAGCTTTCGCTCAGCAAGTTCAAACATAATCTCACAAAGCATTTAAACATGCTTTAAAACTTTTCTCATGAAAACTTTTCTCTTGAAACGTTCTTCATGAACGTTTTCCATAAACATTTATGAAAATATTTTTCATAAACGTTTTCCTTAAACATTTTTAAAAACGTTCTTCATAAACGTCTTTCATAGAACATTTCTGAAACGTTTTGCATAAACGTTTTTCGTAAAACATTTCTTCAACGTTTTTTTTTTCTTAAAACGTCATTCGTAAACCTTTTCTTGCAAACATGAAATGTTTTTCATAAACATTTAATGTAAAACCTTTCTCTTAAAACATTTCTTGAACGTTTATCTTAAAACGTCGTTCATAAACCGTTTCTTGAAAACATGAAAATGTTTTTCATAAACATTTATCGTAAACATTTTTCAGAATGTTTTCCATAAACATAACATATAAACATTTCATAAAAAAGCATTCAAGTAACATCAGAATGCATGACTTCATTTATGCTCAATTATTAACTTTAATTATGAGCCTTTTATGAACATTCTATAAACTTAAATATTCATTTCTTTCTCAATCTTTATTCTTATTCTTTAACTTTCTTTATCTTATAACCTTCATTTTCCTTACTTTCTTTAGTGTTCGTACCAACTCATTAATCATGAGATCATATACATGATGCTTCCCTTGCGGAAGACTTGAGACCATCAAACATTGAGGTCTTGTACCTCACCTTTAGGAGGTTAAACTTTAATTTCACTTTCATTACCTCATAACAAAGAGGCTGGTACGACACTTTCTTTTTATCTTAACGTTACCTTCTTATTAACTTTAGTGAGCATTTCAAATGCAATCACATCATATGCAATACACTTGCAATTCATAGCTTGTACTATAAAATTAATTGCATAATAAATGCAACTCATTGCATAACAAATGCAACATAAAATGTAAACACATTTTGCATATCATAACTTGCATTCTAACACTCATTGCATAACAAATGCAACATATTGCTTAATAAAGACATTATAAAATGCAAACATATTTTGCAAGCTATAACTTTTATTCTTAAATTTATTGCACAATAAATGCAACTTATTGCATAGCAAATGCAACACGAAACTTATAACTTAAACTATTAAACATTTTGCATTGTCATAATGCAAAACATACTTTCAATACTTTGAAAATCATAACTTAAACTTTTAAATAACATTATGCATATCAATATGCAAATAAACCTTTAACATAACGATTGCAAATTCATTGCAAATCCTTTTTCTTGAACTTTAAAACTTTTTGCATAATAAATGCAAATATACTTTAAAAGAAACTTGCTTATCAATTGCAAACACATTTGCAAATCATATAAATAAACATTTAAAAATCATTTACTTCATGCTGTAGGTGAGGTTTGAAACTTACCCAAACTATGCTCTAGCGTTCTCTATTCCGTTCCTTTTCCTTGCATTAGTCGGCCTCTGTGTCCTGATCAAACGACAGCCGACTCATTAATTAACTTTCTTTATTATCAATCCACTCGATTGATAATAAAACGTAAACATTAATCATTTATTCCTTTTTTCATAACTTGACTAGTATACTTTCGGTCTACCGTTCTTTTAACTCAACCTTATAAACCATCAGTTTACATTTCCTTCAATTAGCCTTGTAACCCACCGGGGTTACATTTCCTTTTAACTTTGTAACCCATCGGTTACCTCTCGTTTACTTAAAACATCCATCGTTAAATCTTGATCTCAAATGACCGTTACGTTACTTAACGTATCACGGAACATTTTCCATCTAACAACATTATGCTAAATCGGAGTGTTCGACTCCGTTCTAGCCGTTTCCTTAAAAATGACGATTTTACCCTTAACGGGTTTTTCGTCACCTTATAATGTTATAAAACCTATTCTTACATAAAACAGTGTAACAATCACTGATCATGCGTTTCATAAATTTCTATGAAAGCATCTAAAATAGTTTATTCTAAAACAGTTCATACTGCATGCGAGATTCCTACTTACTTGAACTCCAAGCTAAGCAGATCCAGTTGTATCTCGCTGCATCTACAGTATGTGAAGCATCCTCTGCAGTGCTCCTCGAGCGACCATGAATGGCTAGGAATGCTTCCTGGAGATCATGCATTCTTGAAACTGTCCTTCTGGACTCCGATATTACTGCTTGAATCGCCTCGATCCGCGTGCAGTCGGTACCGGACGATTTTCATCGGAGTGGAATTTGCTCGAACGGAGGTCACCATTGCGTTCAGAGCGTCGAAACGAGTCGGGAGGCGGTCTCGGATCTTCGATCGGAGGTCCGGATCACAAAATCCCATTTTGCCCTTTGACCGGCCGTTGACCGCCGTTGACCGGCCGTTGACCGGCGGCGGTTGGCTCCGTTGAGGGCTGAGCTCGAGCCTACCGCCCCTAATTCGACCCTCCTGAGTCGATTGGTGGGGTCAATTTCACCCAATTCGGCCTCCAACATAGCAAATCGAAGACGGAATTCTCGGCGGAAACCGGCGGCTCCGATTTCGGTCCTCCGGCGACGGTACCGTGAAATTGAGGTGGGCGTTTTCTTCCCCGACCTCCTCTGAGTGTTTCCCCTACGGTGGGGCAGCTCAACACCGCGTGGAACGGCGGCCCCACCTAGCTCCACGGCGGTGCACGACGGAGACGCCGTTCTCCGTCCTCCGGCCATCATTTCGTGCAATTGAGGTACCGAATTTCTTCCTCTCGGTCCTCTGAAGGTGTTTGTGCCTTCAATTTGGCACAAAACGGCCTAAATTGGCCAACCCAAACACCCACGGCGACGGTGGCGGGCGCCTTCGTTCTCCGGCGAGGGGCGGCGGAACGGTGCAATTGACCGAGGGGTCTTGCTCGCCGTCGCCCTCTGATCGTTTTGGCACCGGCGGTGTGCCACACCGCCACCAGGAACGACGGCTCCACGGCGGCGACGGGGCAGCTCCGGCGAAGCTGTTCCAGCCAAAATTGAGCTGGAAAATTGGTACCATCTTGTTCCTCTCCTCACACTGAGTCCATAGACACCAAAATCACGTCGATTGGTGGTCGGACGGCCGAGAAACGACGTCGGGAAAAAATGGGTTTCGCCGCCACTTTGGGCAGCGCGTGGGCCCTCCTCCGGCGGCTATTTGGGTGGCACGACACCTCGTTGGACTCAGCTCAACGAGAGCTTCCCACTGGTATGGGAGGTGTCAAAAAATAACGCCGGAATCTCAAACGAGATTTGAGGAGAGAGAGAGAATTCTAGAGAGAGAAAATCTAGAGAGAGAAAGTCGAGTTTGCTTTGGAATTTCTTATTTATTTTTTTTTTTTTTTTCATTTCTTTTATAAAAAGTATAAAATAAAATTGTGGTCCACACAATTCAATTCTTATACTGCGTTGCTCTAACACTGTATAATTTTCCATCTTATTATACAGTATTTTTCCTTTAATTGTACTTTGTCTTAACATAATCTTTAATTTAATGCATTTTTAATGCACTAAAAATCTCGGGTGTTACAATCTTCCCTCCTTAACAATTTTCGTCCTCGAAAATTAGCACCTTCATAGGCAGTTCATCTTCCTTGTCGTCCTTTTGCGTTCTTGACATACCCTTGATCACTACTCTTTCATTAAAACTGAGCCCTCATCTTAAAACTTCAACAATTTTCATCATGTTCTTGACATATTCCTTTAAATTGTACACCACACTTCTGCTGCGCAACTCTGATCTTCCAACATTTGAGCGCAGTTTCCATTCATCTAAGGGTTTAGCATTCTATCATTGAATGCTATTCTTGAAAATAGGGTTCATTTTCATTCTAATCTCTTCGTTTCCTTCTAAAGATCAGGGTCATCCGATCACAAAATCCATAATTTTCGTTTCTATATCCATTCTAAAATGGCATTTTGCATAATTTTCCTCATAACGTATAATTTCCAGCTTCCATCCTCCAATCTGTGAGGTTTCCGCTGCTAGATTGGGCATCGTTGTCTTGATCGTATTTTCCATCCGGGCAGTTACGAGCTCATTCGCATGTCTCAGCTTAGCGAAGGAGTGCTTAAGCTCTATCAAATAACATAATTAATGATCTAACGTCAAGTTGCTCTCAGGCACTTTCGTTCCATAAAGCACTGAAATCACTTCAAACCTTCATTATTCCGTTATCTTGATCCCCTTTTTCTCGTTATACGTGTAGCCAATATAGAATAACTCCAACAGAGTAATATTTGCTCCTACGGAGACTTCATTGTGCGCCTAAACATCATAACGTGTCACAAGCTCATCTTCTTGATTTTGAGCTGTCGGCCATCTGTTGACCATCATTGAGCACGTTTTATCATCGTTGACTTGATATCGCTAAGAGACGACGACTACAGTCGACTTGCGAAGATATTCTAGCATATATCATCACGTTCATCCTTTGACTTTTGCCTTCTCGTTGTTCATCTAGGTGTGCCGATATCAAAGGCTACGCCCAACATAAATACGTATTCAGTAAATTCTAACTTTTCTTTCTACTTAACTTAACTTACTTACTTGAGCTATGGTGTAGCGGACATATGACAGCGCGAGATGGGATGGCAGGATACTGCTCTGATACCACCTGTGACGACCCGCCTTTTCGGGCAGTCACTTTACTTTCATAAACATAGTTTCATAAACAGTAATCTTACTTACTTAGTAAGAAAATACTGTAATAAATTTTTTTTTTTTTCTTTCCTTAAACGTTCTTTAAAACTGACGCGACCTCCGTCGCATTCAAGTGGAGACATCGCTCAACACTTGACCTTAAAATCATTTCAAATCGTTTCTCAAAACTTAATAAGAAACATTTATTAAATCATAGTTTAAAACTTTACTTTATAATTACATAATACAGTCCATAAACTGTATTTTAAAACTTGAATACAATTCTTAAAACTTATTTTCTTTAAACTTTGAAAACACAACATTAAACAATGGAAAACATTTTCTTTACGTAGCGGAAGCAAACAGTGATGGTATCCATACCCAAATCTTCGCATCTGTCCTCCGCAGCACCCAGCTCTTCTAACGGGTCCCATTGGTCACCCATAAGTTACCTACAGCATGAAAAACTTTTAATGAGCTTTCGCTCAGCAAGTTCAAACATAATCTCACAAAGCATTTAAACATGCTTTAAAACTTTTCTCATGAAAACTTTTCTCTTGAAACGTTCTTCATGAACGTTTTCCATAAACATTTATGAAAATATTTTTCATAAACGTTTTCCTTAAACATTTTTAAAAACGTTCTTCATAAACGTCTTTCATAGAACATTTCTGAAACGTTTTGCATAAACGTTTTTCGTAAAACATTTCTTCAACGTTTTTTTTTTCTTAAAACGTCATTCGTAAACCTTTTCTTGCAAACATGAAATGTTTTTCATAAACATTTAATGTAAAACCTTTCTCTTAAAACATTTCTTGAACGTTTATCTTAAAACGTCGTTCATAAACCGTTTCTTGAAAACATGAAAATGTTTTTCATAAACATTTATCGTAAACATTTTTCAGAATGTTTTCCATAAACATAACATATAAACATTTCATAAAAAAGCATTCAAGTAACATCAGAATGCATGACTTCATTTATGCTCAATTATTAACTTTAATTATGAGCCTTTTATGAACATTCTATAAACTTAAATATTCATTTCTTTCTCAATCTTTATTCTTATTCTTTAACTTTCTTTATCTTATAACCTTCATTTTCCTTACTTTCTTTAGTGTTCGTACCAACTCATTAATCATGAGATCATATACATGATGCTTCCCTTGCGGAAGACTTGAGACCATCAAACATTGAGGTCTTGTACCTCACCTTTAGGAGGTTAAACTTTAATTTCACTTTCATTACCTCATAACAAAGAGGCTGGTACGACACTTTCTTTTTATCTTAACGTTACCTTCTTATTAACTTTAGTGAGCATTTCAAATGCAATCACATCATATGCAATACACTTGCAATTCATAGCTTGTACTATAAAATTAATTGCATAATAAATGCAACTCATTGCATAACAAATGCAACATAAAATGTAAACACATTTTGCATATCATAACTTGCATTCTAACACTCATTGCATAACAAATGCAACATATTGCTTAATAAAGACATTATAAAATGCAAACATATTTTGCAAGCTATAACTTTTATTCTTAAATTTATTGCACAATAAATGCAACTTATTGCATAGCAAATGCAACACGAAACTTATAACTTAAACTATTAAACATTTTGCATTGTCATAATGCAAAACATACTTTCAATACTTTGAAAATCATAACTTAAACTTTTAAATAACATTATGCATATCAATATGCAAATAAACCTTTAACATAACGATTGCAAATTCATTGCAAATCCTTTTTCTTGAACTTTAAAACTTTTTGCATAATAAATGCAAATATACTTTAAAAGAAACTTGCTTATCAATTGCAAACACATTTGCAAATCATATAAATAAACATTTAAAAATCATTTACTTCATGCTGTAGGTGAGGTTTGAAACTTACCCAAACTATGCTCTAGCGTTCTCTATTCCGTTCCTTTTCCTTGCATTAGTCGGCCTCTGTGTCCTGATCAAACGACAGCCGACTCATTAATTAACTTTCTTTATTATCAATCCACTCGATTGATAATAAAACGTAAACATTAATCATTTATTCCTTTTTTCATAACTTGACTAGTATACTTTCGGTCTACCGTTCTTTTAACTCAACCTTATAAACCATCAGTTTACATTTCCTTCAATTAGCCTTGTAACCCACCGGGGTTACATTTCCTTTTAACTTTGTAACCCATCGGTTACCTCTCGTTTACTTAAAACATCCATCGTTAAATCTTGATCTCACATGACCGTTACGTTACTTAACGTATCACGGAACATTTTCCATCTAATAACATTATGCTAAATCGGAGTGTTCGACTCCGTTCTAGCCGTTTCCTTAAAAATGACGATTTTACCCTTAACGGGTTTTTCGTCACCTTATAATGTTATAAAACCTATTCTTACATAAAACAGTGTAACAATCACTGATCATGTGTTTCATAAATTTCTATGAAAGCATCTAAAATAGTTTATTCTAAAACAGTTCATATTGCATGCGAGATTCCTACTTACTTGAACTCCAAGCTAAGCAGATCCAGTTGTATCTCGCTGCATCTACAGTATGTGAAGCATCCTCTGCAGTGCTCCTCGAGCGACCATGAATGGCTAGGAATGCTTCTTGGAGATCATGCATTCTTGAAACTGTCCTTCTGGACTCCGATATTGCTGCTTGAATCGCCTCGATCCGCGTGCAGTCGGTACCAGACGATTTTCATCGGAGTGGAATTTGCTCGAACGGAGGTCACCATTACGTTCAGAGCGTCGAAACGAGTCGGGAGGCGGTCTCGGATCTTCGATCGGAGGTCCGGATCACAAAATCCCATTTTGCCCTTTGACCGGCCGTTGACCGGCGTTGACCGCCGTTGACCGGCCGTTGACCGGCGGCGGTTGGCTCCGTTGAGGGCTGAGCTCGAGCCTACCCCCCCTAATTCGACCCTCCTGAGTCGATTGGTGGGGTCAATTTCACCCAATTCGGCCTCCAACATAGCAAATCGAAGACGGAATTCTCGGCGGAAACCGGCGGCTCCGATTTCGGTCCTCCGGCGACGGTACCGTGAAATTGAGGTGGGCGTTTTCTTCCCCGACCTCCTCTGAGTGTTTCCCCTACGGTGGGGCAGCTCAACACCGCGTGGAACGGCGGCCCCACCTAGCTCCACGGCGGTGCACGACGGAGACGCCGTTCTCCGTCCTCCGGCCATCATTTCGTGCAATTGAGGTACTGAATTTCTTCCTCTCGGTCCTCTGAAGGTGTTTGTGCCTTCAATTTGGCACAAAACGGCCTAAATTGGCCAACCCAAACACCCACGGCGACGGTGGCGGGCGCCTTCGTTCTCCGGCGAGGGGCGGCGGAACGGTGCAATTGACCGAGGGGTCTTGCTCGCCGTCGCCCTCTGATCGTTTTGGCACCGGCGGTGTGCCACACCGCCACCAGGAACGGCGGCTCCACGGCGGCGACGGGGCAGCTCCGGCGAAGCTGTTCCAGCCAAAATTGAGCTGGAAAATTGGTACCATCTTGTTCCTCTCCTCACACTGAGTCCATAGACACCAAAATCACGTCGATTGGTGGTCGGACGGCCGAGAAACGACGTCGGGAAAAAATGGGTTTCGCCGCCACTTTGGGCGGCGCGTGGGCCCTCCTCCGGCGGCTATTTGGGTGGCACGACACCTCGTTGGACTCAGCTCAACGAGAGCTTCCCACTGGTATGGGAGGTGTCGAAAAATAACGCCGGAATCTCAAACGAGATTTGAGGAGAGAGAGAGAATTCTAGAGAGAGAAAATCTAGAGAGAGAAAGTCGAGTTTGCTTTGGAATTTCTGATTTTTTTCTTCTTTTTTTTTTTCTTTTCTTTTATAAAAAGTATAAGATAAAATTGTGGTCCACACAATTCAATTCTTATACTGCGTTGCTCTAACACTGTATAATTTTCCATCTTATTATACAGTATTTTTCCTTTAATTGTATTTTGTCTTAACATAATCTTTAATTTAATGCATTTTTAATGCACTAAAAATCTCGGGTGTTACACAAAGTCCTACTCGGAAGAACTCTGCATATAGAGTGATGTACCTCTCTAGTGGGTCCATAGGTGATTCCCCCTCCTTGGGCAGCACAAGGACGACATCATTGGGAATCTGATATTCTCGATGCAGAGTTTCAAGGTGGCTTGGTGTCATTCCTAAAGTATATCCTGTCATGAATGTTTGCCTAGGACGATGTATCCTATAGGCGACTGCTCCTCAGACCCTGGTTGCCATGGCGAGCCTTTTTGCCTCTCTTTCCTTATCCTTGGCCTCATCATTTTGAGTTGGTCTATCTTCAACGGTGGCTGGATTGATGGTTATTTCTCCCATTATAGAAGCTACAGTCTTAGCACCCATACCTGATATGCTTAACATATCGGCGGCTACTAGTAAGCGGGCGTGCTCCTGGGCAGTAACTAGAGAAGTACCCACGATAGCCACCCCTATGTAAGGATCTTGTCTCCTGCATAACCTACTGGGACACCTCCTTTCAAGCATGTCAAGGAACTCTCTTTTCGAGATTGTTCCTTCTCCTAAACTAAGAATTTTGGCCAACCAAGCCGCTCTATCCGACCTGACCGATGTCTCCATAATTTCTACCTCCTCAAACCCTTCTTAGTCAGTCTTGGTATTCTCATCCGACTAGGCTACAACCAAGTCATTCTTGGAATGACTCAAGTCACTCATAATTGCATCTTATATTTGGGAAGTACCTGCTTAGGTAAAAGTTGTTTGGTCTGTGAAGCAGCAATTCCTACTTGGTAGTTAAACTTAGAAGGTCAGAAATTCAGGCACCAAGTACTTTAGAATGACAAGAATCAGCCCATATTTATCACAAAATCTTGGGAGAGGAATTCGAAGAGGCATAATGATTGCGCCCATTAAGGAAACAACCAATCATGTGCTAACATGTGTCCTGTTGAGCTTGACCACTTGTCCCTTCAAATTCCATCACCTCAAGGCCAAGTCTAAAAACCAACCACAGCTGACCACTCCTTCCTAACGTAGTATACCCAACCGAGCATTGACTATGTGCACTAGGGGGCTACTATTAGGGATATACTTGATGCCTTTCCTAAGGACCACCTCCACGACTGCTCTGCCATAGTGCTCTAGAAGGTCATTTAGAGAAAAATCTGCAACTCCCATGTGCTCAGTTTTCTTGAGGTGCACCTTGGAGCCCACGTTGGCTGTGACATAGGGCATCGCCTCTTAGGGAAATATGTATGCTCGGGTCGGGCTATCAAAGCCTACACTCAGGCAACAACTCACCATAGAAGGTCGACATATGGCCTCATTCCAATCCTTAGATAACGACCAAACCCCCGACAGAGATCATGACACTTGTCACTTGTCGTTTGACAAGACTTGATGTGGCACATGGATCATGGGTCAAACCCACCTAACATTCGGTTCAAGTGGTGGCCTATAAATTGGGTGCATTTACTACAGCATAAGGTAACATGCTCTTTCCCACCTATTTTTGCTCCCAAACTCTGTTGAACAGTTACCTAACTTGAGCGTCAGAAAGCCTTTGGCCAACACCACACCGGTGCCCTTCTTGATCTCCAAGGCTTCCCTCTTCTTATGTAGGTTTACCCTAGGAGGTCAAGACGAGCAGAAGGAGCCATCCAACCACCATGTGCAACCAAACGTGGTGTTGATATATAGCAAACCAAAGCTAGGCATCAACAATCATACTTGTTACCCACCCAATCAGCATTTGAAAAAGAATGGAACACCAAAGAGGAGCTACAATAAAGAAGTATGCCATGATCAAGAGTCCTATAGAGGTAGTGCAATAGTCGCTTGATGGCATTCTAGTGGTCACTGTTAGGGTGATGCATAAACTATGACAGTTTATTCACTTTATAGGCAATATTAGGCCAAGTGAATGACAAATACTGCAAACTGCCAACAATGGTCTATTACTTAGAAGGATCAATAAGGGCAATACTATAATGAAGAGTAAGCATAGGGGTAGTAGCAAGAGGTGTAGTAATAGGCTTAGCATTTTTCATACAGTATGAGAAAAAAGATCAATAATATACCGTCCTTGAGATAGAAATAAGCCCTTAGCATGTAGAAGAACCTTTACACTAAGAAAATATGTCAAGGACCAAAGATCCTTGAGAAAAAATGTTAGGCGAGAAAAGTAATGAATTTCTATGGACGGCCCCCTATCATCATTGCCTATTACAATAATAGCATGAGCATAGACAAGTAGATAGATGAAGATACTACTTGTGTTGATGACGAAAAGAGAGGTGTCAGTGTAATGTCTCAACCCCCCATGGGGCCCACCTTATGGGACTGCCAACATAGTCGAGTCATATACTTGTTACTCATACGTACTATACCCTATGGATAGCTAGTGGTCCTCAAGGGTTTCTTCACATGCCTCAACCCTTAAACTCAAGATCTCCTTACGCATAAGATTCTTAAGTAAAGTGTTGGTAGACCTTGGAGTCATTTGGCCTTGTATTGGAGGTTTTAGGGGGTGCCACAGCACTAGTATTAGGAAGTCACGGTGCTCTACTCTAGGGTTGCTATATGGAGGTTAAGATTTGGAGGGCATTACTGTGCTAAATGGCAAGGGTTATGGTGCTAGCTCGATTAGAAGTTCCAAAAGTGACCAACAAAAAATTAGAGATGAGGAGGAAAGCTTCGGATTCACACATAGGGTGTTCGTTGATGCTAAGGTAGTAGAGGTGGGACTTGGAGATGATGTATCAATGGTAGGAGAAGAAAATACACTACAAGCCATTATGAGAGAGTGTTAGATTAAGAATGGTCACATGAGGATTGAAGGAGGAAAAAGGAAAATTCTACTTAAAAAACTTGACATGATGAGCAAGACAAGTTAGGCATTTTGGGTCTAGAGCAGTAGGTTCAAGACATAGCTAGGCATTTTGGGTTAAAGGGTATCCCAGAAAATGCACAGAGATGAACAAGGAGTGAGAAGGGTACGAATGTAGCCATGGATAACAAAGACATCCAACGATATGAAGCTTGAAATAATTAGTTGGAGATTGAAATGTTATGATACAAAGAAGAGAGACGAGGCATTGGACTGGGCATGTGATTAATGCGATAGATAGTAGTGAAGAACTTGTAAAACCAGTTAGACAAAGGAATTAAAGCATAAGAGGGGAGAGAAAGGCAAGTTTGAACAATATGACGACGATGACGCTTGGAGTACCCATTATGTTCCGGTGTGTAGGGTAGAGAAGTGAGATGAAAAATGCCATGAGTAGCAAGAAAGGAAGAGAGTGCACAACACCTACCCCCCCTCCCAATTATCAGAGTATAGTGTTATAATTTTCTAATTGAAGAAGTTTTCAATGAATGCTTTAAATTAGATGAAGACATTAGATACATGATATTTTAATTTGAGAGTGTAAAACCATATATATTTTATGAAATAGTTGAAAAAGATAACATAATATTTATAATCATCAATAGAAGAAATAAGGAAGTTCTACACATTAGAGAAAATAATTTTAAGAGGGAAAAAGGAGATAAGAGTAGAAATTGAGAGAGATAATTTGTGGCTTTTATTGCATTAGTAGGCAATACAATTAAAATTTGAGGACAAAGGACTCAATAGTTGTAACATAAAGTTGCAGACAATATGCCTAAGAACTGAAGACAACGGTGACCCAAGCTATGATGCTACTCAAACGAAGTGGTCTTGACACTTGTGAAAGCAACTAACAGAGAAGACTTCATAGAAGAATTTGGCAATTCATACACACCGTCCTTAGACCACCTTGCAAAAGAATTTTTCCTGCATATAAAAGAAGTGGGTAAGAGTTCAATAGAAGTATTATTAGAATTACAAAATTAAAATATAGAAATAAGATTCTTTTCCATAGAAGGAATACAAAGAACATTGTCTAAAGAGAAGGTTTTAGTGGGTGTAGAGAGGGATATAGAACCGGTATGGATGATAAAAAGACTCGTGTCATCGCTAGTCACACTATCTTGAAGACCATCATAAGAAATTTGAAGACAGAGATTGCTCAATTAGGTAGTGACATGATGCAATGCTCCACTATTAAGAAGCCAAAGTGGTTCGCTAGTTATGGCAGTGTTGGCAACATTTGCACGAGGATGCCATTATGTAGGTGCATGTGGCTTCCATGAAGTAGAGGGGCGAGTTTTCAGAGCTAAATTTGGAGTCAACGGTAATAAACGAAAAAAATGGCATTGTTGAATAATGTGCATTTGTTCACAGCACCCTTAACAACGACCCAAAAAAGGTCTAGGTGAGGGACGACCACCCCTTTTTAGGCATGGCCTGTGCTAGAAAGTGTCATGGGCCAGGCTAGACCAAGTCGAGTTAGCTATGGGTAGTAGTGGAGTTACGGTTGGTTGAGATACGTGAAGAACGGACTCTTTGTCGATTAGTTTCTCATGAAGCTCGTCAAAGGAGATAGTTGTGTCTCGACCATTGATCACATCAACAATGGGTTGATAATCTTTATTGAGACCATCAAGAATTTCCTCAATAAGATTTTCTTTGTCCATGGGCTTGCCAAAGGCGCAAGCTCGTCGGCACGACTTTTAATGAATTATATATACTTTGATATTGTCTAAGAGCCCTTATTAGCATGCTTTATTTTTTCCTTTATTTTTTGATATGACCACAGGAGGGTTAAGTATAAGTATTCACAAAAACATTCCAAGCATCAAAGGAAGTAATATTTTGTGTGATAAGGGGAATGAAAGAGGGGGAGAGGTACCGAACTATTGCACCAAAAATTAATTTATCTTGACAAACCCATGCCTGGTATGCCAGATTTAGAGAGGTGACATTATTGACATGACAGTGACTGGAGGAGGATGATGAGACCCATTAATGAATTTTTAAAGACCGTAGCGAATGAGAATAGTTTCCAATTGAAGTTTCCAAAAGAGATAATTGGCGGAGGCATCGGCGGTGATAGGGGCATTATGTGGCAGCATTGGTGGTATAGACGGCAGGACAACAACAACTAGTGGTGGTTGCTACAATGGGGAGAGGGCGTCTAGGGACGATGAGGCATAGAGGTGGACTGGGTGTAGCAGCAGTGACGACAAAGTTAAAGCAGGAGCAAAGGTGAACGGTGGCAGCTCAACAATGGTAGCGAGGAAGTGGTGGCATGATGAAATTACTAGAAGAAAAAGAGAACCCTAGTCTCAAAAAGATGGCTATGATACCGTGTATAGAATAATAAAAAGTAGAAGATATGGTATAGCCTTCTTATTGAATAAACTAGGTACTTATAAAGTTTACAAAAGCAATCCTAAAAATTGAGTAAGTTTACAATTCAAAAATTGAAAAGAAGGAACTCGATGGTAGGAAACTAACTTGATGATAAGAAGAAAGAAATCTAAATTCTTAATATTTACAAAATTTAAATTAATAAATATAATTTATTTCATATTATCTTTAGGATTGGCACATTGTCTAGTCTATTAATCATATTGAAATCTAGAAAATAAATATAAATAATTATATTTAAAATTAAATCAGTATGACAAATTATTACATTTTTTAAGTATAAACTCTAGAAAGCATTACAATAAATAATACATAAATTTGTTATTTTAAAACGACACCTACAGACACTAGAATCTACGGTCATAATAGAAAATGAATGTAATTAATAGAATGAAATGATGGACATGAAAATAATGGCCTGAGATCACCTTTATTATCTTCACCGCCATTAGTTAGTTAGGTTATGATGGAAAGTACATGACAAACAACCAATCAATAAACTTAGTGCCAAAAAAAAATAACAAAACCAAAATCTATAATGGTTCACTCTTAAACGAGCTACGTCGACTTTGAGATGTTCACTATATTGGATCAAAGTTTATAAGATAAATTTAATACAATGTTTCTTGAGTTATTTCTACAAAGTAATGGCAAGTAAAATGGGATAAGGTCCCTACTAAACGGTCCTCTTCCTTTATTTGTAGAGGTTAGATAAGGTACTAACATGAGCAATTACCACTCTTTTCCTCTAATCGTAGGATTGTTGAGCATGGTAGTGGTGCAAAGTAGTAGACGGTTACAACATCGTCGTATGCCCGTAAGCAACAAGTGGAGAGCAATGAGTAGTGAGTAATGAATGACAAGTGGTGAGTGATGAGCCATCAAGTGAAAAATGATGTCAGCTAGTGGTTATCCAACTTGATACAAGTGAAGCTACAAGTGTCGAGCCAACAAGTGACGAGGTAGCAAGTAACAAACCAATGAGTGATAAGTGGCAAGTAGCAAATGACAAGTGATGAATCAATGAGTGGCAAGTGATGGGGATTGAGGAGCAAGTGGCTAGTACCCTTTTAAGCTTGTAACAATGACTAACAACTAATGAGTAGCAAAGTGCGGCCAATGACTCACCACTTCTCATGCATGAGAGGTTGTTGGTGAGTAGGCAACTAGGCGACCATCGATAGTGGATGTCAAATAGACAACTAGCTAATCAGTATGGACATATGACTACTTCCAGGTATAGTGATCACCAAACCGTGTGTCGTTGTGAGTGGTAGACGAAGTTTGACCCCAACAATTACAAAATAAAGCTATTACATTTTGATTCCATTCTTATAAATAGGTGGTGTAGTGTACTTTTTTATTATAGTTTATGTTCATGTTTTGAAAAAAAAAGAAAATCTTAGCATGTGTTTGGTAGTTTTAACAAAACTAATTAATTCTAACTAACTATAGTGTAAAGCTCTCAACAACCACAGTAAAAAGCAAAAAAATTGATACAGTGTAAAGCCTCTCACATGTTCCAATTCTTAAAGTTAAAACTTTAGTTCTAACCAACATGTCAAACGACCTATTAATGATCTTCAAAAACTTTTTTTTTCCAATTTATAAGTTGATATATAATAATTGAAAGTGATGGGATATATTTAAGAAAGGGTTATTAACACTAATGCCCCTGAACTTTATGGTCTTCCTCACTTTGCCCCCTAAACTTTAAAAATTACCATTTTATCCTCTGAACTTTCAAAACTCTTCACTTTGCCCCTTGAATTTAAAAAATCACTATTTTGCCCTTATTTTAAAGCTTCTCATTTTGTCTTGTATTTTCTAATTTTTCATTCAAATAGACATAATTAAACCTATGTGATTTGCACATGAGTCACCGATAAGGATAGAAATGAGATTTTATCACTCAGATTTTGTGTTATGTTTACATTCTCATTAAAAAAATTTTATCTACTTCCATTTAAGAACGGCTTGTATGCATATTTTTTGCCGATATTATTTGCTAATATCTTTTCATAATTAATGTGTAACTTATCTTCTTTAGTATTCAAATTCAGATATTGACAAACAATATCGACTTATTAAATAAATTACACATTAAAAATGAGAAAAATGTATAGAAAAACCCTTCCTAAATGAGAGTTCAAATAAAAAACAAAGATATCAAGTGAGAGTATAAACGTAAAATAAAACTTAGGAGTGATAAAGTCTCCTTTTTGTCCTTATAAATAACCCATGCACGAATCACATGGGCTTAATTCTATCTATTTGAACAGAAAGTTAGAAATTTAGAAGACAAAGTGAAGAGATTAGAAAGTTTAGGGGTAAAATAGTGATTTTTAAAATTTAAGAGTAAAGAGAGGAGTTTTGAAGGTTAAGAGGATAAAGTGTTGATTTTCAAAGTTTATGGGCCAAAGTGAGCGAGATCCTAGAGTTTAGGGACCATTAGTGCTAATAACCTTTTAAGAAAAGCCATAAAACTTTTACGTTCTTAAGCGAGCATTCCTGTACACCTGTCTTGAAGAGAAACTATAAAAATAAAATTTGGGCAACGATGAACCTAATTATGTTTGATCATGCAGTTTACAAGACTCAACATAAAATCAAATAAAAGAAAAAAAGAGAAGACTTAGAACTCTTCTTCTTCTTCTTTTTTAGGCTCGATTAGGACTCTACTAGTTAAGTGCCTTGCAAATACACCACTCTAACCATGCTATAGAGCCAAAATCATTAATAGGGTGTTTGGGAAGTGTAGTTACAATCAATGATTGGAACAAATTTTGGCTTAAAATACTGTTGCATATAAAAGCTTTACACTATAATAACTTTTTAGTAAGTGATAGCTTTTCACTATTTATTGGTTAGAAACAATTAGTTTTGTTGAGGAAATTTGCTATGAACCAAGCAAAATAACAGAGAACGAAAAAAAAAAGAAGGAAAATCACACCAAGAATTTTATACAAGTTCACTAATTTGGCTATGTCCTATTCTTGCCACCTTAGATTGCACTAATAGTAGAAGTAATTCGTCATAGTGAAATTACTCAATCACTCTTATGTTTCTCTTATGCTCAAAAGATCATTACAAGCCTCACATAGAGGTGTCAAAAGTGCCTAGCTAGGGGCCCATGACGGGCTTGTATTATACCAAACCTAGCCCTCTACTATAAAGGGTCATGCTTAGGCCATTCTTGAAGGAACCTTGGCCCAAGCCCTAGACCTTAAAGGGCCATGCTAGGCCTGGGCTCAGGGCCTATAGGGCCCTATAGAGGCCCACCCTATAATTTTTAATTTTTAAAATTTCATTTTTTGTTTATTTTTAAAATAAATTTTAATAAAAATTAATGTATAAAATCATGAAAGTATGAAGTGTAAGGAAATACTTCTAAATATTGTATACAATTTTAAAAAATAGAAATTCTTATTTTTTTAATGTGTGATTTAAGCAAGTTTATATTTAAATTCTTATTTTATGTATAGACTTGATAAATATGGGAAAGCAAAAATTGCACAAATAACTATTGAGTTTAGTGGTTGACAAACTCTTGTTTCTTCTAAAGATTTGAGGTTTAAACCTCAAAGAGCTCAAAATAGGGGTATTTTCTTGAACACTTAAAGGGCCAAGCTTCAAGGGCCTTTGGCGTGCCTGGGCCGAGCAGAGCCCGTTACATGCTTGGACCACCCCAGGCCCTTTACGGGCCAAGGCCATGCTGGTCTTACGGCCTGGAGGGTCAAGCCTAGCCCTGACCCATCAAGCATGCCATGCCAACCTAGCCCGCTACAGTGTAGGGCGTAGCAGGCTGGGTTGGGCTGGGTTGTGCCTTGCACTATTGTAAATGGTCCAACCCATTTGACATCTCTAGCCTTACACTCTTAATTTTCTCTCGAAAAATTCATTTACCTAAGTCTCCATAACATTAGGTATTTATAGTGTACAAGAAATGAGGGGAAAAACCCTCAAAAAGCTGAATCAAAATTCGCATCAGCACACTGACGCTAAGGCACTTCCTTCCTACGCCACTTCAAATTGCACCATGCCTTTGCACGTTGGCGATGTGGCTCCCCTTTTTGGTTTTGCGGTTCTACGTGTAGATTTTGAAAGCGTCGCGCTGCCCTGCTTATTGTCCCTCCTAGCCAATGCCATGATGCCCATGGTTGGGGTTACGTCGCCTGAAACCTTTTTTTTTTTTTTTCTTTTTCTCCAATTTGTTTCTTCTTCATACTTCAATTGATTAGACTCCACATCTTCAACAAGTTTTAATCCATAACCAAATACCCTTTAATTTTGAATGGCATTTTCTAGTTTTATCATCAAAATCAATCTAATTCAACTGTACTCTAGTTCAATTAACTTTGCGGAGAAATTTCGAAGGTCATGATAGTTCTTTATTGTTTTATGTTTTTTTTTTCTCCCTATTGGCCAGAAAGCCTTATCAAAGGCACTGATTAGTCTGTATGCAATCGTTGTACAGTTGTTGAAATTATTGTAATCTTTTTTTACGTATTCAATCTTTTTTTTTTCTCAGTTTGCATTGAGATGATTAAGGGGACATTATATCAGATATTCATGATGTAGATTGAAAATTAACTTCTATTTATTTAACCTCATTTTTGTGTTTATTACAGTGATGCTTAGAGTGTAACTAACTGTCACGCCCCGGAGTATGGGAGGTAAGATGGCGGATTATTTAAATTAATTAAAAGAAGAATTTAACTAAAATCAAGAATTTTAGGGGTTAAATCAAATACATGAAAATGTGAAAGCTTCAAAACAACATTTTATAAAAGAATTCATAAACATCAAGCAGGTGAAATCATTAAGCGAATAATAAAATAATAAAGAACCGTGAGTAAGGGTCCCATTGACCCACAACTTGTGCACACATATAGTACTGACAATATAATAATACAACTACAGTCCAAGCACTAAGAAAGTTAAAAACATTACATGCCTTGTTCAATTGATACAAATAACCTACTAGTCCTTCTACTGCTCCTAAGTTCTGTCCATTGAGTCCTCTCTGAACCTAAGTGGGAATCCACCTAGAGGGGGAAATTTAAAAACAAACAATATGTGAGCGAAAGACTCAGTAGGACTATATTTTAATAAATCATTTAACTTAAAGAAAAATCTCACTATTCAGGGAACTATTTTAAAGAAACCTTGAATAAATAAATAAATTTAAATAAAACCATTCTTACCCAAAACAGTTTATTTGATCGACCAGAAATATCATTTTCTTTTCCTAGGCAAACCACATAAATATCACCACCGTAGTGGCCTAGTTAGGTTTCGAGACCTGCCCCCAAGGTCGATCGTTGCATGACCGAATCTCTGATATGGTATCATGCCATTGTGTTTATCTTCATCATTATTCAAAACCCACTTACCGAGTATTATCATTTACATTCGTTATGAAGTTCATTTTAGTTTACGGTTTATTAAAATATAACCTGATAAATTCATTTTTAATCAACCGTTGAAAACATTTTTATAGAAACCCTTTTCAAAGCTAAATCATTTTGAAACTGGGCTACCAAAGTAAGGGTAGAAGTCCTACCTCGATACTCATGCCGGTGCCCTACACAGTAATCCCGGTCTGCTATACGTTAGCTCCACGGAACCATGAACTATCTTAGATACACACTAAGTCGATCAATATCTAGTTTGAGACATTCTATGTTACTAAACCATTTCATGATGTCCTAGTGTGCCATTTGTATCTTTAAAATCATTTTATAAGGTTGGAATTTCGATCAGGGTTCAAAGCAGTAAAAACGGGTGAAAAATCATAAAATTTTCTCATGCCCTGCCGGCCTGCTGGACGCGCTGCTTCGGTCAGCCGAACTGTGCAGTTTAGCCTGCTGAAAATCAAGTCCGGTCGCCTAGACATTTTCCAGGTTCGGCATACCAAACAGATGAATCTGGCCTGCCGATCCTTTGAATCCAGGCCTGCCGAACTTGAAAAACCCAGAATTTCTAGCCATGGGTTTTGGTTTTTTCAAAACTCAAATCTTGATTTTAACTTTTTTTTCTCAAATCTCAGGCATGGAAAACATTAATAGATGATAGAAAATCAATAGAACACTTTTGAACAAAGATTTAAACACAAAAATCCTAAAAATCCAAAAATGGGAGAAAATGAGGAAAAATGAAAAATCTTGAATCAAATCCATTTTTCTTCAATCCAAGCTTAGATTCTAGTTGTTCTAAGTTCCTTTAACTCAAATCAAGGGTTTTCTAAGCTCAAACAAACTTAGATTTCAAAAATGCATGAAAATTGAAAATTTAGAAAAAGTTTAGAAATTTCAAAACTAACCTTGAATCGAAGCTTTAAATCACGTTCTTGGTTGCCAAATCACATCCCCGAGCTTCCTACTTGCTAACCCGAAGCTTGGATTCAAATTTTGTTTCAAAAATTTGAGAGAGAAATGAGAGAGAATGAGAGAAACTGAGAGAGGGAGTGAGAGAGGGATCACACGGGAGAGAGAGAGAGAGAACAGAGAGAATGAGAGGAAGAGAGTGAGAGAGAGAATAAATAGAGAAAAATGGTGGGCGGTTTGACGGTGTGAAAACCGTGTGCTGCCAACGGTTTTATAAAACAGAATATTTTTAACATTTTACAAACTGTTGCATTTTAAAAACTCAAAATAACATTTTAAAATAATAAGGAATCATTAGAATTCATTAAATTAACAAAACAACCTAAAATTCAAAATTTAACCAAATGATCAAATTAATGTTGAAACATTAATTATGGCACACTAATTCATCATTTTACATTACAATAACATTAATAAATTTCGGGGCGTTACACTAACGTTTACTTTCACACCTTTATTTCATATACTCACATGTGTCCAAACCATTGTGTCGCCCTTGTGACCGTGACAAGCAAGAGCTTGCATTGTTACACTAAGGTAACCCATAAAGTTACTTTGGTTACTAGTACAAAAGGTAGCCTGCCATGTTATTTTCAGTAACTTTTTTAGGAGAATTTTCAAATATAACTTGAAACTTAATTTTTATAAATACGACGCATATTTAAGTATGTTATAACTTAAATAAATATTATTAATGATGACATACCATAACTTTTAAATATGACATGAATAAATATATTTTTAAAAGTGTTACATAATATGTAATTTTCTCTCCCTTTTTTTTAAGGCACTATCTACGACCAGAGATGCAGAATAATCTTGTAACCAACGACCAATGGAAGCCATATCCTGTTAAGTTACTATGGATGGTGGTAGCTTGTCAGGTTTTAGAGGATGACGTGTGTTGTGTCGTCATTCTTCTTCTTATTATCCTTTGTTTTTATCGTTACATATTCATTATTACATAATTTGTTGTGTTTGCATTCTTCTTCTTCTTATCGTTTGTTATACCGCGTAACTATGATTTTTTTAGTAAGATTAAGTATATAATTGTCACTTCTAGTTTTAACTATTTCTCAATTTATCATTCTGTTCCTAAAAACTACAAAGATATCCTTAAAATTTTAAAAACTTATTTCAATTTCATTCCCATGAATAGAAAAATTAGACAAAACAACTTGACTGCCTTTAATAGTTATAATAAATATTTTATATATTAAAAACATAAAAAAATTCCAAAACAAAACATCAAATTTAAAAAAAAAATCTTAAGTTTTATGACTTTTTAAATTTTAAAATATATTTTTAAAAATTTTTTCAATAAAAAACATATAATTTATAAACAAATTAGGTTTAGTTAAGAGGTACTTTTATCTTATCTTTATTTTTTTAAGTCAAAAAAGCTACAAAAGATAAAATTGAAACAAGTTTTTCAAATTCAAAGGATACTTTTATAATTTTAAAAACAGATAGACAATTGAGAAATAATAAAAACTATAAGATATAGTTACATAATTAACTCTTTTTTTAAGTATGAATGTAATTATTCTTCTTTATGCCTTTTGCATATATAAAGATACACGCGTTACTGTATCAATGATATATATATATATATATTTATGTGTCAACATGTTTTGGTCTATATATTTTTTTAATTATAATGTTGATAGCATCCTAACGAAAGTGGCAAAGAATATATTAAACTTTTACTCATGCTTTTCATTTCTTACCGTATTTAATACCGAGCAAGAAATGCCATATTTTTAAGGATTTAATTTATTTGAAAAAAAATTGATGATCTACATTAGACACGTAGAGTCTGTTTGTTTTGTGTACTTATTGTACTTAATGGATTTAAATTTAGATTTGAGTATCAAGAATTCTTTAGATATGTGTTTGTTTCTCTTAAAATCCGAATCCTTTGAGTATCAAGAATCTAAGTTTTTAGAGTTCTCATCCCCTAAACTTTTAATACTTGGATATCTCTGCTATAGTAAAAACTAAAATTCTCTCTTATATTTGAGGAAAAAAATCATAACATCTTCATTTGATATCTAATTAGAATGATTTTTTTTCATTGTGTTCATATTGAAAAGGGGAATAAATAAAGATATATATTACTGTTATGAAATAAAGCAAAGTATAACAAAAAACTAAAGAGAACAATAGAGAAAGACAAGAGAAAATTGGAGACAAAACAACTTTCTATACTTTTACTTGTGAGGGATAAAACTTACAAGCTTAGTACAACTACTATTTATAGGCCAAGTCATCATACTAGAGGTAATGGTAATAGACATAACTTACATAGGTTTCATATACAATTAAAGGAGACATAATGCACAATATTAAGAGGGATTTAATGGGGTGATAATGTGGCCTAAATGGTAATAAAATGTTTGCATGTAACTCATGGAATACCAAGAGGTGGCATCCACTCATACTTGATTCACAACACTCCCCCTTGGATGTCCACCATACAAATAATATGCCTCATTAAAAACCTTACCAAGAAAAAACCCAATGGGAAAAACTCTTAGTGAAGGAAAAAAGAGTACATAATTATTGTATGTTCTGCATTTAGGATTGCCTCATTAAAAACCTTGCCAGGAAAACCTAATGGGACAAAAACCTAGGCTAAGGGAAAAAGAGTACAATATGCAGTGTCTCCCCCTCATGCCAACATCTCTTTTTCAAAGATCTCTAAGTCGACGCATACCAATTTTGTGTACCAACTTCTCAAATGTTGTTGTAGGAAGTGCCATTGTAAACAAATCTGCCAAGTTGTCACTGGAGCGAATTTGATGTACGTCGATCTCTCCTTTCTTTTGAAGCTCGTGCGTGAAAAAGAATTTTGGTGAAATGTGCTTTGTTCTGTCTCCTTTTATGTAACCCCCTTTGAGTTGAGCGATACAGGCTGCATTATCTTCATACAACACAGTTGGACTTTCTTTGTTGAATGAAAGATTACATGTTTCTCTTATATGTTGCACCAGGGATCTTAACCATACACATTCTCGATTTGCCTCGTGAATTGCCAATATCTCAGCATAATTCGAAGATGTGACAGTTAGGGTTTGTTTTGTTGAACGCCACAAGATAGATGTACCACCATATGTAAACAAATAACCTGTTTATGATCGTGCTTCATGTGGATCAGACAAATATCCTACATCCGCATATCCAATCAATTCCGACTTGGAATCCTGTGTATAATACAGACCCATATCTGTTGTACCACGAAGATAACGAAGTATTTGTTTGGCACCATTTTAATGTCTTCGAGTTGGTGAAGAACTATATCTCGCTAGTGAGCTAACAGAAAATGATATGTCGGGTCTTGTGCAATTAGCAAGATAATTAGTGCACCAATAGCACTAAGATATGGTACTTCTTGACTTAGAATTTCTTCATCATCATCTCGAGGACGAAAAGGATCTTTTTTCACATCAAGGGATCGTACAACCATGGGAGAACTCATTGGATGGGATTTATCCATATTAAAGCGCTTTAATACCTTTTCAATATATGTTGACTGATGAACAAACATCCCTTTTGATAAATGCTCGATCTGCAAGCCGAGACAGAATTTTGTTTTTCCTAAGTCCTTCATTTCAAATTCATTTTTCAAATATGTTATCGTATCTGTAAGCTCTTTATGAGTCCCAATGATATTCAAATCGTCAACATAAACTGCAATAATAGCAAATCTAGACTTATACCTTTTAATAAAAACACATGGACAAATTGGATTGTTAATATATCCTTCTTTCAAAAGGTATTCACTGAGACGATTATACCACATACATCTAGATTGCTTTAATCCATACAAAGATCTTTGTAATTTTATTGAATACATTTCCTGGGGTTTTGAATTGCATGTTTCAGGTATTTTTAGGCCTTTAGGAACTTTCATGTAAATGTCACTATCAAGTGACCCATACAGATAGGCCGTTACAACATCCATTAGACGCATGTGAAGTCCTTCTGAAACTGCCAGGCTAATCAAAAATCTAAATGTAATTACATCCACCACTGGTGAATATGTCTCCTCATAATCAATACCAAGTCTTTGCGAAAAGCCTTGTGCTACAAGTCGTGCTTTATATCTGACAACTTTTTTTTTTCATTACGCTTTCGCACAAATACCCACTTGTAGCCTACAGGTTTTACACCTCCAGGTGTTTGGACAACAGGCCCGAAAACTTGACGTTTTTCAAGTGAACTTAATTCTACCTGGATTGCGTCTTTCCATTTTGGCCAATCATTTCTACGCTAACATTCTTCAACAGACTTTGGTTCAAGATCCTCGTTTTCTTCTGTAATATCAAGAGCTATTGCATATGCAAATATGTTGTCGACAACAATTTCCTTTCGGTTCCATCTCTTTCCTGAAGTGACATAGCTTATTGAGATCTCTTCATTAACATCTTTTTCAAATACTTGAACCTCTTCTGGGGTTAATTCTTCAGCTATGTCAACTGTTTTTATACTAGGCTCTTCAAGAACATTGGAAATGCCAACTTGCTTATTATTTAGCTCCTTTTTCTTTCTTGGATTTTTATCCTTAGAACCGATGGGTCTACCATGCTTCTGGCGTGCCTTAGATTCATTTGCTACCATATTAATATCTTCTCCAGTAGGAAGATCAATTTTAATAGGAGCATTTTCAGCTGGTATATGTGATTTTGTTACTTTCTTGACATCGGTAAATGCATCTGGTAACTGATTTGCAACCTTTTGTAAATGGATAATCTTTTGAACTTCTAAGTCACATTGATTTGTACGAGGATCAAAGTGAGATAATGATAATGCATTCCACGAAATTTCTTGTTTTTTCAGCTGTTGTTTATCTCCCCCTAATGTTGGGAAAACTGTCTCATCAAATTGACAATCGACAAACCGTGTCGTAAAGAGGTCACCTGTCAAGGGTTCGAGATATTTAATTATTGATGGGGATTCAAATCCAACATAAATTCCCAGTCTCCTTTGAGGACCCATCTTAGTACGCTGTGGTGAAGCAATTGGAACATATACTACACAACCAAAAATTCTCAGATGGGAAATATCTAGCTCTTTACCATAAACAAGCTGTAATGGGGAGTATTTATGATATGTAGTAAGCCTTATGCGAATAAGTGCTGCAGCATGTAATATGGCATGTCCCCAAGCAGAGCTAGGCAATTTTGTTCTCATAAGTAAAGGCCTAGCAATTAATTTCAACCTTTTAATAAAGGATTCTGCTAATCCATTTTGAGTGTGCACATGAGCAACATGATGCTCAACAGTAATCCCAATTGACATGCAGTAATCATTAAAGGCTTGGGATGTAAATTCTCCTGCATTATCTAGATGAATTTTCTTGATTGTATAATCTGAGAATTGTGCTCGTAATCAGATTATTTGAGCAAGGAGTCTCGCAAATGCAACATTGCAAGTAGATAATAAGCAAACATGTGACCAACGTGTTGATGCATCTATTAAGACCATAAAATACTGAAATGGTCCACATGATGGAATAATAGGCCCACATATATCTCCTTGAATTCGTTCTAAAAATGTAGGAGATTCAATTGTAACTTTCATTGGGGATGGCCTTATAATTAGTTTTCCTTGAAAACATGCAGCACATGAAAAATCTTTGCACAAAAGAATCTTTTGGTTCTTTAAAGGATGTCCATTTGAATTTTCTATAATCCTTCGCATCATTATTGAACCTGGATGACCTAAACGGTTGTGCCAAACAATAAAATTCCTTGAAACTTTTTATTCTTCGTTCATCACCACATAGGATTCAATTGGATTTATAAATGTATAATACAATCCAGAAGAGTATGCTGGTAGTTTCTCCAATATTTGTTTCCTTCCTGAGACATTAGACGTAATATAAAGATATTCAACGTCTCTTTCATTTGTTGTCTCAATATGATAACCATTACGACGTATATCTTTAAAACTTAGTAGATTTCTTTTTGATCTACTAGAATACATAGCGTCGTTAATCATAAACTTTGTGCCACCAGGTAATAATATATTGGCACTACCAAAGCCCTCAATGAGATTTGCAATACCAGATATTGTACTAACATTAGCTTCAGCTAATATAAGATTGGAAAAATATTTTTTATCTTTGAGAATAGTGTGTGTTGTTCCACTGTCCACTAGGCAAAAGGCTTCATCATTAACTTTAATACCGGTGGAATGATTTTTGAAATCCATGCCTCTTCATGAAAAATAAAACAAAGAGATAAGAAAATAATATACTAAACACAATCCTTTTTTTTTATATAAGAAAATATATGGAGATTATAAAATCACACCCAAATTACAACCAAACTAAAATAAAAAAAAAATCGAAACATACTAAAAATTATGGTCACACTAGAAAAAAAAAAAAAACGAGATAGATTGATGGGAAAACATCTTTTCAAGCCATATTGATGTTTCCCTCACTAATTAAATTCTCAAAATTTCCATTCTCAAAATTTTCATCATGATTCTCAAAGAAATCTGCAACGTCCAAGTGTGTAAAATCTGTGGGATCATGGCATTCAATAAAGTTTGTCTCAACAAAGTTTGACTCTACACCTTTTTCTTTCTCCTTTAAGGAAGCTTGGTAAAGATCAACAAAATGTTTAGACGTGCGACATGTACGTCTCCAATGTCCTTTCATGCCACATCTATGGCAAGTATCTTCATTGTTCTTTGGGGCTTTATTCTGAAAACCCTTTTCTTCTTGTTTCTACTCATTCTTCTCCCATTTTTGATGGTGAGATGCAACTTTCTTGAAATTTGAGGAGTTTTGGTTATAGTAACCATGACCACGACCACGTTCATAACCACGACCTCGACCGCAACCGCGATTGCGATGATGTCCACGTCTACCATGTCGACCATGCCCAGGATCTTCAACATATGCCGCATTCGCTTCAGGGAATGACATTGATCCAGTTGGGCGAGATTGATGATTTTTCATCAATGGTTCATTATTTTGTTCGGCAACAAGAAGACATGATATTAATTCAGAATATTTCTTAAAGCCTCGCTCTTGATATTGCTATTGCAAAAGCACATTAGAGGCATGAAAAGTAGAGTATGTTTTTTCTAACATGTCTTCATCAGTAACACTTTCTCCGCATAATTTTAATTGAGAAGTAATTTTAGACATTGCTGAATTATACTTGCTCATAGTTTTAAAATCTTGCAGCCGTAGGTCCATCCAATTATAGCGAGCTTTAGGAAGAATTACAGTCTTTTGGTGGTCATACCTTTGCTTTAAATTATTCCAAAGGACATATGGATCTTTTACCGTCAAATATTCTGTTTTCAATCCTTCATGGAGATGATGATGAAGGAATATCATTGCCTTTGCGCAATCCTGTGAGGATGCGTCATTCCCTTCTTTTATTGTATTACCAAGATTCATAGCATCAAGGTGGATCTCAACATCAAGAGTCCATGCCAAATAATTATTGCCAGAAATATCAAGAGCAACGAACTCTAGCTTTGTAAGATTCGACATTGTGCGAACTAGTATACGATAAAATAAAGTCAATAAGAATTACAATAATTTATTCTTAATTAATTAACAAAAAGGACAAAAATTTACAATATGAGAATACCAAATATCATGCACATGCACAGAAAATAAAAAAAATATTGTAATAAAATTTTCATTAAAACTAATTGAAAAAAAAATAGCATATTAATGATAAAAGAAAACTTATACAATAAATTCATTTTTTTTAATTATATAGTTATTGATGATAAAAGAAATAATTTGTTAATGTAATAAAACAGAATTAATAATATAACAATTAATTATAACAAAGATGGATTATACAACTACTAACCTAAAAGCAAATGTAATACATCAAATAGTTAACACTACACACATGTATAACATATCAACAATGTGATGGATGGTGAAATTGCTAGAATTAATTTTACATGAGAAAAAAAAATTAATGAAATGATCAAAAGCCAACAGAAATACCAATCTCAAAGGAGGAGTGTGCAATTGATATAAAACTATATTCAATAATAGATAAAGTAGACATGTCCTTAGAATTATAAGAGAGAATGACTATACTACATAAACATTAGTGAAGATATAAGCACAATATACCTTTCAAAAGGAGAAGTGATTGAACCAAAGAGCAATCAACACTTGTAAAAGCTCACAGACAAGAGACTCGTGCTGATAATGTGCTATGAAATAAAGCAAAGTACAACAAAAAACTAAAGAGAACAATAGAGAAAGACAAGAGAAAATTGGAGACAAAACAACTTTCTATACTTTTACTTGTGAGGGATAAAACTTACGAGCTTAGTACAACTACTATTTATAGGCCAAGTCATCATACTAGAGGTAATGGTAATTGACATAACTTACATAGGTTTCATATACAATTAAAGGAGACATAATGCACAATATTAAGAGGGATTTAATGGGGTGATAATGTGGTCTAAATGGTAATAAAATGTTTGCATGTAACTCATGGAATACCAAGAGGTGGCATCCACTCATACTTGATTCACAACAATTACATTTTTTTAGGATCATTAACATTGAGATTTTATTAGATTTGTTAATAAATTAAAAACTATTTCCACTACCTCTCTAAACACAAATTCCAATTCTATTCCATACTCAAATTGAAACTTATATACATATCTAAACGTCAATCAGATAACAATTTAAATCGCTAAATCAAATCCTAATTTAACTCATACTAACTTAAAACAAATCACTAATTTGAATCTATTTACTAAACAGACCTGTAAAATATTCACAACTTACGGCCATATTTTAATTCCACAAAGGCTATATATCTCATCATCTAGTTATTTCTTTGGACTGCAATAAGCGATCTTGGTTTGGGCCTTATGGTTTTGCGTAATTTAGACATATGGCAAAATAAATTTTTTATATTTTACCAGTAGAAAAAATCTATACTGTTATAAAAACTAGTCTAAATTTTTTAATCAAACAGAAAACTCTTACAATAATTACTACGTAATTTTTTTATTCTGAAAACATTTAGAAAAAGGTTGCTGTAAGTTACTGAAAACATTTTAGTGTCTTACAAATACAAAACCTCTAACCATGCTATTGGGCCAATATGATTAATTTGACTTGCATTTTCCTGTGTTACCGTCAAAATCAGTCTACTTCAACTATACTCTATTTCAATAAACTTTGTCGAGAAATTCCCAAGGCCATGATATTTCTTTAATTTCTTTTTATTATTAGTTTTCCTTATTGGCCGGATATAGCCTACTAAAGGCGTTTAGACCTGTATGTGATCTTTTTTTATTTGTGGAAACTGTTTGAATATGGTTTGGCATAAATATTAATTGACAACGGAGAAAAAGTAATTGCACCCAAAATGGTGGGGAGAAACGTAAAACAACAAAAATCATTAGAAGCGAGATCAGGGACTAGAACTTTTTAATAAAAACGTGCAAAGTTGGGATTGAAAACGACAGGTTCTCGTCTGAATCACGCCCGAGCTTGTCCCCAAAGCCTTTCAATACTGCTCATATTTAGTTCTTTGTAAATTGCAACAGAAGGGGAGAGAGAGGGAGAGGGAACAAACACCAAATTATGTTTAAAAAAAAGAAGAGAGAGAAAGTGAGATATTGATAAAGATTCATTGCACGTTGAAGCAAAATAGTCACACGTCAAGCAGTTGACATTTTTTATCAGTTTTGTTATCATTGAGCTGGGGTCGTGAAGTCACACACAGAAGCTGCTGCAGAAAGTCATTGCCGCTACTATTACATGTCGGCTTCGACACAAGCACCTTCCGACCCCTCGAATGGATCTTAATACTGCTACAAATTTTCTTCGGATTAAATTTTGACGAATTTTCTGATTGGGTCAGAAAAAAAATATTCTACCAAAAAGGCAGTTATATAATCCTTATATGTTTATCAAGTTGTGTTTAGCTATAATATTGCCTTTTACTTTATTATGATTTTTCAGAAATTTGAGCATTACAACTCTAAGATTTGTTTTTCATAGACTTTTACCCATTTCTCCTAAAGTTAATATTCGTCTTTTTTTTGGTAGAACCTTAAATTTTGGTTTTTTTTTTTAAAAAAAATAACCAAAGTATCACTTGTGTTTTATTGACGTTTGCCCCTCTTACTATGCAAATGTCAAAGACATCACATATTTCAATAAAATTGAATCAAAATAGCCCCTAATTTTATTTTTTTTTAATACCAAGAAGTTATATACATTTTAAAACATTAATAAAGTAAAATATTAAATAAAAACAATTTTAAAAAAATTAAAATCTCTCAAGGCAATTGAAGTATTTGTCTGATTGAAATATTTATTTGAATAGCTTTAAAATATTTTTGTTTAATTTTTTATTTAAATCATATCCAAAATAATATTCAACATTGATTAGAAAGAGTAATTTAAGTATTTTAAAAATTTATATCACTTTAAAGGACATTTTGAGTCTGATTGTATAAATACATGAGGCGTTCTATGCATTTGTATAATAAAAAAGATTAAAATAATATTTAGATAAAATATAGGGGTTATTTGACCATTTTTTGCTTTTCAATATTATAGACTTTCCCTAAGTACGGTGGGACCAGCTCATGTAAGCTCTCTGATATGTATCTGATTTATTATCTTCAGCAAAGTATGATGGAAATCGGCTCATACGTTTAGAATATGTCAAATCTTTACATATCATGCATTTATTTGGAAGGGACAGAGCTACAAACATGGCTCTTGGTTCTAGGAGACGCAGTAAAGCAAAATGCTAGGGCAAGTAAAGAAAAGTATTCGTTTAAGGGAGATGTATCGGCTTCCACTTCTGTCTTCAACCTGCTAAAACCGGCCATTATAACGTACAGTCACGTGTATGGTTCAATGGTGTTCATTAATCCGATCGACCAGCTAGCGAGTTTACAGATTAATCAACAATCAATAGTTCACTGTATATTTTGCATAAAAAATTCATTGTAAATTTGTAATAATGTAGCAAGGATCTAAAATATTCATCAACACTCAACTAGTATTTTACATTCTTGACCTTTGGTTATAGTCTGGATTCGAATGTATGAGTTGCATACACCGTTGGTTATAGTCTGGGTCATCTCCTTTTTTTGATTTTTCACACTAAACTTTTTCAAAAGAGAGTTTTAACTAAGGAAAACACTAATGGGTTGTGTAGCTTATGTAACTATATAAAGCTCTGAACATTTATAATGAAAAACAAAAAACTTTCATATACTGCAATAATTGTAATTACTCTTCCATACATTCTATAAGGGACTCCACCTTCCGCAAAACAAAGGGATGGGCCTCAGCCTTATATGAGACCTAGTTCACCTACATATATTTTTTAATATCATAAACATTAAGATTTTGTTATATTTGTTAATAAATCAATTTTTTTTTTACTATGTATCTAAACACGAATTTTAATTTTATGCCCTATTTAAATTAACACTTTAAATATACATTCAACTATAAATACAAATAACAATTTAAATTTTCACTGTTCAAATTAAAATAATCCAAGCTAATTTACTGAACAGACCCATAGTAAATGCTCTTTAAACTAAACACGTTTCTTAATCAATCTCTCACATCAAGACCGTAAGTCCCTCCATTTTCAAAGGTCAAAAAAAAAAAAAAAAGCTGTTTTGCCTTAGCGAGTCTCTACTTCTTGAGGATTATTATCTAATGTCATTTAATAATAGTTTTGTTTCTTTCCAGTATTAGTCCTTGAAGGGTTGTTTCACATTATATTATATATATATATAATATGAAGATATCGAATAAATAATTTAAATTTTGTAAATATTAGCAATTTAGACTTTTTTCTTTTTTATATAGTTAGTTTTTTATTATCTAATTTTCTCCTTTTTTAAATATTTAAAATATAAACTTACTTAGTTTAAGATTATTCTTGTAAACACTGTAAATATTTAGCTTATTAAATGAAAAGGTATACCATATTTTCTTGTCTCTATTATCATCTATATAATATCCATAAATGTTGACATAGTATCCAACCATGTTAAATCTTTTTCTTCTCTTCTATATTTATTTTCTTATTTAATTTTCTATGTGGTACCAAAACAACAGTTCTTGAGAGTGTATTCTCTATATTTAGGATAGTATCCTCCCAGGACTGTCAATCTCTCTTCTTTTCTTATTTATTAAAAGTCTCACTCTTTGCCCTCTAATTTGTCATTTTCAGTCTTCCACCCAAAAAAGAAAAAAAAGGCAAAAAAATAAAATAAAGGCAGAAAAAAGACAGAAAAGAAGAAGTTTTCTATACTCTTTTTTTCTTCTCTCTTCTTCTTGCCCTCTGATTTCTCTTCTCTCTTTTTGTTGCAAGTTCCTGCTATAGCCGCCCAATAATCACCGCCGCATCACAAACGCTGCTGCATACCGCCGTCGCCGCATCACACATGTTGCCGCCATACAGCCTTTGCTGCCTAACAGCCGCCGCCACCTAACTGCCACTGCCTCCATTGCATAACAGCTGCTGCCATCACCTCTTCTAAGTCCATCACCACATCTTGTTGTCGCCAAACATCTCAAAAAAAAATTCATTGATGGGTTTCCTCCACTTGCCACCATCCTGGCTTCGCTCACTCCCTCTCTTATAACTTAATCTACCACTAAGAAAAAGACTGGACTCTCTTCATAAAGCTCCATCTTGCAGGAGCATAATGAAGATACTAATTAAATAATTTAAATTATATAAATACTAAGAATTTAGATTCTCTTTCCCTTTTGTTATCTAATTAGTTTCTCATTATTTAGTTTCCTCTCTTTTTAAATATTTGAATTGTAAACTTACTCAGTTTAGGATTGCTTCTTGTAAACTCTATAAATACTTAGTTTATTAAATGAAAAGCTATGCTATATTTTTCTCTCTATTATTCTCTATATAGTATCCGTAAATGTTGACATACTGCCAAATCACGTTAAATCTTCTTCTTTTTTATATTTTATTTTCTTATTTATTTTTTTATTATATATATTTATATATGTAGAAACAAGAAACGTATCTGCATGTATAATATTTTTTCAATATAACACTACCGATATAAAAGATATGAAAAAATTCAATTACCTCTCTCTACAACGGTCGTATTACATGAATAAGTATTATGTTTTGTTTTTCATTTCTATATATTACACATGACTTCAGCCTTTTGAAAGGTGAAAATTATATATGTATATTACACATGACTTCAGCCTTTTGAAAGGTGAAAATTATATATGTATACCAAAGTTGGATTAGGATTAGGTAATTAGTATCCCTTGAATTACGATCAATCAATTATTTTACTGCCTAAACTTCAACAAGATATTATGACAGTTATCTATTACGGGTACTAACTAGACAACATATTAATTTTAATATTCTAACGTTTTATTCCATTTGAAAATTTGAAATTTATAATGTGTGTCAAAGTTGTTCATTAAGAATTTAGTGCTACAAACTCTATACAAATTCTTGTTCTTTCCTTTTCTTATTTCTCTGTAGCAAAGTAAGCACGATTATTTATGTAATGCCCCGAAATTTATTTAATGTTATTGTAACGTAAAATGATGAATTAGTGTGCCATAATTAATGTTTCAACATTAATTTGATCATTTGGTTAGGTTTTGAATTTTAGGTTATTTTGTTAATTTAATGAATTCTAATGATTCCTTATTATTTTCAAATGTTATTTTGAGTTTTTAAAACACAACAGTTTGTAAAATGTTAAAAATATTCCGTTTTACAAAACCGTGGGTGACACTTGGTTTTCGCACAGTAAAACCGTCCACCGTTTCTCTCTATTTATTCTCTCTCCTCTCCCTCTCTTTGGTTCACTCTCTCTCTCTCTCTCACCCGTGAGTCTCTCTCTCACTCTCTCTCGCTCTCTCTTCTTCTCTCTCAATTTTTCTTCAAAATTTTGAAGAAAATCTAGTTCAGCCTTCGGGTTTTGGTGGATTGGAGGCTCGGGAGCTCGATTGAACGACCAAAAACGTGGATTAAAGCTTGAATTCGAGGTTAGTTTTGAAATTTCTAAAACTTTTTCAAAATTTTCAATTTTGTGCATTTTTGAAATCTAAGTTTGTTTGAGCTTAAAAAACCCTTGATTTGAGTTAAAGGAACTTAGAACACCTAGAATCTAAGCTTGGATTGAAGAAAAACGGATTTGATTCAAGATTTTTTATTTTTCCTCATTATCTCCTATTTTTGGATTTTTGGGATTTTTGTATTTAAATCTTGTTTAAATGAGTTCAAAAGTGTTCTATTATGCTTTTCTATCATATATGATTGTTTTCCATGCTTGAGATTTGAGAAAAACAGGTTAAAATCAAGATTTAGATTTTGAAAGAACCAAAACTCGTGGCTGGGATTTATGGGTTTTTCCAGTTCGGTAGGCCGGATTCAAGGGATCGGCAGGCCAGACTCTTCCGTTCGGCAGGCCAAACCTGTGAAATGTCCGGCCCACCAGACTTGGTTTCCAGCAGGCCGAACTGCACAGTTCGGCCAGCCGAAGCAAGGCGTCCGGTAGAACATGGAAAATTTTGTGATTTTTCACCCGTTTTCACTATTTTGAACCCCGATTGAAGTTCCAACCTTGTAAAATGATTTTAAAGATACAAATGGCACACTAGGACGTCATGAAATGGTTTAGTAACATAGAATGTCTCAAACTAGATATTAATCGACTTAGTGTGTATCTAGGATCGTTCATGGTTCCACAGAGCTAATGTATAGCGGACCAATATTACGGTGTGGGGCATCAACACGAGTATCAAGGTAGGACTTCTACCCTTTCTTTGGTAACACAGTTTCAAATGATTTGGCTTTAAAAAGGGTCTTTATCAAAATGTTTCCAACGGTTGATTGAAAATGAATTTAACGGTTATATTTTAATAAACCGTGAACTGAAATGAACTTCATAATGAATGCAAAGGACAATACTCAGTAAATGGGTTTTGAATAATGATGAGAATAAACATAAGGGCATGATGCCATATCAGAGATCGGATCGTGTAGCGATCGACCTTGGGGGCAGGTCCCAAAATCCAGTTGGGCCACTACAGTGGTGATATTCATGTGGTTTACCTAGGAAAAGAAAACGATGTTTCTGGTCGGCCGAATAAACTATTTTTGGTAAGAACGGTTTTATTTAAATTTATTTATTTATTCAAGGTTTCTTTTAAATAATTCCCTGAATAATGAGATTTTTTGTTAAATTAAATGTTTTAATGAAATATAGTCCTACTGAGCCTTTCGCTCACATTTTGTTTTTTTTTTTTTTAAATTTCCCCTCTAGGTGGATTCCCATTTAGATTTAGAGAGGACTCAACGGACAGAACTTAGGAGCAGTAGAAGGACTGGTTGGTTATTTGTATTAATTGAACAAGGCATGTAATGTTTTTAACTTTCTTTGTGCTTGGACTGTAGTTGTATTACTATATTGTCAGTACTATGTGTGTGCACAAGTTGTAGGTTAGTGAGACCCATACTCGAGGTTCTTTATTATTTTATTTTTCGCTTAATGATTTCACATGCTTAACATTTATGAACTCTTTTATAAAATGTTGTTTTGAAACTTTCACATTCTTATTATTTAATTTAACCCCTGAAATTCTTGATTTTAATTAAATTTCTCTTTTAATTAATTTAAATAATCTGTCACGTCACCTCCCGTACTCCAGGGCGTGACAGAATGGTATCAGAGCTCAAGGTTATGAACCTTGGGAATTATGCACACATAGGTATGACAATGAAATACCTCTGACAGTCCAAATTTTATTTTCAGAAGTGAGAGGATGGCACCTAGACGTCGTTCGACATCTGACGCCGAGTTTGGAAATGATGAGGGTATAATGAGGTCTATGTTTGCGGCTTTCTGGCAGATGGTAGCCAGGGCTAGATTGGAGGATTCTGATGTTGGTCGTTGGCATACGTATTTTAAGGAATTTCAGCGTGCGTCTATTCCAACTTTTGATGGTAACGGGATCCGTAGTTGGCAGAATATTGGCTAGACTCGATTGTAAAGCATTTGGATACCCTTGGTGTGCCTGATGAGTACCGTGTGGAATTTGCTACATATAAGCTCGAGGGTGGTGCTAATACTTGGTGTAAACAAGCTAAGCGTTTGGAACGCAGTGGCGATATCAGTTAGGACAGATTCGAGGAGCTGTTTTATGACCGGTATTTTTTGTAGGGGTATAGAGATCAGAAGGCAGCTAAGTTCTACAAGTTGCAGCAAGGTGATTTGTCAGTTCAGGAATATGAGGCAAGATTTAATGAGTTGGCCAGGTTTGCTCCATCAACAGTGGCATCGAAACGTGAGAGGTGCATTAAGTTTCAAGAGGGGCTCAAGGCTCTTATTCGGCGACAGGTGGTTGCTCTATGACTTAGGAATTTTAGAGAGCTTGTGTTGTCAGCAATATCAGTGAAAAATTATTATGCGCAGTATTGTGAGGATTGAGCAAAAGCTTCAGGAGGATCGTAGAGGAGCGGTAGGAAGAGTGCCTGTAGCCCTCCAACTCTCGGAAAGAGCAAGCAGGGTGGCGCGAACAGTAGTAGCAGCAATTCATCTGGTAGCGGGCACAGCAATCCCTACAACTTCCATTGTCATTTTTGTCAGCAAGCAGGACACATCAAGAGGAATTGCCCGATCAGGAGTGCCCGTCTTGGATCTTAGACCGGAGAAGATGCCAGTCGTCAGTCCCAGCCTCAGACCCTACCTCTGCCTTAACAGTATCTACAGTTACAGTATCCTCAGTTCTCCCCTCAGCAGTTTTCGTATCCGGCACGAGGGCAGCAGCCGCAGCATTTCCAGCGCAGCGTCCCTCAGTATCGAGCGTCGAGTGCAGCCAGTGTGCAATGGTCTCTGTTTCAACAGCTTCGGCAGAATAATCTAAGACCTAGCAATGTTGGTAGAGGAAAAGGCAAGGCACCAGTGCAGGTTCACGCAATGGCATCGGGTGGTCTAGATTTTCAGACCAGTAACGCGGTTGTCGATGGTATGATCTTAGTTTCTCAATCCTTAGCTTGCATTTTGTTTGATACAGGTGCCTTTCATTCTCTCATTTCGAGTTCTTTTGTACATGCCTTGGGATTAGATATGGAAGAGTTTAATGAACCCCTAGTCATAACTTCTCCCTTGGGGCGGGTGTGTGTGAATTGTGTATGTAAATCTTGTAAAATAATGATTGGGGATGAGATTTTGAAAAGTGATTTGATTATACTCCCCATGAGCTCATATGATGTAATTCTAGGGATGGACTGGTTGTCCAGGTATAATGCAGTTGTAGACTGCCAACTTAGAAAAGTAACCCTAGTGCCTAATAGGAGGACGATGATCACCTACCAGGGTGGTGGTGATTGGTTAATGAGTGAGCGTCTCATAAATTCGTGTCTAGGAGGGTGAAGAAATCTGGTTTGTTGAGCTTTTCTTGCGAATCTAGAGTGCGATCCCTATGCTTTGAGAGGAAGTGTAGCAATTTTAGTGGTTGATGAGTTTGAGGATGTCTTCCCTAATGAGTTGTCAGGATTACCACCGTATCGAGAAATCGAGTTTGGTATTAAGTTGTTTCTGGGGACAGTATCGATTTCGATAGCACCTTATCGGATGGCGCCAGTAGAAATGAAAGAATTAAGGAAGTAACTTCAGGAGCTTGCTGATAAAGAGTATATTCAGAATAGCACATCTCCGTAGGGAGCACCGGTTTTGTTTGCTAAGAAACATGATGGGACTCTCAGGTTGTGTGTAGATTATTGGCAGCTGAATCGTGTCACAATGAAGAATAAGTATCCCTTGCCTAGGATCGATGAGTCGTTTGATTAGTTGGGAGGTTTGCAGTGCTTCTCAAAGATTGATTTACGGTTGGGTTACCATCAACTTAGGATTAAGGAAGGGATATTCCCAAGACAACTTTTAGGACCCGGTATGGACATTTTGAGTTTTTGGTTATGTCGTTTGGGTTGACAAATGCTCCGACAGCTTTTATGGACTTGATGAACATGATATTTAGGCCGTATCTGGACCAGTTCGTGATCGTGTTCATCGATGACATTCTAGTGTATTCTAAGACTTGGGAGGAGCATCAGCAGCATCTTCGGATCATGCTTCAGACTCTGCGGGAGCACCAGTTGTATGCCAAGAGGGAAAAGTGTGAGTTTTGGTTGACTGAGGTCAAGTTTTTAGGTCATGTCATCTCTGAGCATGGTATTTTGGTGGATATGCGCAAGATTGAAGCCATAGTGGAGTGGGAACGACCAAGGAATGTAGTGGAGATTCGCAGCTTCTTAGGTCTTGCTGGTTATTACAGGAAATTTGTAAAGGATTTTTAAAAGATTGCAGCTCCGTTGACGAAATTGATCAAGAAAAATGTCAGGTTTGAGTGGGATGAAGAATGTGAGCTTGCTTTTCAGGAATTGAAGGACCGGTTGACTTTAGCTCCAGTGTTGGTTATTCCTAGCAGTGACGAGCAGTATGAGGTTTACGCAGATGCTTTAGGGCGTAGACTTGGATGTGTGTTGATGCAGCATGGACGCGTGGTTGCGTACGGATTGAGACAGCTACGACCTCACGAGCGGAATTATCCTACTCATGACTTGGAGCTCGTAGCAGTGATTCACGCGTTGAAGATTTGGAGGTGTTATTTGTATGGAGCGTCATTTTAGGTCTTCTCCTATCATAAGAGTTTGAGGTATCTGTTCACTCAGAGGGATCTTAATTTGAGGCAGCATAGATGGATAGAGTATATGGAGGATTATGATTTTGCGTTGCAGTATCATCCCGGGAAAGCTAATGTGGTCGCGGATGCGCTTTGTAGGAAGTCTTTAGGGATTCTCGCTTGTTTGGCTTTTGAGGACTGGAGCAGGGATGCAACAGTGAGCAGGTATGGGCTATGGTATCATGAAGACTATGATCGAGTTTTGGTATATCATGTGGAGGCGACCCCAGCTCTTGTTCAGATGGTGAAGCAAAATCAGTGGCAGGATCAGCATTTGCAGGGGATTTGGACGCGGATTCAGAACGGAGAGCAGTTTGAAGAATAGAGTGTGCATACAGATGGATCGTTATATTTTCAAGAGCGTCTTGCAGTTCCAGCTATCGCCGAGGTGACGAAAGCCGTTATGGACGAAGCTCATAGGTCTTAGTTCGCCATTCATCTGGGAAGCATAAAGATATATCGTGATTTGAAGAGGCAATATTGGTGGAGAGGCATGAAGAAAGATGTTCGAGAGTACGTGGTCAAGTGTACGACATGTCTTCAGGTGAAAGCCGAGCATCAGAAGCCTACAGGTCAGCTTCAGCCGCTTCCTATTCCAGGGTGGAAATGGGAGCATGTGACGATGGATTATCTCACAGGTTTGCCGAGGACAGAGCAGCGGCATGATGCGATTTGGGTGGTGGTCAACAGGTTCATGAAATCAGCGCATTTCATTCCATTTAGGTCGACATGTTCTAGGAGGATTCTCGAGGATTTGTATTTACAGAACATAGTGAGGTTATATGGAGTTCCTTTGTCCATTACTTTTGATCGAGACACCAGGTTTAATGTTGAGTACTAGAGGAGTTTTCAGGATGCTTTAGGTACAGATTTGAACTTCAGTACGACATTTCATCTTCAGACTGATGGGCAGTCTAAGCGGGTTATTCAGATTCTCGAGGATATGTTGCGTGCCTGTGCGTTAGACTTCAGTGGGAATTAGAAGAAATATTTGCATCTGGCAGAGTTCATGTACAACAATAGCTATCAGGCGTGTATTGGTATGGCACCATTTGAGGCGTTGTATGGGCGACCATGTAAGTCACCGGTGTGTTGGGTCGAGCCAGAAGACAAGGTTATTCTTGGGCCAGATGAGATCTGTGATAGCATCGAGAAAGTCATTGTGATTCGAGGTCGATTAAGGGTAGCTTAGAGTCGACAGAAGAGTTATGCGGATAGAAGACGTAGACCCTTAGAGTTTGCGGTGGGAGATTTCGTTCTCTTGAAGGTATTGCCTCGTAAAGGAACTATGCGGTTCGGAGTGAGTGGAAAGCTTGCACCGAGGTATATTGGACTGTTCGAGATCACTCAGCGTGTTAGTGTGGTTGCTTATTTGCTCGACCTTCCACCCGAACTTTCTCATGTTCATGATGTGTTTCACGTGTCGATGCTTAGGAAGTGTCCGCCTAAGCAGGGTAAGGTAGTTTCATTTCGCGATGTGCAGGTTCGGGAAGACACGACGTACGAGGAGGTGTTGATTCAGATCATCAATCGAAAAGTGATCAGTTTGCATCGTCGTGAGATACTATGGCAAAGATCGTGTGGTAGCATCATGGGGTTGATGAAGCCACTTGGGAACTAGAGTCGAGTATGTAGGAATTGTATCCGCATTTGTTTTGTTTCTGAATTGAGTTGTCAATTTTGAGGACAAAATTTCTTTTAGGGGTGGAGAGTTGTAACGCCCTGAAATTTATTTAATGTTATTGTAATGTAAAATGATGAATTGTGTGCCATAATTAATGTTTCAACATTAATTTGATTATTTGGTTAGATTTTGAATTTTAAGTTGTTGTGTTAATTTAATGAATTCTAATGATTCCTTATTATTTGAAAATGTTATTTTGAGTTTTTAAAACACAATAGTTTGTAAAATGTTAAAAATATTCCGTTCTACATAAACCGTGGGTGGCACTTGGTTTTTGCACAGTAAAACCATCCACCATTTCTCTCTATTTATTCTCTCTCCTCTCCCTCTCTTTGGTTCACTCTCTCTCTCTCTCTCTCACCCGTGAGTCTCTCTCTCACTCTCTCTCATTCTCTCTCTCGCTCTCTCCTCTTCTCTCTCAATTTTTCTTCAAAATTTTGAAGAAAATCAAGTTCAAGCTTCGGGTTTTGGTGGATTGGAGGCTCGGGAGCTCGATTGAACGACCAAAAACATGGATTGAAGCTTGAATTCGAGGTTAGTTTTGAAATTTCTAAAACTTTTTCAAAATTTTCAATTTTGTGCATTTTTTAATCTAAGTTTGTTTGAGCTTAGAAAACCTTTGATTTGAGTTAAAGGAACTTAGAACACCTAGAATCTAAGCCTGGATTGAAGAAAAACAGATTTGATTCAAGATTTTTCATTTTTCCTCATTTTCTCCCATTTTTGGATTTTTGTGTTTAAATCTTGTTTAAATGAGTTCAAAAGTGTTCTATTATGCTTTTTCTAAAATCTATGATTGTTTTCCATGCTTGAGATTTGAGAAAAACAGGTTAAAATCAAGATTTGGATTTTGGGAGAACCAAAACCCGTGGCTAGGATTTTTGGGTTTTTCCAGTTCGGCAGGCCAGATTCAAGGGATCGGCAGGCCAGACTCTTCCGTTCGGCAGGCCAAACCTGGGAAATGTCTGGCCGACCAGACTTGGTTTCCGGCAGGCCGAACTGCACAATTCGGCCGGCCAAAGTAGGACGTCCGACAGGCCGGTAGAACATGGAAAATTTTGTGATTTTTCACCCGTTTTCACTATTTTGAACCCCGATTGAAATTCCAACCTTGTAAAATGATTTTAAAGATACAAATGGCACACTAGGACATCATGAAATGGTTTAGTAACATAGAATGTCTCGAACTAGATATTGATCGACTTAGTGTGTATCTAGGATCGTTCGTGGTTCCGCGGAGCTAATGAATAGCTGACCGGGATTACGGTATGGGGCACCGGCATGAGTATCGAGGTAAGACTTCTACCCTTTCTTTGGTAATACAGTTTCAAATGATTTGGCTTTAAAAGGGGTCTTTATCAAAATGTTTCCAACGGTTGATTGAAAATGAATTTAACAGTTATATTTTAATAAACTGTGAACTGAAATGAACTTCATAATGAATGTAAAGGACAATACTCAGTAAGTGGGTTTTGAATAATGATGAGAATAAACATAAGGGCATGATACCATATCAGAGATCGGGTCATGTAGCGATCGACCTTGGGGGCAGGTCCCGAAACCCAGCTGGGCCACTATGGTGGTGATATTCATGTGGTTTGCCTAGGAAAAGAAAACAATGTTTCTGGTTGGCCGAATAAACTGTTTTTGGTAAGAACGGTTTTATTTAAATTTATTTATTTTGTCAAGGTTTCTTTTAAATAATTCCCTGAATAATGAGATTTTTTGTTAAATTAAATGATTTAATAAAATATAGTCCTACTGAGCCTTTCGCTCAAATTTTATTTGTTTTTTTTTTATTTCCCCCTCTAGGTGGATTCCTATTTAGATTCAGAGACGACTAAACGGACAGAACTCAGAAGCAGTAGAAGGACTAGTAGGTTATTTGTATTAATTGAACAAAGCATGTAATGTTTTTAACTTTCTTTGTGCTTGGACTATAGTTGTATTACTATATTGTTAGTACTATGTGTGTGCACAAGTTGTGGGTCAGTGGGACCCATACTTGCAGTTTTTTATTATTTTATTATTCGCTTAATGATTTCACCTACTTAACATTTATGAACTCTTTTATAAAATGTTGTTTTGAAACTTTCACATTTTTATTATTTAATTTAACCCCTGAAATTCTTGATTTTAATTAAATTCCTGATTTAATTAATTTAAATAATCTGCCACGTCACCTCCCGTACTCCGGGGAGTGACAATTTATTTGCCATTATTGGCTGATCTTGATTCGTGTATTTTTCAATATCTTGTTGGTTGTGGGGAGGCAATACTCCTCAAATAGTCAGTAGCATGCCTCTCTAGCTAGGAGAAGTTATGAATTTCAAATGTTAATGCAGCATTTCTGTACTCTTTTTTTCCCTTTTGCTGAAAGTTGTATATCACTAAATGTTTCGAGAGTTTAATGTTTCCAATATTAGAAGGTATCCTTTCGGCACCTCCAACAAGCATGCCCAGTTGTCCTTGCTGCCAAAAGTCTTTGTAATAATGAGTTAATTGCTTATGACATTCTCGCCTATACGTACGTATGCTATACAAAAGTCTCACGCTCGTCCTTCCAAAGACCTTCAACCATCGGTGGGAATAGAAGGAAAAGAAAAATCACAATTATATTTCCCTTTAAAAAAATGAAGAAAATAAATTTAATGTAGTACTTGGCAAAACCAATTTTAACCAAAATTTTTTGTCGCTACATTATAAAGCTCTCACATGTTACAATTTTTAATTTTGACCTACCATACTTCTCAAACACTCTTTTTGAATTAATACCAAGCTAATATGAAACGACTGATATATATCAAACTAATGTAATATTTCTATCGTCTTATTTATAGTTGGAATATGAAAGCTTCATTTTTATTCTTATTTTAAATTAGCTAAAAAGAATTTGAAGTCATTTTTTGGGTCTGCATGTAATATCAATTCTGATGGAAGCGACAAAATGGGTCGTATTCCTTAATCTAATAAATCCGGTCTAAGATCGCTATAAAGGGTGAATTCCACAATTAAATTTGTTTAGGGCTAATGGCCTTTTGCGGAAGATAATTGGGTGAGAGTCGGTCGATTAGGCTAGAGTCAACCTACAAAGAGAACAAAATATAAAGTGTAATAAAAATAAATAGATACGCATATTTATAGTAGTTTGGCTCCATAAGTCTTGGGTTTCACTATATGATTAAAAATAGTACAAGGTTCGAGGTAATGGAGAGTGGAAGAGAGAGAAGGAGATTTAGAGAGAGAAAGTAGAGAGCAAGAGAGAATGTCCAAAGTACAAAGATGTTCAACTCATGGAATCAATCTCATATTTATAGGAGACAAATTATGACTCCTAATTGTGTGATTCTAGAGCTGATTTTGAGTTTACTAGAGAATGGTAACTTCCTTATTTGCTTCCAGTCGACTTTCCCATTTGTTTGTTTTCTTATTTAGCGTGAGGTTGCTTCTTCATCAAAATTGACATAACTCTTGCCTTTATTTTCAGGTCTTGGTTGTTTTGGTCTTTATAAGATCCTAGGATGATCATTTTCTAATTTATTCCATGTAGGACTTGCTGGTCTCTAATTGATTATTAGCTCTAGTCGACTTTCCATTTGTAGCCAATTTGGCTAGTAGACTTTGTCCAGTCGATTCTTTTAGATGATAAGATGACATGTATATGGTGGAGATTGTGGTGTTCTTTTTACCCCCAATTGTAAGACCCCCAATCCTTAGTCGATGGAAATAGACTATGAGAGTGACATGTCAACTCATAAGCTTACTTGAGTTTTTAGGGTGCAATTGGTCTTCTTTTAGTGTGCTTTGTTTTACTAGGAAAGCTCTGGAGTGGTTGAGTAAGCGTGTCATCTAGCATGGCACCACTCAAGTGATTATACCCCACATGGCACTTCCTTCCTAGTGCGATCAATAGCTATTAGATGTTGGAGACGATGTGCTCGTGACTACAAAATAGTTCTTTAGTGATGACAAAAATTCTTTGCAAAAACTAGAAATTCGTCGCAAATACAACTTTTGCTATGACATGTCATTGCAAATAAGTTGTCACAAGTAGTTAGTAGCATAAAGTTAGGGGCTGTTTGGTATTGTTGTTAAAATAAGTGAAAATGTTTTTGTTTTGGAAAAAAGAAATTTTTTGAGAATTGTGCTGAGAGTGTTTTTAAAATTTTTGCCTCGAAAAGTGTGCAAAAACATTTTCAAAAAGTTTAAGAACAAAAACAAATGGGGCCTTAGTCGCAAAAACCTTTTTTGCAATGACAGCCTTAGTCGCAAAAACTTTTTTTGCGGTGACACATATTGTCACAAATGTATTAGCGACAATAGTCGTTGTAAAAAATTCACCGCAACTAAATCACCGGTTGTTTCATTCAACTGACATGGAGTCAAGTTTTTGCCACGATATTTTCAAAACATATCGTCGCAAATTCTTACACACATGCTAACGTGGCATTGTTTTTTGCAACGATGTTTTGGAACTTGTCATTGTTAATTTTTTTATTTTTGTGATGAGTATGTCATTGCAAATATCTTCCTTTTTTTTTCAAATATTTTGTTTTAAATTTATTTTTGTTATGCTTAGTTTGTTGATAATATGAATGATGAGGATGACGATGGTAGTAACATAGTTGACATAATGAATGATATGGAAGAAGACTTTATGCACCAAACGGAGTTATTTGAGATGGTGATGAAAGATGCAAAGATATCATTGTATAACAGGTATTTGAAATATACTAAACCTATCTGGTTCGAATAGATTATAGAATTTGAAGGCAACGGTGGGTGGTCCAATTCAAGTTTCATGAGACTTTTACAATTTTAACATGATGCATTTCTAGATAATAATAAAGTGTCGTAAGTATGTATAAGGCAAAGAAACTGTTAAGTACTCTAAGAATATAGTATGAGAAGACACATGCTTGCCTGAATGATTGTGTGCTATATTGAAAAAAGTGTGAAGACTTGGATGAATGTTCATTGTGTAATGAGTTTTAGTTGAAGAAAGCTAAAAAACCATTGGAGTTAAAAAATGATGTATCGACTAAAGTGTTATGGTACTTTCTATTAGAATTGTGCTTAAAGCGATTATTTCACAATGCGAATCATGCAAAGAATTTAACTTGGCACCTTGATAGGAATGTTGATGATGGCATGTTGAGACATTCGATCAATGCACCACAAAGGAAGACATTTCATGCAGAGAATCTAGATTTCAGTGTAGAATCAAGGAATCTTCTTCATGCATTATCTGTAGATGGAATGAATTCTCATAGTAACTAAAATTCCAAGCACAATACTTGGCCAGTTATTCTTGTCAACTATAATCTTCCACCAGGTGAAAGCTCTTGATGCTAACTTTGTTGATCTCTAGATCTAATCAACTAAGAAATGACATTTATGTGTACTTGGCACTGTTGATCGATGAGTTGAGGAGATTTTAGGAAAATGGTATACAAATTCAAGATGCTTACCGCAAAGAAACCTTCACACTCCAAGTAGTGTTAATATGGACTATTAATGGCTTTCTTGCATATGAAAACCTATCTGGGTACTAGATCAAGAGTTCAATAGGTTGTCCTATTTATGTTATGAATACATCTTCATTTTGGCTAAAGCATATTAAGAAGATAGTTTATGATGGCTATAGATAGTTTTTTTGCTATGAAATATCTATATCATAAACAGAAGAAGGTATTTAATGACAAGACTGAAGACAGATGACCTCCAAGATCATTGATAGGTGAGCAACTATTTGAGATCATGAGGAATATTAAAATAGTTATCGAGAAGTCCAAAAATAAGAAGAATGCACCAGTGGGAGAAGGACTGTGGAAGAAGAAGTCAATTTTCTTTCAACTTCCATACTAGAATGCTCTTTCATTCGTTACTGTTTAGATGTCATACACATTGAGAAGAACATTTGTGAATCGATAGTTGGTACATTACTTGCCATTCCTGGCAAAACTAAAGACAGTTTTAATGCATGCTTGGATCTTATTGAAATGAAAATAAGAGGTAATTTGGCTCCCAAGAAAAGGGGTGCTCGGAATAACTTGCCTCCAGTAAAGAACACCTTATCGAGATAAGAGAAAACAAAGTTTTGTGAATGGCTTGCTTCAGTCAAAGTTCCAGAATGGTATTCTTCAAACTTTAAAAATTTGTGTCAATAAAAGACTTGAAGCTTGTTAGCATGAAGACACACGATTGTCACACTTTGATGCAACAATTATTGCCACTTGTGTTGCATCAAATTTTTCCTCGGAGGTGAGATATGCACTTATAAAGTTTTGTTTACTCTTTAACTCCATATGCTCCAAGGTGATAGATCCAATGAATCTCGATACAACACAAGCAAAGTTGGTAAAGACATTTTGCATGCTTGAGAAGTACTTTCCACCATTGTTTTTTGACATTATGATTCACTTAATGGTGCAATTAGTACATGAGGTTAGGCTTTGTGGGCCAATGTACTTGAGGTGGATTTACCCTTTTGAAAGATACATGAAAATTTTGAACGGTTATGTCAATAATCAAAAGAGGCAAGAGGGTTGCTTTGTAGAGAATTACATGGCTGAGGAGATGTGGAGTTTTACTCAAAATACTTGTCCAATGTGAAGCAATTGGTTTTCCAATGAAGGTTAACATTGAGATGTGATGAGACTGTAAAAGTGTACATTTTCTAAAGCTTAAATCATTTACTTATGCTTTTATTTCTCATTAAATCCTCTAATTATTAACATTTTGTGTTAATTAGTATTTTTGTGTCTTAGTGTGTAAATGTGTTTAAAAATGTATTTTTAGTGTGTTTTTATGTTTAATAGAATTTTTAGTAATTTTTAGAGTCATTTCGGCGTGTTAAATAAGTGTCTAGTCTGTAAATAGTTAAAGCCGTAAAAGTAATGCGGTTATTTATTTTGAGTTTTAGTGTGTTTGACAGTGTGTTTTAAGTTTCTAAATATGTCTTATTATATTTTTAGTAATTTCTAAAAATATTTCCAAGTCATAAAAATTATATCTGTGTCAAACCGTAAGAGACTGGAAATTTTATGAGTTTTTATTTATTTTTGTGTGTTTTAATATAAAATAAATATTTTTGTAAATATTATGTTTGTAAAATAATAATATTAGTGTGTTTGTGATTTTTAGATTTGAAATCTGGAGGAAAAATGGAGCAAAACGGCACCAAAACGGATAAAATCAGACATCAAATGCATCAAAAAGATAAAGGAAATTTCAATTTATATTAAATGGGACACGTGGCATCATGAGAGTTGTCAGATTCACTGCCAAATCAATCTCAACCGTCCGAGGAAGAGACGCGTGTCAACGCATCATCCAGTGCCTCAGCAGAATCTCAGGGTACAGTCCACGTGTCGAAGAATGATTGGCGCGTGTGATTCACGCGCCGACAAGCTGCAGACGCTTCAGAGGGGAGTCGCAGGCCGTGTTTGTTCGCGTGTGGGTGACTCCACGTGCAAGCTGTTCTTCCAGCCGTTCGATGCGATGATCGAGACCAATTTGACGGTCCAAAATTGCTGTCCCACTGGTCCCACATGGGCCCATTCTCGAACGCCTCTGCCAGCCATTGGATCGCGCATTCAACGGGTCAGATTGCGCCTGTTTCATGCTACCATGACCTGCAAAGCACAGGATCCCAAACTAAAATTCGCATATCAAAGAGCAAATCTCAGTGTGGAAATGGAGATAAGATCGGATCATTTTGATCTGATTCTTCAAACAGTGAAATATTTTCACTATAAATAGGGGCTCTCTCCCCCTCATTCACATCAACCCCTCAAGGCCTTCAGGCCTCCCTTCCCTCTTCTCCTAATTTTCCTTTTTTTTTTCTTTTTTATCCCTTAGGTAAAATATATCTATGTTGTAATGCTTATATTTTTGTGGAAGTAAATTATATCTTTATGTTTCTGTTAATGTTGTTATGCTGTCAATTTTTACATAGATTCAGTCATGCTTTTTTTTATGTAATTTAATTGTGTTGCATAATTAATATTAATAATACTAAAGTCATGCTCGTTTATTAAGTTGAGTTTCTGCTGCATTATAGACATAGTCTGGCACAGTAAATGCTTGGTAATTCTTGATTTATTGTAGACAGAGGATGGCCTAGTGTATTCTTAAACCATTTAATAAGTCGAGGTGCTGCCAAAATTAACGCAATAATTTATTCTATAAAAATATATTAATTTTGATTTGTTATTATCTTTTCTATTTTAAAATTATGTTAATTATAATTGAGTGACAGCGGTTATAATTTTCATAATTAGTGCACCAAATCATTAGTGACAGATGATTATTTTGCTAGTTTTTATAGAAAAACCCTTACTGCATTATGGCTTGCTATATTGTCGATTTAGGTTGACCTATATAATTAGTAAAAAGTGCTTGCAATTAATGAGAAAGGATATAATAAATCAAATGCTTTAGTTAATTATTAATTAGAATTAAAATTCTATATCAGTTGCGAAACATACCAGGGATTCTCAAAGCTTCACCATTTTAATTTTATGCTTTAAATTTTGAATTAAATAAAATAAAAACCACAAAAATATTTATTTCATTTTAAACTTTGATCTGAAAAACCGCTTGTCTTTTTGAACGTTTATTTTTAACAATCTCTCGAGCTACAAATTTTCACCTCCCTGTGGATACGACAATCTTTTCTATACTACAAATGTCTGCCGTTTATTATTAAGAGTAAACATCATTTTTGGGCGTTACCAAGATGAAAGCAATATCTACAAGTACTTCATCGTCCATTTCTTGTGAGTAATGGGAGCATGCATGTCTTCATGTTTTGCACAATACTCATGTGGTCAAACCATTTATGGAGGTCTACATGAAGGAAATAAAAGATGCGAATCCCAAAAGAGGGAAGAGTGAGAAATGGTTGCAAGATGAACACAACTGCACTTTTAAAGAGTGGATATAAACGCATATATAACATGGCTCTAGAGTCTTGAAGCAAAGGTGTCTCAGAAGACTTGTTTAAGTTGGTTGGAGGACCTCGTTTATGGTCATGAGATATATTTCGTATTCAATAAATGGTTATACCTTTTATACTCACGAAAGAGATGAGAAGCATCTAATCCAAAATAGTGGTATGTGCCTTAATGCTGATTCCATATATGTTTCACCAGCAAAAGATAAGAATCCCGTGAATGAAACAATGACCTAATATGGTTATTGATGACATTTAAGAACTTGACTATTGTGGACTTCAAGTAATTCTTTTTTAAGTGCAAGTGGGCCGATAATAACTACGTGAAAGTTGATAATGACGGCATTATAGTAGTAGACTTTAGAATATTGGGTTACAACTATGATCCATTCATCATGGCATCGGAAGTTAAACAAGTCTTCTACACCACCGATTCTAAAGATTTGGAGTTGTCGTTAGTGTGTCAATGAAACCAAGAGTAATTAGTAATAGTGATGAGGATAATGACAGAGGCAGTAATATTTTATCTTTTAGTAAAGGGTTGCATCGATAGAGGAGGTTGATGTTTTTTATGATGACAATTTACACTTAGTCCGTTTAGATGTTGAATGGACTTAGGTTGATAACTTTAATAAAGGTAAGTGGGAAAAGTAATCACTTTTATGTTATTGTATTTTTTCGTTGAACTATTTAATAAGACAATTCATTTGTATTGCATTATTTTGTACTACAAACTTTATTATATTTTTATTTGACATATCATTTACTTCCAAATCAAAATGAATAATGTAAAAGTTTATTGAAATTGTATGTTCAATTTGTTAACTTTTTCTTTTAATTTATAGTTGTTTTAAATATTTTATGTGTTGTAATTATTTCTTTTTTAAGTGTGGATATAGTAAATAGTTAATATCTGTGAATTGTAAGGCCAGAAAATAAAATCACTGGATATTAGGCCACCTGTGAAAAAAAAAAGAGAGGCTAAAACAACAATTTTTTTCAGCTACAGACTTTAGACGACAGTTTTTTAATAAAATTGTCGTCTAAAGCTAACATTCGTCTAATGTGAGTGCCTTGCACCCAACGCTAGCGCTGGTCGACCTTATATGAATGCTATAACCAATGTCTAATCTACATGACATGTTACGACTTTGAACTAGATAAATGTTTTAACTGTTGTCTAATATCCTTTGTGTGCTAGTGTGCCTAGATGATTTTTTTATTTTATTTTATTTTTTATTTTTTGTAAGCCCTCTGCCTTCCCCCAGATGATCTTCGGCAACCGTCTAAGAATATATTGAACGATTCTCCTTGAATTTATTAAATTAAAAGTAGACTTTTTAAATGATATAAAGGATAAATATTATTTGATAAAAATATTATAAAAACTAATTAAAGTATCCTGATTATGTTTTGACCCACTTATTAAAATGGACAGTTGTACAAAAAATGATTTTAATCTTGGCACAAATTGTTAGGTTATATAGTAGCATAAAGAAAGGATAGAAAGAATTCCTTAAAAAAAAAAATTTAAAGAAATCCATACAATTATACTCATGGCCCAACCCGGGTGATAAAACGACTCCTACACATTGATTTGTTTCAAAATATTACGTATCACATACATATAGGTTGAAAACTACACAGCCAACACTTTCGGTTCAGTTTTAAGTCCAACGTACGTGCCCATACCCACATGATATCTGGGGAGTGTTCTTGGCTATGTGGTAATGCTAAAAAGTAACACGCGATTTACTATCTCGGGTAGCCGAGATGAGAATATGGGTGGGGCAGAGCACATAGAGCATTATAGCAATAACAATAATAAATGAATAAATAGTAATAATAATAATAATAATAATAATCATAATAATATGTGACTTCAGGCTAGTTCAAATGTTTGAGTATGACTAAGAGGCTCTATGATTAAGGCTCAAACCTTTGACCAGAATTTATCAACAAAAAAAATGCAGAAAACTAAAATAATATTATATTAATTCGTTTGTAGATGGATTCGATTTGTGTTGATTTAAATTCTTTTAATTTGAGTTGTGTGATTTGAATTAGGTGATTTGAGTTGCAATCTAAATTAAGTTTTGGATGTACATTCAAAGTATTAATCTGAATATAGAACAAAGTTTATGTTTGGATAATAGTGAATAAAGTTTTTAATTTATTAACAAATCGAACAAAATCTTAATGTTCATGATATTAAAAAATATACAATATGGATCTTAATTTATTCTTCTCTTAATTAGGAACACAATAAAGGAAAAATCGTCTAAATATGATATTGCGTTCTTTTGGATTTTACTATGGCAAATGAATTGAGTTTTGGGGGGAGAGAACTTTTAAATCATAGATTTTGATGGATTCAAAGGAATTGAATAATTTGGATTTTGGGGATGTCAATCACTTATCTAAATGATTAGAATTCTCAAAGTCCAAAAAGTTGGCCCAATTTACTAACCAAACGGGCCCTAAAAAATTCATGTAATCTCAAAATTCATTGAACCATTTAAGTACATAGTTATTATGTAACACCCGCCTATTTTATGTAATAGATAATGTTATATTAGTGATGACATTAAGTATTTTTCCATTTTGATTTATGATAATATTGTCACTAACAATTTATTCTAAGTGTTATGACAGGTGACGATCACATGGAATCGATGTGTTCAAGTGTTCATGTTATTATTATTGTATGTTTTATGATGATTCATTAATGATTTAAATGTTATGATGTATTCTACTATGTAAGGACAGTTCGGCAGGCCGAATTGTCCCTCGAGTATCAGCAGGCTGAACTTTGTGGAATCGACAGGCCGAAGTGAGGAGTCGGCAAGCCGAAGATGGCTGACAAGCAATCAACAACAATCTCTTCAAATTTTGTGATTGAGATAATTACGATGATTGGTTATGATTGGATGATGATTTGTGATTGATTGGCTTATTTTTTGATTGATTGCTTTAAATTTGGTAAAGAAACCATTGACTTCGCATTGATTTGAGTCAATTAATATGGTTTTCCATTTTAAAATTGGTGAAGTATGGTAAGTTTTTCTAAATGATTTGACTTTCCCAAATTTCCTCTCCATTTACACGTGAATAGCCTCAATTTTATTCAGAAAGTTTCTGACTTAATGGAGAGTTTTGACTCCCTTTACGTTATATTTCTCTCTTTTTTTTTCTTAGACATTTTCTATCTCTCTCCTCTTTCTCTTTCATGTTTTCTTTCTCATTCTCTTCCTCAATTCTCTTGCAAATATTTGAGAAATACTGAGTTTTCTTTGATCGAATTTGAAGAAAGTGGAGAAGAATTTGTTTTTTTTTAAGGTAAGAACTCATTTTTTGGTATTTCTGAAAAGTATTTCTCCTCCTCAATCTGACTGCCATAACTTTGTCCAGGTATTTTATTTTGTTCTGAAATTTTAATATGATGTTCATGTATGTGTTATGTAATGTTCCTCCAAGTTTCACGTTATTTCGATATTTCTATGATAAGTTATGAATTTTTCTTCTCTTTGCCACTCACAGTAAATTAATGCTGATTGAATATGTTGCACAAAAATATGAGTTTTGTTCATAACGCAAATGAATGTTATTTTTGCACAAAATTGTGCAAATATGTTTATTTATATGTTAATGTATGGATTGAAAAGTCTCAGGATAATATGATATATATTTTATGTAATATGAAATTTTTATTGAAGCTAGGTTTATAGATTGTTTTATCAGTAAATTATTGAACTCCTTGTTTTGTGATGATTTGTGTGACTAAATGATTTTATTTGATGATAAAATATTTTAGTGGTTCTGTAACTTTATGTTAATAAGTTGTCTTATGAATTTTAGGGTCATCATATTTTTATTTTAATTATGGGAATATGATGATTGCTAATAACTCACTGCATAAATTGATTATGATTATTTTGTCTTTGAGTTCAAACGCACGTTTTGGAATGTATAGAATTTATTTAAAGGTGATTTTTAGATATGTTAAAGTTTTATATGTCTATTATATGTGTTAATTTTCGTAGATTTTTATATATTATGGAAATGCAATATATGGACTTGAGTTTAGAGTTGTTCACTGAATTGTTATTGCTGGCAGTTTTGGAAGTGTGAGTTATGTGACATGGTTTAAATTACCAAATGAAATTTTCATGACAAATGAAAAATCACGATAATATATTTATGTATTATTTTGGTTCCTGCCAAGTGTGGTACTTAAATTATATGATAATGTTGAGTTGTTGAATTTAGAATTCATGGAGGTCAAAAAATGTTTGTGTTGTATTGCTACAAATTTTGGATTAGACGACCCTTAGTTAACAATCGTTTCCTAAAAACAGTCGTGGTACCACGAGAAAAGCACGGCGAGTTACGCCCGCTAAAATGAAGACTGTCATGGAAGGGGGTGGGAGCTACCACGATGGTTTTTTAAAAAACTGTTGTGGAAGACGGGGGTTTCCACGACGGTTTTTTGAAAAACCGTTGTGGAAGCTCCCACCCTCTTTTATGACAGTTTTCACTTTCGCGGGCGTAACTCGTCTCACTTTTCTAGTGGTACCACAACTGTTTTTAGGAAACAATCGTTAAATAAGGGTCGTCCAATCCAAAATTTGTAGTAGTGCAACATAAACATTTTCTGACCACCATGAATTCTAAATTCAACAACTCAACACTCTCGTGAAACCGTTGAGGAATCCCACCCCAATTTCCCTCTCCTCGTGCCAATTTTTGTATTACACGACGGTAAAAAACCATCGCAAAAACTCCACGTTGTACAATGACTGAAGCTTTCACGACGGTTTTTTGACTGTCGTGAAATTTTTTCACGACAATTATCAATCGTCGTGGTGTAACGCCCCCCTTACAGACATCACAGATGTCGTTACATTCATATATTCATACTTGTTTAAACTTTAAACATAAACATAATTACAAAACTTATACGATACTTATAATTGTAAACGTAGTTAAACATACATAACCAGGATCCATTCATACACTTTTTTTTAACAACATTGTTTGACTTTTTCTATACCATAATTAATTTAACTATACTTTAAATTGATCATAAACTTGTTTTAATAGAATAGATATACCAAGTTGTAAAATTATAACTTATAAAAACATCACATCATAACTCATTAATCATCACATCATTTAAAAATTACTTACTCGCACAGTTCGGCAGGCCGAACTTGGGACTTCAGCAGGCCAGACATGATCGGCAGGCCGGAGTTCCTCAACCGACAGGCCGACAGAGGCTTTGCAAATCAGGCTTAAAACTCATCATCGTTCGGCAGGCCGAAAACGTGATTAGTAGGCCAAACTTTCAAATATCGGCAGGCTGACCAAAGATGTTCGACAGGCTGACCGAGCCAAAAATCCTTGAGAAAACTTTTTTTAAAAACAAAACCAACTTTTCATAAAAATGCGGAAGATCAAAATTCTTTAAAATTATAAAATAAAATATAAAACCATAGTTCAAGTATTCTTAAAACTTAACATAAAGATATGTTCAAAATATAAAACTTTATTTAAAACATAAAAACATTCTTCTTGGCATTCTTCCGGTTACAATTCATCATGCTTAATGCTCACACGCCTTCCCATGTCCTCCGTCTAGTCCATGATTTTCTTACCCTTATCTGCAACATGACATAAAACTTGATTAAGCTAAAGCTTAGTAAGTGCATATAATTGTCACAATTAAAAACATTCCATATACATCATCATCATCATATCATAAAAGCGCTTTAAGCACAATTTCATAGAAACATATCTTTCATTACATTGACCATATTAAACTTATTCCATTTTATCTTAAGGGCCCAAGTGTTGCACCATAAACATCATTGTAGGCGCGCGGTCATGGGAGGAGAAGGGTAGCTAAACCCAAACCAAACATGACATCATAACATATCATTTCATAACATTGGTGTGCAACACTTATTAGGTGATACATATATATACATAATTTTCATGCTTTGAAACATGTCATCATCATACATGCATAGCTTTAAATCATGAAAAATCTTTCATAAGAAACCCTTTAAGGAAAACAACCATAAAATCATCATGAATATCATTGTGAATATAACATCAAACCTTGTAAAACGTGTCATGTTACAGGTGAGAATGTAACTACCTTAAATCTAGCTTACTTAACCTTAATATGCTTTGGTGACGACGCCGCGGTCTCGATGTTGTAGGAGCGAGCTTAATCTCGAATTCAACTTCTCTTTCTGGCGGTAGACTCGTCAGATCATCAAGAAACACATCTGCATATTCATGCACTATAGGTACATCATCAATTCTTATCTTTTCTTCTTGGCTTCTGTCTACTATGTTCGCCAGATAGCCAATGCAGCCACTTGCTAATAACTTCCTTGCTTTCATGGTCGATAAAAACATGTGAGGTTTCTTTCTAGATTCGCCAACATAAACGAACTTCTGATCACCTTCTGGATGGAAGATCACCTTTCGTTTTTGGCATTCTATAGATGCATTGTACTTGCTCAGGAAATCCATCCCAAGAATCATATCATAGTCATGCATGACGATCACAATGAGGTCGACGAATAGCTCCCTATCAGAAATCCATAGGGGTACTGTACGCAGACAGTGCATAGATAATATCACTTCCCGAGAGGATAGTATCGTAGTGAATCCCTGTCTCATAGGCTCTAAATGAACCTTTAACTTCTTAGCATATGACATGAATACAAAATAATGTGTGGCACCCGCATCAAAAAGAACATAAGCATCATTTGATAAACTTGTTATCTGACCTGTGACCACATTGGAGGCTTCAGCAGCCACTTGTTCTTTCATCATGGAATAGATTCGGGCATTTGTTGGTGGAGCTTCAATTCTCCCTTGACTAATAAGTGGCCCTTCAAGGGAGGCTTGCATCTGATGTAGCTTGGCTTGAAGAAGAGCTCTCTGAGGGGCATTGGCATTCATCAGCTTGGGACAGTTCTTAACAAAGTGGTCTTCGCGCCCACAGATGAAACATTGGTTTGTTCCCAAATGACATTCCCCTGGATGCCTCTTTCCACATTTGGCACATGGTTGAAACCGCCTGTTATTGTTGTTGTGCTGACCATCATTGTGCCTCTTGTTGTCTTGGCCCTGCTGGTTTTGAGGATTGCCCTTCCTCTTATTATTCCTCCAGTTTTGGTTGCTGTTGTTGCTGCTGCTGTTGTTATTGTTGTTCCTGTGTGGAGGGCGGTTTTGGTTGTTTGCATTGTTAACCTGTTGGCCCGACTGAGGCTGGTTTCGTCTTAACTTGGACAGATGGAACCCCGCACGTTGGGCTCTCATGACAACCTGTTCTTGACTCCGGGGTGGACTTGCCCCATCCACAATAGTAGCAATTTCAGGCCTAAGAACCTTGATTAGCCTTCTGACCCTTTCACTTTCATCCATAACCATTCCTGGACATAAACGGCCTAGCTGGTCAAACTTCGTCACCACATCAGTGACTGACATATTCCCCTAGCGCAAGCTCTCAAACTCCTTGTAATGTTTCCTCGTGATATTCATATGGAAGAACTTCATGTTGAATTCATGAACGAAGTCAGCCCATGTCATTTCTTCAACATTCCTGCTCATTTTAATGCCATCCCATCATATTCTGGCCTCCATAGTGAGGCAGTACGAGGCATAGAGGACCTTTTCATTGTCCATGAAATCCATGAGTCGTAAGGTGGCCTCAATCATCTTTAACCATCCTTGAGCTACTAGCGGATCCTTAGAACCTTCGAAATCCGTTGGCTTAACCCTCTTCCATTTGACCAGTAGGGGTTCCTGATAAGCCGCTCTTGGTTCAACAACAGGAACTGGGACTTCGTTGACTTGTGGCTGCGGAGGAGGAGGAGGCACATCATTGCCTCGACGGTTGTCATTCTGGTCGTTGCCCCTTAATGCAGCTATTTCCCTTCTTTGGTCCTTAAGTTGCCTCTGCAACTCAGTGATCATAGTCATGAGTCTTTCGTTAGTCTGGGTGCAAGTCTGCATTATTCTGTGGCCGTCTATCATTAATTTCCTAAAAGAATTAGAACTTAGAAATAATCTTCTAATTATGAGACAGGTTTTCACTACTAGATCATTAATCATTAAACATTTAGACCTTATTCTTATCATCATACTTGCATCATAACATCTACTTTTATAACATACCTACTTGGAGGACTTGGATTGATGTGTGGCAATATGAATTGTAATCGAAAATTCTCTCTGATACCAAAGCCAGTAACACCCCCCTTATGGACGTCACAGACGTCGTTACATTCATACATTCATACTTATTTAAACTTTAAACATAAACATAATTACAAAACTTATACGATACTTTTAACTGTAAACGTAGTTAAACATACATAACCAGGATCCATTCATACATTTTTTTAAAACATTGTTTAACTTATTCCATACCATAATTAATTTAATTATACTTTAAATTGATCATAAACTTGTTTTAATAGAATAGATATACCAAGTTGTAAAATTATAACTTATAAAAACATCACATCATAACTCATTAATCATCACATCATTTAAAAATTACTTACTCCCACAGTTCGGCAAGCTGAACTTGGGATTTCGGCAGCCAGACATGATCGGCAGGCCGGAGTTCCTCAACCGACAGGCCGACAGAGGCTTTGCAAATCAGGCTTAAAAACTCATCATCATTCGGCAGGCCGAAAACGTGATCAGCAGGCCGAACTTTCAAACATCGGTAGGCCGACCAAAGATGTTCGGCAGGCCTACCGAGCCAAAAATCCTTAAGAAAACTTTTTTTTTAAAACAAAACTAACTTTTTATAAAAATGCAGAAGATCAAAATTCTTTAAAATGATAAAATAAAATATAAGACCATAGTTCAAGTATTCTTAAAACTTAACAAAAATATATGTTCAAAATATAAAACTTTATTTAAAACATAAAAACATTCTTCTTGGCGTTCTTCCGGTTACAATTCATCGTGCTTAATGCTCACACGCCTTCCCATGTCCTCCGCCTAGTCCATGATTTTCTTACCCTTATCTGCAACATGACATAAAACTTGATTAAGCTAAAGCTTAGTAAGTACATATAATTCTTACAATTAAAAACATTCCATATACATCATCATCATCATCATATCATAAAAGCGCTTTAAGCATAATTTCATAGAAACATATCTTTCATTACATTGACCATATTAAACTTATTCCATTTTATCTTAAGGGCCCAAGTGTTGCACCATAAACATCATTGTAGGCGTGCCGTCATGAGAGGAGAAGGGTAGCTAATCCTAAACCAAACATGATATCATAACATATTATTTCATAACATTGGTGTGCAACACTTATTAGGTGATACATATATATACATAATTTTTATGCTTTGAAACATGTCATCATCATACATGCATAACTTTAAATCATGAAAAATCTTTCATAAGAAATCCTTTAAGGAAAACAACCATAAAATCATCATGAATATCATTGTGAATATAACATCAAACCTTGTAAAACGTGTCATGCTGCAGGTGAGAATGTACTTACCTTAAAGCTAGCTTACTTAACCTTAATATGCTTTGGTGACGACGCTGCGGTCTCGATGTGCTCGTTTGTTTGAGTGTTCATGCCATTTATCCATTTAAAAATACAATTAAATTAATACTTATCATAAAACATCCATTCATATAACATTCATATTTACACTCATCTCATATTACAAACATAATTCATAACCATCATTGTGAAAACATAAAATTGTTATCACATATACATTCATCTCATATAAACATTATTCATAACATGCTTCCTTAAGTATTATCATCAAAACATCTCATACATTACAAACATGAATATCTTTTAAAAACGTTTTCAAACAATTAAAATACATATATTTTAATTTTAAAATTCATACAAACATCTTATTATCATGCATTTCAATATCATAGAATCATTTCATCATCAATAAAATGATTTAAACATATAAAATATTTCATAAAACAAAAATCCAAAAACAACATTGTTAAAACAGTTTCTTGACGTAATCTCATAAAAATTTTATAACATAAAATACATTCATCAAAACATTAACAAATCTTGCAGTCAATATCATAACATATACATGAACATTCTTGTCAACTTTCATGAAAAACAACATTCATTTACCCCTTGAATAAACATTACATTTTTCATGCATCATATCCAAACAACAATATTTTACTATGAAGGGTAGAGGATAGAAAATTCATATTTTATCATAGAAACAACAAAATGGCTTGAAACTTGGAGAAACACCACATAATACATACATGAACATCATATTAAAAACTCAGAGCAAAATACAATACCTAGAGAAAGGTAGTGTAGACGAATTGAGGAGGAGAAATTCTTTTCAAAGACACAAAGAAACGAGTCCTTACCTTAAAAGATTTTCTTCTCAAAACCCTTGAATTCAACCAACGAAAATATAACTTTTTCTTTCAATTTTCTTGCAAAGAATTTTCGAGAGAGAAGAAATGAAATTCATGGAGAAGAGAAGAGGAAGAGAGGAATGAGAAAATGTCTCAGAAACTGAGAGAGAGAAGAGTGAGAAGATGAGAGAAAAAGATGGAAAAGAACGTTAAAATTTTTTTTAACATAATGAGCATAACCGAAAAATTCAATACTCTCCATTAAGTTAGAATTTTCTGACTAATTGAAGACTATTGGCGTGGAGGACGGAGAGAAAAGAGGGAAAGTCAAAACTTTAGTCTTACTTGCTATATTTTTGCCCTTTAAAAATAGGAGACCACTTAAAATAATACAAATCAATGCGAAGTCAAACCTTTTATTTCCTTAATAGACAAAATTATTCCATTATTATGCCAATTAATCACAATAAATTGCCCATTTAATGTAATCATCTTAGCCATAAATTTGGAGAGATTCTTGCTGACTGCTTGTCAACTGTGTTCGGCCTGCCGATTCTCCTCTTCGGCCTACCGGTTCCACCAAGTTTGGCCTGCCGATGGTTCCCATCGGCTTGTCGATCTTTATAGTCTTTTTCGGCCTGCCGAACTGTCTTTAAATGCCATACATTAAAACATTCAATTCATCATTGCATCATAATTAAACATACATTAAAATAATCATGAACACTTGAGCACAACAATTCCATGCGGTCGTCACCTGTTATAAAACTTGACATAAAAGTTAGTAACATTAAAATCATATTTCATAACATATGACATAAATTATTAATAAAATTTCCTTAACGTTGTTACTAACTTAACATGATCCATTACATAAAAATAGGTGGGTGTTACACGTGGAATCTACAGTTTGTAGTAGTGTTGGTAGTTTGTTCTTATGATTTATGGATAATGAAAATGTGTTATAAATTATGTTTGCTAATAGATATATGTATGAGTGATGACTTATGAAATGGATGATTTAATTCTATGAAAATGTATCTTTTAATGAATGTATGACATGAACACATTATAAAGAAGAGCACATCGAGACCGCGGCGTCGTCACCAACAATATTAAGGTTAAGTAAGCTAGCCAAAAAGTAAGTACATTCTCACCTGCAACATGATATGTTTTATAAAAGGTTTGAAATTATGTTCATGATGATATCTATGATGATTTTATGATGGTTTCATTTATATTTCTCATGAAAGATTTGATGTTCAAAAGTTATGCATGTATGATGATGACATATTTCAAAAGTATGAAAGTTTATATATGTATACATGTATCACCTAAATAAGTGTTGCACACCAATGTTATGATATGATATGTTATGATGTAATATTTGGTTTAGGATTAGCTACCCTTCTCCTCTCATGATGGCGCGCCTACAATGATGATTATAGTGCAACACTTGGGCCCTTAAGATAAAATGAATTAACTTTTAATATGGTCAAAGTAATGAAAGATATGTTCCTATGCAAATGTGCCTAGCGCACTATTATGTTGTATGATGATGATGATGTTCATAAAATGTTTTAAGTTGTGAGATAATAATGTACTTACTAAGCTTTAGCTTATTCAAGTTTATATCATATTGCAGATAAGGGTAAGAAGGTGATGGACTAGGTGGAGAGCGTGGAAAGGCGTGTGAGCTAAGCAAGATGAGTTGTAATTGGAAGAACGCCAAGAAAGAAGTTTTTATTTTATAATATAAAATTATGTTTTATTATTTGGACACATTTATTTGATAAGTTTTAAAGAATCCATGAACTATCTTTTATTATTTTATCTTATTCCTTTCTAAGTATTTCGTCTTCTGTGTTTAAATTATGGAGTTTTGATTTGAAAAGTTGGTTTTATAATCAGTCGACCTACCGAGCATTATTGTTCAGACTGTCGATGGATGGATCGGCCTGTCGACTACTCTGTACCGGCCTGTCGATCTCATCAACTCTGAAAATCTTATTTTTGCAGAGCTTCGGACAGCCTGCTAGACAACTTTGGCCTACCAAACTCACAAGTTTGGCTTGCCGAACTATAAGTAAGTTTTCCATGGCCGTTTTGAAAAGATTGTTTCAATTTTTGAAGGTTTTGGTAAAGTATTTAAAGGATGTTTATGAATAAGTAAATTATTAGTTCAAGGATGGATTAAGATTTGGGATGTTGTAAAAAAAAATGTATGCATGGATCCTGGATATGATTTCTTAATTATGTTTCCACTTAAGTTTTATGTTTTTCAAAATAATTAATTTTTGTTCAAATGGTTTATCCTAAATTAAAAGTATGTAAGGAATGTATGTAACGACATCTGTAACGTCCGTAAGGGGGGGCGTTACAGGCTTTGGTATCAGAGCAAAATTCCATTTACAATTCATATCACCACACGTCAGTCCAAGTCCTCCAAGCAAATTTGTTTTAAAGTTAAATGTTAAGATGCAAGAATGATGATAAGAATGAGGTTTAGATGTTTAATGATTAATGCTCTAGTAATGAAAAACCTATCTCATAAATTAGAAGATTATTCATAAGCTCCTAAATCTCTTAGGAAATTGACAATGGATGACCACAGAAGGATGCAAACTTGCACCCAGGCTAACGAAAGGCTAATGACAATGATTGCTGAACTTTAAAGGCAATTGGAGGAGCAAAGGAGAGAAATTGCAGAATTAAGGGCCAACGGCCAGAATGACAATCGACGAGGCAATGACGTGCCTCCTCCTCCTCCTCCTCCTCCCCAACCATAAGTCAATGATGTCCCGGCTCCTGTTGTTGAGCCCAGAATGGTACATCAAGAACCCTTTCTGGTCAGATGGAAGAGGGTTAAGCCAGCAGACTTCGAGGGTTCCAAGGATCCGTTAGTTGCTTAAGGATGGTTAAAGACGATTGAGGCCACCCTAAGACTCATGGGCTTCATGAACAATGAGAAGGTCCTCTGCGCCTCGTACTGCCTCACCATGGAGGCCAGGATTTGGTGGGACGACATCGAACAAAGCCAGAACGTTGAAGAGATGACATGGGATGATTTTGTTTATGAGTTGAACACGAAGTTTTTTCACATGAACATTACAAGGAAGCACTATGATGAGTTTGAGAACCTGCTCCAAGGGCACATGATGGTCACCGATGTGGTGGCAAAGTTTGACTAGCTAGCTAGGTTATGCCCAGGAATGGTGAGCAGTGAAGGTGATGTAACGCCTGCCTATTTCATGTAACGGACCACATTAAGTTAGTAACGTTATTAAGAAATGTTATTAATAATAACGTTATATGATATGATATGTGATGTGCATGTTACTAACTTTTTATGACAAGTTTTGTGACAGGTGACGACCGCATGGGATCGTTGTGCTCTAGTGTTCATGTGAAATTTAAAGCATATGTTTATTTATGATGCAATGATGTATGAATGTTTTATGTTATGGCATTTAATGGCAGATCGACAGGCCAAACTTTTAAGCTCGGTAGGCCGAACTTCTTGCCCGAGAACGACAGGCCGAAGAACCTCACCGGCAGGCCGAACTTGCTGGAACTGGCAGGCCGAAAGGGAAAACCGCCAGACCGAACATGGCTGACGAGCAGTCAGCAGAAATCTCTCCAAAATTATGGCTGAGTTAATTACGTTAATTGGAGAATTAATGTGATTAATTGGCATAATAATGAAATGTTTTTATCAGCTAAGGAAATTAAAGGATTTGACTTGTATTAATTTGTATTATTTTAAGAGGTTTCCTATTTTAAGAGGGAAAATTATGGTAGGATTGATGAAGTGATTTGACTTTCCTTTTCTTTCTCTTCTTTCCTTCCACGCCAACAGCCCTTAATAGTCAGAATTTTCTGACTTAATGAAGGGAATTGAATTCCCATAATGGTGTTTATTACGTTAAAAATTTTAACGTTTCTTTTTTTTATTATTTTCCCTCCTCTCACGCTTTTTCTCTCTCAAAAATTTCTGAGACGTACTTTCATTTCTCTTCCTCTTCCCTTTCTCACGAAATTTCTCTCTCTCTCACGAAAATTTTCTGTGTACATTGAAAGAAAAATCTTATTTCATTGGTTAATTCAAGGATTTTGAGAAGAAACTTCAAGGTATGAATTTAGCTTTCTCTGGTATTTTTGAAAAGAAATTCTTCTCCTCGTTTCGTCTACAATATCTTTCTATAGGTATTGTGTTTTGTCTCGAAATTTTAAATGTGATGTTATGCATATATGTTATGTGATGCTTTCTAATTTCATGTCATATGAATGTTTTATGAAAATATGATATTTCTATCTTCTACCCTCACAGTAATATGTTACTGTATAATATTGAAAGTATGAAAAATGTAATGATTATTCAAGGGGTAAAAGTGATGTTTTCATGAAAAATTGTTATAATATGCATATGTATGAGTATGATAGATGAATGTGTTTTATTTATATGTTATGAAATGTTATGTATGTTTAAAAGATTTTATGGTAATAAAATAATTTCATGCATGATAATATGATGCTTGTATGGATTTTTAAATTAAAATATAAATATATTAATTGTTCGAAAATGTTTTATTTAAAAGATAATTATATTCAAAATGTATGGTTTGTTTTATATGCTTAAGGTAATTTTTATGATTTAAGAAAAATCATAATAACATGTTATGTGATGACGATTTTATGGTTATGTTTATAATATGAGATGAGTGTATGGATAGTTCATGGTAAGTATTGATTTTTTTTATTGCATCTTTAAATGATAAATGGCAAGAACACTCAAGGAAGCGAGCACATCGAGACCGCGGCGTCATCACCAAGTGCATTTTTAAGGTTAAGTAAGCTATCGTTAAGGTAAGTACAATCTCACCTGCAACATGACACCTTTTACAAGGATTGATGATATGTTTTACAAGGATATTCATGATGATTTTATGATGATTTTTCCTTAAAGGATTTCTTATGAAAGATTTTTATGATTTTAAAGATATGCATGTATGATGATGACATGTTTCAAAGAATGAAAAGTATGTATATATGTATCACCTCATAAGTGTTGCACACCCAATGTTATGAAATGTTATGTTATGATGTCATGTTTGGTTTGGGATTAGCTACCCTTCTCCTCTCATGACGGCGCACCTATGATGATGTTTATGGTGCAACACTTGGGCCCTTAAGATAAAATGGATTAAGTTTGAAAATGGTTAACGTTACGAAAGATATGTTCTATGAAATTGTGCTTGTGGCACTTTTATGATACGATGACAATGATGATGATGATGCTGACGTTTATAAAATGTTTTAAATTGTGAGAATATATGTACTTACTAAGCTTTAGCTTAATCATGTTTTATATGTCATATTGCAGATAAGGGTAAGAGAATCATGGACTAGGTGGAGGACATGGGAAGGCGTGTGAACAACATGAACGATGAATTGTAACCGGAAGCACGCCAAGAAAATGATTTTATGATTTAATCAAGTTTTATATATATATTTTTTGAACATGTTTTTGTGTTAAGTTTTTAAGAACACTTATATTATGGTTTTATAAGTTATTTTCTTATGAATTATGAACTTCCACTATATTTTACGTAAAGTTAGTATGTTTAAAATTATGTTTTCCAAAGGAATTTGGTCTCGGACGGCCTGCCGAACTCTATGGCCGTCCTACCGAAGACGAGAAGTTCGGCCTGCCGATCTAATTTTTCGGCCTGCCGAACATGGATGAATTTTTAATCCGAGTTGCAAAGCCTCTACCGGCCTGCCGGTTGAGGGAATTCCGGCCTGCCGATGATGTTCGGCCTGCCAAAGTCCCAAGTTCGCCCTGCCGAACTGTGGGACAAATGGATTTCTAATGATGTGTTGATCAAAGAGTTTTAATGTGATATTTTTATAAGTCCTGATTTTACAAATCGACAAACCTATATTATATATAAGTTCATGATTAATTTAGGGTACAAATGAATAAATTATGATAAGGAATAATTTAAACAATGCTTTTCGAAACAATGTTAAGTTAAAAAAAAAAAAAAAAAAAAAAAACGTATGGATGGGTCCTGGTAATGTAAGTTTAAGCACTTTAAAATCCATAGTAATGATTAAGTTTGATATTATTTATAATTTTAAAGTTTATGCATGTACGAATGTAAGTATGTAACGATATCTATGACGTCTGAATTAAGGGGCGTTTCAGGCTTTGGTATCAGAGAAAATCTTCCGATTACAATTCATATCGCCACACGTCTATCCAAGTCCTCCAAGTAAGCATGATATTAAGTTAGATGTATTGTTGCAAGTATGATGATAAGATTAAGGTTTGAATGATTAATGATTAATGATATGGCAGTGAAAACCTGTCTCATGAATGGAAGATTATTTCTAAGTCCTAATTATTTTAGGAAATTACGATGGACGGCCACAGAAGAATGCAGACCCGCACCCAGACCAACGAGAGACTTATGATGATGATCGCTGAGCTGCAAAGGCAGTTGGAGGATCAACAGAGGGAAATTGTTGCATTAAGGGCCAACGGCCAAAATGGTGAACCACGAGGCAATGATGTGCCTCCTCCTCCTCCGCAGCCACAAGCCCAAGTAAATGAAGTCCCAGCTCCTGCTGCTGAACCAAGAGCAGCCTATCAGGAACCTCTTCTGGTCAGATGGAAGAGAGTCAAGCCAGCTGACTTTGAGGGTTCAAAGGACCCGTTAGTCACTCAAGGATGGTTAAAGATGATTGAGGCCACCTTACGACTCATGGATTTCACGGACAATGAAAAGGTCCTCTGTGCCTCGTATTGCCTTACCATGGAGGCCAGAATTTGGTGGGATGGCATTGAACAGAGCAGAAATGTTGAAGAGATATCATGGGCAGACTTTGTTCACGATTTCAACACAAAGTTCTTCCACATGAATGTCACGAGGAAGCATTATGAGGAGTTTGAAAGCCTACGCCAAGGGGATATGACAGTCACTGATGTGGTGACAAAATTTGACCAGCTTGCTCTTCTATGCCCAGGGATGGTTATGCACGAAGATGAAAGGGTCAGAAGGTTGATCAGGGCCCTTAGACCAGATATTGCTACAATTGTTGATGGCGCTAGTCCGCCAAGGACCCAAGAACAGGTTGTCATGAGGGCCCAACGTGCTGAGTTCCATTTGTCAAAGTTAAGAAGGAATCAGCCTCAGCCCAACCAGCAAGCCAACAATGTCAACAACCAGAACCGTCCTCCCCACAGGAACAACAACAACAACAACCAGAACTGGAGGAACAATAAGAGGAAGGGTAATCCTCAACAACAGCAGGGCCAAGATAACAAAAGGCATAATGATGGTCAGCGTAACAACAATGACAGGCGATTCCAACCATGTGCCAAATGTGGAAAGAAACATCTAGGGGAATGCCGATTGGGGACCAACCAATGTTTCATATGTGGGCGTGAAGACCATTTCGTTAAGAACTGCCCTAAACTGATGAATGCTAATGCCCCGCAGATTCCTCCTCCTCAAGCCTAGCTGCATCAGATGCAAGCCTCCCTTGAAGGGCCACTAATTAGTCAAGGGAGACTTGAAGCCCCACCGACCAACGCCCAAATCTATGCCATGACAAAAGAACAAGTGGCTGCTAAAGCCTCCAATGTGGTCACAAGTCAGATAACCAGCTTATGTAATGATATTTATGTTCTTTTTGATACGGGTGCCACGCATTCTTTTGTATCTATGTCACATGCTAAAAAGTTAGGGGTTCGCTTAGAGCCTATGAGAGAAGGATTCACTATGATACTACCCTCCGAGGAAGTGATATTATCCTCGCACTGTTTGCGTAAAGTACCCCTATGGATTTCTGATAGGGAACTTTTTGTCGACCTCATTGTGATCGACATGCATGACTATGACATGATTCTTGGGATGGATTTCCTAAGTAAGTATAATGCCTCGATCGAATGCCGGAAACGAAAGGTGATCTTCCATCCTAAAGGTGATCAGAAATTCGTTTATGTTGGTGAGACCAGAAAGAAACCCCACATGTTCTTATCAGCAATGAAAGCAAGGAAGCTTTTGGCAAATGGCTGCATGGGCTATCTGGCAAACGTTGTAGACAAAAGCCAAGAAGGAAAGACAAGAATGGAAGATATACATGTTGTTCATGAATATGAAGATGTGTTTCCTGACGATCTAACGAGTCTACCGCCAGAAAGAGAAGTTGAATTCGAGATTGAGCTTGCTCCAGGCACCGAACCAATCTCTAAAGCACCTTACAGAATGACCCCGGCAGAATTAAAGGAGCTTCACACGCAATTAAAGGAGCTACTTGACAAAGGATTTATCAGGCCAAGTCACTCACCGTGGGGTGCTCCAGTCTTGTTTGTGAAAAAGAAGGATGGCACTATGAGACTCTGCATCGACTACAGAGAACTGAACAAGGTAACAATTAAGAACAAGTATCCGTTGCCTCGAATTGATGATTTGTTTGATCAGCTCAAGGGTGCATCGGTGTTCTCTAAGATTGATCTACGATCAGGGTATCACCAATTGAAGATTAAAGAAGGAGATATCCCCAAGATAGCTTTCAGGTCGAGGTATGGTCACCATGAATTTGTGGTTATGCCTTTTGGTCTGACGAATGCACCTGCTGCCTTTATGGATTTGATGAACAGGGTATTCAAGGATTTTCTCGATAAAATTGTTGTTGTATTTATTGATGATATTCTTGTCTACTCTAAGAATCAAGAGGAACATGAGGAACATTTAAGGATTGTGCTGGAGACTTTAAGAAGACACCAGCTATATGCTAAGTTCTCTAAATGCGAGTTTTGGCTTGATAAAGTGTCATTTCTGGGGCATGTTATTTCAAAGGATGGGATTATGGTGGACCCTGCTAAAGTAGAAGCTGTACTCAACTGGAAGCAACCGATGAATGCAAGTGAAATAAGGAGCTTCTTGGGTCTAGCAGGTTACTATCGGAGATTTGTAGAAGATTTCTCCAAGATAGCAGCTCCACTCACAAACTTGACTCGTAAAGGAAAGAAGTATGAATGGACGGATGCATGCGAAAAGAGTTTTCAAGAACTAAAGAAAAGATTAATGACGGCTCCAGTATTGGCAATTCCTGAGGGAAATGATGGGTTCGTAATCTACAGTGACGCATCCAAGATGGGCCTAGGAGCTGTATTGATGCAGAATGAAAGGTGATTGCTTATGCTTCAAGACAACTGAAAGACTATGAAAAGAACTATCCTACCCATGGTCTCGAGTTAGCAGCAGTTGTTTTTGCGTTGAAGATATGGAGACACTATTTGTATGGGGTCCAATGCAAGATCTTCACTGATCATCAAAGTCTGAAGTACTTCTTCATGCAAAGAGACCTGAACATGAGGCAACGAAGATGGCTAGAGCTGGTGAAGGATTATGATTGTGAAATCCTATATCATCCTGGTAAAGCTAACCGAGTAGCTGATGCTTTAAGTAGGAAGTCAGTTGCTACGTTGATGTCGATGCAAGCAATATCTCCACCTTTAAGGAAGGAAATTCTAGACTTCGGTTTAGAACTTGTAGCAGGCTAGTTATCAGCACTCTCTCTTGCTCCGATGATGTATGATGAAATTCAGAGTAAGCAAGATGACGACGTAAGCCTTGTAAGAATCAAGCAAGAAATGAAAGAAGGAAAATGTCAAGAGTTTCGTATTGCGGATGACGGAACTCTGTATCTTAAGGACCGTTTATGTGTTCCCAATGTTGATGATTTAAGGGAAAGGATCTTGGCAGAAATTCATGACACTCCTTACTCTATTCATCCAGGTGCAACAAAGATGTATAATGATCTAAAGGGTAACTTCTGGTGGTTTGGAATGAAACGTGATGTTGCAAAGTATGTGAAGAAATGTATGACATGTCAGCAAGTAAAGGCTGAACATCAAAAACCTGGTGGTGAACTGCAATCTATCCAAATACCAAAATGGAAATGGGAAGAAATAGCAATGGATTTCATTACTGGTTTACCTAGAACTACGAACGGTTATGATGCAATCTGGGTAGTTGTGGATCGGCTAACGAAGACGGCGCACTTTATCCCTATCAAGATCACTTACTCTATGGAATGGTTAGCGGAACTCTATGTTAAGGAGATTGTACGACTTCATGGGATTCCCAAGTCAATTATCTCAAATCGTGATGGCAGATTCACATCTAAGTTTTGGAAGAGTGTCCAGACTGCAATGGGAACCAGGCTTCATTTCAGCATGGCTTTTCATCCTCAAACTGACGGCCAAACAGAGAGGACGAATTTGATTCTGGAAGATATGTTACGAGCTTGTTCCCTCAATTTTAAGACCAGCTGGTGTAAAATGTTGCCGTTAGCAGAGTTTGCATACAACAATAGCTTTCAGGCAACAATTAGAATGGCACCATATGAAGCGTTGTATGGACGAAAATGCAGGTCGCCTATGTGTTGGCATGAAGCTGGTAAAAAGAAATTGATGGAAAACGTAGATGCTGAAAGAACAGACTTTGTGAATGAAACATCTGAGATGATAAAGTTGATAAGAAGAAGGATAGAGACTGCTCAAAGCCGTCAAAAGAGTTATGCTGACAAAAGAAGAAGACCCTTAGAGTTCGTTGTAGGCGAATATGTGTTCTTGAAAGTAGCACCAATGAAAGGGGTTATGAGGTTTGGGAAGAAAAGCAAGCTAAGCCCAAGATTCATCGATCCTTATGAAGTTGCTAAACGAATAGGCAAAGTAGCTTATCAGCTAAAGTTGCCTTCTGAAATGTCTGCAATGCATGATGTATTTCATGTCTCCATGCTTAAGAAGTATGTCCCGGACCCTACGCATGTGATTGAGCCACAAGTGATCGAGATACGAGAAGATTTAAGTTATGAAGAAAAACCAACAAAGATTCTCGATCGAAAAACCAAGACTTTGAGGAATAAAGAAATTCCATTGGTCAAGGTGTTATGGCGAAATCAACAAGTTGAAGAAGCTACATGGGAACGTGAAGATGACATGAAAATTATGTATCCGCATTTATTCTAAGTTTCGAGGATGAAACTTTTATAAGGTGGGGAGAATTGTAACGCCCGCCTATTTCATGTAACGGACCACATTAAGTTAGTAACGTTATTAAGGAATGTTATTAATAATAACGTTATATGATATGATATGTGATGTGCATGTTACTAACTTTTTATGACAAGTTTTGTGACAGGTGACGACCGCATGGGATCGTTGTGCTCTAGTGTTCATGTGAAATTTTAAGCATATGTTTATTTATAATGCAATGATGTATGAATGTTTTATGTTATGGAATTTAATGGCAGATCGACAGGCTGAACTTTTAAGCTCGGCAGGCCAAACTTCTTGCCAGAGAACGGCAGGCCGAAGAACCTCACCGGCAGGCCGAACTTGCTGGAACCGACAGGCCGAACATGGCTGACGAGCAGTCAGTAGAAATCTCTCTAAAATTATGGCTGAGTTAATTACGTTAATTGGAGAATTATTGTGATTAATTGGCATAATAATGAAATGTTTTTATCAGTTAAGGAAATCAAAGGATTTGACTTGTATTAATTTGTATTATTTTAAGAGGTTTCCTATTTTAAGAGGGAAAATTATGGTAGGATTGATGAAGTGATTTGACTTTCCTTTTCTTTCTCTTCTTTCCTTCCACGCCAACAGCCCTTAACAATCAGAATTTTCTGACGTAATGAAGGGAATTGAATTCCCATAATGGTGTTTATTACGTTAAAAATTTTAACGTTTCTTTTTTTTATTATTTTCTCTCCTCTCACGCTTTTTCTCTCTCAAAAATTTCTGAGACGTACTTTTATTTCTCTTCCTCTTCCCTTTCTCACGAAATTTCTCTCTCTCTCACGAAAATTTTCTGTGTACATTGAAAGAAAAATCTTATTTCGTTGGTTAATTCAAGGATTTTGAGAAGAAACTTCAAGGTATGAATTTAGCTTTCTCTGGTATTTTTGAAAAGAAATTCTTCTCCTCATTTCATCTACAATATCTTTCTATAGGTATTGTGTTTTGTCTCGAAATTTTAAATGTGATGTTATGCATATATGTTATGTGGTGCTTTCTAATTTCATGTCATATGAATGTTTTATGAAAATATGATATTTCTATCTTCTACCCTCATAGTAATATGTTACTGTATAATATTGAAAGTATGAAAAATGTAATGATTATTCAAGGGGTAAAAGTGATGTTTTCATGAAAAATTGTTATAATATGCATATGTATGAGTATGATAGATGAATGTGTTTTATTTATATGTTATGAAATGTTATGTATGTTTAAAAGATTTTATGATAATAAAATAATTTCATGCATGATAATATGATGCTTGTATGGAGTTTTAAATTAAAATATAAATATATTAATTGTTCGAAAATGTTTTATTTAAAAGATAATTATATTCAAAATGTATGGTTTGTTTTATATGCTTAAGGTAATTTTTATGATTTAAGAAACATCATAATAACATGTTATGTGATGACGATTTTATGGTTATGTTTATAATATGAGATGAGTGTATGGATAGTTCATGGTAAGTATTGATTTTTTTTATTGCATCTTTAAATGATAAATGGCATGAACACTCAAGGAAGCGAGCACATCGAGACCACGGCGTCGTCACCAAGTGCATTTTTAAGGTTAAGTAAGCTATAGTTAAGGTAAGTACAATTTCACCTGCAACATGACACCTTTTACAAGGATTGATGATATGTTTTACAAGGATATTCATGATGATTTTATGATGATTTTTCCTTAAAGGATTTCTTATGAAAGATTTTTATGATTTTAAAGATATGCATGTATGATGATGACATGTTTCAAAGAATGAAAAGTATGTATATATGTATCACCTAATAAGTGTTGCACACCCAATGTTATGAAATGTTATGTTATGATGTCATGTTTGGTTTGGGATTAGCTACCCTTCTCCTCTCATGACGGCGCGCCTATGATGATGTTTATGGTGCAACACTTGGGCCCTTAAGATAAAATGGATTAAGTTTGAAAATGGTTAACGTTACGAAAGATATGTTCTATGAAATTGTGCTTATGGCACTTTTATGATACGATGACAATGATGATGATGATGCTGACGTTTATAAAATGTTTTAAATTGTGAGAATATATGTACTTACTAAGCTCTAGCTTAATCATGTTTTATATGTCATGTTGCAGATAAGGGTAAGAGAATCATGGACTAGCTGGAGGACATGGGAAGGTGTGTGAGCAACATGAACGATGAATTGTAACCGGAAGCACGCCAAGAAAATGATTTTATGATTTAATCAAGTTTTATATATATTTTTTTGAACATGTTTTTGTGTTAAGTTTTTAAGAACACTTATATTATGGTTTTATAAGTTATTTTCTTATGAATTATGAACTTCCACTATATTTTACATAAAGTTGGTATGTTTAAAATTATGTTTTCCAAAGGAATTTGGTCTCGGACGGCCTGCCGAACTCTATGGCCGGCCTGCCGAAGACCAGAAGTTCGGCCTGCCGATCTAATTTTCTGGCCTACCGAACATGGATGAATTTTTAATCCGAGTTGCAAAGCCTCTACCGGCCTGCCGGTTGAGGGAATTCTGGCCTGCCGATGATGTTCGGCCTGCCGAACTGTGGGAACAAATGGATTTCTAATGATGTGTTGATCAAAGAGTTTTAATGTGATATTTTTATAAGTCCTGATTTTACAAATCGACAAACCTATATTATATAGAAGTTCATGATTAATTTAGAGTACAAATGAATAAATTATGATAAGAAATAATTTAAACAATGCTTTTCGAAACAACGTTAAGTTTAAAAAAAAAAAAAAAAAGAACGTATGGATGGATCCTGGTAACGTAAGTTTAAGCACTTTTAAAATCCATAGTAATGATTAAGTTTGATATTATTTATAATTTTAAAGTTTATGCATGTACGAACCATCTCCCAAAAGGGGTATAGACAACATAACAATCTTTACATGAATAAAGCGCCCAACTTTATTCCCTCGATTGCGGATCATATGTTTTAGACCATCACCTTAAGAATCATGTCTTCCGCATAATCATCCCATCATATGCCCAATTATTAAGGTTTAGACTGACAGTCTCGGACTACTGTTTGCTTATCATACATTCAACGAATATGAACGTAAAGAGGACAAGATTTGGTATATATATAAATGAATAAATTCTTTATTGATAAAAATGTCTCCAAAAACATATTATATTTTTACTCCTTAGGGCATACATGTCTAACAATCTCCCACTTGCACTAAGTGAGTAAATACAGCAAATTTCGCATCCCCATAGCTTCCACATGCCTCTCGAAGACTCTCCCTAGTAAGTGTCTTCGTAAATGGATCAGCTAGATTGTCTTCTAACACGATCTTGCACACCGTGACATGCCCGTCCTCAACGAAGTCCTTTATCACATGATACTTTCGATCAATATGCTTACTCTTTTTGTGAAATCTTGGTTCCTTAGCATTAGCTACAGCCGCACTATTATCACAGTACAGTGATACCGCTTTATCATACCAGGAACTACCTCAAGATCCCCAAGGAACTTGCGGAGCCACACTGCTTCTTTCGAAGCATCACTAGCTGTCACATATTCGGCCTCCATCGTTGAATCCGAAGTGCGATCTTGCTTTGCACTTCTCCAACTGATGGCACCGCCACCCAAAGTAAACACAAACCCCGAAGTCGATTTCCTAGAATCCAGACAGAATTGAAAATCCAAATCAGTGTATCCTAGAGGAGTTAAATCCTCACCCGAATATACAAGTATATAACCTCGAGTCCTTCTCAGGTACTTGAAAATATGCTTTACCACAACCCAATGGTTCGGTCCTGGATCCACTTGAAATCGACTTACAATCCCGACCGCATAGCTAATATCTGATCGTGTGCAAAGCATGGCATACATGAGACTACCCACTGTCGAAGCATAAGGCACCTTCTTCATGTATTCTCTTTCTTCATAAGACTTTGGAGAGTCTTTCTTAGAAAGAGTAATTCCAGACCTAGATGGTTGCCCACCTTTCTTGGAATCCTGCATTGCAAACCTCCTGAGAATTTTATCCATGTAGCCGGCCTGAGACAAAGCTATCATTTTGTTCTTCCTATCTCGAAAGATCTGGATACCGAGAACAAAATTAGCCTCACCTAAGTCCTTCATGTCAAACTGCTTGGTCAACCATAATTTTACCGATGACAACACCCCAACGTCATTTCCAATTAGCAGAATGTCATCTACATAGAGCAGTAGAAAAACCACCTTCCCATCCTTTATGTGTTTGTAAACACATGGTTCATCCACATTTTGTGAGAACCCATAAGTCTTGATCACTTGATCAAATCTTATGTTCCAAGAACGGGATGCCTGCTTAAGTCCATAAATTGACTTTAGCAACTTACAAACCTTCCCCTCTTGACCCGCGACCTTGAACCCGTCTGGTTGTTCCATAAAAATGGACTCATCAAGATAGCCATTTAGAAAAGCCGTCTTGACATCCATCTGTCAAATCTCGTAGTCGAGAGCGGTAGCTATGGACAAGAGAATCCGGATGGACTTAAGCATGGCTACAGGCAAAAAGGTTTCCTCATAATCGATTCCTTCCTTTTGCGTATAACCCTTAGTTACCAGTCTAGCCTTAAAGGTTGCGACCTTTCCATCCACTCCTCTTTTCCTCTTATAGATCCACTTACACCCTATGGGTTTTACCCCATCGGGAAGATCCACAAGCTCCTAGACCTGATTAGTCTCCATGGACTTCATCTCAATGTTCATGGCCTCTGTCCAAAGTCTTGAATCAACATCCTCCATGGCTTCCGCGTTAGTATAAGGATCTCTGTCATGTTCATCCGGTTCAGCCAAAAAGACCTCCCCATTGAACATATACCTTTCAGGTTGACGCCTGATCCTCCCACTACGCCGAAGCCCCTGAGGTTGTTGTTCAGGTTTGTTTGGTTTTTCCACACCGATCGGAATGGTTTCGTTCGGAACCTCCAGAGTGAATGGATCACTCCTTAACTCCTCAAGCACCACTTTGCTTCGAGGTTTAAAGTCGTCCATGTAACTCTCCTCAAGGAAAGTTACATTAGTTGAAACCACGACTTTATTTTCCTTTGGGTTATAAAAATATCCCCCTTTAGTTCCTTTTGGATATCCTACAAATACACAAACTTCTGAACGTGCTTCCAACTTATTCGGATCCTTAAACAGGACATAAGCCGGACATCCCCATATGTGAATATGGTTTAAGGATGTCTTCCGTCTTGTCCACAACTCGTGAGGAGTTTTAGGGACCGATTTTGAAGGCACATTGTTCAAAAGATAACATGCGGTTTTGTAGTGCATATCCCCAAAAAGATAAAGGCAATGATGAATAACTCATCATGGACCTAATCATGTCCAACAAAGTCCTGTTCCTTCTCTCCGCTACGCCATTCTGTTGCGGAGTGCCCGGCGCAGTGAAATGGGATAAAATCCCATTCTCTAACAAGTGTCCCAAGAACTCATCAGAAAGGTATTCCCCACCTCGATCAGATCGAAGTGCCTTTATGGGCCTACCCAATTGCTTTTTCACTTCAGCCCGAAAGTCCCTGAACTTATCATAAGTTTCATCTGTGGGCGTGAAGACCACGTTGTTAAGAACTGTCCCAAGCTGATGAATGCCAATGCCCCTCAGAGAGCTCCTCCACAAGCCCAGCTACATCAGATGCAAGCCTCCCTTGAAGGGTCACTTATTAGTCAAGGGAGAATTGAAGCTTCACCAACGAATGCCCGAATCTATTCCATGACGAAAGAATAAGTGGCTGCTGAAGCCTCCAATGTGGTCACAGGAGATATGGATTCCATATCTGTGAATAACAAGTCTACGCTATCAAGAGTCATGCCTCCAACATACCGGCATGCATACCACTATAGAGATGTGGGAGTCACCCATTGGTACATCAAAAGACACAAGTCGAGACAACAGGCCCACTATTCATCTCAGGATTAAGATACAATACAAATGACTGTCTAAAGTGAATCGATTTGCCAAGACAGAATTATTAATCCAAATCAATTCACTTTATGTCCTGATCCAACACGTCGTCACCTATGAAAACTCGCCAATGTTTCTATTCATGGAGTCCAACTCCGATGGTCAAGACAAACCATCTCCCAAAAGGGATATAGACAACATAACAATCTTTACATGAATAAAGTGCCCAACTTTATTCCCTCGATTGCGGATCATATGTTTTAGACTGTCACCTTAAGAATTGTGTCTTCCGCATAATCAGCCCATCATATGCCCAATTCTTAATATTTAGACTGACAGTCTCAGACTACTGTTTGCTTATCATACATTCAACAAATATGAACGTAAAGAGGACATGATTTGGTATATATAAATGAATAAATTCTTTATTGATAAAAATGTCTCCAAAAACGTATTACATTTTTACTCCTTAGGGCATACATGTCTAACACAAGGTGCTTTGGCGAAATCACCAAGTAGAAGAAGCTACGTGGAAATGTGAAGATGACATGAGAACTTTATATCGGTAATTGTTTTGAGTTTTGAGGACGAAACTCTTATAAGGTAGGGAGAATTGTAATACCCGCCTATTTTATGTAATGGATAATGTTATATTAGTGACGACGTTAAGTATTTTTCCATTTTGATTTATGATAATATTGTCACTAACAATTTATTCTAAGTGTTATGACAGGTGATGATCACATGGAATCGATGTGCTCAAGTGTTCATGTTATTATTATTGTATGTTTTATGATGATTCATTAATGACTTAAATATTATGATGTATTCTAGTATGTAAATATAGTTCGGCAGGCTGAACCTTCAAGTTCGACAGGCCGAATTGTCCCTCGAGCATCGGCAGGCCGAAGATGGCTGACGAGTAATCAGTAGCAATCTCTCCAAATTCTGTGATTGAGATAATTACGATGATTGGTTATGATTGGATGATGATTTGTGATTGATTCACTTATTTTTGGATTGATTGCTTCAAATTTGGTAAAGAAACCATTGACTTTGCATTGATTTGAGTTAATTGATATGGTTTCCCATTTTAAAATTGGTGAAGTATGGTAAGTTTTTCTAAATGATTTGAATTTCTCCAATTTCCTCTCCATTTACACGTGAATAGTCTCAATTTTAGTCAAAAAATTTCTAACTTAATAGAGAGTTTTGACTCCCTTTACATTATGCTCATTTACGTTATATTTCTCTCTCTCTCTCTCTTTTTTCTTAGACGTTTTCTATCTCTCTCCTCTTTCTCTTTCATGTTTTCTTTCTCATTCTCTTCCTCAATTCTCTTGTAAATATTTGAGAAATATTGAGTTTTCTTTGGTCGAATTTGAGAATGTTGAGCTGTTGAATTTAGAATTCATGGAGGTCAGAAAATGTTTGTGTTGGTAGTTTGTTCTTATGTTTTATGGATAATGAAAATGTGTTATAAATTATGTTTGCTAAGAGATGAATGTATGAGTGATCACTTATGAAATGGATAATTTAATTCTATGAAAATAAATATTAATTTTTATGTATCTTTTAATGAATGTATGACATGAACACATTATGAAGAAGAGTACATCGAGACTGCGGCGTCGTCACCAACAATATTAAGGTTAAGTAATGTAGCCAAAAAGTAAGTACATTCTCACCTGCAACATGATATGTTTTATAAAAGGCTTGAAATCATGTTCATGATGATATCTATGATGATTTTATGATGATTTCATTTATATTTCTCATGAAAGATTTGATGTTCAAAAGTTATGCATGTATAATGATGACGTATTTCAAAAGTATGAAAGTTTATATATGCATACATGTATCACCTAAATAAGTGTTGCACACAAATGTTATGATATGATATGTTATGATGTAATGCTTGGTTTAGGATTAGCTACCCTTCTCCTCTCATGATGGCGCGCCTACAATGATGATTATGGTGCAACACTTGGGCTTTTAAGATAAAATGAATTAACTTTTAATATGGTCAAAGTAATGAAAGATATGTTCCTATGCAAATGTGCCTAGCGCACTATTATGATGTATGATGATGATGATGTTCATAAAATGTTTTAAGTTGTGAGATAATAATGTACTTACTAAGCTTTAGCTTATTCAAGTTTATATCATGTTGCAGATAAAGGTAAGAAGGTGATGGACTAGGCGGAGAGCGTGGAAAGGCGTGTGAGCTAAGCAAGATGAATTGTAATCGGAAAAACGCCAAGAAGGAAGTTTTTATTTTATAATATAAAATTATGTTTTATTATTTGGACACGTTTATTTGATAAGTTTTAAAGAATCCATGAACTATCTTTTATTATTTTATCTTATTCCTTTTTAAGTATTTCGTCTTCTGCGTTTAAATTATGGAGTTTTGATTTGAAAAGTTGGTTTTATAATCAGTCGGCCTGCAGAACATTATTGTTCGGACTGCCGATGGATGGATTGGCCTACCGACTACTCTGTACCGGCCTGCCAATCTCATCAACTCTGAAAATCTTATTTTTGCAGAGCTTCGACGGCTTGTCGAAGTTTGACCTTTGGCCTACTGAACTCAGAAGTTCGGCAGGCCGAACTCCCAAGTTCGGCAGGCCGAACTCCCAAGTTCGGCCTGCCAAACTGTAAGTAAGTTTTCCATGGTCGTTTTGAAAAGATTGTATCAATTTCTGAAGGTTTTGGTAACCTTTTTAAAGGATGTTTATGAATAAGTAAATTATTTGTTCAAGGATGGATTAAGATTTTGGATGTTGTAAAAAAAAAAATGCATGCATGAATCCTGGATATGATTTCTTAATTATGTTTCCACTTAAGTTTTATGTTTTTCAAAATAATTAAGTTTTGTTCAAATGGTTTATCCTAAAATAAAAGTATATAAGGAATGTGTGTAACGACATCTATAACGTCTGTAAGGAGGGCCTTACATATTATATGTGAAATTTTATATATACCTGCTATTATGTAATGTAATATATAAAAGTGAAAAACTTAATAGAATATTTATTCTATTTGTCATTTGTGTTTTAAATATGAGCAACGTCAAGAAATTAGTTATTTAAATCATGGTTGCCCTTTTTCAATATCATAAAGAACAAATATCATTACTTACTTCTACATGATAGGTGACATATGGTCCTATCCACTAGGCTATAAACAAAACCTTCATATTAAATATCCCAGTGTACGCTGGTTGAACATATATGAGCGCGCGGATCAAGTGTGAGAACATCAAAGAACAAAAAAAAAAAAGAAAAGAAAAGAAAAGGGCAATATGCATACAATGAAACATATAATGCCCAAAAAAAAAAACAGAAGGATTTTTTTTTCATTTCTATATTGCACTTTTGATGTTATCAAAAAGCTATTCTTTATTTCTTGGGTTGTATCATACTATCATATTTTAAATTTACGTTAAATTTTCAATTTTTTTTTCAAATTTAGGTTTAATTTTTTAAAATTCTCAAAGTCTAAAATGTTGGCCCAATTTACTAACCAAACGGGATCTAAAAGATTCATGTAATTTCAAAATTCATCATGTAATTAACGAGTTAAGTACATAGTTACACGTAAAATTTTACATGTATATGCTATCATGTAATGTAATATATAAAAGTGAAAAACTTAATATAATATTTATTCTATTTGTCAATTGTGTTTTAAATATGAGCAACATTAAGAAATTAGTTATTTAAATCATAGTTACACCTTATTTTCAATATCATAAAGAACAAATATCATTACTTACTTCTATATGTTACGTGGCACATGGTCCCATCCACTATACTGTAAACAAAACCTTCATATTAAATATCCCAGTATACGTTGGTTGAACATATATGAGCGCGAATCAAGTGTGAGAACATCAAAAAAAAAAAAAAGGGACAATATGCATACAATGAAACAGAAAACGCCCAAAATAAAGAAAAGGATTTTTTTTTTATTTCTATATTGCACATTTGACGTCATCAAAAAGCTATTATTTATTTTATGGGTTGTATCATACTATCATATTTTAAATTCACGTTAAATTTTTATTTGTTTTTCAAATTTAGGCTTTTTTGCAATAATACTTTTAGGTTGATTTTTACTATGAACTTGACGTGAATGTCTTTTATATTTTAATTTTTGTTTTTATCTCATTCTTACTTTTTTTGAAAGGTTTTTAGGTGTATTTTTTTTGTCAAAATTGACTATTGACTAAGTAAATATATGAATTTGAGTATAAATTCAAATTTCAAAATATTATGTTTCAATAACTCAAATTATAAGGTACAAAAAAAAAAAGAAAACAAAAAATAGGTATAAAATAAAAAAAATTGGATATATGATTTCACAAAAGGAAGAAAAAAGAGGAAAATTAAATGAGCGTACTGGTAAAAGAAAATTCTATTGTTAAATAACCCTGCACACAATGAATCCCCATAAAAGCCATCATTCATTAGATGCAAATGCATTATATGTTTTGGTTGGTTGAACCAGGACAAAATACAAAAAGGAGTGGGTGTTTGACCCTGACTAATTATGCTAAACCCCACCAAAGCTTGTTAGTTTTCTCTCCTCTACAATTCTACGCTTTCCCTTCTCTCCCTCTGTCTCTCTTTTTTTCTCTCTCTTTACCCACATTCATCGTATAGTCTCAATAGCTTTTGTATATATAAAAACCTATCCTTTCTCAATCTCCTGATCTTGACCCACAGTCTCTTCTTCTGATGAGTTTAACAATATTATTAGTCTTTTGGGATCATTCATATATTAATACAAAAATATTATATATGGGATAGACAGAGCCAAAAAAAAAAAAAAGCCTTAAAATCCGTTCGTTTCGATGCTGCAACGAATATGGAAGAAAACGACGATGGTGCATGAGTACTGGGGTTCAGGGTTGGTTTTATTATGTTATGCAAAGAGAGCAAATTACTTACAATTTCATGGTGTACAGCTTGATGTTGGGGATGTTTAGCGTAAGATCGGCCATAATTCTGACAGTTCTGACTCTCTTCCTTCTGCTGCTGCCGCTCGTTCTGCCGCCGCAGCCGCCGTCCCCCCGTGCTTCTGCTTTTCATTCCGGTGCTGATCATGGCGGTACTCGTCTTGACGGCCTTCTCTCCGCTATACAATAACTCCAATTTTATCACCATTTCTGCCTGATATGTATGGATAGTGGAAGATATATAAATAAATATGTATATATACACACACACCCACCATATGGCGCCGCCGGCCAACAGCCGAAATCAGAAACACTTTGCCAGTTTGCCTTCTTTGTTAGTTATTTTCTTCTTCTTCTTCTTTATCTTTTTTATCTGTTTTGATTTTCTTTCCTTCCTTTTTTAACTGAAGTTTTCTTTAGTTTTTTTTTTATTAGTCCGTGTGAAAAGTATAGACGATGTTGAATGTGTCAGAAACGCTAGTTAAACTCACAAGAGCATGAAAAAAATAATGTACGAACTATGGCTTTCAATGAACAAGCTTTTCTGTTCTCTCTCTCCCATTTTTATTTGTCCAGAAATTCAGTTCTCACTCATTATGTGTGTGTGCCTATATATAGTCCATGACTCGCAATCTTTTTTATATATTTTAATTGGGGTGGTGGATATTGGAAATCTGCACCTTAAAGTGGAGTCTGGCATGCCTGCAACCATTTAAACTACATATGGTCTTACAGAAACTATTGCTTTTGCCAACTCTAGTATCGAATAATATGCAGAATTTTCTCTCTCTCATTCTTTTTGTTCCTGAGTACAAAATTCATCCCAAAACACTAGCGCAAGGGCAAGGGCAAGAGCAAACAGAACTAATGGACACCTTGGCACTCCACGTATATAGTCATGAAAGACCAGGGCAGGCAACACCGGAATTGACGCCCCGCAATTATAAAGAAGGGAAGGGCAGACCCGGCTGCTACATTACGAGCAAAAAAAAAAAAGAAAGAGCACTCTTTAGGGATCCAAGATACTTCCAAGTGGCAAGTTGTCTCAGAAAAGTCATAACTTGAGCGAGGCCTAGGATATTCTTAATTAATCATCCATGTATACTCCTCCGTTTTATGTGATACATGTAATTTTCATATTATTAGCGTATAATAAGGTTAAAAAGAATACATTATATATAACTCGTTTGTTCTATTTTCTGCTCCGTTTCTCTGCCATGTTGACGAAACCCACAAGGTCTCGGGTCAACCCGATTGGATTGGAGGAGGCTTGTCTTCTTCAGATTCAACAACAAATGCCGTTTCTCACGAGCCTAATATTGATCAAGGTTTTGAAGCAAAGAGAAAATTAGCACAAAGTCACATATGTACCAGATAGTGTATGGGTTTGTCCGAGAGTGGGAAATGATTAATGTGTTTGTGGGCCCCGGTCTGTGTTTGAGGAAGGCCTTAATTGGTGACGTATCAATTTTGAATTTTTCTGCCAATGGACATTTGACACATTAAAAATATTTTCTTTTTACTTTAAAAAGGATATTTTTTTTCTTATAAATAATAAAAGACAAAACCTTCTATTAATAAAAGTTGAATGGAGAGCTTAGGATAGATTGTTTTAATAAATGAAAACATAATAAGTTTGTGTTAAAAGGCCTTAATAATCAGGGGCAGAATCACGATTCTTTTTTTCCGGGGGCATAGGAATGTAAAAAACTCTACAAACTATCAATATATCAATTTTCAAGATTATAAATAGTTAGAAGGGCATGCATATTTAATTGTCGAATTTTTTGCTACTTAAATGCAAAATTTTCTTTAAAGTTTAATTTTTTTCTTGATTTACTATTTTCTTCTAAGTTTAATTCAGTAAAAAAAAGTAGAACACTTATGAGAACATGATTTTGATAACAAAATTGATGACAAATTATTTAGGGAGTGCAAAAAATATGTATGAAAAGAGGCTTAAATATGAACACAATCAAGGAAATTATTTAAGTAAGGCAATTAGGAAACTGTATTAATGAAGGTCATGTTTAAAAGAAATGGTATTATTTTACAGAATAAATAAATAAATAAAAACTTAGATAGAGGCACATTTGAGAAACTTATTGAAAAGAGGACAAAATAGAAACAAAAGATCAATAAAGTACATAAAAAAAATTTTACAGGAATAAATTAGAGGAAAAAATTTGTTAATAATGAGGGCATATATAAAATTTTGTGAATCAGAGGGCGACATATATGAAACGTTATTAAAAACTATAGGAAAAGTATAAATTTTCAAAAATTCAGGGGGTATAAGCTGGAAAAAAAATGATTCTATTGCAATCCAAACTGGGAAAAAAAAAAAAAGACTTATAGCTAGGAAGGCTTTCATAGAGGCTATACAGACCAGTATAACTATGATCACTCATTGTAATTTTATTGGCATTTATAATTTTAATTAGTGATATATGTAATAAGGGCCTAGTAGCTTTAATTGTTACTTATTTTTTATGCTAATCACCCATGGAAGGAAGCAGGGGGGAAAACATACTTACTTTATTACACTAATTACCTTATTTTTATAAATTAGTAGAGATTAAATTTTCCCACGGAATTTGGATATGAGCCAATAAGTTGGCCTCAAATCTTCTATCTAGTTCTTTTAGTATCCTAAATAATGTTTAACTAATCGCATTATAACACATTATTGAAAAAATTAAAATAATATTTAACATTACATGACGTGTCATAACATGATTGTTGGACACCATGTGAAACAACATAATAGGACAGAAAATTTGAGTCTATGCAAGTTAGGGAAATCTTTAGCACCCGGGTGTTAAATTAAATACACAGTTAAAGAAAAAATAATAGTAAGATATAGGACTAATTGCCGGACCAGTTCATACCAAACAAGATGATAGAGAAAAGTGATGGAAACTGCGGGTGGACATCTTATATATAAACTTCTTTGCGTAATAATCTCATTTCATGTCTAATTATGCTAGGAATTGAGTTCCGTGAGCCGCCCCTGGAGATGCTAAGTTTAATTTGGCCCTTTCCTATTATTGTCAGCATTAGAATACAAGCATAAAACAAAAAGTCAAAAGAATATAAAGTAAATACTTTCCGTATCCACTTTCTGTTTGACACCGGATGACCATGTTATTTGCTCGTAAACAAATATGATTAAGGGCATTATGTTATTAACACATGAGATTTTATTTTATTTTTTATTTCTTGGTTTTTATTATCTTCGGGGGTTGGGAATTAAGGGGATCAGAGAATTTTGAGCCAGTGCTTTTTTTTTACCCCCCTCTTTTGCTGTCTCTCTGTTCGTCTTATTTTTTTTTAATTTTTTATTGGAGCTTTAAAAATCATGAAAGTAAGCTTGGTGTTATATCGACATTGATGATGGTTTTCTAGAGAGTGTGGAAGCAAGAATATGAAATCAGTACTTTGACAGAGTTTAATATATCATTGCAAGCTGTTCAAAGAGTACTCGTCTAGTCAAGGGTTTAAAAATATGCCAGATATTTAAAATAGTAACCAGTAAAATGTTGTATATATATTTTTGAATTATACAAAGACTATTACTGCAAAATCTTAATCTTTCTATAGGAGGTCAAAGCAGATTGTCATTTTTAAATACCTATATTGAGCTAACAGATTACGAGAATTATAATCAATATGACTAAATTTACTAACGATCACCAAGTCTGAGAAACATTTTCTAAAATATAAAGATGCACCGAGGTACCAGGAGAGCATATATACTTGTCACGCCCCGAAGTACGTGAGATGACGTGGCGGATTATTTAGATTAATTAAATAAGAATTTAATTAAAACCAATGGTTTAAGGATCAAATTACGTGAGAAATAAGAAGATTTCCACCACATTTTTATAAAAGAATTTAAAAACATTAAGCAAGTAATAAAAATTAATAAAGACCCGCGAGTATGGGTTCCACAACCCACAACTTGTGCAGACACATGGTTCTGACAATATCATAAATACAATTACAGTCCAAGTATAAATAAAGTTAAATAATACAAAATGTAAATCAACCCTTCTATTGCTCCTGAGTTCGGTCCAAAGAATCCTCTCTAAACCTAAATGGGAAACCACCTAGAGGGGGAAATTTAAAACAAATAAAACGTGAGCGAAAGGCTCAGTAGGACTATGTTTTATAAAAATAATTTAATTTAAAGAAACATTTCATTGTTAGGAGTATTCAAAGAAACCTTAAATAAATAAATAGATAGATAATTTGAGTAGAACCGTCCTGACCCAGAACAGTCCACTCACATAATCAGAAATATCATTTTTTTTCCTAGGCAAACCATGATATCACCACCGTAGTGGCCCAGCTGGGTTTCGGGACCTGCCCCCAAGGTCGATCGCTACATGACCCGATCTCTGATATGACATCATACCTATGTGTTTATTATCATTATCATTCAAAACCCAATTACCGAATGTTGTCAATTACATTTATTATGAAGTTTATTTCAAATCACGGTATATTAAAATATAACCGATAAATTCATTTTCAAACAACCGTTGAAAACATTTTAATAGAAATCCTTTTCAAAGCCAAATCATTTCAAAACCAGGTTACCAAAGAAATAGGATAGAAGTCCTACCCGAATACTCGTGCCGGTGCCCCACACCGAAATCTCGGTCCACTATACGTTAGCTCCGCGGAACCACGAACGATCCTAGATACAAACTAAGTCGATCAATATCTAGTTCGAGACATTCTATGTTACTAAATCATTTCATGATGTCCTAGTGTGCCATTTGTACCTTTAAAATCATTCTATAAGGTTGGGATTTAAATCAGGGTTCAAAACAATGAAAACGGGTGAAAAATCACAAAATTTTTCATGCCTCGATCGGCCTACCGGACGCCCTGCTTCGGCCGGCCGAACTGTACAGTTCGGCCTGCCGGAGGCAAAGTTCGGTCGGCCGAACACTTCCCTAGGTTCGGCTTGCCGGTCGGAAGAACACCGGCCTGCTGATCATCACTCCAGCTTGCCGAACACACAGTTTGGCCTGCCGAACTAGGAAAATCTAGAAATTCCAGTCACGGGTTTCTCGATCCCCAAAATTCAAATCTTGATTCTAACCTGTTTTTTTCAAATCCCATGCATGAAAAACAATCATAGTTGATAGAAAAACATACTAGATCGTGTTTGGACTCATTTAAACAAGATTTAAACTCGAAATCCTCAAAAATCCAAAAATGAGAAAATGAGGGGGAAATGAAAAATCTTGAATTCAATCCGTTTTTCTTCAATCTAAGTTTAGATTCTAGTTGTTCTAAGTTCGTTTAACACAAATCCATGGTTTTCTAAGCTTAAACAAACCTAGATTTCAAAAATACACAAAATTAAAAATTTTGGGAAAAGTTTAGAAATTTCAAAACTAACCTCAAATCGAAGCTTCAATCCGCATTCTCGGTTGCCAAATCACGTCCCAGATCTTCCTCCTTGCTATCCCGAAGCTTGGATTCGAAATGGAGTTCAAAAATTTTGAGAGAGATAGAGAGAAGAGAGAGCTGCCGAGAGAGTGTCACGGGAGGGAAGAGAGAGAGAGAGAGTGAGACGTGAGAGTGAGGAGAGAGAGAGAGGAAGGAAATAAATAGAGAAAATTGGTGGGCGGTTTTACTGTGCGAAAACCATGTGCCGCCCACGGTTTTGCAAAACGGAGTATTTTTAACATTTTACAAATTGTTGTGTTTTAAAACTCAAAACATCACTTTAAAAGAATAAGAAATCATTTGAACGCATCAATTTAACAAAACAACCAAAATTCAAAATCCAACCAAATAATCTAATTAATGTTAAAACGTTAATTATGGCACACTAATTCATCATTTATAATACATTAACATTAAATAAATTTCGGGACGTTACAATACTTGAGAAGATAAAAGTGACGTAATACACCTTTTCTTCTGTTCATACATATATGTAGATGTATGTAAATGTACATACATACATATATATATATATATATGCATGTATATATACATTTTATATTAACACGCGTATAATATACAATTTAAGGTAATCTACGTATAACGCACTCTTTTTTTTTTTCCTTTTATTGATGGTGCTAATTTGTATCAATACATATAGACCCTATTGTGTTCAATTACACAAATAAACACAGACTTTTCCTTAAGGGGGGAAAAAAAGAAAGACAGAAAAGGATGTAAAATTAATGTAAAGAACTTTCAAATGAAAATGAGTAAATGTAAAGAAAAAAGAATACGCGTACAATTTTCAAATTGGACTCTGCTTTCTTACAGGGAAAAAAGGACACAAAACTTCCACAAAAAAAAGGCGAGAAAGGGAAATCTCTCTAGATCTACCTCCCTCTATATATTAGAACAAGTTAATGTGGTTCGATGCCCTCCCCATGTAACCCACTTGCTTTTGTGTCTGCACAAAATCCGGAAGAGAAACATTTGGACACTGCGATACTACCAACCATTTATCAAACCGACCAAATGTTGGAAATATATATAGAGATAAACAACAAACAGGTGCAATATAAAGTATACAGATACAGTATAAAGATTATTATTATAAAATTAGGAATAAAAGTCGAGGCACGTGTAGCTCACGCTTTCCTTAAAACTGATTCGTCCCCTCTGGTTATGCACGAGGATTTGATGGACGCCTGTCTCCTAGGATACAATGACAACAGAAGACGGTCTATGCACACTCGAACACCGCCTCCGGCGAACTTGAACAACGTCTTCCTCTATCACCAAAAACGACTACTCGCCACTCAAAAGAAAGACTCAAGAAGAAGAGAACAAAAACTAAAAAACAAGAGAAAAGAAAACTGTGTTATTTTTTAAAAGAAAACTGTGTTATTTTTGTTATTTTTGTGTGCAATTTTTTTTGTGTGTCTAGATGTGGAGAAAGTCCCTAGTATTTACACAGGTCAGGGGATATCAAACTTCTATGTCAAGCTGATGTGAGACTTTCCTAGTACTTATACATGTCAGGGGATGTCAAGTTTTAATGCCTAACCGATGTGGGACTCCACATTTAGGCCTTTTTTCTAACAAATTCAAATGTCAATGGGCACACTTTGAGCATCAATTTCTCATTCACCCGATTACAATTTTGAGCATATAATAATATGATTTTGATCTTCTCGCGACGAAGAACGCAAATCTGCCAGACCCATCACTTTTATAAAGTGGGTCCCACTCAAAATTATGCCTCAAAATGGCTCCTCAAAATGGTTATCAACCATTTTTTCTAACAATCCCCCAAATGAATGAAATTGATTGACGACAAGAGAAAACAAAGACACTACATGGTGATAGAGTTCTATGGTTAATACCTGCATAGGATAGGTAGGCTTTAACCTTTGAACCTTCCCTTGTGAAAGTGTGCTTACTTTACTAGCTGACCAATAGACGCGATATCCTTGAACTGTTTTGCCATTTGTGTAAATGATAACATACCTCACATAGGTATTTTCTTGACATAGTTTCAGTTCTCATGGTTATTTCAATTTGGCCATGAACATCTCCCTGGTTCTGCAAGAGTTTCTAAAGAATTGAGCCCTAGCAATTCTCCTTTGAAGCGGCCCCACTTCTCTCTCACATAGGTGATTTCTTACTTTAAGAGTAACCTACATTGCTCCACTCGAATTCCCATCATATTCAATGTATAAGAATCATTAAAAGCAAACTGCTTAACGGTATCACTATTTTTATTATAAGAATGGGTTAGGGTAACCCCCACAATGATCCTACTCAGTTTATTCAGTTTAGTTATCCCATTAAACCTAGATCTTGGGATCTCTAGTCAACAAGGTTGGGTTTCCACTATTTCGACCTATTCTTTTATAGGCTTTAGTCCCATTCCTCTTGATGTTTTCTCAACTTGATCTCTATTCAATCCTTTAGTTAACGGATCCACAATATTCTCTTTAGACCTTACATAGTCTATTGTCATGACTCCAGTCGAGATTAGTTGTCTAACAGTATTATGTCGACGACATATATGTCTTGACTTACCATTGTACATCACATTTTGTGCCCTGCCAATAGCAGATTGATTATCAAAATGTATGCATATTGCAGGCACAAGTTAAGCCATTTAGGAATATCCTCCAAGAAATTCTTTTGCCATTCAGCCTCTTCACCACTTTTATCTAAGGCTACAAATTCAGATTCCATAGTGCATCTGGTTATTACCGTCTGCTTTGAGGACTTCCATGAAACTACTGCGCCTCTCAAAGTGAATATATATCCACTTGTAGCTTTAGAATCCTATATATCAGATATCCAATTTGTGTTAGAATAGCCTTCAAGAATAGTAGGATCTCTTGTATAATGCAGCCCATAATCACGAGTATATTGTAAGTATCTGAGTACTCTAACAATTGCTTTTCGATGCTCATCTCCTGGATTACTCGTGAATCTACTTAGACTACTAATAGCGTAGGCAATATCTGGTCTTGTATAACTCATTAAGTACATTAATTGCCTATCACTGTAGTATATTCCACTTAGGATATATTTTCTTCTCTATTTTTGAACAGATGTTGACTAATGTCAATTGGTGTTCTAACCATGCCAGTGTCATTTTTACTAAATTTGTCAAGTATCTTGTCCACATAGCCTGACTGACTCAAAATGAGTCTATCAAGCGACCTTTTGATTTTGATTCCCAAAATTATATCAACAGATCCCATGTCTTTCATGTCGAACCTAGAGTTTAATACATCCTTGGTAGATTTGATCATCCAATCATTGCTACCCACGATTAGCATGTCATCTACATACAGACAGAGAATGGCATATCCATCATTTGCACTTTTGGCATAAACACATTTGTCACACTCATTAATTTTGAAACCATTTGGCATCATTACACTATCAAATTTCTCATGCCATCGCTTTGGTGCTTGTTTAAGCCCGTACAAAGACTTCATCAATTTGCAGACTTTCTTTTCTTGTCTTGGAGCAATAAAACCCTTAGGTTGTTCCATATATATTTCCTCTTCAAGATCTCCATTAAGAAAAGCAATCTTTACATCCATTTGATGCACTTTAAGATTCTGCAAAGCAGCAATCACCAAAATCATTCTAATGGAGGTTATTCTCATCACAGGAGAATGAGTATCAAAATAATCAAGGCCTTCCTTTTGTCTATAACCTTTTATGATAAGCCTAGTCTTATACTTGTCAATTGTTCCATCTGCTTTCATTTTCTGTTTGAAAATCCACTTAGGACCTAGCGGTTTACTTCTTGGAGGAAGGTCCACTAATTCTCAAGTATAATTCTGCATGATGGAATCAATTTCACTCTTTATAGCTTCTTTCCATAAAGGACCCTCAGATGAGCTTACAGCTTCTTTGAAAGTTTGAGGTTCAGCCTCTAGCATATAGGTTAGAAAATCTAGTCCAAATGACTTTTCTATCCTTGCCCTTTTGCTACGTCTAGGCTCTTCCTCTTCTTTTTTGGTTTCAACTTCTAGTTGATCCTGACTATTTTCTTCAATAGTCTTAATCATTCGTCTAGATGAACTTGGACCATCCTCTTTGGATTTACAAGGAAATGCATGTTCAAAAAACGATGCATTCCTAGATTCCATTATTGTGTTCTTGTGAATCTCAAGGTTTTTAGATTCACACATAAGGAACCGATAAGTACTACTGTTGTGGGCATAACCAATAATGATGCAATCAACTATTTTTGGACCTATTCTAATCTTCTTTGGTGTAGGTACCATTACGTTTGCAAGACACCCCACACTTTCAAGTATTTATAGGAAGGCTTTCTACCTTTCTACAATTCATAAGGGGTCTTGTCTTCTTTCTTCTAAGGTACCTTATTTAAAAGGTAATTAGCCGACAAAATGGCTTCCCCCCATATGTTCTGTGGTAATCCAGAACTTATCAACATCACATTCATCATATCCTTTAAGGTATGATTTTTGCATTTAGCCACACCATTTGATTGAGGTGAATAGGGTGGCATAACCTCGTGAATAATACCATGCACAAAATTCACTAAATGGTTCAACATATTCACCACCACGGTCACTTCTTACCATCTTAATTTTCATATTAAGTTGGTTTTTAACTTCTTGCTTATAGAGAGCAAACTTCTCTATAACCTCGTCTTTGCTCCTAAGCAAATATACATAGCAATATTTTGTGCTATCATCTATGAGAGTAACAAAATATTTGTTCCCACCTCTAGTTTGAACAAAATTTAAGTCACAAACATCGCTATGTATCAAATCAAGTGGCTCGGTATTTCTCTCAATCGTTTGAAATGAAGATCTCGTTAGCTTTGCCTCTACACATATTTCACATTTATGTTTGGGATTAATATCAAATGTGGGTATGTGATCCAAATTAATTAATCTATGCAAAGTATTATAATTAACATGACTTAGTTTACCATGCCATAAATTAGAAGACTCAAGCATATAAGCGGAAGACTTTTTATTTTTATTAATGGAATTGGGCCTAACAACCATTACATTCATTTTCCACATTCCATTTTTCACATATCCCTTTCCTACATACACCCCATGTTTAGACAAAACTATTTTATCAGCTTCAAAAACCATCTTGAAGCCATGTGAACTCAGTAGAGTTCCCAAAATGAGATTCTTCTGGATATCAGGCACATACACCACATTTTGCAGTTTGACTTCCTTGCCTGATGTCATTTTTAGAAATACCATCCCTTGACCCTTGATATTGGATGTAGCCGAATTGCCCATATACAGCTTCTCTCTAGAATCTAACAGCATGAGTTTAGTGAAGGCAGCTTTGTCACAGCAAACATGGCGTGTGGCCCTAGTGTCCAGCCACCACTCTTTTGGTTCGAGTCCACCATGTTGACTTTAGAGACCATAGTAGAAAAACTGATGTCTGACACTTCTTGTGTGATAGTGTCACTGACATTGGCCTATTTCTTCTTGTTCCTCTTTGGCAGCCTACAATCTGCTAACTTGTGACCTACCTTGTCACAGTTGAAACACTTCCCTTGGGATTTTTGCTTCTTTGAAATTCCACCCTTAAGTCCCAGCTTGGACCCCGACTTGTTCTTCTTGTTCTTGGAGCTTTTATCAAGATCCACCACATTTGCTTGAGCAACAGACTTGCTAGAGAGCTTTTTCTTAGATCCACTATTATCTTCCTCAATGCGAAGTTGAACAATAAGATCTTCAACGCTCATCTCCTTACGTTTGTGCCTTAGATAGTTCTTGAAGTCATTCCATGTAGGGGGTAGCATCTCTATAATTGTAGCTACCTGGAAAGACTCACTAATTACCATTCCTTCTGCATGAATTTCATGAATGAGTAATTGTAGTTCTTGAACTTGGCTAATTACAGTCTTGGAATCCACCATTCTATAGTTCATGAACCGTCCAACTATGAACTTTTTAGCACCAACATCTTCTGTTTTGTATTTATGGCCCAAAGATTCCCATACTTCTTTGGACATTTTCTTCAGACTATACACATTATAAAGTGCATCAGTCAAGCCATTCAGAATATAATTCTTGCACAAGAAGTAAGAATACTTCCATGCTTCAACAGCAAGCAAATCTGAGCATATGCTTCATCCTCTCTAACAATAGGAGGATCCTCTTTCAAGAATCTCGCAAGATTAAGTGTTGTCAAATAGAACAACATCTTTTGTTGCCAAGTCTTGAAATTCAGGCCACTGAATTTCTTAGGTTTCTCATTGTGGTTCACAAGAACTGAAACTAACAAAGGCTGCGTCGAGGTCGAGGCATGAACCCTTGGAGACGACATCGGTGTCTCAGAAGTGCTCCCTGTTGGAACATTCTCAGTTGGAACAACATTTATGTTATCAGTCATTTCTGAAAATACCAGAATCCAAGTTTTAGAATTTATACCCAAGATAAATTCACTTTTTTTTAATATTATATACGTTAACCAATAATATATATAAATAAACAAAAAAAAATTAAACAGTAAAATCAAAGCAGAAGTCAAAAAATTTCCTTCCAAATCTAATGAACCTGTTTTTCGTCAAACGAAAGCTCGAATCTATTTTAAGATTGTTAGAAATATATATAGAGATAAATAACAAACCTGTGCAATATAAAGTAAACAAAAACAGTAGAAGGATTATTATTATCAAATTAGGAATGAAACATTACAATAGAATTCTCAACCTTCAAACCGAATTGGAACAAAATGATAGTCGAGGCACGTGTAGCTCATGCTTTCCTTAAAATAGATTCGTCCCCTCTAGTTGTGCATGAGGATTTGATGGATGTCTATCTCCCAGGATACAACGACAACAGACAATGGTCTATGCACACTCAAACACCGCCTCTGGCAAACATGAACAGCGTCTTCCTCTATCACCAAAAATGACTACTCGCCAAAACTGACTCAAAAGAAAGACTCGAGAAGAAGAGAACAAAAACTCAAAAACAAGAGAAAAGAAAACTATGTGTTATTTTTGTGTGCAAATTTTTTTTTTGGTGTGTCTAGATGTAAAGAAAGTCCCTAGTACTTATACAGGTCAGGGGATATCAAACTTCTATACCTAACCGATGTGGGACTTTCTTAGTACTTATACATGTTAGGGGATGTCAATTTTTAATGCCTAACCGATGTGGGACTCCACATTTAGGCCTTTTTTCCAACAAATTCAAATGTCAATGGGTGCACTTTGAGCATCAATTTCTCATTCACCTGATTACCATTTTGAGCATATAAATATATGATTTTGATCTTCTTGCGACGGAGAATGCAAATCTGCCAAGGCCCATCACTTTTATAAAGTAGGTCTCACTCAAAATTATGCCTCAAAATGGCTCCTCAAAATAGTTATTAACCATTTTTTCTAACACCGAACACCACCTCTGAAGTTTTTGCATGACCCATTTATATTCCGCTGCGCTACCTTTGTACATTCTTTAGTCAATATTTTAAGGTTTAAAAGTATCACACTTTATCTTTGCAACATAAAAGCGCTACACGCCACGTGGACATCACAATATGAAACTCAAAAGATTGGGCAATGTTGATGGTTGAAATTTGCCAACCTCGAGATAGTAAATGCAAACAGATTAAAGAAAGTGACCTTAATCGGCTTGAAGACTGATAAATGGCACGAAAAATTCATTGTGATTCGGCTCAAAGTAGCTTGTGTATGTGTGTGTGTGTGCGTGTTTTTTTTTTTCCATTAGTTCCTTTGGAAATAGATTATACACTCAAAATCTCACTTCAACGCTTTCGGTACAAGTTGGCCTAGTAACGGTTCTAGATATAAGATTGTGGTTCCTTTCTCTTCAACACTTCCATCTCTATTTATATAGCTTTCAGCAATTGAAACGATAACTGCCTCCTCACGTTCCCCATTTCTGATGACAAAGGTATCTTCTTCTTCTCATGAGAATGTAACTGTCCTCCCAATTCAAAGAGTATCAACTACTAAATTGAATAACAGATATATGGTTTTATATGCAAAAAAAAGACTATTACAAGATAATAGTGTAAACACATAATCTGCAATCTATGAAACAAAGATCGATCGACACTTTGCTCTTGGTTTGATTATAATAGGTATCTACTTCTATTTGAAAGATGGCTTTTCTTAGCTATAGAAGCGATGTCTTCAAGATATAAAGATGGCCATATACCTAGTGATAGATATATATTAAAGTATTTAATATAATGTGTGATTGATTTTATTAATAGTTTTATTTAACTAAAGCAATTCACTCTGGTAATCATTTATGTAATGATCTCAATCCTAAAGTAGATACATCACTCCATGTTTATAACTTGTGTCTTTTCATATGCTAAAAGACCAAATTTTGATGATCGAAAGTTCTTATGCCAGGATGTTGGAGGCATGATGCAACAACAATTAGGCCATTTAGGAACAAAGCCTATCGTTGTCACTAATGACATTTTGGTGACGACATGTCATCACTAATCCGTTGCCATTATAAATCTGTCGCTAAAATATTTTTAGCATTTGTAGTGTGTCATCATGATTTATAGATCACGGATACAGGTTGTATCAACTACTTTTAGCAATGACATTCTTGAAATCATTGTCACTAATTATTCAAAATTTTTGAAATTTGGGGGTGATATATAGGTTTGGTAATAGGATTTTCTAAAATGGTCATCGCGAAAAAAAATTACTTTTGTTTTTAGCGACTATATTGTTAATTACCCTTTTTATTTAATTGTTTATATTTTAGAAATTGATAATATATACCATAAAAGATTTAGTTGATTAATTAAATAAATGATTCATATTATTTATTTATTTATTGAATTAAATATTAAATTAATTTAGGACATACATAATTAAATTTAAATTAATAAAATCCAATTAATTCAAGTATCAAAATACAAGTAAAACACATAATATATAAAGCACGTAGCATACTAAAAATTAAATACAAAATAATATCATAAAATTTAAATAATGTCTAGCCTAATCTCCTGAGCTTTTTATATATTCATTTTTTTCTTTTTCTCCAACCTTAGCAAGAGGCACAATACTTGACGGTTGTAGAGGGACATTAAAATTAACTCATGAACTCAATTTTGCTACAATAGCATCGGTCTGTATGTTGTACACTTGGGTTAGTCGTTGTCGAACATCAATATGGCTTTGTGTGTGCCTATTTTTATGTTATGATATAGTAGTGGAAGCACTATAAATGATTTGTCTATGACTAAGTGTAGAATCCATTCTCTTACATACCCCTCTACAGGGCCCACCACTACTAGAAATTGTAGAATACATGACGATCAATTAACGATGGTTTCTTAAAAATCGTTGTGTTAAGCAAGGGAAAACACATGGAGAGTATGCGTGAAACATGAAAACAATCGTGGTAGTAGATGCAAGATTCCACACTGGTTTTTACACAAAAAAAGTCATGATAGGAGATATATTACACAATGGTTTTTACTGCAAACTATCGTGAAAGATAGCTAACGAAAATTTAAAAGCCCTCCCACCACAATCAACAAAATTTTAAAAGCCGACTCTTGCTCTCTCTCTCTTTCTTATTCTAATTAACACTCAAACTCAATCTTTTCTCCCTAAACCTAGTCCTACCTCTCTCTAAGCCTCAAACCCTCTGTCTCTCTTTCTAACACAACCATCACCATTGTCGTCTTTGCCTTGGTCCAACATGTTGCCATTATCCCCAAGGCCTCTCTTTGAGCTCATTGTCTCCATGATCCCACCATTGCCTGCCTCCAACCACAGTTTGGTAACATTTTTTTTTTCTTCTTTTTTGTTTAGGCTTTTTTAATTTTTAGTTATATAGTTTTAGTACTAATTATTTTTGGTTTGTATAAATTAATCAGTTTTAGTTTTGTAGCTCTAATTATGCTTTTAGATTTAATTACTTTTCATGCATTTGTGTATGTATTTGTATATGTAATGTCCACCATATGTTTGATGAACTCTCCAAGTGTTTTGCTCTTCAAGCTCATCGCCACGACCCTGCCATCACCATCAGCCCCATTGTTGCCCGCCTTCGATTGCCATTTGGTAACATTCCATTTTGTTTTTTTTTTGTTGTTTAGTTTTTTTTTTAATTTTTAGTTATATAGTTTTAGTTTTAATTATTTATGGTTTGTGTGGCTTAATTAGTTTTAGTTTTTTAATTTTAATTTAGTTTTAGTTTCAATTACTTTTTATGTATTTCTATTTGTATTTGTGTATGTGATGCCTACTATATATTTGATGAAAATCCTCTATAACCATCATAGCAATTGTTTGTTTCTTTTTGTTGCTCAAAACTCACAAGCAATTATTGAAGGTTTGTGTGAATTAATTATTTTTAGTTACATAGTTTGTTAACTTAGATTTATTGTTGGTATACATGATTCTGTAGATATAGGTCATGTAAGATGGGGCTAAAAGTAGACCATTTTAGCCCCACCCCACACTTGAACCCATGCCAAGCCTTAGAAACCCCATTAGTCTAAACTTATCTCTCTCTCTTTCACTCTTAAACCCCATGGTCATCGACCTAGCCCCCCATGACCCTGTCATTGTTGACCCTGCCCCCACGACGTTGCTGTCGTTGACCCAACCCCCACGACCCTGCCGCCATTGACCCAACTCCCCACGACCCCACTTTGTCCTTTGTCTCTCTGTCTCACACTTATTAGATGCCATTGTTCTTCTTCCCTTCACGACATAACCACCATTCGCAACCATCCCCCAATGATCCACTGCCGCTGTTGGAACATCACCCATGACCCCACCACTGTTGTTTGTCTCTGTGTGGTAACTCTCGCATAGTTTTTGTTGTATTGTTTTTTTTCTTAATTTTAGTTATGCAAAAGGGTGACAATTTTGATGTTGTTTCATTTTAGTTTTAGCATTGTTAGTATATGTGTTTGTGTGAATTGTGACTTAGTTTTAGCATTGTTAGTTTATGTGTGCGTAATGCCGATCATATGTTTGCTGAAAAGCCTCTATAACCATCATAACAATTATTTATGTTTTTTGTTGCTCAAAACTCACTAGCAATTATTTAGTGTTTGTGTGAATAAATTATTTTTAGTTATAGAGTTTTGTTAATTAGTTTTATAACTTAGCCTTGTTAGTTTTATTTTTTGCTATTTTTGGTATTATTTTTGTGTTATTTAGGTTTAGTTTTAGTTTAAAAATTTATTCTATCAATTTGTATAGTTAATTGGTTTTTGGTCGTTAATTAGTTTTTGTTATTTAACATTTAGTTTGTGGTTAGAATTATTGTTGTTGTACGTTAGTTATGCTAACATTTATTACTTAGTTAATGTTTGTGTATGTCTTTGTGTGAATTACTTACTATATGTGTTTGTGTGAATTATATAGCATTGTTAGTATATATCTGTGTGTATAAGTTTGTTGTTAATTTGTTTGTGTATTTTGGTTTTGTTTTGTAATGAATTATTATTTGGAATTTATTGGTTTTGTCAAAAATTGATTGGATTTTTTTGGTTTATATGTTTGGTTTTGGATGAGAATTTGGTTTAGAATAGGTAAAAATCCCACATGGGAGCTGTGAGGAGTATATGACCAATGAGTAGTATGAGGAGCATATGACATCTTCCTCCCAACATAGAAAGGAAAAACAAGTGAGCAAGCCCCAAAGAAAAACAAATTCGATCCCATAGTTAATTTTGAGCAAAGAGCTAATTTAATGAAAAGAGTCCATAGGTCGAGGAAGAGAGGACTAAGAATACAAGTTATCTTTGACGAACAAGGCCGACCAGAAGGCACACCTAAAGATGAACTAAGCAGTTGGATTGGAGTTCTTATTCAAGAGTCCATTGCAATATGGATACGTGATTAGAGAACTAAAGAGTTTAACCAAGAAAAAGATGTTATCTTGAGAGATATCTATACAAGTTTCATCGTGGAGGATTGATATAAAAAAAAATGTTTTGAAGCTTTGTGTTGAACTAGCAAAGGGCTTTAGATCTGACCTCTGCATCACTTTTGCAAAGCCCAACCTTTTCATACTAGATGACGATGATGATAAATTGAAGCAGTCTCCTATGGTAGTACATTACCACTCTTCTATATCCAAGGAAGATTAGATAAAATTTGGTACGTACCAATGTTCTTGAGAATTCCAACTACTATAGGCACATGCAAGAGATATGAGAGCAAAAAATAAATATGGCTTTAGAGTAGGCCAAAATAGATATAGAGTGCTTGAGCAAAAATTGGTACTTTGAGGTCTTAGTCCTATTACATATCTCAACATTAATGTTTTACTAATCTAGCAAGATACATGTTGCCAAGATTGGTGTGTGACCACCACAGGGGGAGTTGTGGATGAAATCGCATCAACATCCTGATAGACAATGGAAAGATCCATCATATGCAGAGATTGATCAATTGATAGTAAGTTTATTGAACTCAAATTCTTAATTTATAGTTTTATAATTTTTGAAACATATTAAGAACAACTTGATTTGTTATTATTTTAGAAGATGAATATGTAGAGCAACAAACTCAAGGGATCTTCGAGTTCGTTGGTAACAATGACATACTGACGAAGGCATTAGGAAAATACGAACATTCAGGATTTGTTCGCGGTCAATCTAAATATGTCAAGTAGTTTAATACTTCAACCTCCGGTCAACTTTGAAATTTAATTTCCAAATGTCGAATCTACAATAGGAATTTGTAGTACTAGGGGGTCTTGTGAACACTTTAGTTATACAAGGAGGTGTTAAATTGATAGATGAGACTGTTTCACAACCACTACTATAGACTATGGATTCCACGACGGTTTAAAACCGTCGTGGAAAAATTTCACCATAGTTAAAAGACCATCGCGAAAACTTCAGTCGTGGTATAAAATATAGTTCTCACGATGGTTTTTTATCGTTGTGGAATAGAAAAATTGGCACAAAGAGACATCATGGGTGTGCATCTTCCACGATGGTTTTGAACACAACAACGAGCAATGGAATATCGAGCTCATGATGCCCCAACTGGATCTCTTAGAAGAGAAGAGGGATGCCGCTCTCATCTACACTGCTGTTGGGAATCAGGCTTTCGCTGGATAATAAATCAAGCTGGTGGAGTTGAGAAGTTTCAAAGTTGGTGACCTAGTTTTGAAGAAGGTGATCGTTAAACAACCTGACTTGATTCTTTTGGACCTAAATAGGACGGCCCATTCAAGCTATTGGGTATCATTTGACTGGGCAAATACAAAATTTCTAACATGGAAGGGAATGTGCTTGTTCACCCATGGAATGCGAGCACTTAAAGAAGTTCTATTGGTGACAAGAGCCAGAACATCTTTTTTGATCTCTAGCCATAGCATTCTTTTCGTAACCAAAGACCTATCAAACGGAGCAAAGAAATGTACAAAAAATAATGAAAATACAAATTCAAAGAATCTCTCTGAGTAATTTAAATCTTGAAAAAGGCCACAACTCTTGAAAAAGGGGGTCATTTAACTCCCCAACTGGGGGGCTGGTCGACATACATCTGACACAAGTGGACTTGAAACATTCACCTACTAGTCCAATGCACTACGAACTACCTGACCAATAGTCACTCCGAATTGTGATGACCCTAGGGAATGCACCTCCTGACCATAAATAGACTTGTAAAATTCTTAAAAGACTCAATAAGTCTTGGGGACCACTAGGGCACTATGCGCCACAATAGTAAGCGCAAACTCGAACAAGCCGAATAAGCTGTCCCAAGAAAGAAGTGCTTGAGCTGGACAAGCAAAATCATGCTTGGCCTAGACAACTAGGCATGCTCCTATTCGACTAAAAAAAATAAAAATTAAAATATAATTTGAGAAGCTCTAAATTGGGAAAAAATTAAAAAATAAAAAATTAAAATTTCATTAAAAGTTTGGGGGAGGTATAGGTAACCGAGCACCTCCTGAACCTGGGCACAAAACAAAAGATAAAAATACAAAATACAAAAGAAGAAAAAGGGGGAAAAGTCAGAGCTCCATCAAGGCTGGGCTTTGTCCTTAGCATCATCAATGTCTAGATCGACAACCGTGTCCTGTTCAGCTAGTATTGGGGTCTTCTCATCCCTCACCTCATCATCCCCTGCCTTAGGGTCTACGATCAAGGACCAATCCATAGCGGTAGCCTTGGGATGCTTCTCTAACAAATGTTCCTGCAAGCCCTTCATCTAGAGGTAGTATTGATCAGTCAACTCATCAAACTCCTTGAACTCCTCCACTGCTTGGCTTAGTCTCCCAAGCAGCTCTTCATGTAAGAATCGGTCATGATCCTCTTGAGCTGCCTAAACCTTCTTCTACTCCTCAAAAAGGGTGGCCTGAGCCTGCTTCACCTCCTTCCGGGCCTTATGGGCCTCCTCTTGTGCCCGAACAACATTGACCTCTAACCCTGTCTTTACCCAAGCAAATTTAGCTGCCTTTTCCTCAAACATTTTCTCCTTCTCCTCGGGGACCTTCTTGGCTTTCTACCACTTGATGTTTATCTAATGCTTAGCCCTGAGGTCGATGAGCTTCAGAGGTGCGCTTGGCCTATAGAAAGACAAAGTTAGCAAAAGAAAATAAAAATGCAAGTATTGAAAAGCTCGAGATTTTAGACCAAACCTACTTGGATGATCTGTTAGAAGGCTATGTCGTAACAGTCCTGGAAGGACTAGTTCCTAGTCAAGAGGAAGAAGTCTTCACCGGGCATGGCCTTCCTAAGAAACTTGAACATTTAAGGGCGCATCAGACAGCGCCTTCTCGATGGGTTAGGTGGAGGTGGAACAACTGTAGGAGGTGGAGTGATGCCACCTCGTCTCGTGCAGCCCCCTTGTCTTGTTAGCGGCAGAGGTGGGATGCTTGGTGGGTCGGTTGTAGAGAGGCTACTGGGCCTTTTCAGTCCTCTTTCTCTTACACCCCGCAAGTTACTTCCACCTCTACTTCTCTTGCCAAGACAGCTCTCTAGAAGACATATCTATAAAACAAGGAAAAATACAAGTGAAATTGAGCTTAGTAAACTAAAAAAAAAAAAAAACAGGTGGTCAAACCTCTGATCCAAAGCTAGCCTAGTGGGTAAAGAAGACTGATCATGTCCCCGAGCTCTTTGTTAGCTACAGGTGGCCCCAAACTAAGGTAACCACCAAAAGAGTCCTCAGAACTAGATGATGATGGCTCCCCCACTAGCCGCCTGGCTTGGTAGGCGCTTGTCCCTAGGACATCGATAGCGTGTTGCCTTATAACTATCACTTGCTCGGCCAAACGAGCAAGGGAAATGTCATCTTGGTGGTAGTTACTCAAGCTAGACCCATGAACTAGCCATAAGGGGCCAAATTGGTCTTCCACTGCAAAAAGCCTGCTATCGAGTAGCCTCAAGCTTGGTGTATAATTCTTCCACAGCTAGAAAGGAGCCTGCTCGAGGCCCATGGCTTCTTTAACCACATGTGTCCCTACTCAAACCTCTTAGGGATGACTTGATCAGTGGGCACAACTATACTGATCCGAGAAATCCAATTCCCCCAATATAGCACCATTTAAATTTCCACAATTTGCCTAAGTCAGAGTTGCCGAGGATGAAATCCTATTGAAGTAAAACCACCCAATTTGTTGGGGAAGCCTTTTCATCTTGAATACCTATTTGAAGGCTTCCCATGGCATCTAGGTCATAAAGAAGTACCTCCACAGGATATACTACTGGTCAAGGATCTATAATAGTTTGGATTGAGTTGAGCAAGACACACGTTCAGGTCATTCAATGCCCTATAGAGGAAGGGATGGAAAGGAAGGCAAAGTCCTACTCGGAAGAACTCTGTATATAGAGTGATGTACCTCTCTAGTGGGTCCACAGGTGATTCCCCCTCCTTGGGTAGCACAAGGACGACATCGTCGGGAATATGATATTCTCGATGCAGAGTTTCAAAGTGGCTTGGTGTCATTCCTAAAGTATATCCTATCACAAATGTTTGCTTGGGATGATGTGTCCTATAGGCGACTACTCCTCAGACCCTGGTTGCCATGGCGAGCCTCTTTGCCTCTCTTTCCTTATCCTTGGCCTCATCATTTTGAGTTGGTTTATCTTCAACAGTGGCTGGATTAATGGTTATTTCTCCCATTATAGAAGCTAGCAGTCTTAGCACCCATACCTGATATGCTCAACACATCAGCGGCTACCAGTAAGCGGGCGTGCTCCTGGGTAGTAACTAGAGAAGTACCGACGATAGCCACCCCTATGTAAGGATCTTGTCTCCTGCACAACCTACTAGGACACCTCCTTTCAAGCATGTCAAGGAACTCTCTTTTCGAGACAGTTCCTTCTCCTAAACTAAGAATTTTGGCCAACCAAGCTGCTCTATCAGACCCGACCAATGTCTCCATAATTTCTACCTCCTCAAACCTTTCTTAGTCAGTCTTGGTATTCTCATCCGACTAGGCTACAACCAAGTCATTCTTGGAATGACTCAAGTTACTCATGATTGCATCTTATATTTGGGAAGTACCTGCTCAGGTAAAAGTTGTTTGGTCTATGAAACAGCAATTCCTACTCGGTAGTTAAACTCAGAAGGTCAGAAATTCAGGCACCAAGTACTTTAGAATGACAAGAATCAGCCCATATTTATCACAAAATCTTGGGCGAGGAATTCAAAGAGGCACAATGATTGCGCCTGTTAGGGAAATAGCTAATCGTGTGCTAACATATGTCCTGTTGAGCTTGACCACTTGTCCCTTCAAATTCCATCACCTCTAGGCCAAGTCCAAAAACCAATAGAGCACTGACTAATTGCACTAGGGGGCTACTATTAGGGATATACTTGATGCCTTTCCTAAGGACCACCTCCACGACTGCTCTGCCATAGTACTCTAGAAGGTCATTTAGAGAAAAATCTGCAGCTGCCATGTGCTTAGTTTTCTTGAGGTGCACCTTGGAGCCCCCGCTGGTTGTGACATAGGGCATCGCCTCTTAGGGAAAAATGTATGCTCAGGTCAAACTATCAAAGCCTACACTCAGGCAACAACTCACCATAGAAGGTCGACATATGGTCTCATTCCAATCCTTAGATAACGACCAAACCCCCAGCAGAGATCATGACACTTGTCACTTGTCATTTGACAAGACTTGATGTGGCACATGGATCACGGGTCAAACCCACCTAAGATTCGGTTCAAGTGGTGGCCTATAAATTGGGTGCATTTACTACAGCATAAGGTACATGCTCTTTCCACCTATTTTTGCTCCCAAACTCTGTTGAACAGTTACCTAACTTGAGCATCAGAAAGCCTTTGGCCAACACCACACTGGTGCCCTTCTTGATCTCCAAGGCTTCCCTCTTCTTATGTAGGTTTACTTGAGGAGGTCAAGACGAGCAGAAGGAGCCATCCAACCACCGTGTGCAGCCGAACGTGGTGTTGATATACAGCAACCAAAGCTAGGCATCAACAATCATACTTGTTACCCGCCCAATCAGCATTTGAAAAAGAATGGAACACCAAAGAGGAGCTACAATAAAGAAGTATGCCATGATCAAGAGTCCTATAGAGGTAGTGCAACAGTCGCTTGATGGCATTCTAGTGGTCACTGTTAGGGTGATGCATAAACTATGACAGTTTATTCACTTTATAGGCAATATTAGGCCAAGTGAGTGACAAATACTGCAAACTGCCAACAATGGTCTATTACTTAGAAGGATCAATAAGGGCAATACTATAATGAAGAGTAAGCATAGGGATAGTAGCAAGAGGTGTAGTAATAGGCTTAGCATTTTTCATATAGTATGAGAAAAAAGATCAATAATATACCGTCCTTGAGTAGAATTAAGCCCTTAGCATGTGGAAGAGCCTTTACACTAAGAAAATATGTCAAGGACCAAAGATCCTTGAGAAAAAATGTTAGGCTGAGAAAAGTAATGAATTTCTATGGATGGCCCTATCATCATTGCCTATTACAATAATAGCATGAGCATAGACAAGAAGATAGATGAAGATACTACTTGTGTTGATGATGAAAAGAGAGGTGTCAGTGTAATGTCTCAACCCCCCATAGGGCCCACCTTATAGGACTGCCAACATAGTCGGGTCATATACTTGTTACTCATACGTACTATACCCTATGGATACCTAGTGGCCCTCAAGGGTTTCTTCACATCCCTCAACCCTTGAACTCAAGACCTCCTTACTTATAAGATTCTTAAGTAAAGTGTTAGTAGACCTTGGAGTCATTTGGCATTGTATTGGAGGTTTTAGGGGGTGCCACAACACTAGTATTAGGAAGTCACGGTGCTCTACTCTAGGGTTGCTATTTGGAGGTTAAGATTTGGAGGGCATTACTATGCTAAATGGCAAGGGTTGTGGTGCTAGCTCGATTAGAAGTTCCAAAAGTTACCCAAAAAAAATTAGAGATGAGGAGGAAAGCATCGGATTCACACATAGGGTGTTCGTTGATGCTAAGGTAGTAGAGGTGGGACTTGCAGATGATGTATCAATGGTAGGAGAAGAAAATACACTACAAGCCATTATGAGAGAGTGTTAGATTAAGAATGGTCCACATAAGGATTGAAGGAGCAAAAAGGAAAATTTTACTTAAAAAACTTGACATGATGAGATGTATACACTCTAGAGGAAGTAGGTTCAAGACATAGCTAGGCATTTTGGGTTAAAAAGTATCCCAGGAAACGCACAGAGATGAACAAGGAGTGAGAAGGGTACGAATGTAGCCATGGATAACAAAGACATCCAAAGATATGAAGCTTGAAATAATTAGTTGGAGATTGAAATGTTATGATATGGAGAAGAGAGACGAGGCATTGGACTGGGCATGTGATTAATGCGATAGACAGTAGCGAAGAACTTGTAAAACCAATTAGACAAAGGAATTAAAGCATAAGTGGGGAGAGAAAGACAAGTTTGAACAATATGACAACGATGACGCTTGGAGTACCCATTATGTTCCGGTATGTAAGGTAGAGACGTGAGATGAAAAATGCCATGAGTAGCAAGAAAGGAAGAGAGTGCACAACACCTACCCCCTCTCCCAATTATCAGAGTATAGTGTTATAATTTTCTAATTGAAGAAGTTTTCAATGAATGCTTTAAATCAGATGAAGACATTAGATACATGATATTTTAATTGAAGTATGCAAAACCATATATATTTTATGAAATAGTTGACAAAGATAACATAATATTTATAATCATCAATAGAAGAAATAAGGAAGTTCTACACATCAGAGAAAATAATTTTAAGAGGGAAAAAGGAGATAAGAGTAGAAATTGAGAGAGATAATTTGTGGCTTTTATCACAGTAGTAGGCAATACAATTAAAATTTGAGGACAAAGGACTCAATAGTTGTAACATAAAGTTGCAGACAATATGCCTAACAACTGAAGACAACGGTAACCTAAGCTATGATGCTACTCGAACGAAGTGGTCTTGACACTTGTGAAAGCAACTAACAGAGAAGACTTCATAGGAGAATTTGGCAATTCATACACACCATCCTTAGACCACCTTGCAAAAGAATTTTTCCCGCATATAGATCATTCACATGAAAAGAAGTGGGTAAGAGTTCAATAGAAGTATTATTAGAATTACAAAATTAAAATATAGAAATAAGATTCTTTTTCGTAGAAGGAATACAAAGAACATTGTCTAAAGAGAAGGTTTTAGTGGGTTTAGAGAGGGATATAGAACCGGTATGGATGATAAAAAGACCCTTGTCATCGCTAGTCACACTATCTTGAAGACCATCATAAGAAATTTGAAGACAGAGATTGCTCAATTAGGTAGTGACATGATGCAATGCTCCACTATTAAGAAGCCAAAGTGGTTCGCAAGTTATGGCAGTGTTGGCAACATTTGCACGAGGATGCCATTATGTAGGTGCATGTGGCTTCCATGAAGTAGAGGGGTGAGTTTTCAAAGCTAAATTTGGAGTCAACGGTAATAAACGAAAAAAATGGCATTATTGAATAATGTGCATTTGTTCATAGCACCCTTAACAATGACCCAAAAAAGGTCTAGGTGAGGGACGACCACCCCTTTTTAGGCATGGCCAGTGCAAGAAAGTGTTATGGGCTAGGCTAGACCAAGTTGAGTTAGCTATGGGTAGTACTGGAGTTATGGTTGGTTGAGATACGCGGAGAACGGACTCTTTGTTGATTCGTTTCTCATGAAGCTCGTCAAAGGAGATAGTTGTGTCTCGATCGTTGATCACATTAACAATGGGTTGATAATCTTTATTGAGACCATCAAGAATTTCCTCAATAAGATTTTCTTTGTCCATAGGCTTGCCAAAGGCGCAAGCTCGTCGCACGACTTTTAATGAATTATATATACTTTGATATTGTCTAAGAGCCCTTATTAACATGCTTTATTTTTTCCCTTATTTTTTGATATGACCATAGGAGGGTTGAGTATAAGTATTCACAAAAACATTCCAAGCACCAAAGGAAGTAATATTTTGTGTGATAAGGGGAATGAAAGAGGGGGAGAGGTACCTAACTATTGCACCAAAAATTAATTTATCTTGACAAACCCATGCCTAGTATACCAGATTTAGAGAAGTGACATTATTGACATGACAGTGACTGGAGGAGGATGATGAGACCCATTAATGAATTTTTAAAGATTGTAGCCAATGGGAATAGTTTCCAGTTGAAGTTTCCAAAAGAGATAATTGGTGGGCATCGACGAAGATAGGGGGATTATGCGGCGGCATTGATGGTATAGATGGCAGGACAAAAACAACTAGTGGTGGGTGCTACAGTGGGGAGAGGGTGTCTAGGGACGATGAGGCATAGAGGTGGACTGGGTGTAGCAGTAGCGATGACAAAGTTAAAGCAGGAGCAAAGGTGAACGGCGGCAGCTCAGCAATGGTAGCGAGGAAGTGGTGGCATGATGAAATTACTAGAAGAAAAAAAGAACCCTAGTCTCAAGAAGATGGCTGTGATACCATGTAGAGAATAATAAAGAGTAGAAGATATGGTATAGCCTTCTTATTGAATAAACTAGGTACTTATAAAGTTTACAAAAGCAATCCTAAAAATTGAGTAAGTTTACAATTCAAAAATTGAAAAGAAGGAACTCGATGGTAGGAAACTAACTTGATGATAAGAAGAAAGAAATCTAAATTCTTAATATTTACAAAATTTAAATTAATAAATATAATTTATTTCATATTATCTTTAGGATTGGCACATTGTGTAGTCTATTAATCATATTGAAATCTAGAAAATAAATATAAAATAATTTATATTTAGAAAATTAAATCATTATGACAAATTATTACATTTTTTAAGTATAAACTCTAGAAAGCACTACAATAAATAATACATAAATTTGTTATTTTAAAATGACACCTACAGACACTAGAATCTACGGTCATAATATAAAATGAATGTAATTGGTAGAATGAAATGATGGACCTGAAAATAATGGCCTAAGATCACCTTTATTATCTTCACCGCCATTAGTTAGTTAGGTTATGATGGAAAGTACATGACAAACAACCAATCAATAAACTAAGTGCAAAAAAAAAATAGCAAAACCAAAATTTATAATGGTTCACTCTTAAATGAGCTACGTCTACTTTGAGATGGTCACTATATTGGATCAAAGTTTATAAGATAAATTGAATACAATGTTTCTTGAGTTATTTCTACAAAGTAATGGCAAGTAAAATGGGATAAGGTCCCTACTAAATGGTCCTCTCCCTCTATTTGTAGACGTTAGATAAGGTACTAACATTACCACTCTTTTCCTCTAATCATAGGATTGTTGAGCATGGTAGTGGTGCAAAGTAGTAGACGGTTACAACGTAGTCGCATGCCCATGTTCTTTTAGTAGTGGTAGTCTTTAAGACATGTCCTTAAAGATTGAAGTGAGCTTGAGAAGTCTGAAATTGTTAGCCATCATTATAAATTACTAAACCATAAGTGAGCAACAAGTGGAGAGCAACGAGTAGTGAGTAATGAATGACGAGTGGTGAGTGATGAGCCATCAAGTGAAAAATGATGTCAACTAGTGGTGATCCAACTTGATACAAGTAAAGCTACAAGTGGCGAGCCAACAAGTGACGAGGTAGCAAGTAACAAGCCAATGAGTGATAAGTGGCAAGTAGCAAATGACAAGTGATGAATCGATGAGTGGCAAGTGATGAGGAGTGAGGAGCAAGTGGCTAGTACCCTTTTAAGCTTGTAACAATGACTAACAACTAATGAGTAGCAAAGTGCGGCCAATGACTCACCACTTCTCATGCATGAGAGGTTGTTGGTGAGTAGGCAACTAGGCGACCATCAGGTAGTCAACTAGGTGACCTTCAAACAGTCGACTAGATGACCATCAATGGTGGATGTCAAATAGACAACTAGCTAATTAGTATGGACATATGACTACTTCCAAGTATAGTGATCACCAAACCGTGTGTCATTGTGAGTGGTAGACGAAGTCTGACCCCAACAATTACAAAATAAAGCTATTACATTTTGATTCCATTCTTATAAATAGGTGGTGTAGTGTACTTTTTTACTATAGTTTATGTTTGTTTTTTGAAAAACAAAAATCTTAGCATGTGTTTGGTAGTTTTAACAAAACTAATTAGTTCTAACTAACTATAGTGTAAAGCTCTCAACAACCACAGTAAAAACCAAAAAAATTGATACAATGTAAAGCCTCTCACATGTTCCAATTCTTAAAGTTAAAACTTCAGTTCTAACCAACATGTCAAACGACCTATTAATGATCTTTAAAAAACTTTTTTTTTCCAATTCATAAGTTGATATATAATAAGTGAAAGTGATGGGATATATTTAAGAAAGGGTTATTAACACTAATGCCTCTGAACTTTATGGTCTTCCTCACTTTGCCCCCTAAACTTTAAAAATCACCACTTTACCCTCTGAACTTTCAAAACTCTTCACTTTACCTACACCCATTTAAAAAATCACTATTTTTCCCTTATTTCAAAGCTTCTCATTTTGTCTCGTATTTTCTAATTTTTCATTCAAATAGACATAATTAAACCTATGTGATTTGCACATGAGTCACCGATAAGGGTAGAAATGAGATTTTATCACTCAGATTTTCTGTTATGTTTACATTCTCATTAAAAATTTTTTTACCTACACCCATTTAAGAGAGGAGTTTTGAAGGTTAAGAGGATAAAGTGTTGATTTTCAAAGTTTAGGGGCCAAAGTGAGCGAGATCCTAGAGTTTAGGGACCATTAGTGCTAATAATCTTTTAAGAAAAGGCATAAAACTTTTACGTTCTTAAGCAAGCATTCCTGTACACCTGTCTTGAAGAAAAACTATAAAAATAAAATTTGGGCAACGATGAACCTAATTATGTTTGATCATGCAGTTTACAAGCCTCAACATAAAATCAAATAAAAGAAAAAAAATAGAAGACTTAGAACTCTTCCTCTTCTTCTTTTTTAGGCTCGATTAGGACTCTACTAATTAAGTGCCTTGCAAATACACCACTCTAACCATGCTATAGAGCCAAAATCATTAATAGGGTGTTTAGGAAGTGTAGTTAGAATCAATGATTGGAACAAATTTTGGCTTAAAATACTGTTGCATATGAAAGCTTTACACTATAATAACTTTTTAGTAAGTGACAAATTTTCACTATTTATTGGTTAGAAACAATTAGTTTTGTTGAGGAAATTTGCTACGAACCAAGAAAAATAACAGAGAACGAAAAAAAAAAAGGAAAATCACACCAAGAATTTTATACAAGTTCACTAATTTGGCTACGTCCTATTCTTGCCACCTTAGATTCCACTAATAGTAGAAGTAATTCGTCATAGTGAAATTACTCAATCACTTTTATGTTTCTCTTACGCTCAAAAGATCATTACAAGCCTCACATAGAGGTGTCAAAAGTGCCTTGCTAGGGGCCCATGACGGGCTTGTATTGTACCAAACCTAGCCCCTACTATAAAGGGTCATGCTTAGGCCATGCCTGAAGGAACCTTGGCCCAAGCCCTAGACCTTAAAGGGTCATGCTAGGCCTGGGCTCAAGGACCTATAGGGCCCTATAGAGGCCCACCCTATAATTTTTAATTTTAAAATTTCATTTTTTGTTTATTTTTAAAATAAATTTTAATAAAAAATTAATGTATAAAATCATGAAACTATGAAGTGTAAAGAAATACTTCTAAATATTGTATACAATTTTAAAAAATAGAAATTCTTATTTTTTTAATTTGTGATTTAAGCAAGTTTATATTTAAATTCTTAGTATGTGTATAGACTTGATAAATATGGGAAAGCAAAAATTGCACAAATAACTATTAAGTTTAGTGGTTGACAGACTCTTGTTTCTTCTAAAGATTTGAGGTTTAAACCTCAAAGAGCTCAAAATAGGGGTATTTTCTTGAACACTTAAAGGGCCAAGCTTTAAGGGCCTTTGGCGTGCCTAGGCCGGGCAGAGCCCATTACATGCTTGGACCACCCCAGGCCCTTTACGGGCCAAGGCCATGCTGGTCCTATAGGCTTGGAGGGTCAGGCCTAGCCCTAGCCCATCAAGCATGCCATGCCAACCTAGCCCGCTATAGTGTAGGGTGTAGCGGGCTGGGTTGGGCTGGGCTGTGCCTTGCACTATTGTAAATGGCCCAGCCCATTTGACACCTCTAGCCTTACACTCTCAATTTTCTCTCAAAAAATTCGTCTACCTAAGTCTCCATAACATTAGGTATTTATAGTGTACAAGAAATGAGGGGAAAAACCCTCAAAAAGCCGACTCAAAATTCGCATCAGCACACTGACGCTAAGGCACTGCCTTCCTGTGCCACTTCAAATTGCACCATGCCTTTGCATGCTAGCGATGTGGCTCCCTTTTTTGGTGTTGCGGCTCTGCGACTAGATTTTGAAAGCATCACGCTGCCCTGCTTGTTGTCCCTCCTAGCCAGTGCCACGACTGCCCATGGTTGGGGTTACGTCACTTGAAACCTTTTTTTTTTCTTTTTCTCCAATTTGTTTCTTCTTCAAACTTCAATTGATTAGACTCCACATCTTCAACAGGTTTTAATCCATAGCCAAATACCCTTTAATTTTGAATGGCATTTTCTAGTTTTACCATCAAAATCAATCTAATTCAACTGTACTCTAGTTCAATTAACTTTGCGGAGAAATTCTGAAGGCCATGATAGTTCTTTATTGTTTTATGTTTGTTTTTTTTTTCTCCCTGTTGGCCAGAAAGCCTTATCAAAGGCACTGATTAGTCTGTATGCAATCGTTGTACATTTGTTGAAATTATTGTAATCTTTTGTTGACGTATTCAATCTTTTTTTTTTTCTCAGTTTGCATTGAGATGATTAAGGGGACATTATATCAGATATTCATGATGTAGATTGAAAATTAACTTCTATTTATTTAACCTCATTTTTGTGTTTATTACAGTGATGCTTAGAGTGTAACTAACGTTTACTTTGACACCCTTATTTCATATACTCGCGTGTGTCCAAACCATTGAGTCGCCCTTGTGACCGTGACAAGCAAGAGCTTGCATTGTTACACTAAGGTAACCCATAAAGTTACTTTGGTTACTAGTACAAACGGCAGCCTGCCATGTTATTTTCAGTAACTTTTTTAGGAGAATTTTCAAATATAACTTGAAACTTAGTTTTTATAAATACGGCGCATATTTAAGTATGTTACAATTTAAATAAGTATTATTAATGATGACGTACCATAAATTTTAAATACGACATAAATAAATATATTTTTAAAAGTGTTGCATAATATGTAATTTTCTCTCCCTCTTTTTTAAGGCACTATCTACGACCAGAGATGCAGAATAATCTTGTAACCAACGACCAATGGAAGCCATATCCTGTTAAGTTACTATGGATGGTGGTAGCTTGTCAGGTTATAGAGGATGACCTGTGTTGTGTCGTCATTTTTCTTCTTATTATCCTTTGTTTTTGTCGTTACATATTCATTATTACATAATGTGTTGTGTTTCCATTCTTCTTCTTCTTATCGTTTGTTATACCTCGTACCTATGATTTTTTAGTAAGATTAAGTAAGATTAAGTATATAATTGTCACCTCTAGTTTTAACTATTTTTCAATTTATCTTTCTGTTTTTAAAAGCTACAAAGATATCCTTAAAATTTTAAGAACTTACTTCAATTTCATTCCCATGAATAGAAAAATTAGACAAAACAACTTGACTGCCTTTAATAGTTATAATAAATATTTTATATATTAAAAACATAAAAAATTCCAAAACAAAACATCAAATTTCAAAAAAAATCTTAAGTTTTATGACTTTTTAAATTTTAAAATATATTTTTAATTTTTTTTTAAAGAAAAAACATATATTTTATAAACAAATTAAGTTTAGTTAAGAGGTACTTTTATCTTATCTTTATTTTTTTAAGTCAAAAAAGCTACAAAAGATAAAATTGAAACAAGTTTTTCAAATTTAAAAGATATCTTTGTAATTTTAAAAACAGATAGACAACGAAGAAATAATAAAAACTATGAGGTATAGTTACGTCATTAACTCTTTTTTTTAAGTATGAATGTAATTATTCTTCTTTATGCCTTTTGTATATATAAAGATACACGCGTTACTTTATCAATTATATATATATATATATATATATATTCACGTGTCAACATGTTTTGGTCTATATATTTTTTTAATTATAATGTTGGTAGTATCCTAACGAAAGTGGCAAAGAATATATCAAACTTTTACTAGTGCTTTTCATTTCTTACCGTATTTAATACCGAGCAAGAAATGCCATATTTTTAAGGATTTAATTTATTTGAAAAAAAAAATTGATGATCTACATTAGACAATATACGTAGAGTCCGTTTGTTTTGTGTACTTATTGTACTTAATGGACTTAAATTTAAATTTTTGTATCAAGAATTCTTTAGATATGTGTTTGTTTCTCTTAAAATCCGAATCCTTTGAGTATCAAGAATCCAAGTTTTTAGAGTTCTCATCCCCTAAACTTTTAATACTCGGATATCTCTGCTATGATAAAAACTAAAATTCTCTCTTATATTTGAGAAAAAAAATCATAACATCTTTATTTGATATCTAATTATGATGATTTTTTTCATTGTGTTCATAGGGAATAAATTAAGATTTATATTGTATTTTTTTAGGATCATTAACATTGAGATTTTATTAGATTTGTTAATAAATTAAAAACTATTTCTACTATCTCTCCAAACACAAATTCCAATTGTATTCCATACTTAAATTGAAACTTATATACATATCTAAACGTCAATTCAGATAACAATTTAAATCGTTAAATTAAATCCTAATTTAAATCATACTAATTTAAATCAAATCATTAATTTGAATCTATTTACCAAACAAACCTGTAAAATATTCACAACTTACCGCCATATTTTAATTCCACAAAGGCTATATATCTCATCATCTAGTTATTTCGATCTTGGTTTGGGCTTTATGGTTTTGCGTAATTTAGACACATGGCAAAATAAATTTTTTATATTTTACCAGTAGAAAAAATCTGTACTGTTATAAAAACTAGTCTAAATTTTTTAATAAAACAGAAAAACTTTTACAATAGTTACTACGTAATTTTTTTATTCTGAAAACATTTAGAAAAAGGTTGCTGTAAGTTATTGAAAACATTTTAGTGTCTTACCAATACAAAACTTCAAACCATGCTATTGGGCCAATATGATTAATTTGACTTGCATTTTCCTGTGTTACCGTCAAACTCAGTCTACTTCAACTATACTCTATTTCAATAAACTTTGTCGAGAAATTCCCAAGGCCATGATATTTCTTTAATTTCTTTTTATTATTATTTTTCCTTATTGGCCAGATATAGCCTACTAAAGGCGTTTAGACCTGTATGTGATCTTTTTTTATTTGTTGAAACTGTTTGAATATGGTTTGGCATAAATATTAATTTACAACGGAGAAAAAGTAATTGCACCCAAAATGGTGGGGAGAAACGTAAAACAACAAAAATCATTAGAAGCGAGATCAGGGACTAGAACTTTTTAATAAAAACGTGCAAAGTTGGGACTGAAAACGACAGGTTCTGGCCTGAATCGCGCCCGAGCTTGTCCCCAAAGCCTTTCAATACTGCTCATATTTAGTTCTTTGAAAATTGCAACAGAAGGGGAGAGAGAGAGGGAGAGGGAACAAACACCAAATTACGTTTGAAAAAAAGAAGAGAGAGAAAGTGAGATATTGATAAAGGTTCATTGCACGTTGAAGCAAAATAGTCACACGTCAAGCAGTTAACATTTTTTATCAGTTTTGTTATCATTGAGCTGGGGTCGTGAAGTCATATACAGAAGCTGCTGCACAAAGTCATTGCCGCTACCATTAGATGTCAGCTTCGACACAAGCACCTTCCGACCCCTCGAATGGATTTTAATATTGCTACAAATTTTCTTCGGATTAAATTTTGACGAATTTTCTGATTGGGTCAGAAAAAAAATATTCTACTAAAAAGGCAGTTATATAGTCCTTATATGTTTATCAAGTTGTGTTTAGCTATAATATTGCTTTTTACTTTATTATGATTTTCCTGAAATTTGAGCATTACTACTCTAAGATTTGTTTTTCATAGACTTTTACCCATTTCTCCGAATGTTAATATTCGTCTTTTTTTTTGGTAGAACCTTAAATTTTGTTTTTTTTTTTTTAAAAAATAACCAAAGTGTCACCTGTGTTTTATTGACGTTTGCCGCTCTTACTATGCAATGTCAAAGACATCACATGTCAATAAAATCGAATCAAAATAGCCCCTAAATTTTTTTTTTTAATACCAAGATGTTATATACATTTTAAAACATTAATAAAGTAAAATATTAAATAAAAGCAATTTTAAAAAAATTAAAATCTCTCAAGGCAATTGCAGTATTTGTCTAATTGAAATATTTATTTGAATAGCTTTAAAATATTTTTGTTTAATTTTTTATTTAAATCACATCCAAAATAATATTCAACATTGATTAGAAAGAGGAATTTAAGTATTTTAAAAATTTATATCACTTTTTCTTAGGGGACATTTTGAGTCTGATTGTATAAATACATGATGCGTTCTGCACATTTGTATAATAAAAAAGATGAAAATGATATTTAGATAAAATACCATTTTTTGCTTTTCAATATTATAGACTTTCCCTAAGTATGGTGGGACCAGCTCATATAGGCTCTCCGCTATGTATGTAATTTATTATCTTCAGCAAAGTATGATGGAAATCGGCTCATACGTTTAGAACATGTCAAATTTTTACATATCATGCATTTATTCGCAAGGGACTGAGCTACAAATATAGCTCTTGGTTCTAGGAGACGGAGTAAAGCAAATTGGTAGGGCAAGTAAAGAAAAGTACTCGTTTAAGGGAGATGTATCGCCTTCCACTTCTGTCTTCAACCTGCTAAAACCGGCCATTATAACGTACAGTCACGTGTATGGTTCAATGGTGTTCATTAATCAGAACGACCAGCTAGCGAGTTTACAGATTTATCAACAATCAATAGTTCACTGTATATTTTGCAAAACAAATTCATTGTAAATTTCTAATAATATAGCGGGGATCTAAATATTCATCAACACTCAACTAGTATTTTACAGTCTTGACCTTTGGTTATAGTCTGGATTCGAATGTATGAGTTGCATACACCGTTGGTTATATTCTGGGTCATCTCCTTTTTTAGATCTTTCACACTGAACTTTTTCACAAGAGAGTTTTAACCAGGGAAAACACAAATGGGTTGTGTAGCTTATGTAACTATATAAAGCTTTGAACATTTATAATGAAAAATAAAAAACTCTCATATACTGCAATAATTGTAACTGCTTTTCATACATTCTATAAGGGACTCCACCTTCCGCAAAACAAAGGGATGGGCCTCAGCCTTCTATAAGACCTAGCTCACTTACGTATATTTTTTAATATCATAAATATTAATATTTTGTTATATTGTTAATAAATCACAACTTTTTTTTTACTGTCTATCTAAACATAAATTTTAATTTTATACCCTATTTAAATTAACACTTTAAATATACATTCAAGTATAAATACAAATAACAATTTAAATCTTCATTGCTTAAATCAAAATAATCCAAACTAATTTACTAAACAGACCCATAGTAAATGCTCTTTAAACTAAACACCTTTCTTAATCAATCTCTCACATCAAGACAGTAAATCCCTCCATTTTCAAAGGTCAAAAAAAAAAAAAAAAAAGCTGTTTAGCCTAGCGAGTCTGCACTTCTTGAGTATTATTATCTAATGTCATTTAATGATAGTTTTGTTTCTTTCCAGTATTAGTCCTTGAAGGGTTGTTTCACATCATATTATATATAAATAATATGAAGATATCGAATAAATAATTTAAATTTTGTAAATATTAGCAATTTAGACTTTTTTCTTTTTTATATAGTTAGTTTTTTATCATCTAATTTTCTCTTTTTAAAATATTTAAAATATAAACCTACTCAGTTTAAGATTATTCTTGTAAACACTGTAAATATTTAGCTTATTAAATGAAAAGTTATACCATATTTTCTTGTCTCTATTATCATCTCTATAATATCCATAAATGTTGACATAGTATCCAACCATGTTAAATCTTTTTCTTCTATTCTATATTTAATTTTCTATGTGGCACCAAAACAACACTTCTTGAGAGTCTATTCTCTATATTTAGGACAGTATCCTCCCAGGACTGTCAATCTCTCTTCTTTTCTTATTTATTAAAATTCTCTCTCTTTCCCCTCTAATTTGTCATTTTTAGTCTTCCACCCAAAAAAAAAAAAAGAAAAAAAGGCAAAAAAATAAAATAAAGGCAAAAAAAAAGAGAGAAAAGAAGAAGTTTTCTGTACTCTTTTTTTCTTCTCTCTTCTTCTTACCCTCTGATTTCTCTTCTCTCTTTTTGTTGCAAGTTCCTGCTATAGCCGCCCAATAATCACCGCAACATCACACACGCTGCTGCATACAGCCGTCGCCGCATCACACATGTTGCCGCCATATTGCCTTTGCTGCCTAACAGCCGCCGCCGCCTAACTGCCACTGTCGCCATTGCATAACAGCCGCTACCATCACCTCTTCTAAGTCCATCATCACATCTTGTTGTCGCCATCTCAAAAAAAATTTCATTGATAGGTTTCCTCCACTTGCCACCATCCTGGCTTCACTCACTCCCTCTCTTATAACTTAATCTACCACTAAGAAAAAGACTGGACTCTCTTCATAAAGCTCCATCTTGCCGGAGCATAATGAAGATACTAATTAAATAATATTAAATAATTTAAATTGTATAAATACTAAGAATTTAGATTCTCTTTCCCTTTTGTTATCTAATTCGTTTCCCATTATTTAGTTTCCTCTCTTTTTAAATATTTGAATTGTAAACTTACTCAGTTTAGGATTGCTTCTTGTAAACTCTATAAATACTTAGCTTATTAAATGAAAAGCTATGCTATATTTTTCTCTATATAGTATCCGTAAATGTTAGCATATTGCTAAATTACGTTAAATCTTCTTCTTTTTTATATTTTATTTTCTTATTTATTTTTTTAATATATATATTTATATATGTAGAAACAAGAAACGTAACTGCATGTATAATATTTTTTCAATATAACACTACCGATTAGGGGTAAACGGTGGACGGTTTGATAGTTTTTGGGTGGGTGTGGTGCGGTTTTTTTGGATAGCGGGTTGGCGATTAAGCAACCCGCAAACCGCCCACCACATGGCGGGCGGTTTTGGTTTGGTTTTGGGTGGTTGCGGGCGGATGTGGGTGGGTTGAGGCGGTTTAGACCTATGCTATTGCCGAATGTAATTTTTTGGACCTTTTTTTTAGAAAGTGAAGAAAATTTGTAGAAAATATAAGATGATAATACATAAAGCATTCCCAACAAGTTTGATGCTTAAAGACAGTGACCATATTCAAAAGTACAAATTAAGAATCATAATCATTCACTGCAACAAGAAACATCAACTACATATAAAGAGATAAATAAAGTCAAGAGTCCATAAAAATTAAAGCCTATTCACTAGGTTCGAAAATAATAGAATGCTACAAATGAAATGATGAACAAAGTCAAGTGTTCTTTTTCTTTTAAGGCTTTCTCTACTAATTTACTTAATTTGAATTTTGATCGCTTCACAAAATAATAGGAGAATTTCTAATTTCTAATATGTCAAGAGGTAGCTGAGCCCATGCTTGAAGTGTTGGATTGTTCAATCATCTCTAAAATAAGAACAGAATCAAATAAATGATAAGTTTTTTTAAAAAAATATATAGGCGGACGGGTGCGGGTTGAACCCGCCCTCAAAAACTTAAAACCAAACCCGCCCACTGAATATATTGGTGGGCGGGTTCAACCCGCCCACCAGTGGGTTGCTAACGTAAACCCGTTTTTTTGAAGATGGGCGGGCGCGGGCGCGGACGGTTGGCGGGTGCGGGGCGGTTTTTGTACAGCCCTACTACCGATATAAAAGATATGAAAAAATTCATTTACCTCTCTCTACAACGGTCGTATTACATGAACAAGTATTATGTTTTGTTTTTCATTTCTATATATTACACATGACTTCAGCCTTTTGAAAGGTGAAAATTATATATGTATACCAAAGTTGGATTAGGATAAGGCAATTAATATCCCTTGAATTACGATCAATCAATTATTTTACTGCCTAAACTTCTACAAGATATTATGATAGTTATCTATTACGGGTACTAACTAGACAACATATTAATTTTAATATTCTAACGTTTTATTCCATTTGAAAATTTGAAATTTATAATGTGTGTCAAAGTTGTTCATTAAGAATTTAGTGCTATAAACTCTATACAAATTCTTTTTCTTTCCTTTTCTTATTTCTCTACGGCAAAGTAAGCACGATTTATTTATTTGCTATTATTGGCTGATCTTGATTAGTGTATTTTTCAATATCTTGTTGGTTGTGGGGAGGCAATACTTCTCAAATAGTGTAACGCCCTGAATTTATTTAATGATATTGTGATGTGAAATGATAAATTAGTGTACCATAACTAATGTTTCAAAATTAATTTGATCATTTGGTTAAATTTTGAATTTTAGGTTGTTTTGTTAATTTGATGAATTCTAATAATTCCTTATTATTTTAAAATGTTATTTTGAGTTTTTAAAACAAAACAGTTTGTTAAACGTTAAAAATATTCCGTTTTACAGAACCGTAGGCGGCACATAGTTTTCACACAGTAAAACCGCCTACCATTTCTCTCTATTTATTCTCTCTCCTCTCCCTCTCTTTGGCTCACTCTCTCTCTCTCTCTCTCTCACACCCATGAGTCTCTCTCACTCTCTCCCTCTCGGTCTCTCTCTTCTCTCTCAATTTTTCCTCAAAGTTTTGAATCAAATCAAGCTCAAGCTTCAAGTTTTGGTGGATTGTAGGCTCGAGAGCTCGATTGAATGACCAAAAACGTGGATTGAAGCTTGAATTCAAGGTTAGTTTTGAAATTTCTAAACTTTTTCAAAATTTTCAATTTTCGTGCATCTTTTAAATCTAAGTTTGTTTGAGCTTAGAAAACCCTTGATTTAAGTTAAAGGAACTTAGAACACCTAGAATCTAAGCTTTGTTTGAAGAAAAACTGATTCGATTCAAGATTTTTCATTTTTCCTCATTTTCTCCCATTTTTGGATTTTTGGGATTTTTGTGTTTAAATCTTGTTTAAATGAGTTCAAAAGTGTTCTATTATGTTTTTCTATCATCTATGATTGTTTTCTATGTCTAGGATTTGAGAAAAACAGGTTAAAATTAAGATTTGGATTTTGGGAGAACCAAAACCCGTAGCTGGAAATTCTAGGTTTTTCCAGTTCAGCAGGCCAAACTTCGTGTTCGGCAGGCCGGATTCATCCGTTCGGCAGGCCGAACCTAGAAAATGTCCAGCCGACCGGACTTGATTTTCAGCAGGCCGAACTGCACAATTCGGCCAGCCGAAGCAGGGTGTCCGGCAGGCCGACAGGGCATGGAAAAATTTTGTGATTTTTCACTCGTTTTCACTGTTTTGAACCCTGATTGAAATTTTAACTTTATAAAGTAATTATATAGTTACAAACGACACACTAGGACATCATGAAATGATTTAGTAACATAGAATGTCTCAAACTAGATATTGATCGACTTAGTGTGTATCTAGGGTCGTTCGTGGTTTCGCGGAGCTAACGTATAGCGGACTAGGATTACAGTGTCGGGCATCGGCACGAGTATCGAGGTAGGACTTCTCTTTTTTCTTTGGCAGCCTAGTTTCATAATGATTTGGCTTTGAAAAGGATTTTTATAAAAATATTTTCAAAAGTTGCTTGAAAATGAGATTTATCGGTTATGTTTCTTTGAACCGTGGTCCAAAATGAACTTCATAATGAATAATAATGAAAGTATCTGGTAAATGGATTCTAAATAATGTTAGAAATAAATATAAGGGCATGATGCCATATCAGAGATCAGGTTGTGTAGCGATTGACCTTGGGGGCAGGTCCCAAAATCCAACTGGGCCACTACGGCGGTGATATTCATGTGGTTTGCCTACGAAAAGAAAATGATGTTTCTGGTCGATCGAATAAACTATTTTTGGTAAGAACGATTTTATTTAAATTTACCTATTCAAGATTTCTTTTAAATAATTCCCTGAATAGTGAGATTTCTCTTTAAATTAAATGATTTATTAAACTATAGTCCTACTGAGCCTTTCGCTCACATTTTATTTGTTTTTCAAATTCCCCCACCCCCCCCCCCCCCCCTCTAGGTGGATTCCCATTTAGGTTCAGAGAGGACTCAATGGACCGAACTCAGGAGCAGTAGAAGGACTTGTAGATTATTTGTATTAATTAAACAAGGCATATAATGTTTTAACTTTCTTTGCGCTTGGACTGTAGTTGTATTATTATATTATCAGTACCATGTGTGTGCATAAGTTGTGGGTCAGTGGGACCCATACTCGCTATATTTATTAACTTATTTATTTTTATCTATTTCTTTTCCCACGCAATGGTCTTTCTAAAACTTTCATATTTTTATATTTAATCTAACCCCTAAACTCTTGATTTTAATTAAATTCTCATTTTAATTAATTCAAATAATCTGTCACGTCACCTCCCGTACCCTGGGGCGTAACAAATAGTCAATAGTATGCCTCTCTAGCTAAGAGAAGTTGTGAATTTTGAATGTAATGTAGCATTTCTGTACTCTCTTTTTTCCCTTTTGTTGAAAGTTGTATATCACTAAATGTTTCGTGACTTTAATGTTTCCAATATTAGAAGGTATCCTTTCGGCACCACCAACAAGCATGCCCAGTTGTCCTTGCTGCCAAAAGTTCTGTAATGATGAATTAATTTCTTATGACATTCTTGCCTATTCGTACGTATGCTATACAAAAGTCTCACGCTCGTCCTTCCAAAGACCTTCAACCATCGATGGGAATAGAAGGAAAAGAAAAATCACAATTATATTTCCCTCTAAAAAAATGAAGAAGATAAATTTAATGTAGTGGCAAAATCAATTCTAATCAAAATTTTTTGTCGCTACATATAAAGCTCTCACATGTTACAATTTTTAATTTTGACCGACCAGACTTCTCAAACACTCGTTTGTAATTAATATCAAGCTAAGATGAAATGGCTGATATATATCAAACTAATGTAATATTTCTATCGTCTTATTTATAGTTGGAATATGAAAGCTTCATTTTTATTCTTATTTTAAATTAGCTAAAAAGAATTTGAAGTCATTTTGTGTGTCTGCATGTAATATCAATTCTGATGGAGGCGGCAAAATGGGTCCTATTCCTTAATCTAACAAATCCGGTCTAAGATCGCTATAAAGGGGGAATTCCACAATTAAATTTGTTTAGGGCTAATGGCCTTTTGTGGAAGTTAATAGGGTGAGAGTCGGTCGATTAGGCTCGAGTCAACTTGCAAAGAGAACAAAATATAAAGTGTAATAAAAATAAATAGATACACATATTTATAGTGGTTCAGCTCCATAAGTCTTGGGTTTTTACTATACAATCAAAAATAGTACAAGGTTCAAGGTAATGGAGAATGGGAGAGAGAGAAGGAGATTTAGAGAGAGAAAGTAGAGGGCCAGAGAGAATGTCCAAAGTACAAAGATGTTTAACTCATGGAATCAATCTCATATTTATAGGAGACAAATTATGACTCCTAATTGTGTGATTCTGGAGTTGATTTTGAGTTTACTTTCCCATTTGTTTGTTTTCTTATTTAGCACGAGGTTGCTTCTTCATCAAAATTGACAAAACTCTTGCCTTTATTTTTAGGTATTGGTTGTTTTGTTCTTTATAAGATCCTAGGATGATCATTTTCTAATTTATTCCACGTAGGACTTGCTAGTCTCTAATTGATTATTAGCTCTAGTCGACTTTCCATTTGTAGCAAATTTGGCTAGTAGACTTTGTCCAGTCGATTCTTTTAGATGATTAGATGACGTGTATATGGTGGAGATTGTTGTGTTCTTTTTACCCCCAATAGTAAGACCCCCAATCCTTAGTCGATGGAAATAGACTATGAGAGTGACATGTCAACTCATAAGCTTACTTGAGTTTTATGGTGCAATTGGTCTTCTTTTAGTGTGCTTTGTGGCATTTCCTTCCCAGTGCAATCAATAGCTATTAGACTTTGGAGACGATGTGCTCATGACTACAAAATAGGTCTTTAGTGATGATGAAAATTCTTTGCAAAAACTAGAAACTCGTCGCAAATACAACTTTTGCTACGATATGTCATTGCAAATAAGTTGTCGCAAGTAGTTAGTCGCAAAAAGTTAAGGGTTGTTTAGTATTTTTTTTAAAATAAGTGAAAATGTTTTGTTTTGGAAAAAAGAATTTTTTTTAGAATTGTACTGCGGGTGTTTTTAAAATTTTTGCCTCGAAAAGTGTACGAAAACATTTTCAAAAAGTTTAAGAACAAAAACAAACGGGGCCTTAGTCACAAAAACTGTTTTTGCAGTGACACATATTGTCGCAAATGTATTAGAGACAATAGTTGTTGTAAAAAATTCACCGCAACTAAGTCACTGGTTGTTTCGTTCAGCTGACATGGAGTCAATTTTTTCCCATGATATTTTCAAAACATATCATCGCAAATTCTTACACACATGCTAATGTGGCAACTGTTTTTTGCAACGATATTTTGGAACTTGTCATTGTTAATTTTTTTATTTTTGCGATGAGTATGTCATCGCAAATATCTTTCTTTTTTTTTCAAATATTTTGTTTTAAATTTATTTTTGTTATGTTTAGTTTGTTGATAATATGAATATTTTGTTAACTTGATAAATATGTTATTTTTGGTATTAATTTATGTTTTGCTAGTGAATTCTTTGAAATTAGTTAGAAATTTATTTGTATAATTTGTTGCTAATTTGATAAATATATTAGTTTTACATTTGTTAGTGTTAGCTTTCTTTTACTATTTATCTAATTGGTCATTTTGTGTTTACTACATTAAGTAAATTTTGATTCAATTTTGTAGCAATGGATAAGAAATTGATGAGTGCTAATAAAACAAGTGATGAATATGAGAAAGAGAATGAGGATTTTGTGGTTTTTGTTAATATTATTGTGAAAGGGAGCATGATTCTTGTCATTGTGTTGATTGTGGAAACATTAGAAGGCAAACATATGATAATATTAGGTTTCATTTGTATTGAAATGTGATTAATTGGACTTATCAAGTATGGATATGGCATGGTGAGAAAGCCCCGACTTCATCATCGGTGGTGAGGGATAATGTCCATGTTAGTAATAATATGAATGATGAGGATGATGACGGTAGTAACATAGTTGACAAAATGAATGATATGGAAGAAAACTTTATGCACCAAACGGAGTTATTTGAGATGATGATAAAAGATGCAGAGATATCATTGTATAACAGGTATTTGAAATATACTAAACCTATTTGGTTCAAATAGATTATAGTATTTGAAGGCAACGGTGGGTGGTCCAATTCAAGTTTCACGAGACTTTTACAATTTTAACGTGATGCATTTCTAGATAATAATAAAGTGTCCATAAGTATGTATAAGGCGAAGCAAATGTTAAGTACTCTAAGAATAGAGTATGAGAAGACACATGCTTGCCTGAATGATTGTGTGCTATATCGGAAAAAGTGTGAAGACTTGGATGAATGTTCATTGTGAAATGAGTTTTGGTTGAAGAAAGCTAAAAAACCATTGGAGGAAAAAAACAGTGTATCGACTAAAGCATTATGGTACTTTCTATTAGAATTGTGCTTAAAGCGATTATTTCACAATGCGAATCATGCAAAGAATTTAACTTGGCACCTTGATAGGAATGTTGATGATGGCATGTTGAGACATTCGGTCAATGCACCACAAAGGAAGACATTTCATGCAGAGAATCTAGATTTCAGTGTAGAATCACGAAATCTTCATCATGTTTAATCTGTAGATGGAATGAATTCTCATAGTAACTAAAATACCAAGCACAAAACTTGGCCAGTCATTCTTGTCAACTATAATCTTCCACCAGGCTTAAGCATGAAGCAAAAGCTCTTGATGCTAACTTTATTGATCTCTGGATCTAATCAACTAAGAAATGACATTTATGTGTACTTGACACTATTGATCGATGAGTTGAGGAGATTGTAGGAAAATGGTATACAAATCCAAGATGCTTACCGCAAGGAAACCTCCACACTCCAAGTAGTGTTAATGTGGACTATTAATGACTTTCTTGCATATGAAAACCTATCTAGGTATTCAATCAAGAGTTCAATAGGTTGTCCTATTTGTGTTACGAATACATCTTCATTTTGGCTAAAGCATATTAAGAAGAGAGTTTATGATGGCTATAGATAGTTTTTTTGCTATGAAATATCTATATCATAAATAGAAGAAGGCATTTAATGACAAGATTGAAGACAGATGACCTCCAAGATTATTGACAGGTGACCAACTATTTTAGATTGTGAGGCATATTAAAATAGTTATCGAGAAGTCCAAAAATAAGAAGAATGCGCCAGTGGGAGAAGGACTATGGAAGAAGAAGTCAATTTTCTTTCAACTTCCATACTAGAGTGCTCTTTCATTCGTTACTGTTTAGATGTCATACACATTGAGAAGGACATTTGTGAATCAATAGTTGGTACATTACTTGACATTCCTAGCAAAACTAGAGACGGTTTTAATGCATGCTTGGATCTTATCGAAATGAAAATAAGAGGTAATTTGGCTCCTGAGAAAAGGGGTGCTCGGACTTACTTGCCTCCAGTAAAGCACACCTTATCGAGATAAGAGAAAACAAAGTTTTATGAATGGCTTACTTCAGTCAAAGTTCCACAAGGGTATTCTTCAAACTTTAAAAATTAGTGTCAATAAAAGACTTAAAGCTTGTTAGCATGAAAACACACGATTGTCACACTTTGATGCAATAATTGTTGCCACTTGCGTTGCATCGAATTTTTCCTCGGAGGTGAGATATGCACTTATAAAGTTTTGTTTATTCTTTAACTGCATGTCCTCCAAGGTGATAGATCCAATGAATCTCGATACAACACAAGCAGAGTTGGTAAAGACATTTTGCATGCTTGAGAAATACTTTCCACCATTGTTGTTTGACATTATGATTCACTTAACGGTGCAATTACTACATGAGGTTAGGCTTTGTGCGCCAATGTACTTGAGGTGGATTTACCCTTTTGAAAGATACATGAAAATTTTGAATAGTTATGTCAATATCAAAAGAGGCAAGAGGGTTGCTTTGTAGAGAATTACATAGCCGAGGAGATGTGGAGTTTTGCTCAAAATACTTGTCCAATGTGAAGCAATTGGTTTGCCAATGAAGGCTAACATTGAGACGAAAGCAATATCTACAAGTACTTCGTCGTCCATTTCTCGCGAGTAATGGGAGCATGCATGTCTTCACGTGTTGCACAATACTCATGTGGTCAAACCATTTACGGAGGTCTACATGAAGGAAATAAAAGAAGCGAATCCCAAAAGAGGGAAGAGTGAGAAATGGTTGCAAGATGAACACAACTGCACTTTTAAAGAGTGGATATGAACACACATATATAACAAGGCTCTAGAGTCTTGAAGCAAAGGTGTCTCAGAAGACTTGTTTAAGTTGGTTGGAGGCCCTCGTTTACGGTCATGAGATATATTTCGTATTCAATAAATGGTTATACCTTTTACACTGGTGAAAGAGATGAGAAGTATCTAATCCAAAATAGTGGTATGTGCCTTAGTGTTGATTCCATATATGTTTCGCCGGAAAAAGATAAGAATCTTGTGAATGAAACAATGACCTAATATGGTTATTGATTACATTTAAGAACTTGACTATTGCGGACTTCAAGTAATTCTTTTTTAAATGAAAGTGGGCCGATAATAACTACGTGAAAGTTGATAATGACAGCATTATAGTAGTAGACTTTAGAATATTGGGTTACAATAATGATCCATTCATCATGGCATCGGAAGTTAAACAAGTTTTCTACACCACCGATTCTAAAGATTTGGAGTTGTCATTAGTGTGTCAATGAAAGCAAGAGTAATTAGTGATTGTGTTGAGGATAATGACAAAGACTGTAATATTTCATCTTTTAGTAAAGGGTTGCATCAATAGAGGAGGTTGATGGTTTTTATGATGACAATTCACACTTACTCCGTTTACATGTTGAATGGACTTATGTTGATAACTTTAATAAAGGTAAGAGGGAAAAGTAATCACTTTTATGTTATTGTATTTTTTCGTTGAACTATTTAATAAGACAATTCATTTGTATTGCATTTGTATTGCATTTTTTTGTACTGCAAACTTTATTATATATTTATTTGACATATCATTTAATTCCAATTCAAAATGAGTAATGTAAAAGTTTATTGAAATTGTATGTTCAATTGGTTAACTTTTTCTTTTAATTTATAGTTGTTTTAAATATTTTATGTGTTGTAATTATTTCTTTTTTAAGTGTGGATATAGTAAATAGTTAATATCTGTGAATTTTAAGGCCACAAAATAAAATCACTCGATATTAGGCCACCCGTGAAAAAAAAAAAGAGAGACCAAAACAACAATTTTTTTTAGCTACAGACTTTAGACGACGGTTTTTTAATAAAATTGTCGTCTAAAGCTAACATTCGTCTAATGTGAGTGCCTTGCGCCAAACGCTAGCGCTGGTCGACCTTATATGATTGTTATAACCAACGTCTAATCTGCATGAGATGTTACGACTTTGAACTAGACAAATGTTTTAACTGTTGTCTAATCTCCTTTGTGTGCTAGTGTGCCTAGATGATTTTTTTTATTTATTTTTTTATTTTATTGTTTGTTTTTTTTTTATTTTTTATTTTTTGTAAGCCCTCCACCTTCCCCAGATGATCTTCGGCAACCGTTTAAGAATATATTGAATGATTCTCCTTGAGTTTATTAAATTAAAAGTAGACTTTTTAAATGATATAAAGGATAAATATTTTTTGATAAAAATATTATAAAAACTAATTAAAGTATCCTGATTATGTTTTGACCCACTTATTATAATGGACAGTTGTACAAAAAAATGATTTTAATCTTGGCACAAATTGTTAGGTTATATAGTAGCATAAAGAAAGGATAGAAAGATTTCCTTAAAAAAAAAAAAGTTAAAGAAATCCATACAATCATACTCATGGCCCAACCAGGGTGATAAAACGACTCCTACACATTTATTTGTTCCAAAATATTACGTATCACATATATATAGGCTGAAAACTAGTTATGTTAGACAGCCAACACTTCCGGTTCAGTCTTAAGTCCAACGTATGTGCACATACCCACATGATAGCTGGAGAGTGTTTTTGGCTATGTGGTAATGCTAAAAAGTAGCACGCGATTTACTATCTTTGGTAGCCGAGATGAGAATATGGGTGAGGCAGAGCACATAGAGCATTATAGCAATAACAATAATAAATGAATATATAATAATAATAATATGTGACTTGAGGCTAGTTCAAATGTTTGAGTGTGACTAAGAGGATGTATGATTAAGGCTCAAACCTTTGACCAGAATTTATCAATAAAAAAATGTAGAAAACTAATATAATAATATTATATTAATTCGTTTGTAGACGGATTCAATTTGTGTTGATTTAAATTCTTTTAATTTAAGTTATATGATTTGAATTGGGTGATTTGAGTTGCAATCTAATTTAAGTTTTGGATGTACATTCAACACTACAACAAATCCAAGATTATACGACCTTTATTTAACGACTGTTTCTCAAAAACCGTCATAATAAGAAAAAAATACGACGAGTTACACCTGTGAAGACGAAAACCGTCATGTAAGATTAAACCTTTCATGACTGGTTTTTATAAAAACCATCGTGGAAGGTTTTAAAATCTTTAGAAAATTTAATCTTTTACGACGGTTTTTATAAAAACCATCGTGGAAGGTTTGAATGTTTGAAATTTTTAGTATCTTACCTAATTAAACCTTTCACGACGGTTTTTACAAAAACCATCATGGAAGGTTCTGTATGTTTGAAATTTTTAGTAGCCCGTCAAAATTTAATCTTTCACGAAGGTTAAATTTGGGCGGGAAACTAAAAATTTTAAAAATACAAACCTTCCACGATGGTTTTTTATAAAAACCGTCGTGAAAAGTTAAATTTGGCGACATTCTAAAAATTTCAAACATGAGGATCTTCCATGATGGTTTTTCTAAAAACCGTCATGAAAGGCCTTTCAGACGGTTTTTTCAAAAACCGTCATGGAGGACATTTAACCTTTCACGACGGTTTTTACAAACACCGTCATGGAAGGTTTGTATGTTTGAAATTTTTAGTTTTCTGTCCAAATTTAATCTTAGTGAAAGATTAAATTTTGGCGGGCTACTAAAAATTTCAAACATGAGGACCTTCCACGACGGTTTTTGTAAAAACCGTCGTGGAAGGCATTTCATGACGTTTTTATAAAACCGTCGTGAAATGTTTCCCGTGTTCAAAATTTTTATTATCTCGCCGAAATTTAATCTAGCGCCAACGACATGGCCTTCCCTATTTATTCAAAATTTGTCTAACTCAAACCCATTAACTCTCAAACCCCTTTCTCTCTCTAACTCCTCCCCCCACGACCTAGCCACCGATGAAACCAACCCCATGGCATTCCACCGACTTTGACATTCCTCTATCACTCTCTTCACGACCCACCTAACAAACCCAATGCCATTCACCACTGTTCATCCTCATCCCTTGACATTCTACCAACTCCACTATTGTTCGACTCGTCCTTTGTCGTTCCACCAACTCCACCGCCGTTGGTAAATTTCAAACCATTACTTTTAGTTTTACCATTATTGTTAGTTCTAAACTTAGTATTATTTGGTTATTTTAGTGTTATTTAGCTTTAGTTTTAGTTTTAATATTAGTTATATTAATTTGTTATTTTCCATTTAGTATGTGTTACTTGTTTTTGGTGTTTGAAATAACTTTCAACAACATTTAGCATTTTGGTGTGAGAATAGGTTACTTTTTATATGTTCGTGATGTCTAAGTATTATTGTGATGCCTACCACATGTTTGATGAAAAGCTTCTATGACTGTACGTTTGTATTTTGTTTGTGTTTTAGTTAATTAATTTTATTTTCATTATTTTTGTTAATTATATTTATTTTTGTTTTTCTTTCTTAACCTCACACATGATAGCATACATGGACTTAGACACCAAAAATCCATCAACTGTTGTGCAAGCATAAAAAGAGTATATGACTTTACAATGTAAATATACATATGATTTTGCCAAAATTTTATAGTTCAATATAATTATGTGATTATGAAGTTAGGTCATTGTATTAATGGTGAAAACATGGGACCATTCATCTCATGGGAAACCAGAAATTTTGGTTATTTTTTTTAGCTTCAGACCAACTTTTTCACGATAGTTTTTAGTGAAACAGTCGTGAAACAAGAGTTTTACACAACGGTTTTCATAAAAACCGTCATGAAAGGGCTTCTACGACGGTTTTTAAAAAACTGTCCTGGAAGGCCTTTCAAGACGGTTTTTTTAAAAAGTGTCGTGGAAGGCCTTCTATGACGGTTTTTACAAAAACCGTCGTGAAAGGCCTTCCACGACGGTTTTTTTAAAAACCATCGTGAAAGGCCTTCCACGATGGTTTTTAAAAAAACTGTCATGAAATGCCTTCCACGATGGTTTTTACAAAAACCGTCATGGAAGCCTCGGGGCCTTACACGATGGTTTTCATGTAAGCTTAGCTTTTCACGACGGTTTTTAGTGAAAACCGTCGTGGTAGCCTCATCCTAAGACCCCATAATCCTAGCAAAATAAGAAATCCACGATGATAAAAAACCGTCGTAAAAAGTCTTGTTGGTACTACGACAGATGATACACGATGGGTTTTAAACCGTCGTGAAAACATACCACAACGGTTTTAAACCGTCGTATACTCTACAAAAATTGACCATTGACTAAGTAAATATATGAATTTGAGTATAAATTCAAAATTCAAAATATTATGTTTTAATAACTCAAATTATAAGGTACAAAAAGAAAAAAGAAAACAAAAAAATAGGTATAAAATTAAAAAAAAATTGGATATATGATTTCACAAAAGGAAGAAAAAAGAGGAAAATTAAATGAGTGTACTGGTAAAAGAAAATTCTATTGTTAAATAACCCTGCACACAATAAATCCCCATAAAAGCCATCATTCATTAGATGCAATTGCATTATATGTTTTGGTTGGTTGAACCAGGACAAAATACAAAAAGGAGTGGGTGTTTGACCCTGACTAATTATGCTAAACCCCACCAAACCTTGTTAGTTTTCTCTCCTCTTCAATTCTACGCTTTCCCTTCTCTCTCTCTGTCTCTCTTTTTTCTCTCTCTTTATCCACATTCATCGTATAGTCTCAATAGCTTTTGTATATATAAAAACCTATCCTTTCTCAATCTCCTGATCTTGACCCACAGTCTCTTCTTCTGCTGAGTTTAACAATATTATTAGTCTTTTGAGATCATTCATATATTAATACAAAAATATTATATATGGGATAGACAGAGCCAAAAAAAAAAAAAGCCTTAAAATCCGTTCGTTTCGATGCTGCAACGAATATGGAAGAAAACGACGATGGTGCATGAGTACTGGGGTTCAGGGTTGGTTTTATTATGTTATGCAAAGAGAGCAAATTACTTACAATTTCATGGTGTAGAGCTTGATGTTGGGGATGTTTAGCGTAAGATCGGTCATAATTCTTATAGTTCTGACTCTCTTCCTTCTGCTGCTGCCGCTTGTTCTGCCGCCGCTGCCGCCGCCCCCCGTGCTTCTTCTTTTCATTCCGGTGCTGATCATGGCGGTACTCGTCTTGACGGCCTTCTCTCCGCTATACAATAACTCCAATTTTATCACCATTTCTGCCTGATATGTATGGATAGTGGAAGATATATAAATAAATATGTATATATACACACACACCCACCATATGGCGCCGCCGGCCAACAGCCGAAATCAGAAACACTTTGCCGGTTTGCCTTCTTTGTTAGTTATTTTCTTCTTCTTCTTCTTTATCTTTTTTATCTGTTTTGATTTTCTTTCCTTCCTTTTTTAACTGAAGTTTTCTTTAGTTTTTTTTTATTAGTCCGTGTGAAAAGTATAGACGATGTTGAATGTGTCAGAAACGCTAGTTAAACTCACAAGAGCATGAAAAAAATAATGTACGAACTATGGCTTTCAATGAACAAGCTTTTCTGTTCTCTCTCTCATTTTTATTTGTCCAGAAATTCAGTTCTCACTCATTATGTGTGTGTGCCTATATATAGTCCATGACTCGCAATCTTTTTTATATATTTTAATTGGGGTGGTGGATATTGGAAATCTACACCTTAAAGTGGAGTCTGGCCGGCCTGCAACCATTTAAACTACATATGGTCTTACAGAAACTATTGTTTTTGCCAACTCTAGTATCGAATAATATGCAGAAATTTCTCTCTCTCATTCTTTTTGTTCCTGAGGATAAAATTCAGCCCAAAACACAAGCGCAAGGGCGAGGGCAAGAGCAAACAGAACTAATGGACACCTAGGCACTCCACGTATAAAGTCATGAAAGACGAGGGAAAGCAACGCCGGAATTGACGTCCCGCAATTATAAAGAAGGGAAGGGCAGATCCGGCTGCTACATTACGAGCCAAAAAAAAAAAAAAAAAGAGCACTCTTTGGGGATCAAAGAAACTTCCAAGTAGCAAATTGTCTCAGAAGAGTCATAACTTGAGCGAGGCCTAGGATATTCTTAGTTAATTATCCATGTATACTCCGTTTTATGTGACACATATAATTTTCATATTATTAGCGTATAATAGGGTTAAAAAGAATACATTATATATAACTCGTTTGTTCTATTTTCTCCTCCGTTTATCTGCCATGTTGACGACACCCACAAGGTCTCGGGTCAACCCAATTGGATTGGAGGAGGCTTGTCTCCTTCAGATTCAACAACAAATGTCGTTTCTCACGAGCCTAATATTGATCATATATATGAGGTTTCGAAGCAAAGAGGAAATTAGCACAAAGTCGCATATGTACCAGATAGTGTGTGGGTTTGTCTGAGAGTGGCAAATGATTAATGTGTTTGTGGACCCCAGTCCGATTTTGTGGAAGGCCTTAGTTGGTGGGGTATCAATTTTGAATTTTTCTACCAATGGACATTTGAAGCATGAAAAATATTTTCTTTTTGACCTTAAAAAATATATTTTTCTTATAAATAATTAAAGATAAAACCTTTTATTAATAAAAGTTGACTGGAGAGCATAGGATAGATTGTTTTAGTAAATGCAAACCTAATAAGATTATATTAAAAGACCTTAATAATCAGGGGCAAAGTCACGATTTCTTTTTTCCGGGGCATAAGAATGTAAAAAACTCTACAAACTATCAATATATCAATTTTCAATATTATTAAATAGTTAGAAGGACATGCATATTTAATTTGTTGAATTTTTTGTTACTTAAATGCAAAGTTTTCTCTAAAGTTTAATTTTTTCTTGATTTACTATTTTCTTTTAAGTTTAATTTAGTAAAAAAAAGTTGAACACTTATGAGAACATGATTTTGATAACAAAATTGATGATAAATTATTTAGGGAGTGCAAAAAAGACGTATGAAAAGAGGTTTAAATATAAACACAATCAAGAAAATTATTTAAGTAAGGCAATTAGGACAATGTATTAATGAATGTCATGTTAAAAAAATGGTATTATTTTACAAAATAAAAAAAAAAACTTAGATAGAGGCACATTTGAGAAATGTTATTGAAAAGAGGGCAAAATAGAAACAAAAGATCAATAAAGTACATAAAAAAAATTATAGGAAAAAATTTGTTAAAAATGAGGGCATATATAAAATTTTGTGATTGAGGGGGGACATATATGAAAAGTTATTAAAAACTATAGGCAAAGTATAAATTTTCAAAAATTCAGGGGGCTATAAGCTGAAAAAAAATGATTCTATTGCAATCCAAACTGAAAAAAAAAAGAAGAAGAAGACTTATACCTAGGAAGGCTTTCATAGAGGTTATACATACCAGTATAAGTATGATCAGTCATTGTAATTTTACTGGTATTTATAATTTTAATTAGTGATATACGTAATAAGGGCCTAATAGCTTTAATTGTTACTTATTTTTTATGCTAATTACCCATGGAAGGAAGCAGAGGGCAAAACATACTTACTTTATTATACTAATTACCTTATTTTTATAAATTACTAGAGATTAAATTTTCCCACAGGAATTTGGATATGAGCCAATAAGTTGGCCTCAAATCTTCTATCTAGTTTTTTTAGTATGCTAAATGATGTTTAACCAATCGCATTATAAAATATTATTGAAAAAATTAAAATAATATTTGACATTACATGACGTGTCATAACATGATCGTTGGACACCATTTCAAACAACATAATTGGACAGAAAATTTAAGTCCATGCAAGTTAGGGAAATCTTTAGCACCCGGGTGTTAAATTAAATATACAGTTAAAGAAAAAAAAAAAAGATATAGGACTAATTGCCGGACCAGTTCATACCAAACAAGATGACAGAGAAAAGTGATAGAAAACTGCGGGTGGACATATTATATATAAACTTCTTTAGGCAATAATCTCATTTCATGTTTAATTTCCTGTTTAATTATGCTAGGAATTGAGTTCCGTCAGCCGCCCCTGGACATGCTAAGTTTAATTTGGCCCTTTCCTGTTATTGTCAGCATTATAATACAAGTACAAGACAAAAAGTCAAAAGAAAATAAAGTAAATACTTTCCGTATCCACTTTCTGTTTGACACCGGCTGACCATGTTATTTGCTCATAAACAAATATGATTAATAGCACTATGTTATTAACAGATGAGATTTTATTTTATTTTTTATTTCTTGGTTTTTATTATCTTCGGGTTGGGAATTGAGGGGAACAGAGAATTTTGATTTTTTTTCCCCCTCTTTGCCGTCTCTCTGTTCGTCTTGTTTTTTTTTTTTAATTTTTTACTGGCGCTTTGGAAATCATGAAAGTGGATAAAGTAAGCTCGGTGTTTTGTCGACATTAATGATTCTAGAGAGTGTGGAAGCAAGAATATGAAATCAGTACTTTGACAGAGTTTAATATATCATTGCAAGCTGTCCAAAGAGTACTCGTCTAGTCAATGGTTTAAAAACATGCCAGAAATTTAAAATAGTAACCAGTAAGGTGTTGTAAATATATTTTAGAATTATACAAAGACTATTACTGCAAAATCATAATCTTTCTATAGGAGGTCAAAGCAGATTGTCATTTTTAAATACTTATATTTAGCTAACAGATTACGGGAATTATAATAAATATGACTAAATTTACTAACGATCACCAAGTCTGAGAAACATTTTCTAAAATATAAAGATGCACCGAGGTACCAGGAGAGTATATATACTTGAGAAGATAAAAGTGACGTAATACACCTTGTCTTCTATTCATACATATATGTAGATGTATGTAAATGTACATACATACATACACATATATATATATATGCATGTATATATACATTTTATATTAACACGCGTGTAATATACAATTAAAGGTAATCTACGTATAACGCACTCTTTTTTTTTTTTTTTTCCTTTTATTGATGGTGCTAATATGTATCAATGCATATAGACACTATTGTGTTCAATCACACAAATAAACGCAGACTTTTCCTTAAGGGGGAAAAAAAAAGAAAGACAGGAAAGGATGTAAAATTAATGTAAAGAACTTTCAAACGAAAATGAGTAAATGTAAAGAAAAGAGAATACGCGTACAATTTCAAATTCGGCTCTACTTTCTTATGGGGAAAAAAGGACACGAAACGTCCATCCGAAAAAAAAGGCGAGAAAGGGAAATCTCTCTAGATCTACCTCTCTCTATATATTAGAACAAGTTAATGTGGTTCCATGCCATCCCCATGTAACCCAATTGCTTTTGTGTCTGCACAAAAGCCGGAAGAGAAACATTAGGACACTGCGATACCACCAACCATTCATCAAGCCAACCGAACACCACCTTTGAAGTTTTTGCATGAACCCATTTATATTCCGCTTCGCAACATTTGTGCGTTCGTTAGTCAATATTTTAAGGTTTAAAAATATTACACTCTAGTCTTTGCAACATACATGTGTTACACGCCACGTGGACATCACCATACTGAAACTCAAAATATTGGGCAATGTTGACGGTTGAAATTTGCCAACCTCGAGATAGTGAATACAAACAAATTAAAGAAAGTGACCTGAATCGGCTTGAAGACTGATAAATGGCACAAAAAATTCATTGTGATTCGGCTCAAAGTAGCTTGTCTCTGTGTGTGTGTTTGTTTTTTTTTTTTTTTTTTTTTTTTTTCCATTAGTTCCTTTGGAAATAGATTATACACTCAAAATCTCACTTAAACACTTTCGGTACAAGTTGGCATGGTAACGTTTCCAGATATAAGATTGTGGTTCCTCTATCTTCACCCCTTCCATCTCTATTTATATAGCTTTCAGCACTTGAAACTCTCGCCCCTAGGATAACCACCTCCTCACGTTCCGCATTTCCGATGACAAAGGTATCTCCTTCTTCCCATGAGAATGTAACTGTCCTCCCAACTCAAAGAGTATCAAATAATAAATTGAATAACAGATATATGGTTTTGTATGCAAAAAGAGCCTATTACAAGATAATAGTGTAAACACGTAATCTGCAATCTATGAAACAAAGATCGGTGGACACTTTCTTCTTGGTTTGATTATAATTGGTATCTACTTCTATTTGAAAGATGGCTTATCTTAGCTATAGAAGCAATGTCTTCAAGATATAAAGATATAAAGATGGCCATATACCTAATGATAGATATATATTAAAGTATTTAATATAAAGTGTGATTGATTTTATTAATAGTTTTATTTAACTAAAGCAATTCACTTTGGTAATCATTTATGTAATGAATTGGTAATCATTTATGTAATGATCTCAATCTTAAAGTAGATACATCACTCCACGTTTATAACTTGTGTCTTTTCATGTACTAAAAGACTGAATTTTGATGATCGAAAGTTCTTATGCTAGTATGTTGGAGAAATGATACAACAACAATTAGGCCATTTAGCAGCGAAACCTATCGTTGTCACTAATGACATTTTGGTGACGACATGTCATTGCTATTCCATTGTCATTATAAATCCGGTGCTAAAATATTTTTAGCAATTGTAGTGTCATCATGATTTATAGATCATGGATATGGTTTGTATCAACTACTTTTAGCGATGACATTTTTAAAATCATTATCAATAATTATTCAAAATTTTTGAAATTTGGGGGTGATATATAGTTTTGGTAATAGGATTTTCTAAAATGGTCATCGCGAAGTAATTTCTTTTGTTTTAGCGACAATACTGTTAATTACCCTTTTAATTTAATTGTTTATATTTTAGAAATTGATAATATATACAATAAAAGATTTAGTTGATTAATTAAATAAATAACTCATATTATTTATTTATTGAATTAAATATTAAATTAATTTAGGATAAACATAATTAAATGTAAATTAATAAAATCCAATTAATTCAAGTATCAAAATACAAATAAAACACATAATATATAAAGACATGCAGCATAACAAAAATTAAATACAAGATAATATCATAAAATTTCAATAATGTCTAACCTAATCTCCTAAGCTTTTTATATTCATCTTTTTCTTTTTCTCCAACCTTAGCAAGAGGCACAATACTTGACGGTTGTAGAGGGACCTTAAAATTAACTCATGAACTCATTTTTGCTACAATAGCACCCATCTGTATGTTGTACACTTGGGTTAGTCATTGTTGAACATCAATATGAGTTAGTGTGTGCCTATTTTTAGGCTATGATCTAGTAATGGAAGAACTAGAAATGATTTGTCTATGACTAAGTGTAGAATCCATTCTCTTACATACCCCCCTACAAGACCCAACACTACTAGAAATTGTAGAATACATGACGATCAATTAACGACAGTTTCTTAAAAATCATTGTGTTAAGCAGGGGAAAACATGTGGGGAATACGCATGACACATGAAAACAGTCGTGGTAGTAGATGCAAGATTCCACACTGGTTTTTACAAAAAATAGTTGTGATAGGAGGTATATTACACAACTATTTTTACTACAAACCATCGTGAAAGATAGCTAACAAAAATTTAAAAGCGCCCCCCCACCACAATCAGTGAAATTTTAAAAGCCTGTTCTCTCTCTCTATCTCTCTTTCTTATTCTAATTAACACTTAAACTCAATCCTTTCTCTCTAAACCTAGACCTACCTCTCTCTAACCCTCAAACACTCTATCTCTCTTTCTAACACAACCATCACCATTGTTGTCTTTGCCTTGACTCAACGTGCTGCCATTATCCCCGAGGCCTCTATGACCCATGAGCTCATCACCATCCCACGTTTGTGAAGGTTCTTCTCTTTGAGCTCATTGTTAGCATGATCCCACCGTTGCTTGCGTCCAACTGCAGTTTGGTTACATTTTGTTTTTTTTCTTTATTGTTTAAGCATTTTTTAATTTTTAGTTATATAGTTTTAGTTTTAATTATTTTTAGTTTGTGTAAATTAATTAGTTTTAGTTGGCTAGTTCTAATTATGCTTTTAGATTTAATTACTTTCTATGCATATGTGTATGTGTTTGCATAAGTAATGCCTACCATATGTTTGATGAACTCTCCAAGTGTTCTGCTCTTTGAGCTCATCACCTCCACGACCTTGCCGTCACCATGAGCCCTATTGTTGCCCACCTTCGACTGCCATTTGGTAACATTCCGTTTGTTTTTTTTGTTTAGTTTTTTTTTAATTTTTAGTTAATAGTTTTCACTACAAGAAAAGCTACATTTAACGACATTATTTATGACATGTAGTTTTTGAATGTCGTTGAAAAGTATATACGACAACATCTCCAACAAAGATGTCGTTAATGATATTTGAAACAATAATTAACAACATTTATATAGATGTCGTATTAAAACTCTCATTTTAATGACAATAGTTTAGTGTTGTTAAATTATTTAACGACAAGTAGGAGATGTCGTCAAAGCCTTGGAGATTCCATGACACCCCTTATAGATAATATTGGTCAAGATGTCATCTATAAGAGGTGTCATAGAATGTCTAAGACTTTGACGACATCTCCTACATGTTGTTAAATAATTTAACCACACTAAACTATTGTCGTTAAAAGAAGACCTTTAATACGGCGTCTATATAGATGTCGTTAATTATTGTTTTAAATGTCATTAAAGACATATTTGTTGGAGATATCATCGTATGTACTTTCCAATGACATTCAAAAACTACATGTCGTAAATAATATGTCGTTAAATGTAGTTTTTCTTATAGTGTTTAGTTTTAATTATTTATGGTTTGTGTGAATTAATTAGTTTTAGTTGTTTAGTTTTAATTTAGTTTTAGTTTTAATTACTTTTTATGTATTTGAATTTGTATTTGTGTATGTGATGCCTACTATATGTTTGATGAAAATCCTTGATGAGCATTATAGCAATTGTTTGTTTCTTTTTGTTGCTCAAAACTCACTAGCAATTATTTAAGGTTTGTGTGAATTAATTATTTTTAGTTACATAGTTTGTTAACTTAGTTTTATTGTTAGTATACATGATTCCGTAGATAGAGGTTGTGTAAGATGGGGCTAAAACTAGACCATTTTAGCCCCGCCCCACATTTTAACTCGTGCCAGGCCTTAGAAACCCCATTAGTCTCAACTCATCTCTCTCTCTCTCTCACTCTTAAAGCCCATCGTCATCGACCTAACCCCCCATGACCCTGCCGTTGTTGACCCAGCCCCTACGACACTGCCTCCATTGACCCAACCCCCCACGACCCCATCTCCGTTGACCCAACTCCCCACGACCCCACCTCGTCCCTTGTCTCTCTATCTCATACTTATCTGATGTCGTTGCTCTTCTTCCCTCCGCGACATAACCACCATTCATAGCCATCCCCCAATGATCCACTGCCGCTATGGGAAGATCACCCACAACCCTGCCACCGTCGTTTGTCTCTATGTGGTAACTCCCACACAGTTTTTGTTGCATTGTTCTTTTTTTTTTTTTTAATTTCAGTTATGCAAAAGGGTGACAACTTTGTTGATGTTTCATTTTAGTTTTAGCATTGTTAATATATGTGTTTGTGTGAATTGTGACTTAGTTTTAGCATTGTTAGTATATGTGTGCATTGCCGACCATATGTTTGATTGAAAGCCTCTATAACCATCATAACAATTATTTACGTTTTTTGTTGCTCAAAACTCACTAGCAATTATTTAGTGTTTGTGTGAATAAATTATTTTTAGTTATAGAGTTTTGTTAATTAGTTTTATAACTTAGCCTTGTTAGTTTTATTTTTTGCTATTTTTGGTGTTATTTTAGTGTTGTTTAGGTTTAGTTTTAGTTTAAAAATTTATTCTATCAATTTGTATAGTTAATTGGTTTTTGGTCATTAATTAGTTTTTGTTATTTAACATTTAGTTTGTGGTTAGAATTATTGTTGTTGTACATTAGTTATGCTAACATTTGTTACTTAGTTAATATTTGTATATGTGTTTGTGTGAATTACTTACTATATGTGTTTGTGTGAATTATTTAGCATTGTTAGTATATAAGTGTTGTGGTTAATTTGTTTGTGTGTTTTGGTTTGTTTTATAATGAATTATTATTTGGAATTTATTGGTTTTGTTAAAGATTGATTGGATTTTACTGGTTTTTGTGTTTGGTTTTGGATGAGAATTTGGTTTAGATTAGGCAAAAATCCCACATGGGAGCGGTGAGGAGTGTGTGACCAATGAGTAGTATTAGGAGCATATGCCATCTGCCTCCCAACATGGAAAGGAAAAACAACTGAGCAAGCCCTAAAGAAAAACTAAATTTGATCCCAAAGTTAATTTTGAGTCGAGAGCTACTTTAATGAAAAGAGTTTATAGGTTGAGGAAGAGAGGACTAAGAATAGAAGTTATCTTTGACGAACAAGGCTGACGAGAAGGCACACCTGAAGATGAATTAAGCAGTTGGATTGGAGTTCTTATCGAGAATACATTCCAATATGGATACGTGATTGGAGAACTAAGGAGTTTAACCAAGGAAAGGATGTTATCGTGAGAGATATCTATACAAGTTTCATCATGGAGGATTGATATAAAAAAAAAAGCTTTGAAGCTTTGTGCTGAACTAGCAAAGGGATTTAGATCCGACCTCTACATCACTTTTGCAAAGCCCAACCTTTTCATTCTAGATGACGATGATGGTAAATAGAAGCAGTCTCCTATGGTAGTACATTACTACTCTTCTATATCCAAGGCAGATTAGATAAATTTGTTATGTACCGATGTTCTTGAGAATTCCAACTACTATAGGCACATGCAAGAGATATAAGAGCAAAAAATGAATATGGCTCAAGAGTAGGCCAAAACGGATATTGAGTGCTTGAGCAAAAATCGGTACTTTAATGTCTTAGTCCTGTTACATATATCAACATTAATGTTTTACTGATCTAGCAAAATACATCTTGCCAAGATTGGCGTGCAACCACCATAGGAAGAGTTGTGGATGAAATCGCATCAACATCCTAATAGACAATGGAAAGATCCATCATATGCAGAAATTGATCAATTGATAGTAAGTTTATTGAACTTAAATTCTTAATTTATAGTTTTATAATTTTTGAAACATATTAAGAACAACTTGATTTGTTATTATTTTATAGGATGAATATGTAAAGCAACAAACTCAAAGGATCTTCGAGTTCGTTGGTAACAATGGCATGCTGACGAGGGCATTAGGAAAATCAGAACATTCAGGATTTTTTCGCGGTCAATCTAAATATGTCAAGCAATCTTAATACTTCAACCTCCAGTCAACTTCGAAATTTAATTTCCAAATGTCGAATCTGCAATAGGAATTTGTAGAACTAGGGGGTCATGTGAACACTTTAGTTATACAAGGAGGTGTTAAATTGATAGATGAGACTGTTTCACAACCACTACTATGGACTGCAGATTTTACGACAGTTTAAAATCCTCATGAAAAAATTTCAAGACGATAAAAAAACTGTCGTGAATACTTCAGTCGTGGTACAAAATGTAGTTTTCACAATGGTTTTTTATTGTTGTGGAATAGCAAAATTGGCTCGAAGAGGCATCATGGGTGTGCATCTTCCACAACGGTTTTTATAAAAACTGTCATGGAAGGTCATGCTTATAGAAATCGTCGTGGAAGGTCAAGCTTCCACGATGGTTTTTATGAAAACCATCATGGATGACCAAGCTTCCACAATGGTTTTTCCCAAAAAGGTTGTTAAAGCATGACCTTCCACAACGTTTTCCTTTAAAACCGTCGTGAAAGCTTATGCTTCCACGACGAATTTTAAAATTGGTATTGCCAAAAACAAAATTCCAAAAATTTTTGATTTCCCACTGGATGCCTAATCCCTTGTGTTATCCATTACAACAAGGCCCTGATTGCATATAAAAATTGATGTAAATTGAAATTACAAGGTATTTACAAGATCATTTACATTTGAGCTATTTTGAGCAATTGTTTATCTACTATCTCTATCTATCTATCTTAAAATTACATACCTATTTACAAATTGTACCCACTCTAATCTAACTTCATGTATATCTGTATGTATATAAAAATCTTTTCTTCCTAGGGCTTGTATACCACTTGTAATTATATCTCACATGAAACGTAGAATAAAAAAATCACATTCTATATTTCCTTGTTCCTTGGACACTTAGGTTTGGAATATAGCATTTCTTTTGATCGGTTTATGACACCACTTCCCGCTTGAAGCTTCCAATCGTTAAGCACCCCAATGATGTGTCATGTTTAAATGAATTAATAAACGAGTTAATTATGTGGGACTCAAAATAGTTGATTTTATAAGAGTACATTAATCTTACAATCTCGTGACTAATATGAAATCCTTATGTGGTGGGTGTCCGAGGGGATCAAACCAATTTCAATTACACAATTTCATATATTCACAATATTCACATATTTCATATATTCACAAGTTTACAATTTCACGAACACAATTCACATATTCATATATTCACAAGTTCACAATTTCACATATTACACATATTCACATCTTCACAAGTTTACAATTTTAATTACACAATTTCATATATTCAAATAATTTCGCATATTTCACATATTCACATCTTCACATATTTATAAGTTTACAATTTCAATTACACAATTTTACATATTCAGAATATTTACATATTTCACATATTCACAAGTTTACAATTTCACGATCACAATTTCACATATTCATATAATTTCACATATTTCACATATTCACAAGATCATAATTTCAATTACACAATTTCACAATATTCACATATTTCACATATTCATAAGTTTACAATTTCAATTACACAATTTCACATATTCACGTAATTGCACAGATTACACATATTTACATAATTTCACATATTACACATATTCATATTTTTACAATTTCAATTATAAAATTCCACATTACACATATTCACATATACACAATTTCACATATTCATATAATTTCACATATTCACAAAACAAATAAAATTTGTGGGGGCGGGGTGAAGGGTTGGTAGGGCGAGGGGGGGGAGGGTGGGGTAGGGTGGGGGGGTGGGGTAGGGCGACGGGGAGAGGGTGGGTAGGGCGGGGTGGGGGGTGGGTGGGGTGGAGTAAGGGGTAGGTGGGGCGAGGGTGGAGGGCGGGTTAGGTGAGGGGGAAGAGGAGAGAGAGAGAGGGAGGGGGAGCTTATCTGCAGCGAGGAGGCGACGGCGGTGGAGAGAGATCTTAAGAGAGAGAGAGAGGGATTTTAGAGAGACAGAGGGATTTTATAGAGAAAGAGAGAGAAGGAGCGCTTTTAGAGAGAGAGGAAGGTGGATTCAAAATGGGGAGGCAGGCACGCATTTCAAAAATTTTTAAGGGGGAAAATGAAGGTTTCATGATGGTTTATGCATGAACCGTCGTGGAAGAATTATTTGTAAACCGTCGTGGAAGGTTTGTAAAAAAGACAACAGCCTTCCACGACGGTTACCATCATGAAAGCTATTTTACAACATTAGACAGATAGCAGCCTTTCACGATGGTTTATTTATAAACCGTTGTGGAAGCTATTTTATATCATTATAAATGTTGTTAGAAAGACAACACCTTCCACGATGGTTTATAAATAAACCATCGTGAAAGCTATTTTACAGCATTATAAATGCTGTTAGAAAGACAGTAGCCATCCACTACAGTTTATTATTTTACAGCATTATAAATGCTATAAGATAGCATCCTTCCATGTTTGATAACTACTTATAATTCTATTTTGAAATAAATATCCTCTAACAATTAAAATTGGATGCAATCTATGGTTTCCACATTGAACACGAGGACACCAAATTTTATCACCATTGGCATGATTTTTGGCAAGATCCAAGAACTCTTCCACACCATTCACATACTCTCTAGACAATCAAAAATACTACATCCATTTCCTATCTATTTTGTAAGTCCTAAATCGAAATAATAAATAGCAAGTATTCAATTAAAATTAATTTCACAAATTATATATATACCCACCTATGTATATTCTAATCATAAAACAAAAACATCACCCATCATAAAACAAATTACACATACCCATTATAAAACAAATAAATCATACCCATGATCTACAATATAATAATCACGGAATAAACAACAAAATCAACAACTATTTATTAATTTTGGAATAATTATACAACAAAATCAACAACAATTTATTAATTTCTAACAAAAACTTGCAATTTGGAATGAGATTAAGGAGTGTGGAGGTAGAGAGGGACGACAGTGGCTGATTCGAAGGGGACTGTGTTCGTATTTGAAAAGTGAGTTTCTGAATTGTGTCTGATTGTGGAGGTGAGAAAAAGGTGAGCTACCATGACAATTTTTAAAAAACCCATTGTGGTAGCTCGCAGCCATTCTATGACGGTTTTTATCTATGCGAGCGTAACTCATCGCTTTTTTTTCTCTTACCACGATGGTTTTTGGGAAACTGTCATTAAATAAGGTCGTATAATAAAAAATTTGTTGTAATGAACACGATAGCTTAAAGGCTAGCTGCAACCCTCAAGAAAAAGAATAGTGTTGCCTTATGGTCAAGAGCACGAGCAACATCATGGATGCAAACTCTTTCTTGATGACGCAATTAATGGTGGGTTTGTCTTGTTGTACTTAGAAAGGCATGGATAGATAGTCTTCTAACTAATATTGTCCACAGAAGACCGTTAGGGGACAGAAACATATGTGTTAACATTATTACCCCTAAAATCAAAATGTTTAGACTACCTTTTGAGATAATTGAAGCAACAACTATAGGTGAAGCTGTCGAAAGCTTCATTGCACGGCCCAAAAGGTTAATTAAAGTCCTTGCAATGACTAAGATGAGTCGAACACTTAGCCATGTTCCTGAAGATGTTGAGGGAAAGAAACGCCAAAATAAGAAAGGTGTTAGAAAACCACGAGTCATAACCTGAGGTAGAACAATATCGAGCGATTGAAAAACAACCCATTGTGGATTCTCAACCTGTTACGAATGAGCCCTTGCCTTTATTTGGGTTCTCTTCACTTGTTGAATCATTTACGCACTTGGCTTTCTAAGCACATGGTGTCATGCGAGAAGGATTATAGATTGAGTGTCTGATACCGACAACAATCATTGAAAAGAACATGCCTATTTATGTGGGGTACGAAGACATTTATCATTTCCTCAACTTTGAAAAAGTCTAGGTGAACTATATAATAGTATACCTCATGTAATAGATTTATTATTAATTCTTACTTTTTAAAATATAACTAGACTTGTATTGTTATTTAAAATAAGTTCATGCATTGTTTTTATTACAGTTTTTTGGTGGAATTTTGTGAACGTGAAGGCTTAGCTTAAAGATTTGGCTTCATATCTTTGACATTTATCTCCAGTGTTGTAGGAAACCCACATGATGATGTTAGAGAGTATGCCATATCTCTCTTTATCCACTTACATGGAGCACCGAGAGGGAAATCCTTCTTCATACCATACAATATTGGAGAATACTGAATGTTGGCACTTGTTTTACCATGGGATAACCAAACATTTTAGTTTGATCCCCTCATACGTGGACCACGTGAAGATTTTCTATCACTTTCTAGGATGTAAGTATCAATCCTTGTCGTAAAATATGCCTTGATAATTTTTATATTTTTGTGATTAATTCTTTTTTATTTTGACTAATTGTTGGGGCCTTTAATAATTGTAGAGTTTAAGTGGGAAATAATATAACAAGGTGACTGAACAGACATAACTATATTCCTGCCGCAAGTGTCCCAAACAAGGAGGCAACGTCGAAGTTAGTTTTTTTTTTTTTTTTACGTTATATGCAGAATTTAATTTTTGTTGATAATGTTTTTAAGCACTATCAAGAAAGGAAAAATATATAGGTGACGATATATTTAAGTCTAGGGGTGAATGGGTAAAATTTTGGAGTAGATATTTTAGATATAGGTTCCAGAATATATGACTTTGCAATGTAAATATATATATATATATTTACATTATATATATATATGACTTTGTAAAAATTTTATAATTCAATAAAACTATAGGATTATGCAATTATGACCTTATGTTAATGGTTAGACTACAGGACTACTCATCATGTAAGAAATCAAAAATTCTTGTTTTTTGGCTACTAATCAATTTTTCACGACGGTTTTAAAGAAAACCCATCACGGAGAAGCTACCTTACACAATGGTTTTTGACAAAAACGGTCTTATAATGTTAGAATTTACAAAACTTACATAACAGTTTTTAAAGAAAATCGTCGTGTAAGCTTTGTGCTAAACCCCACCAAACCTTGTTAGTTTTCTCTCCTCCTACAATTCTACGCTTTCCCTTCTCTCTCTCTCTCTCTCTTTATCCACATTTATCTTATAGTCTCAATAGCTTTTATACATATATAAACCTATCCTTTCTCAATCTCCTGATCTTGACCCACAGTCTCTTCTTCTGATGAGTTTAACAATATTATTAGTCCTTTTGAGATCATTCATATATTAATACAAAAATATTATATATGGAATAGACAGAGCCAAAAAAAAGGCCTTAAAATCCGTTCGTTTCGATGCAGCAACGAATATGGAAGAAAACGACGATGATGCATGAGTACTGGGGTTTAGGGTTGGTTTTATTATGTTATGCAAAGAGAGCAAATTACTTACAATTTCATGGTGTAGAGCTTAATGTTGGGGCTGTTTAGCGTAAGATCGGTCATAATTCTGATAGTTCTGACTCTCTTCCTTCTGCAGCCGCCGCTCGTTCTGCCGCCGCCGCCCGTGCTTCTTCTTTTCATTCCGGTGCTTATCATGGTGGTACTCTTCGTCACGGCCTTCTCTCCGCTATACAATAACTCCAATTTTATCGCCATTTCGGTCTGATATGTATGGATAGTGGAAGATATATAAATAAATAAATATATATATATCTATATCTATATCTATATATATATATACGCCATATGGCGCCGGCGGCCGACAGCCGAAATCAGAAACGCTTTGCCAGCTTGCCTTCTTTGCTAGTTATTTTCTTCTTCTTCTTCTTTATTTTTTTTATCTGTTTTGATTTTCTTTCCTTCCTCTTTTAACTGAAGTTTTCTTTAGTTTTTTTTTTTTTTTTAGTCCGTCTGAAAAGTATAGACGATGTTGAATGTGTCAGAGACGCTAGTTAAACTCACAAGAGCATGAAAAAATAATGTACGAACTATGGCTTTCTATGAACAAGCATTTCTGTTTTCTCTCTCCCTTTTTTATTTGTCCAGAAATTCAGTTCTCACTTATTATGTGTGTGTGCCTATATATAGTCCACGACTCGCAATCTTTTTTATATATTTTAATAGGGGTGGTGGATATTGGAAATCTACACCTTAAAGTGGAGTCTGGCATGACTGCAACCATTTAAACTACATATGGTCTTACAGAAACTATTGCTTTTGTCAACTCTAGTATCCAATAATATGCAGAATTTTCTCTCTCATTCTTTTTGTTCCTGAGGACAAAATTCATCCCAAAACACAAGCGCAAGGGCAAGGGCAAGAGCAAACAGAACTAATGGACACCTTGGCACTCCACGTATATAGTCATGAAAGACCAGGGCAGGCAACACCGGAATTGACGTCCCGCAATTATAAAGAAGGGAAGCGCAGACCCGGTTGCCACATTACGAGCAAAAAAAAAAAAAAAAAAAGAAAAAGAGCACTCTTTAGGGATCAAAGAAACTTCCAAGTAGCAAATTGTCTTAGAAAAGTCATAACTTGAGCGAGGCCTAGGATATTCTTAATTAATCATCCATGTATACCCCTCCGTTTTATGTGACACATGTAATTTTCGGATTATTAGCGCATAATAAGGTTAAAAAGAATACATTATATATAACTCGTTTGTTCTATTTTCTCCTCCGTTTCTCACCAATGTTGACGACACCCACGAGTTCTCGGGTGAATTCGTTTCTCAAGAGCCTAATATTGATCATATATATGAGGTTTTGAAGCAAAGAGAAAATTAGCACAAAGTCACATGTGTACCAGAGAGTGTATGGGTTTGTCTGAGAGTGGGAAATGATTAGTGTGTTTGTGGACCCCAGTCCGAGTTTGTCAAAGGCCTTAGTTGGTGGGGTATCAATTTTGAATTTTTCTACCAATGGACATTTGAAACATGAAAAATTTTTTCTTTTTGACCTTAAAAAAGATATTTTTTCTTATAAATAATAAAAGATAAAACCTTTTATTAATAAAAGTTGAATGGAGAGCTTAGGATAGATTGTTTTAGTAAATGCAAACCTAATAAGATTGTGTTAAAAGGCCTTAACAATCAGGAGAAGAGTCACGATTTCTTTTTTCCGGGGGCATAAGAATGTTAAAAACTCTTCAAACTATCAATATATCAATTTTCATTATTATAAAATAGTTAGAAGGACATGCGTATTTAATTCGTTGAATTTTTTGCTACTTAAATGCAAAATTTTCTTTAAGTTTAATTTTTTCTTGTTTTGCTATTTTCTTCTAAGTTGAATTTAGTAAAAAAAAAGTTGAACACTTATGAGAACATGATTTTGATAACAAAATTGATGATAAATTATTTAGAAAGTGCAAAAACTATGTATGAAAAGAGGTTTAAATATAAACACAATCAAGAAAATTATTTAAGTAAGGCAATTAGGAAAATGTATTAATGAAGGTCATATTTAAAAAAATAGTATTATTTTACCGAATTAAAAAAAAAAAAAAAAACTTAGATAGAGGCACATTTGAGAAACGTTATTGAAAAGAGGGCAAAATAGAAACAAAAGATCAATAAACTACATAAAAAAATTTATAGGAATAAATTAGAGGAAAAAATTTGTTAATAATGAGGGCATATATAAAATTTTGTGAATGAGAGGGGGCATATATGAAAAGTTATTAAAAACTATAGGCAAAGTATAAATTTTCAAAAATTCAAGGGGGTAGAAGACTGAAAAAACGATTCTTTGCAATCCAAACCGAAAAAAAAAAAAACAAAAAACAAAAAACAAAAGAAAAAAGAAGACTTATACCTGGGAAGGCTTTCATAGAGGTTATACAGACCAGTATAAGTATGATCACTCATTGTAATTTTACTGGTATTTATAATTTTAACTAGTGATATACGTAATAAGAGCCTAATAGCTTTAATTGTTACTTATTTTTTATGCTAATTACCCATGGAAGGATGCAGAGGGGAAAACATACTTACTTAATTATACTCATTGCCTTATTTTGCCTTATTTTTATAAATTACTAGAGATTAAATTTTCCCACGGAATTTGGAACTGAGCCAATAAGTTGGCCTCAAATCTTTTGTCTTGGTTTTTTAGTATCCTACGACTCTATTAGAAAGTAGAATTTCCAACTTTTAGACGAATTTTCAAGTGAATGAGATCGGTTGAGTGGCCTCCGTTGGAGATGGGATTGCACGTATTTATGGATTGAACGAGAGTCAAGCTGAGGAAATGGTTGGATCTACTTAGTAAGACATAAGGAGACATGGATGATACTCCATAGGCATGCTATCGGCATAATAGTGTTAAAGGCAGACTGTACACTGAGATAAATACATTGCAGTAAAGACTAGTTTCACCATGATGTTTAGCCGATCGCATTGTAACGCATTATTAAAAAAATTAAAATAATATTTGACATTACATGACGTGTCATAACATAATTGTTGGACACCATTTGAAACAACAATAATTGGATAGAAATTTTGAGTCCATGCAAGTTAATTAGGGAAATCTTTAGCACCAGGGGTTAAATTAAATACACGGTTAAAGAAAAAAAAATTATAAGATATAGGACTAATTGCCAGACCAGTTCATACCAAACAAGATGATAGAGAAAAGTGATAGAAACTGCGGGTGGACATATTATATATAACTTCTTTACGTAATAATCTCATTTCGTTTTTAATTATGCTAGGAATTGACTTCCGTGAGCCGCCCCTGGACATGCTACGTTTAATTTGGCCCTTTCCTATTATTGTCAGCATTAGAATACAAGTACACGACAAAAAATCAAAAGAATATAAAGTAAATACTTTCCATATCCACTTTCAGTTTGACACCGGATGACCATGTTTTCTCATAAACATATATGATTAACGGCACTATGTTATTAACCCATGAGATTTTATTTTATTTTATTTTTTATTTTTGGTTTTCATTATCTTCGGGGGTTGGGAATTAAGGGGGACAGTGTTTTGAGCCAATGCATTTTTTCCCCCTTTTGCTGTCTCTCTGTTCGTCTTTTTTTTTTTTTTTTTTTTAATTGGCGCTTTGAAAATCATGAAAGTGGATAAAGCAATGCTTGGTGTTATATCAACATTGATTATGGTTTTCTAGAGAGTGTGGAAGCAAGAATATGAAATCAGTACTTTGACAGACAGTTTAAAGTATCATTGCAATTTTTTTTCAGAATAAATAATCGTTGTAATCCAATTCTTTTATATATTTATTATATAAACATATAAAAGGTTTAACTTTTTTGTAGTAGTTCTGTCATCGTAATGTTGATAAATTTGTCTGATGGATGATGTCAACCCGATAAGTTGTTCAAAGGGTACTTCTCTAGTCAAGGGCTTAAAAATATGCCTCATATTTAAAATAGCAACCAGTGTAATATTGTAAATATATTTTACAATTAGACAAAGACGATTACTGCAAAATCATAAGCTTTCTATGGGAGATCAAAGCAGATTGTCATTTTTAAATGCCGACATTTAGTTAACAGATTACGAGAATTATAATCAATATGACTAAATTTACTAACGATCACCACGTCTGCGAAACATTTTCTAAAATATAAAGATGCACCAAGGTCCCAGGAAAGCATATATACTTGAGAAGATAAAAGTGACGTAATAGACCTTTTCTTCTATTCATACATTTATGTAGATGCATGTATATGTATATACATACATACATATATATATATGCATGTATATATACATTTTATATTAACACGCGTGTAATATACAATTAAGGGTAATCTACGTATAACGCACTTTTTTTTTTTTTTCGTTTTTCCTTTTATTGATGGTGCGAATATGTATCAATGCATATAGACACTATTGTGTTCAATCACACAAATAAACGCAGACTTTTTCTTAAGGGGGGAAAGAAAAGGAAGACAGGAAAGAATGTCAAATTAATGTAAAGAACTTTCAAACGAAAAAAAGTAAGTGTCAAGAAAAAAGAATAGGCATACAATTTTCAAATTCGGCTCTACTTTCTTATGGGGAAAAAAGGACACGAAACTTCCACCGAAAAAAAAGGCAAGAAAGGGAAATCTCTCTAGATGTATCTCTCTCTATATGTTAGAATAAGTTAATGTGGTTCCATGCCCTCCCCATGTAACCCACTTGCTTTTGTGTCTGCACAAAAGCCGGAAGAGAAACATTAAGACACTGCGATACCACCAACCATTCATCAAGCCAACCGAACATCACCTTTGAAGTTTTTGCATGACCCATTTATATTCCGCTTCGCTACATTTGTACGTTCTTTAGTCAATATTTTAAGGTTTAAAAATATCACACTTTATCTTTGTAACATACATGACCTACACGCCACGTGGACATCACAATATGAAACTCAAAAGATGGGCCAATATTGATGGTTGAAATTTGCCAACCTCGTGATAGTAAATGCAAACAAATTATAGAAAGTGACCTGAATCGGCTTGAAGACTGATAAATGGCACGAAAAATTCATGGTGATTCGGCTCAAAGTAGCTTTTCTCTGTGTGTGTGTGTGTGTTTTTTTTTTTTTTTTTCATTAGTTTCTTTAGAAATAGATTATACACTCAAAATCTCACTCAAAAACTTTCGGTACAAGTTGGCATGGTAACGGTTCCAGATATAAGATTGTGGTTCCTTTCTTTTCGCCCATTCCATCTCTATTTATAGAGTTTTCAGCACTTGAAACTCTCGCCCCTAGGATAACCACCTCCTCACGTTCCTCATTTCCGATGACAAAGGTAGCTGCTTCTTCTCATGAGAGCGCAACTATCCTCCCAACTCGAAGAGTATCAAATACTAAATTGAATAACAGATATATGGTTATATATGCAAAAAGAGATTATTGCAAGATAATAGTGTAAACACATAATCTGCAATCTATGAAACAAAGATCGATGGATACTTTGTTCCTGGTTAGATTGTAATAGGTATCTACTTCAATTTGAAAGATAGCTTATCTTAGCTATGGAAGCGATGTCTTCAAGATATAAAGGTGGCCATATACCTAGTGATAGATATATATTGAAGTATTTAATATAAGTGTGATTTATTAGTAGTTTTGTTTAACTAAAGCAATTGACTTGTGTAATCATTTATGTAATGATCTCAATCCTAAAATGGATACATCACTTCACGTTTAAGACTTGTGTCTTTTCATATGCTAAAAAAACCAAATTTTGATGATCGAAAGTTCTTATGTTAGTATGTTGGAGGCATGATACAACAACACTTAGGCCATTCAGCAACAAAACCTATCGTTGTCACTAATGACATTTTGGTGACAACATGTCATCGCTAATCCATTGCCGTTATAAATCTGTCGCTAAATTTTTTTTAGCATTTGTAGTGTGTCATCGTGATTTATAGATCATAGATTTGGGTTGTGTCAACTACTTTTAGCGATGACATTTTTGAAATCATTATCTATCATGCCCCGTAGTACGGGAGGTGACGTGGTGGATTATTTAATTTAATTAAATGAAGATTTAATTAGAAAGATGAGTTTAAAGGGGTTTAAATTAAATTTGGGAATATCTAAAACATTTTTAAACAGGCATTCTTGGTAATTAAACAAATAGAATCTCCAGAATAATTAATAAGAAAATAATAAAAGATAAAAAAAAACGAATATGGGTCCCATTGACCCACATATTGTGTACACACATAGTACTGACAATATTACATTACATTCATAGTCCAAATAAAGAGAAAGTTAAAACGTTACATGCCTTGATTTAATGATAGAAATAACCTACTAAGTTCTCCTACTGCTCCTGAGTCCTGTCTGTTGAATCTTCCCTGAACCTAAGCGAAAATCCATCTAGAGGGGGAAAAGTTTGAAAACAAATAAAATGTGAGCGAAAAGCTCAGTAAGATTATATTTTAAGAAATAGTAATTTAAAGGAAATATCCTTATTCAAGAAATCATTTAAGAGAAGACTTGAATAAATAAATTTAAATAAAATCATTCTTACCCAAAACAGTTTATTGGTCGACCAGAAAAATCATTAATTTCTTTTCCTGGGCAAACCATGTGAATAACACCACCGTAGTGGCCCAACTGGGTTTCGGGACCTGTCCCCAAGGTTGATCGCTACACGACCCGATCTCTGTTATGGCATCATGCCTTTATATTCATTTCTATTATTGTTCAAAGTCCATTTACCAGATGTTATCATTAACATATATTATGAAGTTCATCTCAGTCCACGGTTTATAAAAATAAACCGATAAAATTCCTTTTTCAATCAACCGTAAAAAAAAGTTTGATAAAAACCCTTTTTAAGGCCATATCATTTGAAACTGGGTTACCAAAGAATAGGTAGAAGTCCTACCTCAATACTCATGCCTATGCCCCACACCGTAATTCCGGTCTGCTATACGTTAGCTCCGCGGAACCATGAATGACCCTAAATACAAACTAGGTCTATCAGTATCTAATTCAGGATATTCTACTTCGCTAAGCTATTTCATGGTGTCCTAATGTACCATTTGTACCTTTAAAATCATTTTATAAAGTTGGGATTTTGATCGCGATTCAAAACAGTAAAAATGGTTGAAAATCACAAATTTCGTCCTTGTTCGATCAGCCTGTCGATCCCCTGGTTCAGCCGACCAAACTGCACAGTTCGGCCTGCCGGAGTACAGATCCGATCGGCCAAACATTTTCTAGGTTTGGCCTACTAGACAGATGATCCGGCCTATCGATCTGGAAAATTTCCAGAAATTTCAGGCACTAGTTTTGGGTCTCCTAAACCCCAAATCTTGATTTCAACCTATTTTTCTCAATTCTCAGGCATGGAAAACAATCATAGATGATAGAAAAACATAATAGGACACTTTTAAACTCATTTAAACAAGATTTGCACTCAAAATCCAAGAAAATCCAAAAATAGAGAAAAAGGGAGAAAAATGAAAAATCTTGAATCGAATATATTTTTCTTCAAACAAGGCTTAAATTCTAGTTATTCTAAGTCCCTCTAACTTAGATCGAAGGTTCTCTATGCTTAAATGAGCTTAAATCTCAAGATGCAAGAAATATTGAAAAATTGAAAAAGTTTTAAAATTTGAAAACTAACCTCAAATCGAAGCTTTAAACCACGTTTTTGGTTGATCAATCACATTCTCGAGCCTCCAATCCACTAACCCGAAGCTTGGGGCTCGATTTGATTCAAAAATTTTGAGGGAAAATGAGAGAGAAAGAGAGAGGCAGAGGGAAGAGAGAGACGAGTGTGAGAGGGAGAGTGAGAGAGAGTGTGAGAAAGAGGGAGAGGAGAGAGAATAAATAGAAGGAAAAGTAGGCGATTTTACTGTGCGAAAACCGTGTGCCACCCACAGTTTTGTAAAACAAAAAATATTTGACATTTAACACATTGTTTGTTTTAAAGACTCAAAATAACATTTTAAAACAATAAGAAATCATCAAAATAAGAGAAATAACTTTAAACTCAAAATTTCACCAAATAATCAAATTAAGTTTAAAAAATTCATTATGGCACACTAATCTACCATTTTACATTTTAATATTATTAAATTAATTTTGGGGCGTTACAACTCCCCAACCCTAAAGAAATTTCACCCTCGAAATTTACATATTAATTCAGAAACAAAACAAATGCGGATACAACTCCCACATGCTCGACTATAACTCCCAAGTGCCTCATCAACCCTATGATGCTACCACACGACCTTTACCAATGGTATATCCCAATGACACAAACTGATCGCTTTTCGATTGATAATCTGAACCGGCACTTCCTCATATATTGTGTCTTCCTGAACCTGCACATCATGAAATAAAACTATCTTACCCTGCTCAGGCAGACACTTCCTAAGCATCGACACGTGGAGCACATCATGAACATGAGAAAGTTAAGGTGAAAGATTGAGCCAATAAGCAACCACACTAACACGCTGAGTGATCTTGAACGGTCCCACATACCTCGGTGCAAGCTTTCCACTCACTCCGAACCGCATAATACCTTTACGAGGTGATACTTTCAAGAGAACAAAATCTCCTACCGTAAATTCCAAAGGTTGATGTCTTCTATCCGTATAACTCTTCTGTCGACTTTGAGCTGCCCTCAATCATCTCGAATTACGGTGACTTTCTCGTTGCTATCATGAATCTCATCTGGCCCAAGAATAACCCTGTCTTTCGGCTCTGCCCAACACACCGGTGACCTACACGGTCGCCTGTACAATGCCTCAAATGGTGCCATACCAATGCTTGCCTGATAGCTATTGTTGTACGCAAATTCTGCCAAATGTAAATATTTCTTCTATTTCCTGTTGAAGTCTAATGCACAAGCATGCAACATGTCCTCGAGAATCTAAAAAACCCGCTCAGACTGTCCATCAGTGTGAGGATGAAACACCATACTGAAGTTCAAATCTGTACCTAAAGCCTCCTGAAAACTCCTCCAGTACTTAGCATTAAACCTGGTGTTTCGATCAAATGTGATGGACAAAGGAACTCTGTGCAATCTCACTATATTCTGTAGATACAACTCCCTGAGAACTTTCCTCTAACACATCAACTTGAATGGGATGAAATGTGTCGATTTCGTCAACCTGTTGACCACGACCCAAACTGTATCATGCCGCCACTCTATCCTTGGCAAACCGGTAAGAAAATCCATGTTCACATTCTCCCATTTCCACCCTCGAATAGGAAGCAGCTGAAGCTGACCTGCAGGCTTCTGATGCTTGGCTTTCACCTGGAGACAAGTCGTACACCTAGCCACGTACTCTCGAACATCTTTTGTCATACCTCTCCACCAATATTGCCTCTTCAAATCACGATACATCTTTGTGCTCCTTGAATGAATGGCAAATTGAGACCTATGGGCTTCGTCCATAACGGCTTTCATCACTTCTGCGATTGCTGGAACTGCGAGACGCTCCCAAAAATACAATGATCCATCTGCATGCACTCTCCATTCTTTAAATTGCTCCCTGTTCTGAATCCATGTCCAAATTCCTTGAAGATGCTGGTCTTGCCATTGTTTTTGCTTCACAATCTGAACAAGAGCTAGGGTTGCTTCCATATGGTACACCGAAACTCGATCATAGTCTTCATAATACTACAGTCTATACTTGTTCACTGTCGCATCCCTGCTCTAGTCTTCAAGAGCCAAACAAGCTAGAATCCCTAAAGACTTCCTGCTAAGCCCGTCCGTGACCACATTAGGTTTCCCAGGATGGTACTGCAAAGCAAAATCATAATCCTCCATGTACTCCATCCATCTCCTCTGTCTCAAGTTAAGATCCCTCTGGGTGAACAAATACCTCAAACTTTTATGATCGGAGAAAACCTAAAATGTTGCGCCATACAAATAACATCTCCAAATCTTCAGTGCGTGAATCACCGCTGTGAGCTCTAAGTCATGAGTAGATAATTCTGCTTGTGAGGTCATAGCTGTCTTGATCCGCATGTCACCACGCGTCTATACTGCATTAGCACGCATCCAAGTCCGTGTCCTAAAGCGTCTGTGTAAACCTAATATGGCTCGTCACTGCTAGGAATAATCAATACTAAGGCTGAAGTCAACCGATTCTTCAATTCCTAAAAAGTGAGCTCACATTCTTGATCCCACTCAATCTTGAGATTTTTCCTGATCAATCTTGTCAACGGCGCTACGATCTTCAAAAATTCCTTTACAAATTTCCTATAATATCGTGCAAGGCCAAAGAAGCTATGGATTTCTGCTACATTCCTTGGTTGTTCCCATTCCACTATGGTTTCAATCTTGGACGGATCCATAGAAATACCATGCTTAGAGATGACATGACCCAAAAACTTGACTTTCGTTAACCAAAACTCGCACTTTTCTTTCTTGGCATACAATTGGTGCTCCCGTAGAGTCTGAAGCATGATCCTAAGATGCTGCTTATGCTCCTCTCAAGTCTTAGAATACACTAGAATATCATCAATGAACATGATCACAAACTAATCCAAATAAGGCCTGAATATCCTGTTCATCAAATCCATGAAAGCTGTCGGAGCATTTGTCAATCCAAACAGCATCACTAGAAACTCAAAATGTCCATACCAGGTCTTGCAAGCTGTCTTGGGAATATCTTCCTCCTTATGCTCCTCTCAAGTCTTAGAATACACTAGAATATCATCAATGAACACGATCACAAACTAATCCAAATAAGGCCTGAATATCCTGTTCATCAAATCCATGAAAGCTGTCGGAGCATTTGTCAATCCAAACAGCATCACTAGAAACTCAAAATGTCCATACCAGGTCTTGCAAGCTGTCTTGGGAATATCTTCCTCCTTAATCCTAAGCTGATGGTACCCCGAGCGCAAATCTATCTTTGAGAAGTACCGTGAACCTCCCAATTGATCAAACAACTCATCGATCCTAGGCAAAAGGATACTTATTCTTCATCGTGACACGATTCAACTGTCGATAATCTATAGATAACCTAAGAGTCCCATCATGTTTCTTAGCAAACAAAACCGGTGCTCCTCACGGTGACATACTATTCTGAATATATCCCTTATTAGCAAGCTCCTGAAGTTGTTTTCTCAATTCTTTTATTTCTGTCGGCATCATCTGATAAGGTGCTACTAAAATCGATGTTGTACCTAGAAGAAGCTCAATACCAAACTCGATCTCCTGATGTGGTGGTAATCCTGGCAATTCGTCAGGGAAGACATCCTTATACTCATCAACCACCAGTATCACTACATTTCTTTTCGAAGCATAAGGCTCACCTTCTAGACTTGCAAGAAAAGCATGACAAACTAGATTCTTCCATCCTCCAAGACATGTCTTCATGAGACACTCACTCATTAACCGATCACCACCACCCTGGTAAGTGATCATCGCTCCCCTATTAGACACTAGGGTCACTTTTCTAAGCTGGCAGTCTACCACTGCATTATACCTGGACAACCAGTTCATCCCTAAGATTACATGATATGATCTCATGGGGAGTACAATCAAATCACTTTTCAAAATCTCATCCCCAATCTTGATTTTACAAGCTTTACATATACAATTCACACATACTCGCCCCAAGGGAGAAGCTATGACTAGGGGTTCATTGAACTCTTCTATCTCTAATCCTAAGGCATGTACAAAAGAACTCGAAATGAGAATGAGTGGCACCTGTATCGAATAAAACATGAGCTAAGGATTGGGAAACTAAAATCATACCATCGACAACCACATTGTTGGTCTGGGCATCTGAACCTCCTGTTGCCATTGCATGAACCTATAATGGTGTCTTTCCTTTTCCTCTACCAACATTGTTAGGCCATGGATTATTCGACCAATATTGCTATGACGGAGATGACTATATGCTAGCTATACTTGGTGCTCGATACTGAGGGACGTTACGCTAGAAGTTCTGCAGCTGCTACCCTTATGCTGAATATGATAGTTGTTGAAGAGAGAACTGAGGGAACTGTAACTGCAAAAATTGCTGAGGCAGAGGTAGGGTCTGAGGCTAAGGTTGACAACTGGCGCCTTCTCCGGTCTGAGATCCTAGACGGCACTCCTAATCGGGCAATTCCTCTTGATGTATCCTAGCTGCTGGCAATAATGACAAAGAAAGCTGTAAGGATTATTGTGCCCACTGCTAGATGAACTGCTGCTACCACTGTTCACGCCACCCTGCTTGTTCTTTCCTGGAGTTGGACAACTACTGGTGCTCTTCCTACCGCTCCTCTGTGACCCTCCTGATGCTTTTACTCTATCCTCACAATACAACGCATAATCATTTTCCACCGATATTGTGAATGACACAAGCTCTCCAAAACTCCTAGGTCGTGGAGCAACCACTTGTTGTCGAATAGGAGCCTTAAGTCCTTCTTGAAACTTTATACATTTTTCATGTTTCGATGCCATGCTGATGGAGCAAACCTGGCCAACTCATTAAACCTTGCCTCATACTCTCGAATGAACAAGTCACCCTACTGCAACCTGTAGAACTCAATTGCCTTATGGTCCCTATACCCTTGCAGAAAATATCGGTCATAGAACAGCTCCTTGAACCTGTCCCAACTGATGTTACCATTGCACTCTAAACACTTAGCTTGCTTCCACCAAGTATTAGCACCACCCTCAAACTTATATGCAGCAAATTCCACATGATACTCATTTAGCACTCCAAGAGTATCCAAATGCTTCACGATCAAGTCTAGAAAATATTCTGCCAATTGTGGGTCCCCATTTTCACCAAAAGTTGGTATAGACACACGTTGGAATTCCTTAAAAAACGTATGTCGATAGCTAACATCATAATCCTCCAGTCTAGCCCTAGCTGCCATCCGCTAGAATGCCATAAACATGGCCCTCGTCATACCCTCATCACTTCTAAACTCGGTGTTAGTTGTCGAACGACGTCTAGGTGCCATTCTCTCACTTCTAAAAACAAAATTTAGATTGTCAGTAGTATTTTATTGTCATACTTATGTGTGCATAATTCCCAAGGTTCATAACCTTGAGCTTTGATACCATTCTGTCACGCCCCGTAGTACGGGAGGTGATGTGGCGGATTATTTAAGTTAATTAAATGAAGATTTAATTAGCAACAAAAGTTTAAAGGGGTTTAAATTAAATTTGGAAATATGGGAAAATCTAAAACCTTTTTAAACAGGCATTCCTGGTAATTAAACAAATAGAATCTCCAGAACAATGAATAAGAAAATAATAAAAGATAAAAGAAACAAATATGGGTCCCATTGACCCACATATTGTGCACACACATAGTACTGACAATATTACATTACATTCACAGTCCAAATAAAGAGAAAGTTAAAATGTTACATGCCTTGATTTAATGATAGAAATAACCTACTAAGTTCTCCTACTGCTCCTGAGTCCTGCCTATTTAATCTTCCCTAAACCTAAGCAAAAATCCACCTAGAGGGGGAAAAGTTTGAAAACAAATAAAACGTGAGCGAAAAACTCAGTAGGACTATATTTTAAGAAATAGTAATGTAAAGGAAATATCCTTATTCAAGAAATCATTTAAGAGCAGACTTGAATAAACAAATTTAAATAAAACCATTCTTATCCAAAATAGTTTATTGGTTGACCCAAAAGATCATCGATTTCTTTTCCTAGGCAAACCATATGAATAACACCATTGTAGTAGCCCAGTTGGGTTTCGAGACCTGCCCCCAAGGTCGATCGCTACACGACTCAATCTCTGATATAGCATCATGCCTTTATATTCATTTCTATTATTATTCAAAGTCCATTTACCAAATGTTTTCATTAACATACATTATGAAGTTCATCTCAGTCCACGGTTTATAAAAATAACCGATAAAATTCCTTTTTCAATCAGCCGTTGAAAACATTTTGATAAAAACCCTTTTTAAGGCCAAATTATTTGAAACTGGGTTACCAAAGAAAGGGTAGAAGTCCTACCTTGATACTCATGCTGGTGCCCCACACTGTAATCCCGGTCCGCTATACATTAGCTCTGTAAAACCACGAATGACTTTAAATACAAACTAGGTCTATCAGTATCTAATTTAGGATATTCTACTTTGCTAAACTATTTCATGGTGTCTTAATGTGCCATTTGTACCATTAAAATTATTTTATAAAGTTGGGATTTCGATCGGGATTCAAAATAGTAAAAAAGGATGAAAATCACAAATTTCGTCCTTGTTCGGTCGGCCTGCCGATCCCCTGGTTTGGCCTACTGAACTGCACAGTTTGGCCTGCCAGAGTACAAGTCTAGTCGGGTGAACATTTTCCACGTTTGGCCTACTAGACGGATGAATCCGGCCTACCAAACACGAGATTTGGCTTGTCGATCTGGAAAATTTCTAGAAATTTCAAGCACAGGTTTTAGGTCTCCTAAACCCCAAATCTTGATTTCAACCTATTTTTCTCAATTCTCAAGTATGGAAAACAATCATAGATGATAGAAAAACATAATAGGACACTTTTAAACTCATTTAAATAAGATTTGCAGTCAAAATCCAAGAAAATCAAAAAATAGATAAAAAGGGAGAAAAATGAAAACTCTTGAATCAAATATGTTTTTCTTCAAACAAGGCTTAGATTCTAGTTATTCTAAGTCCCTCTAACTTAGATCGAAGGTTCTCTAAGCTTAAATGAGATTAAATCTTAAGATGCAAGAAATATTGAAAAATTGAAAAAGTTTTAAAATTTGAAAACTAACCTCAAATCGAAGCTTTAGATCACGTTTTTGGTTGATCAATCATATTCCCGAGCCTCTAATCCACTAACCCGAAGCCTAGGGCTCGATTTGATTCAAAAATTTTGTGAGAAAATGAGAGAGAAAGAGAGAGGCAGAGAGAAGAGAGAGACGAGTGTGAGAGGGAAAGTGAGAGAGAGAGTGAAAGAGAGGGAGAGGAGAGAGAATAAATAGAGGGAAAAGTGGACGGTTTTACTGTACAAAATCCGTGTGCCACCCACGGTTTTGTAAAACAAAACATATTTGACATTTGACACATTATTTGTTTTAAATACTCAAAATAACATTTTAAAACAACAAGAAATCATTAGAAATCATCAATATAAGAGAAATAACTTTAAACTTAAAATTTCACCAAATAATTAAATTAAGTTTAAAACATTTATTATGGCACACTAAACCACCATTTTACATTCTAATATCATTAAATTAATTTTGGGGCGTTACATTATCACTAATTACTCAAAATTTTTGAAATTTGGGGGTGTGATATGTAACACCCACCTATTTTTATGTAACGGATTATGCTAAGTTAGTAACAACACTAAGTAATTTTTATTAATGATTCATGATTTTATGTTACTAACTCTTTATTTCAAGTTTTATGACAGGTGACGATCACATAGAATCGTTGTGCTCAAGTGTTCATGTTAGTTTTAATGTATGTTTAACTATGATGCAATGATGACTTGAATGTTATAATGTATGGTATTTTAAGGATAGTTCGGTAGGCCGGACTTTCAGGTTCGGCAGGTCGAAAAGTCTGCCAAGAATCGGTAGGCCGAACTATGTAGTCGGCAGGCCGATGACAGCTTATGAGCAGTCAGTAGAAATCTCTCCAAATTTATGGTTGAGATAATTACATTAATTGGGTGATTAATTGGTATAATTATGAATTAATTTTATCATTTAAGGAAATTAAATCATTGATTTTTGTTGATTGCATGTAATTGATAATGGTTCCCTATTTTGTGAGACTAATGGTTTTGACTTTCCCTAATTTCCTCTCCTTCTCCACGAAAATTTAGTCCAGATGATTCAGAAAAATTCTGACTTAATGGAGAGTTTTTACTCCCTTTTTTATGTTATGCTCATTATGTTATCTTTTTTTTAAATGTACTTTTCTTTCTCTATCTCTCTCTCGTTTTCTCTCTCACTCTCTCTTCTTCACGAATTTCTTCTTTGTCTCATCCTCTATTTTCTTGCAAATATTTGAGAAATATTGAGTTTTCTTTGGATGAATTCGAAGGAATTTGAGAAGAATTGTTTTGAGGTAAGGGTTCGTTTTTAGTTTGAATTTGAAATGAAATCTTCTTGACTAACATATCTTTCTCTACAAAATTCTGTTTATTCTGAATTTTTAATATGATGTTCATATGTGTGTTATGTTAATGTTCTTTTAAGTTTCAAGTCATTTCGATTTTTCTAAATTAAGTTATAAATTTTCTACCCTCTACCACTCACCGTAAAATGTTGCTGTTTGGTTAAGATGCATGAAAATGTGATTTTTGTTCAAGGGGTAAATGTGCTTTGTTTGCTACGAAATTTGGTAACAATGTTTATGTAAATGTTATATTATAGACTGCAAAGTTTGGTAATATTTTGATGAGTGAATTATGTGTTATGTAATTTTTATTGAGATTAGGTCAAGAAACTATTTTAACAATATTATTATTGGACTTTTGCTTTATGTGATATTTTATATGTTTAAATGATTTTATTGATGATAAAATACGTTTATGATATTGAAATATATGATAATAAGATGTTAGTATGAATTTTAAAATTAAAATATATGTGTTTTAATTGTTCAAAAATGTATTTATAAGATTACTCACTGCCTTACTATTGCTGGTAGATTTCATGTTTGAAGTGTATGGTTTGTTTTTACATACTTAATGTAATTTTTTTTATTGAAGAAAAATCAACGTAATATGTTTATGTATTAACTTTACCCCTGTCAAGTATGGTACCTAAAGTATGTGTGAATGTTAAGTTTTTAAGTTTTGAATTCATGTAGGTCAGTGAAGTGTGTGTGAAGATAATTTTATGTTTTGATGATTATGGTTATGAATTATGTTTGTAAGAGGTGAAAGTATATGTAATGTTATATGAATGGATGTTTTATTCTATGATAATAAGTATTAATTTTTATTGGTATTTTTAAATGAATAAATGGCATGAATACACAAAGGAACGAGCACATCGAGACCGTGGCATCGTCACCAATTCATATAAGGTTAAGTAAGCTAGCTTTTAATGTAAGTACATTCTCACCTGCAACATGATGTGTTTTAAAAGGTTTGATGTTATGTTCATGATGATATTTATAATGATTTTATGATGATTTCCTTAAATGATTTCTTATGAAATATTTTCATGATTTAAAGTTATGCATGTTTGATTATGGCAAATTTCAAAGCATGAAAGTTATGTATATATGTATCACCTAATAAGTGTTGCACTCCAATGTTATGATATGATATGATATGATGTCATGTTTGGTTTAGGATAAGCTACCCTTCCCCTCTCAATGATGATTATGGTGCAACACTTGGGCCCTTAAGATAAAATGGAATAAGTTGAATATAATCAAGTAATGAAAGATATGTTTCTATGAAAATGTGCTTAATGCACTATTATGATATGATGATGATGATGATGTTTATGAGATGTTTTTTTTAAAAAAAATTGTGAGAATTATATGTACTTACTAAGCTCTAGCTTATTCAAGTTTATGTCATGTTGCAGATACGGGTAAGAAAGTCAGGAATTAGACGAAGGACATGGGAAGGCGTGTGAGCATATGGAAGATGGATTGTAACCGAAAGAACGCCAATGAAGCAAGTTTTTACGATTTAAGTTATGGTTATATTACTTGAACATATTTTTATGATGTGTTTTGAAGAATCCAAGAACTACGTTTAATGCTTTATTTTCTTTTGTTTAGAATTTGATCTTCCGCATTTTGAAAGTTGAAGTTGTTTGACAAATTAAGTTTTCTAAAGTTTTTTTTTTGGCTCTGTCGGCCTGCCAAACATCATTGGTCGGCATGCCGATGTAGGAATGTTCGGCCTGCCAAACTTTGAAAGTTTTTAAACCCTGTTTTACAGAGCCTCTGTAGGCCTGACGGTTGACGAATTCTGACTTGCCGACCATGATCGGCCTGTCGAATTCCCAAGTTCGGCCTGCCAAACTGTGGGAGCATGTAGTTTTTAAATGATGTGTTGTGATATGACTTATGATTTTACAATTTAGTATATTTATTTTATTAAAGCAAGTTTATAATCAATATTATTGTGAAATTAAAGTATGGACTAAGTTAATGAATGTTGTTGTTTTAAAAAAAAAAAGTATGTATGGATCCTGGTTATGATTTCCTTAACTACGTTTACATTTAAAGTTCAAATAAGTATGCAATGTATGAATGTAACGACATCTGTAACGTCCTTAAGGGGGGCGTTACATGATATAGGTTTGGTTATAGAATTTTCTAAAATGGTCAACGCTAAAAAAAACTACTTCTGTTTTTAGCGACGATATTGTTAATTACCCTTTTAATTTAATTGTTTATATTTTAGAAATTGATAATATATACAATAAAATATTTAGTTGATTAATTAAATAAATAATTCATATTATTTGTTTATTTATTTATTGAATTAAATATTAAATTAATTTAGGATAAACATAGTTAAATGTAAATTAATAAAATCCAATTAATTCAAGTATCATAATACAAATAAAACACATAATATATAAAGACACATAGCATAATGAAAATTAAATACAAGATAATATCATAACATTTCAATAATGTCTAACCTATTCTCCTGAGCTTTTTATATGTTTGTCTTTTTCATTTTCTCCAGCCTTAGCGAGAGGCACAATACTTGACGGTTGTAGAGGGACATTAAAACTAACTCATGAACCCATTTTTGCCACAATAGCACCCATCTGTATGTTTTACACTTGGGTTAGTTGTTGTTAAACATCAATAGGAATTTGTGTGCACCTATTTTTAGGCTATGATCTAGTGGTGGAAGAACTGGAAATTATTTTTCTTTGACTAAGTGTAGAATCCATTCTCTTAGACACCCCTCTACAAGACCCAACACCACTAGAAATTGTAGAATACATGACACTCAATTAATGACGGTTTCTGAAAAACTGTTGTGTTAAGCAGGGGAAAACACATAGGGAGTATGCGTGAAACATGAAAACAGTCATGGTAGTACCTGCAAGATTCCACATTGGTTTTTATGAAAAATTATCGTAGTAGAAGGCATATTACACAACAGTTTTTTACTAAAAACTATCGTGAAAGATAGCTAACGAAAAATTAAATGCCAACCGCCACCACAATCAGTGAAATTTTAAAAGCCCGCTCTCTCTCTCTTTCTTATTCTAATTAACACTCAAACTCAATCCTCTCTCTCTAAACCCAGTCATACCTCTCTTTAACCCTCAAACCCTCTCTCTTTCTCTCCCTTTCTAACACAACCATCGCCATCATAGTCTTTGCCTCGACCCAACATGCTGCCATTATCCCCAAGGCCTCTATGGCCAACAAGCTCATCACCATCCCACTTTTGTGAAGGTTCTTCTCTTTGAGCTCATTGTCTCCATGATCTTGCCGTTGCTTGCCACCAATTGCCGTTTGGTAACATTTTGTTTTTTTAGTTGTTTAGATTTTTTTTAGTTTTAGTTATATAGTTTTAGTTATAATTATTTTTTGTTTGTGTAAATTAATTAGTTTTAGTTATCTAGTTCTAATTTTAGTTTATATTTAATTACTTTCTATGCATTTGTGTATTTGTTTGTATATGTAATGCCCACCATATGTTTTATGAACTCTCTATGGCCAAGTGGTCTTCTCTTCAAGCTCATCACCACCACAACCCTATTGTCACCATCAGCCCTGTCGTTGCTCGCTTTCGACTGCCATTTGATAACATTCCGTTTCTCTTTTTGTTGTTGTTTAGTCTCAATTATTTATGGTTTGTGTGAATTAGATAGTTTTAGTTGTTTAGTTTTAATTTAGCTTTAGTTTTGGTTTTAATGACTTTCTATGCATTAGTGTTTGTATTTGTGTATGTGATGCTTACCATATGTTTGATGAAAATCTTCTATGACCATCATAGCAATTATTGATTTTTTTTGCTACTCAAAACTCACTAGCAATTGTTTAAGGTTTGTGTGAATTAATTATTTTTAGTTACATAGTTTGTTAACTTAGTTTTGTTGTTAGTATACATGATTGCCTAGATATAGGTTGTGTAAGATGGGGCTAAAACTACACCATTTTAGCCCCACCCCATATTTGAACTTGCTCCAGGCCTTAGAAATCCCAATACATTGAACTCATCTCTCTCTCTCTCTCTCTCTAAATCTTAGACCCCATCATTGTCAACCCAGCCCCTATGACCCCATGGTCGTTGACCCAGTCTCTATGACCCCGGCGCTGTTGACCCAACTTCCCATGACCCCACCTCTTCCCTTGTCTATCTTTTTCATGATTACCCGCTACCATTGCTCTTCTTCCCTCCACGACACAGCCACCATTCGCAGCCATCCCCCAACAATCGACGCTGCTGTTGGGACATCCCTCACGACCCTACCACGTCATTTGTCTCTGTGTGGTAACTCTCACGCCATTTTTGTTGTATTGTTTTTTTAATTTTAGTTATGTAAAAGGGTGACAACTTTGATAATGTTTCATTTTAGTTTTAGCATTGTTAGCATATGTGTTTAGGTGAATTCTAACTTAGTCTTAGCATTGTTAGTATATGTGTGTGTAATGCCTATCATATGTTTGATGAAAATCCTCTATAACCATCATAACAATTATTTATGTTTTTGTTGCTCAAAACTCACTAGTAATTATTTAGTGTTTGTGTGAATAAAATTATTTTTCGTTATATAGTTTGCTTAATTAGTTTTGTAACATGGTTTTGTTAGTTTTAGTTTTTTGTTATTTTGGTGTTATTTTAGTGTTATTTAGGTTTAGTTTTAGTTTAAAAAATTATTCTATCAATTTGTATAGTTAATTGGTTTTTTGTCATTAATTAGTTTTTGTTATTTAACACTTAGTTTGTGGTTAGAATTATTGTTGTTTTACGTTAGTTTATGCTAACATTTATTACTTAGTTAATGTTTGTATATGTGTTTGTATGAATTACTTTCTATATGTGTTTGTATATGTGTTTGTGTGGATTATTTAGCATTGTTAGGATATATGTGTAAGTATAAATTTGTAGTTAATTTGTTGGTGTGTTTTGGTTTTTTTTACAATGAATTATTATTTGGAATTTATTGGTTTTGGTTAAAGATTGATTGGATTCTACTGGTTTCTGTGTTTCACTTTGGATGAGAGTTTGGTTTAGATTAGGTAAAAATCCTACATGGGAGCGATGAGGAGTATATGACCAATGAGTAGTATGAGGAGTATATGCCATCTTCCTCCCAACATAGAAAGGAAAAACAAGAGAGTAAACCCCAAAGAAAAACTGAATTCGATCCCAAAGTTAATTTTGAGCAGAGAGTTACTTTAATAAAAAGAGTCCATAGGTTAAGGAAGAGAGGATTAAGAATAGAAGTTATCTTTGAGGAAAGGCTAACTAGAAGGCACACCAGAAGATGAACTAAGTAGTTGGATTGGAGTTCTTAGTCGAGAGCACATTCCAATACAGATACATGATTGGAGAACTAAGAAGTTTGACTAAGAAAAAGGTGTTATCTCAAGAGTAGGCTGAAACAGATATAGAGTGCTTGAGTAAAAATTGGTACTTTTCCTATTATATATATCAACATTAATGTTTTACTGATCTAGCAAAATACATCTTGCTGAGACCGGTTTGTGACCACCACAGGAGGAGTTGTGGATGAAATCACGTCAACATCCTGATAAACAATGGAAAGATCCATCATATGCAAAAATTGAGCAATTGATAGTAAGTTTATTGAAGTCAAATCCTTAATTTATAGTTTTATAATTTTTGAAACATGTTAAGAACAATTTGATTTGTTATTATTTTATAGGATGAATACGTAGAGCAACAAACTCAAGGGATCTTCGAGTTTGTTGGTAACAATGACATACTGACGTGGGCACTAGGAAAAACAGAACATTTAGGAATTGTTTGCAGTCAATCTAAGTATGTCAAGCAGTCTTAATACTTCAATCTTCAATCAACTTCAAAATTTAATTTCCAAATGTCTAATCTGCATCAAGAATTTGTAGAACTAGGTGGTCTTGTGAACACTTTAGTTATACAAGGAGGTGTTAAACTAACAGATGAGACTGTTTCACAACACAACAGCTTCAACGTTAGTTGCAACCCTCAAGAAAAAGAACCTCTAGTGTTGCCTCATGGTCAAGAGCATGAACAACATCAAGGATGCAAACTCTTTCTTAATGATGTAATTAATGGTGGGTTTGTGATTGTCATACTTATAAAGGCATGGATAAATAGCCTTCTAACTGACACAGTCCTTGGAAGACCGCTAAGGGACAGAAACATATGCATTAACATTATTACCCCTAAAATCAAAATGTTTAGACTACCTTTTGAGACAATTGAAGCAACAACTATAAGTGAAGCCGTCAGAAGCTTCGTTGCATGGCCCAAAGGTTTAATTAAAGTCCTTGCAATGACTAAGATGAGTCGAACACTTAGCCATGTTCTTGAAGATGTTGAGGGAAAGAAATGCTGAAATAAGAAAGGTGTTAGAAAATTAAGAGTCACAACCTAAGGTAGAACAATATCAAGCGGTTAAAAAACAACCCGTTGTGGATTCTCAACCCGTTACCAATGAGCCCTTGCCTTTATTTGGGTTCTCTTTACTTGTTGAATCATTTATACACATGGTGTCATGCAAGAAGGATTATAGATTAAGTGTTTGATGCCGACAACAATCATTGAAAATACATGCCTATCTATGTGGGGTACGAAGACATTTATCATTTCCTCAACTTTGAAAACATCAAGGTGAATTGTGTAATGGTATACCTTATGTAATAGATCTATCATCAGTTCTTACTTTTTAAAATATAACTAGACTTGTATTGTTATTAATAAGTTCATGCATTGTTTTTATTATAGTTTTTTTGGCAGAATTTTGTAAATGTGAAGGCTTAGCTCAAAGATTTGGCTTCATGTCTTCGACACTTATCTCAAGTGTTGCAGGAAACCCACATGAAGATGTTAGAGAGCATGCCATATCCCTCTTTACCCTTTTACATGGAGCACCGAGAGGGAAATCCTTCCTTATACCATACAATATTGGAGAATACTAAATGTTGGCACTTGTTTCACCATGGGATAACCAAATATTTTAGTTTGATCCCCTCAGATGTGGACCATGTGAAGATTTTGTATCACTTACTATGATGTAAGTATCAATATTTGTCGTAAAATATGCCTTGATAATATTTATATTTTCGTGATTAATTCTTTTTTAATTTGACTAATTGTTAGGGCCCTTAATGATTGACAAGTTTAAAGGGGAAATAATATAACAAGCTGATTGAACGAACAAACACTATATTCCTACCGTAAGTGTCCCAAACAAGGAGGCAACGTTGAATGTAGTTTTTTTTTTATTTTATGTTACATGCAGAATTTAATTTTTGTTGACAATGTTTTTAAGCACTATTAAGAAAGGAAAAATATATAGGTGACGATATATTTAAGGCTAGGGGTGAATGGGTAAAATTTTTGAGTAGGTATCTTAGATATAGGTTGTAGAATATATGACTTTGCATTATGTATATACATATATGATTTTGTAAAACTTTTAAAATTCAATAAAAATATAGGATTATGCAATTAGTACCTTATGTTAATGGTTAGACTACATGACTACTCATCATGTTGGAAATCAAAATTTTTTTTTCTACTACTTAATTTTTCACATCGGCTTTAGAGAAAACCCATCATGGAGATGCTACGTTACATGATGGTTTTTGACAAAAATCGTCTTGTTGTGTTAGAATTTACAAAGCTTACACAACGGTTTTTAAAGAAAATCGTCATGTAAGCTTTGTGTTCCACAACAGTTTTTGCTTAGAAACATCGTGGTAGCCACACATCAAAACCTTAAATGGTAGGATTCCACCACAGTTAAAAACTGTTGTGAAAAGTCCTGTTAGTACCATGATGGGAGATTTTACAATGGTTTTTTACTCGTTGTGAAAACTTTCCATGATGGTTTAAAATCGTCATGGAATAACCAGTTCTTACTTGTGAGTTAAATAATTTGTCACAATTTGAGATTTAAGTGTTATTTTCCTAAATTATTTCCCTTGTCCGTCTAAATTATGTAGTTGGCACTACCACTAGTGATATTATGCATGTCACCAGTCTACTCCAGGATTGTGATTTACGTCTTACTCTGCCTAATAGTAAGAACTATATACTTTTATGATACCAATTCTGTTTAATTCTTTCCTGATTCATATAATAAGAATTATACGAGCTTGCTAAAAGATTTGATGGACATTCATATATGCATATACATGTCAAGAAACAATATAACTTAATTCAAAAAATAATATGCATAAATATCATATAAGTATGAACTTTAGTGCTACTCCACAAAAAGCCCTAAGCTAAACTGTTGGGTATATATAGAATTATGAAACTTCAAAAAGTTTTTGTCCAAGATTTTTCATTCTATGTAAATCCCATAGGTTCTTTATAATCAAGTTAATGATTAGATAAATTTTACCTTTCTTGATTATTTTATCTCACAATTTAGTAAATGATTATTTTATCTCACAATTTAGTAAACTATTCATAAACCATATGAATAGTGACCAATTGCTTATCCCGAATCCCTACCTTGACCATAGTCCTAAATCCTAACCCTAACCCTGGTCTCATATCTCGACCTCAACCCCGACTCTGTTCTTAAGTCATGACCCCGACTCCGACCTTGAATCCTGACCCCGACTTCGAATCCCAACCCTGACTTTAGTATTGAATCCTGACCTCAACCCTGGTATAGAATCCTAACCTTGACCGTGACCACAAATCCCAACACTGAGAATAAACCCCAACCTTGACCCTAACCTAAACCCCTATTCCTAGCCCTAGTCTTAAATCTCGATCTTGAGCTCGAATCCCAACCCTAGTCCAAAATCCCAACCTCGGTCTTGAATTTTGAAGCTGACATAGACACCAACCATGAATCCTAACCAAACCCTAGTCCTAAATCTTAATCCTAACTTTGGTTTGCAATCTCGATTATAACTGTAAGCCCCCTCTTAAGGACATTACAGATGTCGTTACATTCTTACATTCATACTTACTTGGACTTTATACATAAACAAAATTACAAAATTTATACGATACTTTTAATTGTAAACGTAGTTAAACATACGTAACCAGGATCCATTCATACATTTTTTTTTATAACATTGCTTAACTTATTCCATATCATAATTAATTTAATTATACTTTAAATTAATCATAAAATTATTTTTGATAATATAGATTTACCAAATTGTAATATCACAACTTATTAAAAACATCACATCATTTAAAACATCACATTGTTTATAACTCATTTGCTCCCACAGTTCGGCAGGCCGAACTTCGGACTTCGGCAAGCCGAACTTGGGACTTCGGCAGGCCGGACATGATCAGTAAGCCGAAGTTCCTCAACCGGTAGGCCGACAGAGGCTTTGCAAATCTGGCTTAAAAACCTATCATCGTTCGACAGGCCGAACTTTCAAACATCGACAGGCCGACCGAGCCAAAAATCCTAGAGAAAACTTAATTTTTTTTTTTTAAAACAAAACCAACTTTTCATAAAAACGCGGAAGATCATAATTCATTAAAATGATAAAATAAAATATAAAACCATAGTTCAAGTATTCTTAAAACTTAACATAAAAATATGTTCAAAATATAAAACTTGATTTAAAACATAAAAACATTTTTCTTGGCGTTCTTCCGGTTACAATTCATTGTGCTTAATGCTCACACGCCTTCCCATGTCCTCCGCCTATTCCATGATCTTCTTACCCTTATCTGCAACATGACATAAAACTTGATTAAGCTAATGCTTAGTAAGTACATATAATTCTCACAATTTAAAACAATACATAAACATCATCATCATCATTGTCATCAGATCATAAAAGTGCCTTAGACACAATTTCATAGAAACATATCTTTCATTATATTGACCATATTAAAACTTATTCCATTTTATCTTAAGGGCCCAAGTGTTGCACCATGAACATCATTGTAGGCGCGCCGTCATGAGAGGAGAAGGGTAGCTAATCCCAAACCAAACATGACATCATAACATATCATTTCATAACATTGGTGTGCAACACTTATTAGGTGATACATATATACATAATTTTCATACTTTGAAACATGTCATCATCATACATGCATAACTTTAAATCATGATAATCTTTCATAAGAAATTCTTTAAGGAAAATAACCATAAAATCATCATAAATATCATTGTGAACATATCATCAAACCCTGTAAAACGTGTCATATTGCAGGTGAGAATGTACTTACCGTAAAAACTAGCTTACTTAACCTTAATATGCTTTGGTGACGACGCCGCGGTCTCGATGTGCTCGTTCCTTTGAGTGTTCATGCCATTTATCCATTTAAAAAAAATACAATTACATTAATACTTATCATAAAACATCTATTCATATACCATCACATATACATTCATCTCATATAATCATAATTCATAACATGCATCCTTAAGTATAATCATCAAAAACATCTCATACATTTCTAAACATGAAATCAGCCAACATTTATAATAATGTAGATGAGTAATCTTTTTTTTTTTAAATACATTTTTCAGACAATTTAAAGTACATATGTTTTAATTTTAAAATTCATACAAACACCTTATTATCATGCATTTTAATATCATAAAATTATTTCATCAAAATCCAAAAATAACATTGTTAAAACAGTTTTCTTGACGTAATGTCATAAAATTTCATAACATAAAATACACTCATCATAACATATACATGCACATTCTTGATAACTTTCATGAAAAACATCATTCATTTACCCCTTGAATAAACATTACATTTTTCATACATCAAAATTAAATAGCAATATTTTACTGTGAGGGGTAGAAGATAGAAAATTCATAATTTATCATAGAAACATCGAATTGACTTGAAACTTGGGAAAGCATCACATAACACATACATGAACATTATATTAAAGACTCAAAGCAAAATATAATACCTAGAGAAAGATATTGCAGACGGTTGGAGGAGAAGAAATGCTTTTCAAAAACACAAAGAAACGAGTCCTTACCTTAAAAAATTTTCTTCTCAAAACCCTTGAATTCAACCAATGAAAATATAACATTTTCTTTCAATACTTGCAGAGATTTTTTTTTTTTTTTAGAGGAAAGAGGATGAAATTCATGGAGAAGATAAGAGAAAGAAAGAAATTAGAAAATGTCTCAGAACTAAGAGAGAGAAGAGTAAGAAGATGAGAGAAAAACTGAGGAAAAGAACGTTAAAATTTTTTTAACGTAATGAGCATAAAGAATATTCATTACCCTCCATTAAGTTAGAATTTTTTTGACTCATTGATAGCAAATGGCATGGAGGAAGGAGAGAAAAGAGGGAAGTCAAACAATCACTCATCACTTACCATGTTTTTCCCTCTTAAAATAGGAAACCATTTAAAATCATACAAATAAATGCGAAGTCAAACCTTTTCTTTCCTTAACTGACAAAATTATTCCATTAATAGGCCAATTAATCACAATAAATCACCCATTTAACGTAATTATCTCAGCCATAAATTTGGAGAGATTTTTGCTGACTGCTTGTCAGCTGTGTTCAGCCAACTGATTTTCCCCTTCGGTCTGCCAGTTCCACCAAGTTCGGCCTGCCGATCTTTGTCAGACTGTTCGCCCTGCCCAACTTGAAAGTCTGGCCTGCCAAACTATCCTTAAATACCATACATTGAAACATTCAATTCATCGATGCATCATAATTAAACATACATTAAAATAATCATGAACACTTGAGCACAACGATTCCATGCGGTCGTTACCTGTCATAAAACTTAAAATAAAAGTTAGTAACATTAAAATCATATATCATAACATATAACATAAATTATTATTAAGATTTACTTAACATCGTTACTAACTTAACATAATCCGTTACATCAAAATAGGTGGGTGTTACAATTCTCCCCACCTTATAAAAGTTTCATCCTCGAAACTTAGAACAATTGTGGATACATAGTTCTCATGTCATTTTCTCGTTCCCATGTAGCTTCTTCAACTTGCTGATTTCGCCATAACACCTTGACCAATGGAATTTCTTTTTTCCTCAAGGTCTTGTTTTTCCGATCGAGTATCCTCATTGGCTTTTCTTCATAACTTAAGTCTTCTCGTATCTCGATCACTTGTGGCTCAATCACATGCGTAGGGTCCGGAACATACTTCTTGAGCATGGAAACAGGAAATACATCGTGCATTGCGGACATTTCTGAAGGCAACTTCAGCTGATAAGCTACTTTGCCTATTCGCTTAATGATTTCAAACGGACCAATAAATCTTGGACTTAATTTGCTTTTCTTTCCAAACCTCATAACTCCTTTCATTGGTGCAACTTTCAAAAACACAAATTCGCCCACAGCGAACTCTAAAGGTCTTCTTCTCTTATTGGCATAACTCTTCTGATGGCTTTGTGTGGTCTCTATTCTTCTTCTTATCAACTTTATCATCTCAGAAGTTTCATTAACAAAATCAGTTCTTTCAGCCTCAACGTTTTTCATCAATTTCTTTTCACCAGCTTCGTGCCAACATATAGGCAACCTGCATTTTCGTCCATACAGCGCTTCATAAGGTGCCATTCCAATAGTTGCCTGAAAGCTGTTATTGTAAGCAAGCTCTGCTAAAGGCAACATTTTACACCAGCTGGTCTTAAAATCGAGAGAACAAGCCTGTAGCATATCCTTTAAAATCAAGTTCGTCCTCTCCGTTTGGCAGTCTGTACACTCTTCCAAAACTTAGATGTGAACCCGCCATCACGATCTGAGATGATTGCTTGGGAATCCCATGAAGTCGTATAATCTCCTTAACATAGAGTTTCGTTAACCATTCCATAGAGTAAGTGATCTTGATAGGAATGAAATGCGCCATCTTAGTCAGTTGATCCACAAATTGCATCGTAACCGTTCGTAGTTCTGGGCAAACCGGTAATGAAATCCATTGCTATATCCTCCCATTTCCATTCCGGTATTTGGATAGACTACAGTTCTCCACCAGGTCTCTGGTGTTTAGCCTTTACTTGTTGACATATCATACATTTCGTCACATACATAGCAACATCATGTTTCATTCCAAACCACTAGAAGTTACCCCTTAGATCATTATACATCTTTGTTGCACCTGGATGAATAGAGTAAGGAGTGTCATGAATTTCCGCCAAGATCTTTTCTCTTAAGTCATCAACATTGGGAACACATAAGCGGTCCTTGAGGTACAGAGTTCCGTCATCCGCAATACGAAACTCTAGACATTTTCCTTCTTTCATTTCTTGCTTAATCCTTACAAGACTTACATCTTCATCTTGTTTTCTCTAAATTTCATCATACATCGTCGGAGCAAGAGAGAGTGCTGATAGCGGTCCTGCTATAAGCTCCAAACCAAAATCTAGAATTTCCTTCCTCAAAGGTGAAGACATTACTTGCATTGACTTCAACGTGGCAACTGACTTCCTACTTAGAGCATCTGTCACTCGGTTAGCTTTTCTAGGATGATAAAGGATTTCACAATCGTAATCCTTGACCAACTCTAGCCATCTTCATTGTCTCATGTTTAGGTCTCTTTGCGTGAAGAAGTACTTTAGACTTTGATGATCAGTGAAGATCTTACATTGGACCCCATATAAATAGTATCTCTATATCTTCAACGCAAAAATGACTGCTGCTAACTCGAGGTCATGAGTAGGATAGTTCTTTTTGTAATCCTTCAATTGTCTTGACGCATAAGCAATCACCCTTTCATTTTGCATTAATACAGCTCTGAGGCCCATCTTGGATGCATCACTATAAATAACAAACCCATCATTTCCTTCTGGAATAGCCAATACAGGAGCTGTCGTTAGCCTTTTCTTCAGTTCTTGAAAACTCTTTTCACATGTATCTGTCCATTCATACTTCTTTCCCTTGCGAGTCAGGTTCTTGAGTGGAGCTGCTATCTTGGAGAAATCTTCTACAAATCTCCGATAATAACCTGCTAAACCCAAGAAGTTCCTTATTTCACTTGCATTTGTTAGTTGCTTCCAGTTGAGAACAGCTTCTACTTTGGCAGGGTCAACCATAATCCCTTTCTTTGAAATAACATGCCCTAAGAAAGACACTTTATCAAGCCAAAATTCATATTTAGAGAACTTTGCATATAGCTGGTGTCTTCTTAAAGTTTCCAACGCAATCTTTAGATGCTCCTCATGTTCTTCTTGATTCTTTGAATAGACAAGAATATCATCGATAAATACAACAAAAAATTTATCGAGAAAATCCTTGAATACCCAGTTCATCAAATCCATAAAGGCAGCCAGTACATTCATCAAACCGAAAGGCATAACCACAAATTCATGGTGACCATACCTCGACCTGAAAGCAGTCTTGGGAATATCTCCTTCTTTAATCTTCAACTAATGATATCCCGATCGTATATCAATCTTTGAGAACACCGATGCACCCTTAAGCTGATCAAACAAATCATCGATTCGTGGCAGCGGGTACTTGTTCTTGATCGTCACCTTGTTCAGCTCTTTGTAGTCAATACAGAGTCTCATAGTGCCATCCTTCTTCTTTACAAACAATACTAGAGCTCCCCATGGTGAGTGACTTGGCCTGATGAAACCTTTGTCGAGTAGCTCCTAAAGTTACGTGTGAAGCTCTTTTAACTCTATCGGGGCTATTTTGTAAGGCGCTTTTGAGATGGGATCAGTGCCAAGAGCGAGCTCAATCTCGAATTCAACTTCTCTTTTTGGCGGTAGACTCGTCAGATCATCAAGAAACACATCCACATATTCATATACAACAAGCACATCTTCAAGACTTATCTTTTCTTCTTGGCTTTTGTCTACTATGTTTGCCAGATAGCCCATTCAGCCACTAGCTAATAAGTTCCTTGCTTTTATTGCAGATAGAAACATGTGGGGTTTCTTTCTGGATTCGCCAACATAAACGAACTTTTGATCACCTTCTAAATGGAAGATCACCTTTCGTTTTCAGCATTCTATAGATGCTTGTACTTTCTTAGGAAATCCATCCCAAGAATCATATCATAGTCATGCATGTCGATCACAATGAGGTCGACAAATAGCTCCCTATCAGAAATCCATAGCGGTACTGTACACAGACAGTGCGTAGATAATATCACTTCCCCAGAGTGTAGTGTCGTAGTGAATCCCTATCTCATAGGCTCTAAATGAACCTCTAACTTCTTAGCATATGAAATAGATACAAAAGAATGTGTGGCACCCGTATCAAAAAGGACATAAGCCGCATTAGATAAACTTGTTATCTGACCTGTGACCACATTGGAGGCTTCAGTAGCCACTTGTTCCTTTGTCATGGCATAGATTCAGGCATTCGTTGGTGGAGCATCAATTCTCCCTTGACTGATAAGTGGCCCTTCAAGGGAAGCTTGCATCTGATGTAGCTGGGCTTGAGGAGGTGCTCTCTGAAGGCAATTGGCATTCATCAGCTTGGGACAGTTCTTAACAAAGTGGTCTTCACGCCCACAAATGAAACATTGGTTTGTTCCTAAATGACATTCCCCTAGATGCTTCTTTCCACAATTGGCACATGGTTGAAACTGCCTATTATTGTTGTTGTGCTGACCATCATTGTGCCTCTTGTTGTCTCAGCCCTGCTGGTTTTGAGGATTGCCCTTCCTTTTATTATTCCTCCAGGTTGGTTGCTATTGTTGTTGTTGTTGTTGTTGTTGTTCCTGTGTGGAGGGCGGTTCTGGTTGTTTGCATTGCTAACCTATTGGCCTGACTAAGGCTGGTTCCTTCTTAACTTGGACAGATGGAACTCCACACGTTGGGCTCTCATGACAACCTGTTCTTGACTCCTGGGTGGACTAGCCCCATCCATAATAGTAGCAATTTCAGGCCGAAGAACCTTCATCAGCCTTCTGACCCTTTCACTTTCATCCATAACCATTCCTAGACATAAACGGGCTAGCTGGTCAAATTTCGTCACTACATCAGTGACTGACATATCCCCCTGGCGCAAGCTCTCGAACTCCTCATAATGCTTCCTCGTGATATTCATATGGAAGAACTTCGTGTTGAATTCATGCACGAAGTCATCCCATGTCATTTCTTCAACATTCCTGCTCATTTCAATGCCATCCAACCAAATTCTGGCCTCCATGGTGAGACAGTACGATGCACAGAGAACCTTCTCGTTGTCTGTGAAATCCATGAGTCTTAAGGTGGCTTTGATTGTCTTTAACCATCCCTGTGCGACTAACGAGTCCTTAGAACCCTCAAAGTCTACTGACTTTAACCGTCCCTGTGCAAACTCAGTCTGAGGATGAAAAGCTGTACTGAAATTTAGCCTAGTTCCCATAGCAGTCTGTACACTCTTCCAAAACTTAGATGTGAACCCGCCATCATGATCTGAGATGATTGACTTGGGAATCCCATGAAGTCGTATAATCTCCTTTACATAGAGTTTCACTAACCGTTCCATAGAGTAGGTGATCTTGATAGGAATGAAATGCACCATCTTAGTCAGTCGATCCACAACTACCCAAATTGCATTGTAACCGTTCGTAGTTCTTGGCAAACCAGTAATGAAATCCATTGCTATATCCTCCCATTTCCATTTCGATATTTGGATAGACTGCAGTTCTCCACCAGGTCTCCGGTGTTCAGCCTTTACTTGTTGACATGTCATACATTTCTTTACATACATAGCAACATCACGTTTCATTCCAAACCACTAGAAGTTATCCCTTAGATCATTATACATCTTTGTTGCACCTGGATGAATAGAGTAAGGAGTGTCATGAATTTCCGCCAAGATCTTTTCTCTTAAGTCATCAACATTGGGAACACATAAGCAGCCCTTGAGGTACAAAGTTCCGTCATCCGCAATACGAAACTCTTGACATTTTCCTTCTTTCATTTCTTACTTAATCCTTACAAGACTTACATCTTCATCTTGTTTTCTCCGAATTTCATCATACATCATTGGAGTAAGAGAGAGTGTTGATAGCTGTCCTGCTATAAGCTCCAAACTAAAATCTAGAATTTCCTTCCTCAAAGGTGAAGACATTACTTGCATTGACTTCAACGTGGCAACTGACTTCCTACTTAGAGCATCAGCCACTCGGTTAGCTTTTCCAGGATGATAAAGGATTTCACAATTGTAATCCTTCACCAACTCTAGCCATCTTTGTTGTCTCATGTTCAGGCACTTTGGGTGAAGAAGTACTTTAGACTTTGATGATCAGTGAAGATCTTACATTGGACTCCATATAAATAGTGTCTCCATATCTTCAACGCAAAAACGACTGCTGCTAACTCGAGGTTATGAGTAGGATAGTTCTTTTCGTAATCCTTCAGTTGTCTTGACGCATCATCAATCACCCTTTCATTTTGCATTAATACAGCTTTTAGGCCCATCTTGGATACATCACTATAAATAACAAACCCATCATTTCCTTCTGGAACAGCCAATACAGGAGCTGTCGTTAGCCTTTTCTTCAGTTCTTGAAAACTCTTTTCACATGTATCTGTCCATTCATACTTCTTTCCCTTACGAGTCATGTTCGTGAGTGTTGCTGCTATCTTGGAGAAATCTTCTACGAATCTTCGATAATAACCTGCTAAACCCAAGAAGCTCCTTATTTCACTTGCATTTGTTGGTTGCTTCTAGTTGACAACAGCTTCTACTTTGGCAGGGTCAACCATAATCCCTTTCTTTGAAATAACATGCCCTAAGAAAGACACTTTATCAAGCCAAAATTCACATTTAGAGAACTTTGCATATACCTGGTGTCTTCTTAAAGTCTCCAACACAATCCTTAGATGCTCCTCATGTTCTTCTTGATTCTTTGAATAGACAAGAATATCATCGATAAATACAACAACAAATTTATCGAGGAAATACTTGAATACCCGATTCATCAAATCCATAAAGGCAGCCGGTGCATTCGTCAAACCGAAAGGCATAACCACGAATTCATGGTGACCATACCTCGACCTGAAAGCAGTCTTGGGAATATCTCCTTCTTTAATCTTCAACTGATGATATCCTGATCGTAGATCAATCTTTGAGAACACCGATGCACCCTTAAGCTGATCAAACAAATCATCGATTCGTGGCAGCGAGTACTTGTTATTGATCGTCACCTTGTTCAGCTCTCTGTAGTCAATATAGAGTCTCATAGTGCCATCCTTCTTCTTTACAAACAAGACTAGAGCTCCCCATGGTGAGTGACTTGGCCTGATGAAACCTTTGTCGAGTAGCTCCTTAAGTTGTGTGTGAAGCTCTTTTAACTCTATTGGGGCCATTCTGTAAGGCACTTTTGAGATCGGATCGGTGCCAGGAGCGAGCTCAATCTCAAATTCAACTTCTCTTTCTTGCGGTAGACTCGTCAGATCATCTGGAAACACATCCACATATTCATGTACAACAGGTACATCTTCAAGACTTATCTCTTCTTCTTGGCTTTTGTCTACTATGTTCACCAGATAGCCCATGCAGCCACTTGCTAATAAGTTCCTTGCTTTCATTGCAGATAGAAATATGTGGGGTTTCTTTCTGGATTCGCCAACATAAACGAACTTTTGATCACCTACTGGATGGAAGATCACCTTTCGTTTTTAGCATTCTATAGATGCATTGTACTTACTTAGGAAATCCATCCCAAGAATCATATCATAGTCATGCATGTCGATCACAATGAGGTCGACAAATAGCTCCCTATCAGAAATCCATAGGGGTACTGTACTCAGACAGGGCGTAGATAATATCACTTCCCCGGAGGGTACTGTCGTAGTGAATCCCTGTCTCATAGGCTCTAAACGAACCTCTAACTTCTTAGCATATGAAATAGATACAAAAGAATGAGTGGCACCCGTATCAAAAAGGACATCGATAGGCCGACCAAGGATGTTCGTCAGGCCGACTGAGCCAAAAATTAGCCAACATTTATAATAATGTAGATGAGTAATCTTTTTTTAAAAAAAAAATACATTTTCCAAACAATTTAACGTACATATGTTTTAATTTTAAAATTCATACAAACACCTTATTATCATGCATTTTAATATCATAAAATTATTTCATCATCAATAAAAATCATTTAAACATATATAACATTTTATAAAACGAAAATCCAAAAATAACATTGTTAAAACCGTTTTCTTGACGTAATATCATAAAATTTCATAACATAAAATACACTCATCATAACATATACATGCACATTCTTGACAACTTTCATGAAAAACATCATTCATTTACCCCTTAAATAAACATTACATTTTTCATGCATCAAAGTTAAACAGCAATATTTTATTGTGAGGGGTAGAAGATAGAAAATTCATAATTTATCATAGAAACATTGAATTGACTTGAAACTTGGGAAAGCATCACATAACACATACATGAACATCATATTAAAAACTCAAAGCAAAATATAATACCTAGAGAAAGATATTGCAGACAGTTGGAGGAGAAGAAATGCTTTTCAAAAACACAAAGAAACGAGTCCTTACCTTAAAAAATTTTCTTCTCAAAACCCTTGAATTCAACCAATGAAAATATAACTTTTTCTTTCAATACTTGCAGAGAATTTTTTTTTTTTTTTTAGAGGAAAGAGGATGAAATTCATGGAGAAGATAAGAGAAAGAAAGAAATTAGAAAACGTCTCAGAACTAAGAGAGAGAAGAGTAAGAAGATGAGAGAAAAACTGAGGAAAAGAACGTTAAATTTTTTTTAACGTAACGAGCATAATGAAAATTCATTACCCTCCATTAAGTCAGAATTTTTCTGACTCATTAGTAGCAAATGGCGTGGAGCAAGGAGAGAAAAGAGGGAAGTCAAATAATCACTCATCACTTACCATGTTTTGCCCTCTTAAAATAGGAAACCATTTAAAATCATACAAATCAATGCGAAGTCAAACCTTTTCTTTCCTTAACTGACAAAATTATTCCATTAATATGCTAATTAATCACAATAAATCACCCATTTAACGTAATTATCTCAGCCATAAATTTGGAGAGATTTTTGCTGACTGCTTGTCAGCTGTTTTCAGCCAACCGATTTTCCCCTTCGGTCTGTCGGTTCCACCAAGTTCGGCCTACCGATGGTTCCCATCAGCCTGCCAAACTTGAAAGTCTAGCCTGTCGAACTATCCTTAAATACCATACATTGAAATATTCAATTCATCGATGGATCATAATTAAACATACATTAAAATAATCATGAACACTTGAGCACAACGATTCCATGCGGTCGTCACCTGTCATAAAACTTAAAATAAAAGTTAGTAACATTAAAATCATATATCATAACATATAACATAAATTATTATTAAGATTTTCTTAACATCATTACTAACTTAACATAAATCCGTTACATCAAAATAGGTGGGTGTTACAATAACCTTGGTCTTAAATCCCGACCTCAACCCCGTCCCCAAATCTTGATCCTGATCCTGACCTTGATTCTCGATCCTACCCTATTTTTGAATCTTGACCTTGGTTCCAAATCCTGATCCTGACCTGGTCTTAAATCCTGACCCTATCTTCGAACCCCCTTCCTGAACCTAAATCTCGACCCCGACCTAGTCTTGCATTTCAACCCTAGAACTATGACCTAAATTTACTATAATTAAAATTTAAAAACTAATACAATATTTTTCGGTGGTAAACAAACATTGTGTAGTGTAATACAACATGTTACTATGGTGCAAAACCAAACAATGTATTGTATGACACTAAACAATATAGTACAATACCATACAATGAAATACAATACAATATAATACGTTGTGCCAAACATGTCCTAAGAGGATAACATTGCCTCTCATTAAGAGAGTTATGGTTCCATATCTTTTATTAATGCTTTCATCAAATATAAGTCATGCCTTTAAAAAAATATAGACATAAGAATCTTTCTCATTGGAGTCTTACCTTTGTCATATTAAAATACAAATTAAAAATTTAATTCATATATTCATTTTAGGATTAAGATTACTATAAACTTGATTTCCAAAGTTAATTAATTTTGTTAAATAGAATTATTGATCAATTAGTTTCACTTTAGGTCTAGTTTGATATATCACTAGGTACAATAAATGTATCTACCTTAGAGTCCAACTCTTACAGTCCATCAAGTTGTCTCCTTAATGGGAAGTAGATTCTTATTACAATCTTATCAAGAGTAACGCACCAACTCTATTCGATAGACTGTGGACTATGTGTTTAGACAATTATCTTGCACTCAAATCTTTTTGTTTATAAACCTGTATACACTATTCAAGACTTACTAATTAATAGTCATGAATCCATAATTTGTTTTTTATTCATTGAACCACATGATTGTAAATAGAACACATTGACAAATGAAACTGCATTATCTTTCATTAAAGTAAAATGTCGTAAATACATTATATATATTTATTGTTTAGGGAATCAATCTTAAGAATGTGTTGATAAAAGTGAAGACGGAGAGAGAAAAAAAGTGATTATGTACTTTATGAAATTTGTAAAGCATAATGATGGACGTTTGGTTGTTTTTTACTAATTTACCTCCTTGTTATTTTACAATTATTTCTACATCATTTTTGTCAATGTATAAATGATTATTATTTATTGACGTTATGGCGTGTTTGATTCGACCTTTAGGAGGCGGAGTGGATGAAGAAGACAAAATCAGGAATGATAAGTATGACACTGGAATTTTTTTTTTTTTCCTATAACAACTATTTGCTTTTCAATTTGTAATTGGATCAATTACATGCAATTCAATTTAAAGTTTTGGTTAGGACAAAAAATAATTTCATAATACACATCTATGAATTTATTTATTGTTTATTAGTTATATATTATTACATTAATTTAATTTTATAAAGGTTATTATTTTTAATGATTTATCATTCCAAAAAAAAAGGATGTACCATAAGGTATCAATTCTGTTAAATTTGGGCCTTTTAAAATTATACATAGAATAGGTCATTTGTGGAAAAAAAAAAAAAAAAAGCAAAACAGGCCTTCACTTTTTTAACCTTTTTTTATTGTTAAATCACATTGAACGATAATTTCTCATGAGAATTGCCTATTAATGTCCTCGAACGCCTCAATACCACATGCAGTTGTTACATGCTGGTCGGACCGCCATTCCACCTTTTGATGTTTGGCTCATCCAAATCCTACAAAAGAATAGAACAGATTGGAGTAAAAGGGATACCAGTTTGGTGCATGCCAAGGACACTCCAATGCTCAAGTCAGCAACTTATCAAGGTGAAATAGGTGAAGAGCCAAGGTTTAGGCTTTATTACTTAACTTTGGGGTGGAGTTAATGTTTTTATTTATGGTGTTTGGTTTGGACTAGGCGTGAAGCAAGTTTCACCTATAACCCAAGGGTACGGTTGTACAGAGCCTAAGAAGTTTGTGACAAGTGTCATGATCTCTTAAAAAGGAGGATTTCCTAATTAAGAGTTGAAATTGTGCCACATAGTGGTCTTTGGCCGTAACGCCCCCCTTACAGATGTCACAGATGTCGTTACATTCATACACTCATACTTATAAGATACGTTTAATAGTAAACATAATTAAAACATACATAACCAGGATCCATTCATGCATTTTTTTTTAAATAACATAACAGTGCTTAATTTATTCCATATCATAATTTATTCAATTACACTTTAAATTAATCGTGAACTTATTTTAATAAAATAGACATACCAAGTTGTAAAATCATAACTTATAAAAACATCACATCGTTTAAAACATCACATTGATTATAACTCATTTGCTCCCACAGTTCAGCAGGCCGAACTTAGGACTTCAGCAGGCCGGACATGATCGGCAGGCCGGAGTTCCTCAACCGGCAAGCCAGCAGAGGCTTTGCAAATCAGGTTAAAAAAAAACTCATCGTCATTCGCCAGGCCAAAAACATGATCGCCAGGCTGAACTTTCAAACATCGGCAGGCCGACTCATGAAGTTCGGCAGCCGACCGAGCCAAAAATACTTGAGAAAACTTAATTTGTAAAACAGATTTAACTTTTCATAAAAATTGCAGAAGATCAAAATTCTTTAAAATGCTAAAATAAAATATAAAACCATAGTTCAAGTATTCTTAAAACTTAACATAAAATATATGTTCAAAATATAAAACTTGATTTAAAATATAAAAACATTCTTCTTGGCGTTCTTTCGATTACAATTCATCGTGCTTTGTGCTCACACGTCTTCCCATGTCCTCCACCTAGTCCATGATTTTCTTACCCTTATCTGCAACATGACATAAAACTTGATTAAGCTAATGCTTAGTAAGTACATATAATTCTCACATTTATAAACATTTCATATACATCATCATCATCATCATTGTCATCATATCATAAAAGTGTCTTAAGCACAATTTCATAGAAACATATCTTTCATTATATTGACCATATTAAAACTTATTCCATTTTATCTTAAGGGCCCAAGTGTTGTACCATGAACATCATTGTAGGCGCGCTGTCATGAGAGGAGAAGGGTAGCTAATCCTAAACCAAGCATGACATCATAACATATCATTTCATAACATTGGTGTGCAACACTTATTAGGTGATACATAAATACATAATTTTCATACTTTGAAACATGTCATCATCATACATGCATAACTTTAAATCATGATAATCTTTCATAAGAAATCCTTTAAGGAAAATAACCATAAAATCATCATAAATATCATTGTGAACATATCATCAAACCTTGTAGAACGTGTCATGTTGCAGGTGAGAATGTACTTACCTTAACAGCTAGCATACTTAACCTTAATACGGTTTGGTGACGACGCCGCGGTCTCGATGTGCTCGTTCCTTTGAGTGTTCATGCCATTTATCCATTTAAAAATACAATAAAATTAATACTTATCATAAAACATCCATTCATATAACATTCATTCATATATATATTCATATATATATATATATACGTCTCATATTACAAACATAATTCATAACCATAATTGTGAAAACATAAAATTATGATCACATATACATTCATCTCATATAGACATTATTCATAACATGCTTCCTTAAATATTAACATCAAAACATCTCATACATTACAATCATGAAAATCTTTTGAAAACGTTTTCTAATAATTTAAAATACATATATTTTAATTTTAAAATTCATAAAAACATCTTATTATCATGCATTTTAATATCATAAAATTATTTCATCATCAATAAAAATCATTTAAACATATATAACGTTTTATAAAATGAAAATCCAAAAATAACATTGTTAAAACAGTTTTCTTGACGTAATCTCATAAAATTTCATAACATAAAAATACACTCATCACACATTATACATGCACATTCTTATCAACTTTCATGAAAAACATCATTCATTTACCCCTTGAAAAAACATTACATTTTTCATGCATCAAAGTTAAACAACAATATTTTACTGTGAAGGGTAGAGGATAGAAAATTCATAGTTTATCATAGAAATATCGAATTGACTTGAAACTTGGGGAAAGCATCACATAACACATACATGCATAACATATTAAAAATTTAGAACAAACTACAATACCTAGAGAAAGATATTGCAGACGGTTGGAGGAGAAGAAATGCTTTTCAAAAACACAAAGAAACGATTCTTTACCTTAAAAGATTTTCTTCTCAAAACCCTTGAATTCAACCAATGAAAATATAACTTTTTCTTTCAATACTTGCAGAGAATTTTTGAGAGGAAAGAGGATGGAATTCATGGAGAAGAGAAGAGAAAGGAAGAAATTAGAAAACGTCTCAGAACTGAGAGAGAGAAGAGTAAGAAGATGAGAGAAAAAACTAAGGAAAAGAACGTTAGAATTTTTTTTTTTTAACGTAACAAGCATAATGAAAATTCATTACTCTCCATTAAGTCAGAATTTTTCTGACTCATTGGTAGCAAATGGCATGGAGGAAGGAGAGAAAAGAGGGAAGTCAAACAATCACTCGTCACTTACCATGTTTTGCCCTCTTAAAATAGGAAACCATTTAAAATCATACAAATCAATGCGAAGTCAAACCTTTTCTTTCCTTAACTGACAAAATCATTCCATTGATATGCCGATTAATCACAATAAATCACCCATTTAACGTAATTATCTCAGCCATAAATTTGGAGAGATTTCTGCTGACTGGTCGTCAGTTGTGTTCGGCCTGTCGATTTTCCCCTTCGGATTGCCAGTTCCACCAAGTTTGGCCTGCCGATGGTTTCCTTCGGCCTGTCGATCTTGGGCAGACTGTTCAGCCTACCGAACTTGAAAGTCTGGCCTGCCGAACTGTCCTTAAATACCATACATTAAAACGTTCAATTCATCGATGCATCATAATTAAACATACATTAAAATCATCATGAACACTTGAGCACAACGATTCCATGCGGTCGTCACCTGTCATAAAACTTGACATAAAAAGTCAGTAACATTAAAATCATATATCATAACATATAACATAAATTATTATTAAGATTTCATTAACATCGTTACTAACTTAACATAATCCATTAGATCAAAATAGGTAGGTGTTACAATTCTCCCCACCTTTTAAAAGTTTCATCTTCGAAACTTAGAACAATTGCGGATACATAGATCTCATGTTATCTTCTCGTTCCCATGTGGCTTCTTCAACTTGCTGATTTCGCCATAACACCTTGACCAATGGAATTTCTTTATTCCTCAAAGTCTTGGTTTTCCGATCGAGTATCCTCATTGGCTTTTCTTCATAAGTTAAGTCTTCTCGTATCTCGATCACTTGTGGCTCAATCACATGCTTAGGGTCTGGAACATACTTCTTGAGCATGGAAACATGAAACACTTTGTGCATTGTGGACATTTCTGAAGGCAACTTCAGCTGATATGCTACTTTGCCTATTCGCTTCATGATTTCAAGCGGAGCAATAAATCTTGGTCCTAACTTGCTTTTCTTTCCAAACCTCATAACTCCTTTCATTGGTGCAACTTTCAAAAACACAAATTCACCCACGGCGAACTCTAAGGGTCTTTTTCTCTTGTAAGCATAACTCTTCTGACGGCTTTGTGCGGTCTCTATTCTGCTTCTTATCAACTTTATCATCTCAGAAGTTTCATTAACAAAATCAGTTCTTTCAGCATCGATGCTTTCCATCAACTTCTTTTCACCAGCTTCGTGCCAACATATAGGCGACCTGTATTTTCGTCCATACAGTGCTTCATATGGTGCCATTCCAATTGTCGCCTGAAAGCTGTTGTTGTAAGCAAACTCTACTAACGGCAACATTTTACACCATCTGGTCTTAAAATCGAGAGAACAAGCCCGTAGCATATCCTCTAAAATCAATTTTATTCTCTCTGTTTAGCCATCTGTCTGAGGATGAAAAGCTATACTAAAATGTAGCCTGGTTCCCATAGCAGTCTGTGCACTCTTTCAAAACTTAGATGTGAACCTGCCATCACGTTCTGAGATGATTGTCTTGGGAATCCCATGAAGTTGTACAATTTCCTTAACATAGAGTTCCGCTAACCGTTCCATAGAGTAAGTGATCTTAATAGGAATGAAATGCGCCGTCTTAGTCAGTCGATCTGTAACTACCCAAATTGCATCACAACCATTCATAGTTCTAGGCAAACAGGTAATGAAATCCATTGCTATATCCTCCCATTTCCATTCTGGTATTTGGATAGACTGCAGTTTGCCACCAGGTCTCTGGTGTTCAGCCTTTACTTGTTGACATGTCATACATTTCTTCACATACATAGCAACATCACGTTTCATTCCAAACTACCAGAAGTTTCCCCTTAGATCATTATACATCTTTGTTGCACCTGGATGAATAGAGTAAGGAGTGTCATGAATTTCTGCCAAAATCTTTTCCCTTAAGCCTTCAACATTGGGAACACATAAGCGGTCCTTGAGGTACAGAGTTCCATCATCTGCAATACGAAACTCTGGATATTTTTCTTCTTTCATTTCTTGCTTAATCCTTACAAGACTTACATCTTTATCTTGTTTTCTCTGAATTTCATCATACATCGTCGGAGCAAGAGAGAGTGCTGACAGCTGTCCTGCTATAAGTTCCAAACCAAAATCTAGAATTTCTTTCTTTAAAGGTGAAGAAATTTCTTGCATTGACATCAATGTGGCAATTGACTTCCTATTTAGAGCATCAGCCACTCGGTTAGCTTTTTCAGGATGATAAAGGATTTCATAATTGTAATCCTTCACCAACTCTAGCCATCTTCGTTGTCTCATGTTCAGGTCTCTTTGCGTGAAGAAGCACTTTAGACTTTGATGATCAGTGAAGATCTTACATTGGATCCCATATAAATAGTGTCTCTATATCTTCAACGCAAAAACGATTGCAGCTAACTCGAGGTCATAAGTAGGATAGTTCTTTTCATAATCCTTCAGTTGTCTTGATGCATAAGCAATCACCCTTTCGTTTGCATTAATACAGCTCCGAGGCCCATCTTGGATGCATCACTATAAATTACAAATCCATCATTTCTTTCCGGTATAGCCAATACTGGAGCTGTTGTTAGCCTCTTCTTCAGTTCTTGAAAACTCTTTTTACATGCATCTGTCCATTCATACTTCTTTCCTTTGCGAGTCAGGTTCGTGAGTGGAGCTGCTATCTTGGAGAAATCTTCTACGAATCTCCGATAATAACCTGCTAAACATAAGAAGCTCCTTATTTCACTTGCATTCGTTGGTTGCTTCTAGTTGAGAACAGCTTCTACTTTAGCAGGGTCAACCATAATCCCTTCCTTTGAAATAACATGCCCCAAGAATGACACTTTATCAAGCCAAAATTCGCATTTAGAGAACTTTGCATAAAGCTGGTGTCTACTTAGAATCTCCAACACAATCCTTAGATGCTCTTCATGTTCTTCTTGATTCTTAGAATTAACAAGAATATCATTGATAAATACAACAATAAATTTATCGAGGAAATCCTTGAATACCCTGTTCTGTTGGAAACAAAGTGCGTAGCGGAATTTTAAAAATGTTTCATCAAAGTAATTTCCAAAAGACAAGTTTGACATGTTATATATATAAATTAGACAGATCTTACTAACCTTAGTGTGCCGAAGAACCTCCGCAACCTGTGTAGAGAAGTAACGTTTCAAAAGAGCCTCAACCAAATGGTCTTCTTTGCTATTCTCTATCCACAACCGGAGTGAGTGTGGGCTCACACGTACAGCTCTTCCACCGGTGACTCTCCTTCCAACCAATAGAGAGAACCCAAAGCTAGTGTTCGTGATTTGTGAACAAAAGCTCTCAGGGAGTTTTCATATGCTCACTAGAAGAGTATCACTCTTAATCTCTCAAATTGATCTGAGTAAATCATGAGACTCACTTCCTTTTTATAGCTATTGGTCCTGGGGTCAGTCCATATCAGATTAGGTCTCAAAAACTCGAAACAAAATCAAGTTTGGATCAATATCTGATAAGATTAGTGTGAAAATACGTAATCTTATCTACCGCTAATCGGTAGGCCAAACAGGCCAGTTCGGCAGGCCGACCACGTCATTCGGCAGGCCGAACTCCAGAGAAAAAATCTCCGCTAATATTTTATTTTCCACCCAAGATTCTAAAGGATAAAGTCTCAGTTTTGATTCAAATAACCCAATAGAGAAGATATCTGATCAAAACAAACTTTATCAAGATAATCTCTAAGAAAATAAATCAATTCACAATAATTCTACAAGATTATCTTGATCTAATTTATCCAAAATTAAATCAACCGATAAACAGATAAGAATTATCTGATCCGATAATTCAACAAGTTTATCTTGAACTAATTTCTTACAAAATTAATTCAACCGATAAACAGACATGAATTATTTGATTCTTACAAATTTTAAACCAATCTGATAAATCTGACATAAGTCAATAATTATTGGAAAAGCATGCCGTGTCGTTACAGGATTTTGTGAGCTAGCAAAGGGCACCAAAATGGACTTATAAAGTTCAAGCTCATGATAATTATGAAACCCAATATCCCATATATACATTTCACAATTATCAACTCCAACGCTACTCCACTAAAATCTTGGAGCTGCACTCTCGAACTTTATAGAATTACAAAGCTCGTGTAGCTAAGTCTCCATGACATATCAAAATGCATCGTATCCCCATATGATAATCCATAATCGGCTTAAGGACAAGTTCTGTCTTACCTTCCTGATTCTTTTTATCTTACGTTCCATTGTCTCACCATTAGAAAACTTACCATCCAAAGATAGTATACCATTCGGTTACACCTATGTATCCAAATGGTTGAGCGCTCCAGTTTTCCAATTACAGGACAACGCATATAAGAGGATATCATTACTCCTAAAAAGGAGCTATGGATTCCATATCTATGAATAGCAAGTCTACGCTATCAAGAGTCATGCCTCCAACGTACCGGCATGTATACCACTATAGAGATGTGGGAGTCACCCATTGGTACATCAAAAAACACAAGTCGAGATAACAGGCCCACTATTCATCTCAGGATTAAGATACAATACAATTGATTGTCTAAAGTGAATCAATTTGCCAAGACAGAATTATTAATCCAAATCAATTCACTTTATGTCCCGATCCAACACATCGTCACCTATGACAACGTGCCAATGTTTCTGTTCACGGAGTCCAACTCCGATGGCCAAGACAAACCATCTTCCAAAAGGGATATAGACAACATAACAATCTTTACATGAATAAAGTGCCCAACTTTATTCCCTGAATTGTGGATCATTTGTTTTAGACCATCACCTTAAGAATCGTGTCTACTGCATAATCATCCCATCATATGCCCAATTCTTAAGGTTTAGACTCATAGTCTTAGACTAATGTTTGTTTATCATACATTCAACAAATATGAACGTAAAGAGGACAAGATTTGGTATATAAATATAAATGAATAAATTCTTTATTGATAAAAAATGTCTCCAAAAATGTATTACATTTTTACTCCTTAGGGCATACATGTCTAACAATCTCCCACTTGCACTAAGTGAGTAAATACAGCAAATTTTGCATCCCTATAGCTTCCACATGCCTCTCGAAGACTCTCCCAGTAAGTGTCTTTGTAAATGGATCAGCTAAATTGTCCTCTGACGCGATCTTGCACACCGTGACATTCCCACCCTCAATGAAGTCCTTTATCACATGATACTTCAAATCAATATGCTTACTCTTCTTGTGAAATCTTGGTTCCTTAGCATTAGCTACTGCCGTACTGTTATCACAGTACAGTGATATTGTTTTATCCATACCAGGAACTACCTCAAGATCCCAAGGAACTTGCAGAGCCATACTGCTTCTTTCGAAGCATCACTAGCCGCCACATACTCGGTCTCCATCGTTGAATCCAAAGTGCAATCTTGTTGAGCACTTCTCCAACTGATGGCACCACCACCCAGAGTAAACACAAACCCCGAAGTCAATTCCTAGAATCCAGACAGGATTGAAAATCCGAATCAGTGTATCCTAGAGGAGTCAAGTCCTCACCCGAATACACAAGCATATACTCTCGAGTCCTTCTCAGGTACTTGAAAATATGCTTTACCGCAACCCAATGGTTCGGTCCTGGATCCGCCTGAAATCGACTTACAATCCCGACCGCATAGCTAATATCCGATCGAGTGCAAAGCATGGCATACATGAGACTACCCACTGCCGAAGCATAAGGCACCTTCTTCATGTATTCTCTTTCTTCATAAGACTTTGGAGAGTCTTTCTTAGAAAGAGTAATTCCAGACCTAGATGGTTGCCCACCTTTCTTGGAATCCTGTATTGCAAACCTCCTGAGAATTTTATCTATATAGCCGGCCTATGACAAAGCTATCATTTTGTTCTTCCTATCTCGAAAGATCTGGATACCAAGAACAAAATTAGCCTCACCCAAGTCCTTTATGTCAAACTGCTTGGTCAACGATAATTTGACCGATGACAACGCCCCAACGTCATTGCCAATTAGCAGAATATCATCTACATAGAGCAGTAGAAAAACCACCTTCCCATCCTTAATGTGTTTGTGAACACATGGTTCATCCACATTTTGTGAGAACCCATAAGTCTTGATCACTTGATCAAATCTTATGTTCCAAGAACGGGATGCCTGCTTAAGTCCATAAATTGACTTTAGCAGCTTACAAACCTTACCCTCTTGACCCGCAACCTTGAACCCATCTGGTTGTTCCATATAAATGGACTCATCAAGATAGCCATTCAAAAAAGCCGTCTTGACATCCATCTGCCAAATCTCATAGTCGAGAGCGGCAGTTATTGACAAGAGAATCCAGATGGACTTAAGCATGGCTACAGGCGAAAAGGTTTCCTCATAATCGATTCCTTCCTTTTGCGTATAACCCTTAGCTACCAGTCTAGCCTTAAAGGTTTCGACCTTTCCATCCACTCCTCTTTTCCTCTTGTAGATCCACTTACACCCTATGGGTTTTACCCCTTTAGGAAGATCCACAAGCTCCCAGACCCGATTAGTCTCCATAGACTTCATCTCTATGTTCATGGCCTCTGTCCAGAGTCTTGAATCAACATCCTCCATAGCTTCTATGTAAGTATAAGGATCCCTGTCATGTTCATCCGGTTCAGCCAAGAAGACCTCCCCATTGAACATATACCTCTCAGGTTGACGCCCGATCCTCCCACTACGCCGAAGCCCCTAAGATTGTTGTTCAGGTTTGTTTGGTTTTTCTACACCGATCGGAATGGTTTCGTTCGGAACCTCCGGAGTGAACGGATCACTCCTTAACTCCTCAAGCACCACTTTGCTTCGAGGTTTAAAGTTGTCCATGTAACTCTCCTCAAGGAAAGTTGCATTAGTTGAAACCACGACTTTATTTTCCTTTGGGTTATAAAAATAACCCCCTTTAGTCCCTTTTGGATATCCTGCAAACACGCAAACTTCTGAACGTGCTTCCAACTTATTCGGATCCTTAAACAGGACATGAGCTGGACATCCCCATATACGAATATGGTTTAAGGATGTCTTCCATCTTGTCCACAACTCGTGAGGAGTTTTAGGGACTGATTTTGAAGGCACATTGTTCAAAAGATAACATGCGGTTTGTAGTGCATATCCCTAAAAGGATAAAGGCAATGATGAATAACTCATCATGGACCTAATCATGTCCAACAAAGTCCTATTCCTTCTCTCCGCTACGCCATTCTACTGCAGAGTGCCCGGCGTAGTCAAATGGGATAAAATCCCACTCTCTAACAAGTGTCCCAAGAACTCATCAGAAAGGTACTCCCCACCTCGATCAGATCGAAGTGCCTTTATGGGTCTACCCAATTGCTTTTCCACTTCAGCCCAAAACTCCATGAACTTATCATAAGTTTCGCTTTTGTGGTACATTAGGTACACATACCCATATCTTGAGTAATCGTCAATAAAAGTGACGAAGTACTCATACCCTCCTCGTGCCCGGATGTTCATTGGTCCGCAAACATCACTATGCACAAGTTCTAGAACCCCTTCGGCCCTATTGCCCTTAGACCCGTATGGTCTTTTGGTCATTTTACCCTCCAAACAAGATTCACATTGAGGCATAGATTCCACCTTTAAGTTACTTAAAGGTTCATCCTTTACCAACCTTTGAATCCTATTCAGGTTAATATGGCCAAGGCGTAAATGCCAAAGATAAGTCTTATTAGGGTGAGAAGTTTTAAGTCTTTTTGGGTCATTATCATTTATCTCAGCATTAAGCAATAAGTCCATCTTAGGTTTGATAAAGTATAAATTATTTTACATCCATCCAAAACAGATAAAAGATTTATTTTTACGAATCACCACTTTTTCATTAAAAGATACCACGTAGGAGTCTTTAAATAAAGAAGATACAGAAATTAAATTCCTTTTAAGTTTAGGAACATAAAAACAATCTTGCAAAATTAAATTTCTATAATTATCAAAATAAAGATGAACATCTCCCACTGCTTCCGCTGAGACCAAGGATCCATCGCCCATCTGAAGTGTTAAGTCTTCACGAAGTAGACTTCTCGTTTCTTTGAATCCCCGCAAAGAAACACAAACATGATTAGTTGCACCAGAATCTATGACCTAGATGTCACTGGATTCCTCAACCAAATAAGTTTCTAAATATAGAAGATCACACCTACCTCCCTTGGAAAGGAAGTCCTTGCAATGCTTCTTTATATGCCTGACCTTACCACAGAAGAAGCACTTAAGCTTCTTTGGGTTCTTCTTCTTCTTCTTCTTGCTCTTGGTAGCAGCAGGAATAGAAGACTTCCCGTTCTTGGCCCGTTGCTTCTTTCCATTCCCTGAGTTAGGATTGGAACCAGAAGCAGCTACCATGTTGGCCTCTCCACCAGCAGGAGACTCCCTGATCAGCAGTTCAAACTCCTGTAACTATTTCATCAGTTCTGTCAAGGTCATATCCCGTCTATTACTTAAATTAAAAGTAGCTCTAAACGGAATAAATTCCTTAGATAGAGTCTCAAAGACCATAGTCATCTGAGTTTCAGCATCGATGTCGGCTCCATTGGTTTGAGCCTCAACGAGGTAACCCCTGACCAACATCATGTGCTCCTTTACAGATGTCCCCGGTCTCTGTCTATAGTTTAAGAGTTTCCGAAGTGCCCTTTGCCGCTTTGTTATGGCCTGTCCAAAAATGTCCTCAATATTATCCAAGATCTGCTTCGCAGTCTCATAATCCTGATGTTGAGCCTGCAGCACGTTGTTCATGCTAGCCATAACATAGCAGCGGGCCTGATCATTAGCATCTTTCCAGCGGTCGTATGCTTGGAATTGCTCATTACTTGAGTCTTCCGTAGGCTCAGGAGGACAAGGGGTTGTCAAAACATATTTCAGTTTCTCAAAGGAAAGGACGATGTCCAGGTTCCGTTTTCAATCGTTATAATTCTCACCGGTTAATTGGTTTTTGTCAAGTATCGATGATAAAGCGTTTTTAGACATTTTCAATCTACAATAAAGAATCATATACCAAACATAGCAAACATATATAATAATTTAGTAAGATAACACAATCATGTAAAATCATACAAATGTGTTTTTGTGTCAAAACCTTGAAAATATCACAACCTTACAACGATAATTCCCAACTCAGAATTCAACAAGCTCCTAGGGGAGTCATGCCAAATTCAATCAGGAACACGGATCCCCTCCTGATTAATATATGCCATCCAGGACCCGTATGATCCAGCATATACTAATAATCGTTTCTTTGGCCATTAATTTTATTAACAGAGCTCCTAGGGGAGGTTAATAATAAAATTAACGTGAGTGTATAACCACCGTTTCAATATTTTATCCATGATTTATAATCACTACCTAGGGGTGTGCAACGATAAATCACACTAAAATACCTTATCCTTTCAGAGATCCAATCTGGTACATGATAGAAATCCCTTCTTAGGGGTCAGGACCACCATGTTCTTCCTATGGACCAACGATGGAGGCCTTAGGTCCTCTCTTCGAAAACCTTCTCCCACTCAATCTTTTGAAGTCAAGGTTTTATTTTAAAATTATGCATGAACAATTTTAATATGAGCGGCACTCCCTATTCTATATGACATGTTATCAATATACATGGTAAATTATATTATAATGCACACAAGCAAAGCAATCAAGCAAAGCTACAAGCAAAATAATAATAATAAGTGTAATATTATGGTTCCACCCTAGAGAATAAAAAACTAAGATTACAAGAGAATAATCGAGACATTTATCGATTCTTCATCCTTGAATCCTCAAGTTGTATCATTCTTCATGTAATATCCATCTTCAAGTCTTCAATCCCGTATGAATCGAATACTTCATATTAATGATCATATCCAAATTTAATGTTTCTCAGAATTATCTCAAAAATAAAATTAAAACTGCACCAGAAAAAATTGTACCTTTTCTAGACACTTGGCAGCTCTCGGTCGGCAGGCCGATCTGGATGATCGGCCTGCCAGTCATGCTTCATCGGCCTGCCGATCGGATACATCGGCCTGCCGATCCATGAAGGTTCGGCCTGCCGAACTGAAAGTTCGGCCTGCCGGCAGAGCACCAAAATTTCTGCCCCACTGTCGGCCTATCGGACCACACGTCTGGCCTGTGATCTGTGACCTTCGGCCTGCCGAACTATGAGGTCTGGCATGCCAACCGAGCAGAAAACGCACATTCCAGGTTATACAATTTTAATGCAATTTATCAATTTTATTTTCAACAATTCAAAAACATAAAATTAGAGACTCAGGAAATACCTGGAGGCACCATCATCAATCTTCTAGATCCGACTTCTCGATCCGTCTTTTCTGAATAATTATTTAATTACATAATTTTACAAATTTAAAAATTAAAAAACAATTCCTAGACGGAGATGATAGCCCACCATCTAATTACATGAAAAACCTAGATATATATTCTAACCTCTAAGGAACCATAATCGGTATTAATTAATTAATAAATAATTAAACAACAATTTAATCAACCATAATTAATTAATAAACATTCACCATATAATCCATGACAACATATATATTATATAGAAACCTAGAGTGCCATCTCTCTATAAAATTCAATTCAAGCATAGGAGAGATTAAGATCACAAAATTTATGCATATAACATGATCACAAGCTTGCAAATTTATGTAAAAACCTTGGCTCTGATACCAATTGTTGGAAACAAAGTGCGCAGCAGAATTTTAAAAATTTTTCATCAGAGTAATTTTCAAAACACAAGTTTGACATGTTATATATATAAATTAGACAGATCTTACTAACCTCAGTGTGCCGAAGAACCTCCGCAATCTGTGTAGAGAAGTAATGTTCCAGAAGAGCCTCAACCAACTGGTCTTCTTTGCTATTCTCTATCCCCAACCGGAGTGAGTGTGGGCTCACACGTACAGCTCTTCCACCAGTGACTCTCCTTCCAACCAATAGGGTGAACCCAAAGCTAGTGTTCGTGATTTGTGAACAAAAGCTCTCAGGGAGTTTTCAGATGCTCACTAGAAGAGTATCACTCTTAATCTCTCAAATTGATCTGAGTAAATCATGAGACTCACTTCCTTTTTATAGCTATTGGTCCTGGGGTCAGTCCATATCAGATTAGGTCTCCAAAACTTGAAATAGAATCAAGTTCGGATCAATATCTGATAAGATCCGCGTGAAAATACGTAATCTTATCTACCGTTGATCGGCAGGCCAAACATTCTGATCGGCAGGCCAAACAGGCTAGTTCAGCAGGCCGACCACGTCATTCGGTAGGCCAAACTCCAGAGAAAAAATCTCCGCGAATCATTTATTTTCCACCCGAGATTCTAAAGGATAAAGTCTCAGTTTTGATTCAAATAACCCAATAGAGAAGATATCTGATCAAAACAAACTTTATCAAGATAATCTCTAAGAAAATAAATCAATTCACAATAATTCTACAAGTTTATCTTGATCTAATTTATCCAAAATTAAATCAACCGATAAACATACAAGAATTGTCTGATCCAATAATTCAACAAGTTTATCTTGAACTAATTTCTTACAAAATTAATTCAACTGATAAACAGACATGAATTATTTGATTCTTACCAATTTTAAACCAATCTGATAAATCAGACATAAGTCACCAATTATTGGAAAAGCACGCCATGTCGTTACAGGATTTTGTGAGCTAGCAAAGGGGACCAAAATGGACCTATAAAGTTCAAGCTCATGATAATTATGAAACCCAATATCCCAGATATACATTTCACAACTATCAACTCCAACACTACTACACTAAAAGCTTGGAGCTGCACTCTCGAACTTTATAGAATTACGAAACTCGTGTAGCTAAGTCTCCATGACATATCAAAATGCATCGTATCCCCATATGATAATCCAGAATCGGCTTAAGGACAAGTTCTGTCTTACCATCCCGATTATTTTTATCTTACGTTCCATTGTCTCACCATTAGAAAACTTACCATCCAAAGATAGTATACCATTTAGTTACACCTATATATCCAAATGGTTGAGCGCTCCATTTTTCCAATTACAGGACAACGCATATAAGAGGATATCATTACTCCTAAAGAGAAGCTATGGATTCCATATCTATGAATAACAAGTCTACACTATCAATAGTCATGCCTCCAACGTACCGGCATGCATACCACTATAGAGACGTGGGAGTCACCCATTGGTACATCAAAAGACACAAGTCAAGACAACGGGCCCACTATTCATCTCAGAATTAAGATACAATACAATTGATTATCTAAAGTGAATCGATTTGCTAAGACAGAATTATTAATCCAAATCAATTCACTTTATGTCCCGATCCAACACATCGTCACCTATGACAACGTGCCAATGTTTCTATTCACGGAGTCCAACTCCGATGGCCAAGACAAACCATCTTCCAAAAGGGATATAGACAACATAACAATCTTTACATGAATAAAGCGCCCAACTTTATTCCCTCAATTGCGGATCATTTGTTTTAGACCATCACCTTAAGAATCATGTCTACCGCATAATCATCCCATCATATGCCCAATTCTTAAGGTTTAGACTGACAGTCTTCGACTACTGTTTGCTTATCATACATTCAACAAATATGAACGTACAGAGGACAAGATTTGGTATATAAATATAAATGAATAAATTCTTTATTGATAAAAAATGTCTCCAAAAACGTATTACATTTTTACTCCTTAGGGCATACATGTCTAACATGTTCATCAAATCCATAAAGGCAACCGGTGCATTCGTCAGACTGAAAGGCATAACCATGAATTCATGGTGACCATACCTCGACTTGAAAGCAGTCTTGGGGATATCACCTTCTTTAACCTTCAACTGGTGATATCCTGATCGTAGATCAATCTTTGAGAACACCGATGCACCCTTAAGCTGATCAAACAAATCATCGATTCGAGGCAACGGGTACTTGTTCTTAATCGTCACCTTATTCAGCTTTTTGTAGTCAATGCAGAGTCTCATAGTGTCATCCTTCTTCTTTACAAAAAAGACTGGAGCTCCCCATGGTGAGTGACTTGGCCTGATGAAACCTTTGTCAAGTAGCTCCTTTAATTGCGTGTGAAGCTCTTTTAACTCTGCCGGGGCCATTCATTCAGGCGCTTTTGAGATCAGATCGGTGCCAAGAGCGAGCTCAATCTCGAATTCAACTTCTCTTTCTGGCGGTAGACTCGTCAGATCATCAGGAAACACATCTACATATTCATGTACAATAGGCACATCTTCAATACTTATCTTTTCTTCTTGGCTTTTGTCTACTATGTTCGCTAGGTAACCCATGCAGCCACTTGCTAATAACTTCATTGCTTTCATTGCGTATAAAAACATGTGGGGTTTCTTCCTAGACTCGCCAACATAAATGAATTTTCGATCACCTTCTAGATGGAAGATCATCTTTCGCTTTCGGCATTCAATAGAGGCATTGTACTTGCTTAGAAAATCCATCCCAAGAATCATATCGTAGTCATGCATGTCGATCACAATGAGGTCGACGAATAGCTCCCTATCAAAAATCTATAGGGGTACCGTATGCAGACAGTGCATAGATAATATCACTTCCCCAGAGGGTAGTGTCGTAGTGAATCCCTGCCACATAGGCTCAAAACGAACCTCTAACTTCTTAGCATATGACATAGATACAAAAGAATGTGTGGCACCCGTATCAAAGAGAACGTAAGCATTATTAGATAAACTTGTTATTTGACCTGTGACCACATTGGAGGCTTCAGTAGCCACTTGTTCCTTCGTCATGGCATAGATTTGAGCGTTCGTTAGTGGGGCTTTAATTCTCCCTTGACTGATAAGTGGCCCTTCAAGGGAAGCTTGTATCTGATGAAGCTGGGCTTGAGAAGGTGCTCTCTGTGGGGCACTGGCATTTATGAACTTGGGCCAGTTCTTAACAAAGTGGTCTTCACGCCCACAAATGAAACATTGGTTTGTTCCTAAACGACATTCCCCTGGATGCTTCTTTCCACATTTGGCACATGGTTAAAACTGCCTGTTATTGTTGTTGTGCTGAGGATTGCCCTTCCTCTTATTATTCCTCCAATTTTGATTGTTATTGTTGCTGTTGTTGTTGTTGTTGTTGTTGTTCCTGTGTGGAGGGCGGTTCTGGTTGTTTGCATTGCTAACCTATTGGCCTGAATGAGGCTGGTTCCTTCTTAGCTTGGACAGATGGAACTTTGCACATTGGGCTCTCATGACAACCTGCTCTTGACTCCTAGGTGGGCTTGCCCCATCCACAATAGCAGTAATATTAGGCCTAAGATCCTTGATCAGCCTTTTGACCCTTTCACTTTCATCCATAACCATTCCTGGACATAAACGGGCTAGCTAGTCAAACTTCGTCACCACATCAATGACTGACATATCCCCCTGGGGCAAGCTCTTGAACTCCTCATAATGCTTCCTTGTGATATTCATATGGAAGAACTTCGTGTTGAATTCATGCACGAAATCAGCCCATGTCATTTCATCAACATTCCTGCTCATTTTAATGGCATCCCATCAAATTCTGGCCTCCATGGTGAGACAGTACAATACACAGAGAACCTTCTCGTTGTCTGTGAAATCCATGAGTCTTAAGGTGGCTTCGATCGTCTTTAACCATCCTTGAGCTACTAGCGGATCCTTAGAACCTTTGAAATCCGTTGGCTTAACTTTCTTCCATTTGACCAGTAGGGGTTCCTGATAGGCCGCTCTTGGTTCAACAGCAGGAGCTGTAACTTCATTGACTTGTGGCTGCAAAGGAGGAGGAGGCACATCATCGCCTCGTCGTTCGTCATTCTGGCTATTGGCCCTTAACGCAACAATTTTCCTTCTTTGATCCTCAAGTTGTCTCTGCAACTCAGCAATCATTGTCATGAGTCTTTCATTGGTTTGGGTGCAAGTCTGTGTTCTTCTATGACCGTCCATCATTAATTTTCTAATAAATTAAGCAATGTTATGTTATGAGACAGGTTTTCACTACTAGATCATTAATCGTTAAACATTTAGACCTTAATCTTATCATCATACTTGCATCTAAACATCTAACTTTATAACATACTTACTTGGAGGACTTGGACTGACGTGTGGTGATATGAATTGTAATCAAAAATTCGCTCTGATACCAAAGCCTGTAACGCCCATCTTACGGACGTCACAGATGTCGTTACATTCATACATTCATACTTATAAGATACGTTTAATAGTAAACATAATTAAAACATACATAACCAGGATCCATTCATGCATTTTAAAAAAAAAATAACATAACATTGCTTAATTTATTCCATATCATAATTAATTCAATTACACTTTAAATTAATCGTGAACTTATTTTAATAAAATAGACATACCAAGTTGTAAAATCACAACTTATAAAAACATCACATCGTTTAAAACATCACATTGATTATAACTTATTTGATCCCATAGTTCGGCAGGCCGAACTTGAGACTTCAGCAGGCTAGACATGATCGGCAGGCTAGAGTTCCTCAATCGGCAGGCCGGCAGAGGCTTTGCAAATCAAGTTCAAAAAAACACCCATCATCGTTCGGCAGGCCGAAAACATGATCGGCAGGCCGAACTTTCAAACATCAACAGGCCGACCGAGCCAAAAGTCCTTAAGAAAACTTAATTTGTAAAACATATTTAACTTTTCATAAAAATTGCAGATGATCAAAATTCTTTAAAATGCTAAAATAAAATATAAAACCCATAGTTTAAGTATTCTTAAAACTTAACATAAAAATATGTTCAAAATATAAAACTTGATTTAAAACATAAAAACATTCTTCTTGGCATTCTTCCGGTTACAATTTATCGTGCTTTGTGCTCACACGCCTTCCCATGTCCTCCACCTAGTCCATGATTTTCTTACCCTTATCTGCAACATAACATAAAACTTGATTAAGCTAATGCTTAGTAAGTACATATAATTCTCACATTTAAAAACATTTCATATACATCATCATCATCATCATTGTCATCATATCATAAAAGTGCCTTAAGCACAATTTCATAGAAACATATCTTTCATTATATTGACCACATTAAAACTTATTCTATTTTATCTTAAAGGCCCAAGTGTTGCACCATGAACACATTGTAAGCGCACCATCATGAGAGGAGAAGGGTAGTTAATCCCAAACCAAACATGACATCATAACATATCATTTCATAACATTGGTGTGCAACACTTATTAGGTGATACATAAATACATAATTTTCATACTTTGAAACATGCCATCATCATACATGCATAACTTTAAATCATGATAATCTTTCATAAGAAATCCTTTAAGGAAAATAACCATAAAATCATCATAAATATCATTGTGAACATATCATCAAACCCTGTAGAACGTGTCATGTTGCAGGTGAGAATGTACTTACCTTAATAGCTAGCTTACTTAACCTTAATACGGTTTGATGACGACGCCGCGGTCTCGATGTGCTCGTTCCTTTGAGTGTTTATGCCATTTATTCATTTAAAAATACAATAAAATTAATATTTATCATAAAACATCCATTCATATAACATTCATTCATATATATATTCATATATATATATATACGTCTCATATTACAAACATAATTCATAACCATAATTGTGAAAACATAAAATTATCATCACATATACATTCATCTCATATAGACATTATTCATAACATGCTTCCTCAAATATTAACATCAAAACATCTCATACATTACAATCATGAAAATCTTTTGAAAACGTTTTCTAATAATTTAAAATAAATATATTTAATTTTAAAATTCATAAAAACATCTTATTATCATGCATTTTAATATCATAAAATTATTTCATCATCAATAAAAATCATTTAAACATATATAACGTTTTATAAAATGAAAATCACAAAATAACATTGTTAAAACAGTTTTCTTGACGTAATCTCAAAAAATTTCATAACATAAAAATACACTCATCACACATTATACATGCATTATTGTCAACTTTCATGAAAAACATCATTCATTTACCCCTTGAATAAACATTACATTTTTCATGCATCAAAGTTAAACAGCAATATTTTACTATGAAGGGTAGAGGATAGAAAATTCATAGTTTATCATAGAAATATCGAATTGACTTGAAACTTGGGGAAAGCATCACATAACACATACATGCATAACATATTAAAAATTTAGAACAAACTACAATACCTAGAGAAATATATTGCATACGATTGGAGGAGAAGAAATGCTTTTCAAAAACACAAAGAAACGAGTCCTTACCTTAAAAGATTTTCTTCTCAAAACCCTTGAATTCAACCAATGAAAATATAACTTTTTCTTTCAATACTTGCAGAGAATTTTTGAGAGGAAAGAGGATGGAATTCGTGGAGAAGAGAAGAGAAAGGAAGAAATTAGAAAACGTCTCAGAACTGAGAGAGATAAGAGTGAGAAGATGAGAGAAAAAACTGAGGAAAAAATGTTAGAATTTTTTTTTTTAATGTAACAAGCATAATGAAAATTCATTACCCTCCATTAAGTCAGAATTTTTCTGACTCATTGGTAGCAAATGTCATGGAGGAAGGAGAAAAAAGAGGGAAGTCAAATAATCACGTCACTTACCATGTTTTGCCCTCTTTAATTAGGAAACCATTTAAAATCATACAAATCAATGCGAAGTCAAACCTTTTCTTTCCTTAACTGACAAAATCATTCCATTGATATGCCAATTAATCACAATAAATCACCCATTTAATGTAATTATCTCAACCATAAATTTGGAGAGATTTCTGCTGACTGCTTATCAGCGGTGTTCGGCCTGTCGATTTTCCCCTTCGGCCTACTAGTTCCACCAAGTTCGGCCTGCCGATCTTGGGCAGACTGTTTAGCCTATCGAATTTGAAAGTCCGGCCTACCGAATTGTCCTTAAATGCCATACATTAAAACATTCAATTCATCGATGCATCATATTTAAACATACATTAAAATAATCATGAACACTTGAGCACAACGATTCCATGCAGTTGTCACCTGTCATAAAACTTGACATAAAAATTTAGTAACATTAAAATCATATATCATAACATATAACATAAATTATTATTAAGATTTCATTAACATCGTTACTAACTTAACATAATCCGTTACATCAAAATAGGTGGGTGTTACATTGGCAGTCATTCAATTCCAATTGGGAAAGTGGCATTGTGCCTGGTGGGGAGGTGTGGTCAGGGCCTGATCTACTCGCAAGTTTTACAGATGCCTTCCTCTACAATTAAGTAAGTCTAGTCGACTCACAACCCTTCCTAATGATAGTCATGGCTGGCAAGAGGACGACATAGACAACCTCCTGAGGTATAGGAGTGGTTGGCATGCCACTACAAGAAGGGTGCTCGGTATCTTTCATCGAGAACACCTTCAATATTTGCCCCCAATACGATTGGTTAGGTACTGAGCTTGTCGCCCTTATTTAGGAGCACTCAAGTTTCTTGGACTTAATTATCGTTGGCCCAAGTCTAAGCTTACTCAAAAAAAATGTGGAGTTATGACCTCTACGTCGTGTTGTCATCAACGAACATGTAAGCCTCTAGTTGGTTGTTTCCTTGATAGGGGTAATGATTGTACCTCTGATTCTAGAGCTTGGCTTCATCTATAAATTGGACCGATGCCCCTCAGTCATTGTTTGCCTATTTTTCGATAGTGAGTTCGTGTGTTGTTGAGAAGCTAACAAGAAGGTGACTCCCGAGGAGCTTGTAACATTCCTTCCAAGAAACCAACGAGAATTATTCTAAGGTGGTAATTCTTTGTTTTCCACTAGAGTGAATTGTTCGATTCAAAAAATGCATTGTTGGTGGGTTTTGTGGTCTTCAAGCTCTAATAGTTCTGACATGGAGTTAAGAAAAGTTGACTTCAGCTTAGAGATTGAGTTTGGACATTGTCAAGGCTGTGGCCAAGGAAGTCTTGCCCCAAGCACCCGCAAGGTGATCTCAAGCAGATAACCCTTCCAAGCACCACATTGGAGAATGTACTGCGAGCCTTGCCCAAATTTTTTCATGGGCCAAAGGTAGTATCCTAAACCAATAGTTGTTGAACCTCCTAGATGAGGTTCCTTTGACTCATCCTAGCCATAAGGATGATCCTTAAATTAGGGCAATTTTCTCAAGCAAATTTGCCCGCTTAGATTGGTCAAAGAAGGCTCAGATGGTGGCTTCACTCTAGGAGCAAAGAACCTTCAATTAGGATGACACTGAGAAGGTGGAGGAGGACAATGACGTCAACCAAGAGGCCAAAGGGGATGAAAAAGAGGAGGAAGAGGAAGCTAGTAGTGACTAAAGGTGGGAGAAACCTATTCTTTTTCCTTCTCCCATAATAAAAAAGGTCAAATGCAAGGTCACATATAGATTTTACCACCTAGATACCACAATGGCAATGGAATTCATGTCAACTATGCCATAAAATAGCCTTCAAGAGCTATTCCAGATGTAGAGAGTCCTCACCAAGCTAACTCTAGTCATATCCGACACTAAGGACACCCCCATCAAGTTGCTCTAAGGTTATATTACTTTATAGACCAAGTTTTTCAATGTTGGACATAAACTACCCATGCACACTTTTCTCTTTTGTATATTAAATGACATGAACATATTCATAGGCCAATTGAACCCAAATTGCTACTATTCCATGGTCAGCATGTTCATGTTATGGATAAGGACCTATGCCATCGAGATGCCTTAGGAAATATTGATGAAAATGTTAAGGAAGTAGAAACTCCTAAGGCAACATGGTTGGCATGACTTCCAGGGATTCCACTAGGACTTAATCCTCTTGAATCTTGACTCTAACAAACTCTTGAAGTTCTACTGGCTTTATGCTAGTGGAGCACAGGAAGACAACCTAGAGGAAGTGATATTGGACAACCAGAGGGTGCCAATCAAGTTCCACAGGGGACACACATGGTCTATTTGACCATAGATTATGTCGACAATCTCAGAAGAGGCAAAAAAGTTGAAGGACTGGCTCAAGCAAGAGCACCAAGAAATCTTCCTTTTTAGCCAAGAAAACCTAAAATGTTATAAATGGTATCTATGCTCCAACTCAACAAATCCCCCACTAGATGATGCCATCCTTGTTGGCCGATCTCATGCGGGTGCAACTAACGCTAGTCATGCCTATCGAAATACTATCAAAACTAGTTTTTGACCCTAGTATGCTGTAAGCGTGTTGTCCACGTTCAATTTCGAGGACTCCTCTAGGGCACCACCAAAGGATTGGTGTCACCAACACCAGATGAGCTAGTCTAGGACGTGATATAGATGCTTTACCTCTAGAGGTCCCTTTGGATCAAAGCCTAATTTCTTGATTGTGCATGTAGAATCTTTAGACTATCTTGTAGGCAGTTTAACTTAGGATTTTTTGATTTTGTGGGGATGGAACCTATGATGAGAAAGTACTTTGACCAGCCAGAGGGAGCCATTGAGAAAATATGACTAATGAAAAAGTTCAAGTCCAAAGGAAAGTGGAAGGAAAAGGCTGAGCCCCTAGCTTGGTTCTGAAAGCTGATCAACTACCATAGAAATTAGGTGCCAGGAAAAGCTCCCGTGTCTAAGACCCCCTCTTCTAGTTCTACCAAAGGACCTACCACTAAGGACCGACCAAGAAAGGGCTTGGTATTCGAGCCATCCATCTCTTCACCAATCGGTCCTAAAAGCACTCGTTGAGTTTATCCTTGATTAAAAGGTACTCAAGGAGGCCAAGGAGAGGGACTTCTCTAAGAACTCTTATGCTACCCTAATGAAAATCATTTGGGTAAGTAATCCTTTATGCTCCTGCTTAAATACGTGGTTGCTAGTAAGTTTAAGGGTTTGACTTTTTTTTTCTTACTAGCCGGCATCAAAATAAGGATCACTAAGACCCAAGCTTTGGATTACTATGACCAATAGGAGGCTATTAAGTATCTAGAAGTTGATAAGGCTAAAGCTAATTGGAAGGTTGAGCACCTTAAGAGGAGTTGGCCAAGGCTGAAGATAAATGTTCTGCCATTAAGAGCAAGGTTACCTAGGACAAAGAGGAGGCTAAGAATGCCAAGGCTGAGAACTACTAGTTCTTAATCAAAGTTGTCCTAACTATCTAGGATGAGGCTAGCCAATGGGCCATTGAGGAGTTTAAGGAGGCTCTCGAGTATGTTAGGTCCTACCTGCTTGACATGAAGGATGTGAACATCAAATTTGTTAAGAGGCATCTTAAGGCAGCCAAGTTAGAATAGTCCTTTTTAGAGGAATTGACGATGTCTCTATAAAGTTGATTGGGGAAAAAGTGGCCCAACCAGCCAATCAATTAAAGTAGACTAATGGAGGAGCAGGTTGAACAAATGAACATTAAGCATGGGGGTGATGAGTAGGCTTGGTAAGGTAGTGGGTTTCTAATTCTATCCAAGTGCTAATTTTGTCAAGGCTTTTTTTCTCTTCTTTTTTTCTCTTAAGTTTCCTTGTTTGGAATCAAAGCTTTAAGATCTACTTGGGACAAGAGTCCTTATATGCATTATAGGAGTAGTAACCTCCTAGACATGGGAAATTTTTAAGAAAATTGTTGAAGTATATCTATGCTCGAAAATGGGGCAATTTAGGGTCTTCTTAGGGTTAAGACTGTGATAATATTTCATCATAGTACAGTACAATCCAAGCTTGGTCATTTTTGTTAAGATTTTTTCTAAGCCTATTTGCATTTGGGTGCTTATAGCTGCCGGACCAAGCCCTCGATTTTTTGAGTTAATGGTTTGGTCAATTTTAGGGCCAAAGACACATGCCTTTAGTTCCAATATTGAAGAGTTTTACTCAAAACTTTACAGGACTAGATTTGGTTGGCTATGTCTGCTCAAGCAAGTCAATCTTATGATTGAATAATGAGGCCTTATCAGTTCATCAACCCCCTACTTAAGGAAGGTAATGGGCTCTATGGTCGGGTCTTGACCCGCTATTTTTAGTTGGCAAAGGTTGATCTCTTATAGCTGACCAGGTCATGGCTTCAAAAATTTAGAAAAGTTCTTCAAAAATGTGATAGTCATTCTCATTCAATAATCTATGATCTTTTGTCTATAATTGTCTTATGTTGTCAAAAAGGCTACACACCATTGTTAGCCAAAAAGGCATGTGACAATGGCCCATGCAGTGAGTGGTCCAGTATGACCAATGGCCTACTTCATGAAGGCCCAAGCAAATGTGACAAAGTTGAGGGGTTTAGGTTGATGATTAACCATTCGGGTGAATTGTTGGCATTTCAGGTAACATCGAACAAAATCTTTACTATCTTAGTCCATGGTAGGCTAGTAATATCCCTATTGTGGACACTTTAAGGAAAGTGATTGGCCTTTAGAGTGGTTTCTACACACCTTGCTATGAATTCCTTCCATCAAGTACTTGGCCTCATCCAATCAAACACACCTTTAGTAGGGTGTCCTATCAATGTAGTTTGCTATTGTTCATCATATTTCGGTAGAGCTAGTATAGATTCTTCAAGCTTCTTTTTGGCCTTAGGCTATTTAGCTATTGTCAGGTACTTAATGACTGATAGATGCTCTGATTGGTTAGTGGCTTTGTTCATGGTATCTCGGTAGATGCTCTCAGTTAGCCGATCAATGGGGATCGAGGTAAGGCTATCATCTTCTAAACCAGAGGCTAGCCGAGTAAGGGTGTCGACTTTAGTATTCTTAAACAAGGGGATTTGGATTATAGTGTAGCTGTTAAATTGTCTAAGGAGGCCAGTTACCTTCCTTAAGTATTCAACCATCCTTTCTTCTTGAGTTAAAAACCCTTCAATCACCTGTTATACAATTAGCATTGAGTCGCTATGAATGTGGATGTTGTCCACACTGAAATAATGCTTAATCTAGCGATCAAGGCTTTATATTTGACTTTGTTGCTAAAAGCTTTAAAATTAAAATGAATTATGTAGCTAGGCTTATATCTATCTAGCCCGACTAGAATGAGCCTGACACTCGAGCCATCTATGCTGGATGATTCATTGACAAACAAGCTCTATTTGGGTTGCTCAAAGGCACCGACTCTCCTACTAGGCTGGTTGAGAACTTTAATAGGATCTTATCTAGCGACGGAGTGGTGGAGTTTAGGTCTTTAGTGAATTCCAGTATGAAGTTTGCCAAAGCTTGATATTTGATGCCATTATGGGGAACAAATTTGATATCAAGCTCTTTGAGTTCTACAGACCATTTAGCCATCCAACTAGAAATTTCTAGACTTTAAAGGATTTGACGAAGTGGACATTTGGCCAGTACTCTGATAGTATGACCTTATAATATGGTCGGAGCTTTCAGTTTAACACGATTAGAGCTAAGGAAAGTTTCTCAAGTAGAGGGCACTTCTCCTTAGCACTTTAGAACGCCTTACTAGTACTTATTTTCTTGTGCTTGGACCAAGCTGATGGCCTTCCTAGATACTACCAAATATGCTTATAACATTACTCTAGGTAAAGGTTTGTATAGGAGCAATGGTGTTGTCAGATACCTTTGAGGTTCTGGAAGGCTTCTTCGCATTTTTCCCTTCATTAAAACTTCCCATTTAGTGTTTGGAAAATTGAGTTACACTTGTTTTTAAGATGGATGCTTTTAAAGTATGTGATATTTTGTAAAGAACATATTAATAAATACATAACAGATAAGGAAAGAAAAGAATATCTCTTTTGTTTTAATTAAATATGTGATATTTAAATTAAAATAATGGAAAGTGCTAGAATTAACTAGTCTTCACATTCTCTATAAATATAAGTCATCTCTATGTATTCTACATACAATTGAGAGTCTTGTCAAGATTGCAAAAGCTATACAAGGTTCCCTAGCCGTAGGTATGTATAGAGAGAAAAGGAGAAAGAAGAAGAGTTGTTCATTCCTAGTTCCGCTTTACTTATGTGTTGATATGAGTGGGAGAGAAAAGTGAAAGAGTGATCTCTAGAAACTTTAGTTCCCTTCTACACCCACATGTTGATCCGATCAGTGCCATGGACTAGGTGAGGAAGATAGTTTTATTTAGAGAACATATCCCGATAGAAGAATTTTAATCTCCTCTCTTTAACTAGGTAAGCACACAATTGTATGTATATTTCTTAAGCATTAAGTTAATATACTCTATAGTATGTTTGACAAAAGTTGCATACAAACTTTTATATCATATGTTTCACACCTTTACAATATTTTTGCATATTTTTTCTAAAAGCGTTTTAGAAAACTAACAATTGTCGATAGACTGAGAAACAAATAGTGACAAAATGGCTATCATTTTAACAAGCTTCTGAACCTCCTCCACTATTCTAGGTGAATACATATCTATGACTGATTGGACCTTGGCCAGATTCACCTTGATTCTTCCATGGTTGACCATGAACCCAAAGAACTTCTTGGATTCTAGTCCACAAGTGGGCCTTGTCAGGATTCAACTTCATGTTGCACTGACAAAGGATGTCAAAGCATTATCTTAGGTTTCCAAGTGCTTCTCAGCCTAAACAAACTTGACAAGCATGCACCCACATATGCCTCTATGTTCTCACCAATTAGCTTGGCAAGCATCCTTTTCACCAACTACTGATAGGTCACCCATATTTTTTTGATCCAAATGGCATAACCCTATAGCAATAGAGACCTTGGTCAATTGTGAAGGTCATCTTGTATTGGTCGGCCTCAGCCTTCATGATTTGGTTATAGCTCGAGTAAGCATCTGTGAAGTTAATTAGTTAGCGCCTGGCTATGGCATTGACCAGTTGGTAAATTCTTGGAAGTGGGAAACAATCCTTCAGGCATGCTTGTTTAAATTTGTGAAGAGTATACATACCCATTACTTTCTGTTAGCTTTGTTGACCAAGACCAACTTAGACAGCCACTTAGGATACTTTACTTCTTGCACAAACTTGCTGTTTGTCAGCTTTTAGACTTCTTCATTCTCTACTCGGATCTCCAAGTTCAACTAAAAACCTAGTGTGATGATTCAGACTAAGTGTTCAGAGTCGAAATGGTATGGCACGAGGTCTTCCATAGAAGTTGCTCGGACCTCCTCTTCTAGCAATCGTGGGTCCAAGTCGATGAGTAGCTTTACCCTCTGACTGCTAGAAATTTGATCTCATCAACCTTCTAAATGGTCGAAATGTTATTCTCATTAATCGTCTTAACATAATGTTCTCGAGATCTCTCCCAGTCTGCCTTGACAAGCTCGACCCTATTTGGAGTTGGAAATTTCATAGCCAAACGATATGTTGAGACCATGACTTTTAGAGCATTCAAGGTTGGTTAGGCAATGATGAGGTATGCTGCAAAGGCTTATAGATGACTAGGAATTCCACCTTTTAGGTCACACTTCTTAAGCGTTGCCCAAAAGTTATAGGCAAGACCACATAGTCTACCGCTTTGATGTACTCTCTCGTGAACCCATAAAAGGGTAACTGGATGGGGACTAATACAACCATATTTAGCTTCAGCTAGTCATGAGCTTGTCTCGACATAATGTCAGTCAAGTTCCCATTGTCGATTGGGACACGATGAACTTTATTGTTTGCGATCTTGAGCTTGCAGACCATCATGTCATTATAGGGATGGAGGAGCTTATCAACTTGTCTTCTCGAAGGCATACCTTATTGATGTGCTTAGACATACTCATGTAATCTCCTCAACTGACCACCCTAGCTTCCCGAGTGCTTAGACATACTATGAGGATTTTGAAGGCCAAGTGATTGAAGAATACGATAAAATCATGAATGGTAATAATGATACTAGAATTTTTCTCTTACACCAACTATTTCCTTTTCATTTTGTAATTGTATCAGTTATAAGCAATTAAATTCAAAAATTTGGTTGGGACAAAAAATAAAACTTTCACAATGCACATCTCTAAATTTAATTATTGTTTGTTAGTTATATATTATTCTATTCGATTTAGCTTAATAAAATTTATTATTGTTATTGGTCCATAATTATAAAAGAAATGGATGTAATTTGGGCCTTTTAAACATACACACTAAATAGGCCATTTGTCGAAAAAAAAAACATCAAAACAAGCCTCTTTTTTTTTGGTTATTGAAGCACAATTAATGACAGGTTATCACGAAAATTTCAGTTAAATAATGCGGGAGATTAGATGATGATTTCTAGGGAGATCATCTAATCTCAAAGCTTAATTCCCAAAAACATAATAAAAATCATATTTGATGATGCCAAAGAGAAAACTAGATGATAATTCAAAACTGTAGTTAAGTGGCAAGGACATTTAACGCCTGTGGATTAAATGATGATTTACAAACTACAATTGTATCCTTTGACTAGATACGATTATTAACCATCGTGTATTGTAATATTTCTACTAGTGAAAACTCTTTGTTTTTACTATAATTATACTCCATTACATAATGAATTTAGCTTGATACTTTTTATTTCTCAAAACCCCCAAAAATATTTTCTAACTTTGTTCCTAGGTGAAGTACGCATGTTTAGTCATGATACTACGAACTTTCTCTTGTAATGGCTTCATAAAGGTGCAAACTGTGATGACGAAGAGGACAAGGACAGTGACCTAAAGTTGGCTGTCTAAAAAAAAAAAAAAAAAAAAGAAAAATAGAGTGGTGAAGGAAACAAGGTTGCTAATTGTTACAAATAACATTGAAGGAAAGAAAAATATTAGTTTCACTACAACAGATAAGGGATGGGAAGATGCTTAAAAGATGACAATTTCTCCAAAAACTGTTGTCATATCTTTCATGGCACGAAGACCTCAACCTTTTAAAAGTCCATATAGTGGTTAAGATGACGGTTGTCTATAAACAATTGTCTAATGTTCACTTTGGACAACAGTTTCATGGAAACTATTGTCTAATATCATTTTTAATTCCTTCTCAAAAACTGATATTATCCTATTCTTCTCTCTTTCTTCCTCACCCAGACTTTTCTTAATCACTAAATTGCCCATGCCCTGTTTGCTGTTCCCCAATAACCTAATTGCCTATACCTTCTCCGACATCATGCAATCACCCTTTCCTTCGCCATTGGCATCACACACCCTTACCCTCTTCCTGGCCCTCACCCTCGCTTAACTCTATCGGCGCTAATGTTAAGCTAATTTTATACTTATAAATTGGATATTTTTATTTTAATATTTTGTGAGTTTTTTAAGGTCTTTTAATTTCTTTTCAGTTGTTTTCATTTTATAATTAGATTTTTATTTTATTTTACTTGCCCTTTTTAATTTTTTTTTTCCCTCAATTATGTCGGTGATTTGAGTAAAGTGGCAATTGGAATTAATTTGCACGGGGAAAGTGTCAAAAATTGGGGAGAAATTCGGATTTATTGCAGCCCCAAACGAGAACCACATATCATGAGGCGAGTGCACAACACCAACTGTCAGATCTCTCCACGAATGCATCAGACCGAGTAAGTGCACCTCATACGCATCAAGGGCGTCCGCGACACTGTGGGGCCCATCTTTAGCAGCTCCTCAGGGCAGGTCCATTTCTAGTGCTTTGCAGCCCAATACAGCTCACGTGAAGCCAACGTGTCGTCCACCAGAATCTTGCCAAGTGGAGTACATAACCACAGAATGACTCGCGCGCTATCATGTGGCATGTGGCTCCGACTTTTAAATGCGCCGAATCCCATCCCTGTGTTAGCTTTTATTCATATGAGAAGAAAAACATTTAAAAGATCCGACACTTTTCAAAAGAAGATTATTAGGCCTATTTTTGCGCTGAACAAGACAAAATATGGCGCCATTTTGGGGCGGGCATGCCTATGCCCATTTTTGGGTGATTTAATTGTTCTGAATTTTTACCAAATAACCCTAATTGCTCAAAACCTAGAAATAAGACCTTTTAAGTTTTATTTAGAAGAATCCTGATCCCCCATAAGTCAGTGCCGGGGAAAAATACCTAGGAAATTTTTATTAGGTTTTTATTTTTAGGCTTAGGATTCAAAGGAGAAAATATTTGGAAGATCAAAAAGAGCAAATTGAAGATTGGAGAGTCATGCTTGAAGACTTGTGACACCTTCATATGGGTTTCTTTCCAATTTTCTTATCTTTTTATTTTTTTATTTGAGATATTGGAATCTTCATTTTCGTTTCAAGGCTTGGATTTAGCCTAATTATGAAGTTTTGATTTCTTTTTATCTAGTAGTGAATTATTTTTCTTCGTTGAGGATTTATCATTGTTCTTAATGCTTCTAATTAACTGGATACTAATTAAATGATTTGTTAATTCATAATAAATTGGAAGGAGGTTTATGTGTTTCGATCATTGTGTTGAGTACCATAGATTGTTGGTGAGATAGGAATATACTTGCATTGTTTGTATGGTCGCTCAATAAAACTCCACAAAGGAATATACTTTTAAATTCTTGCAAATTTACATAGGAATATTGTAGGTTAGCAATTAAGGAGATTTTTGGTATAATTTGAAATGAAGCATCAAATAATTTAGGGATTTTTGACTATCAATTAGGAGAATAATTTGAGATTGATGAGATATAATATTTAAAATAAATTAGTTATAGTGAAATAAAAAACCCTAGGTCTTTAGTTTATTAAATTTTCCTTTATTTTATTCTCCTTCTTGTTTATTTTTAGTTTTTGTTCATTTTCTCAATATCATCTGTCTGTTTTCAATTATTTAAATAAAATTAGAGTTGATATAATTTTGATACTTAGTACACAAGCAATCCCTGTGGAAACGATATTTTACTCACTTTTCATTATTTGTTAAAGTGATAACATGCACTTGCATTGTGTAACCTTTCACAATAGTTGTCACCTCTGTCATGTCTACCGCCCTCGCTCATCTTTTTCCGCCCTTGTCATCCTCTGTCATCCTCGCCTTGCTTCACCTTTGTTGTCGTCCCTCTGCTGTCCATTGATTTGAGTATGTCGGATTTAGTTTTCTTTAGTTATTTAGCTAATAACGCTTAATTTAAGATTTACAAATTAATTTGTTATTGGATATTGTGTGAAATTAGTTGTTTGTTAGTTAGTAATTGTTTATTTTTCTGATTATTTGGTTTCCTTGAAAGAATTTTATTTTAAAGTTGTATTTAGAGTTTGTAAAATAGTTGGATTGTTGTATAATTGTTAAAAATTATTAGAAGCTATTTTAAATTTGTTCCCTAATAATTTGTTACAAGATTGAATAAAATTTGATTTGAACTTATAGCTATAGATAAGAAATAGACGTATGATCTTAGTATGAGTAATGAATATTAGAAAAGGGCAAAGGATTTTATGGCTTTTGTAAAAGATAATGTAAAAGGGAGTATGATTCGTTGTCCTTGTGTAGATTATGAAAACATTAGAAAGCAATTATATGATCATGTTAGGTTTCATTTGTATTGATATAAGATTAATCGGACTTATCAACTATGGATATGGCATGGTGAGAAAGTACTACTTCCTCATTGTCGGTGAAGGAAAAAGCCCTTGTTAGTCATAACAACGCGGATGATGATGGTAGTAATATGGTTGATATGACAAATGATATGAAAGAAGACTTTATACACCAACTGGAGTTATTTAAGACGATAATGGAAGATGTGGAGACACAGTTGTATAGTAGGTATTTTAAGTATGTCAAGCTATCTAGTTTGATTAGATTATAGAATTTGAAGGCATCAGGTGGGTGGTTTAATTCAAGTTTCATGGGACTTTTAGAATTTTTACATGATGCATTCCTGGATAATAATAAAGTGTAGGTAACAATGTATAAGGCAAAGAAGACATTAAGAACTCTAGAAATAGAGCATGATAAAATACATGCTTGCTAAAATGATTACGTGCTATACTAGAAATAGTTTAAAGACTTGGATGACTGCTTGATGTGTAATGAGTCTAGGTGGAAGAAAGCGAAGAAAACGTTGAAGGAAGCAAATGTGTACCGACAAAGTTGTTGTGTTACATTTTAATAGAACCGAGCTTGAAGCGATTGTTTCACAATGTGGATCATGCAAGGGATTTAACTTGGAACTATGATAGGAGGATCGATGATGGCATGTTGAGACATCAAGCCAATTTGCCATTGTGGAAGATATTTGACGGTGAGATTCTAGAATTTAGTTCAAAACCTAGGAATCTTCGTATTGCTTTATCCATAGATGGAATGAATCCTCATAGTAATTTAAGTAGGAAGCATAGTACTTGGCATGTCATTATTGTTAACTACAATCTTCCACCGGCCATGTGCATGAGGCAAAAGTTCTTGATGTTAACGTTGTTGATCTGTGGACCTAATCAACTAGGAAATGACATTGACATGTACTTGCACCATTGATCGAAGAGTTAAAGAGATTGTTGGAAAATAGTATACAAGTCCAATATCCTTACCGCAAGGTGACCTTTACACTCTAAGCAATGTTGATGTGGATTATTAATGATTTTTCTGCATATAGAAACCTGTCCAGGTACTCCGTTAAAAGTTCAATAGGATGTCCTATTTGCATGATGGAGAAATCTTCATTTTGGTTGAAGCATGGTAAGAAGACAATTTATGATGGTCATAGATGATTTTTTCTTATGAACTATCCATATTGTAGACAAACGAAAGCATGTGATGGCAAGACTGAAGGAAGAAAAGCTCCAAGACCTTTGACAGGTCACCCAGTGTTTGAGATGGTGAGAAATGTTAAAGTGCTTTTTGGGAAGACGAAAAATAAGAATAATGCATCGATGGGCGAAGGACCTTCGAAGAAAAATTCAAATTTCTTCCAACTTCAATATTGGAGCTTTTTTTTTTTTTGCCAATGTTTAGATGTCATGTATATTGAGAAAAATGTTTGTAAATTGATAATGGGTATGTCGCTTAACAATCCTGGCAAAACTAAAGATGGTCTCAATGCATGGTTGGCTTTTATCAAAATGAGTATAAGAGATGATTTTGCTCCCAAGAAAAGGCACACTCTAACTTACTTACCTCTGGCAAAGTACATGTTATCATGACAAGAGTATTCTTCTAACTTTAGAAACTTGGTGTCCATGAAGGACTTAAAGCTTGTTGGCATGAACATACATGATTGCCACACTTTGATGCAACAATTGTTACACTTGTATTGCGTGGAATTCTTTCGTCAAAAGTGAGATATGCACTTAGAAAGTTTTGTTTCTTCTTTTACTTCATATGCTCCAAGGTGATAGATCTAACAAAGCTAGAAAAATATAAGCACATTTGGGGAAGATCTTGTGTGTGCTTAAGAAGTAATTTTTACCATCTTTTTTAGACACTATGATTCATTTAACGGTACACTAAGTATGCGAAGTTAGGCTTTGTGGACTGGTGTACTTGAGCTAGATGTACACTTTTGAAAAATACATGAAGAGTTTGAAGGGTTATGTCAAGAACCAAAACAGGCCAGAGGGTTGCATTGTAGAAAATTACATAGCCAAAACAACCATGGAATTTTGCTTAGAATAGTAGTCTAATGTCAAAGTAATCGGTTTTCTAAGGAAGGTTAACAATGAGACTAAAGCCATGTCTACTGGTACTTCATTGTCTCATTCTCGTGAAGAATGGAAGTAAGCATGTCTTTATGTTTTGGTCAATGCCCATTTGGTTAAACCATTCATAGAGGTGCACATGAAGGTAATAAAAGATGTAAATCCCAAAAGAGGTAAAAATGATAAATAGTTGCAAGATGAACTCAACCACACTTTTCGAGAGTGGAAATATTATCCCTTCTACGCTCGTGAAAGAGATTAGAGGCACTTAGTCTAAAATAATGGGGTGTATCTTTGTGCAGATTCCATGCATATTTTCTTCACAAAAGACAAGAATCTTGTGTATAGAACAATGACCTATTATGGTTATGTTGATGACATGTGGAAACTTGACTATAGTGAACTTCGAGTAACTCTTATTAAGTGGAAGTAGGCCGACAATAACCACGTGAAATTTGATAATGACAACATTATCGTAGTAAACTCTAGAAGATTAGATTACAAGAATGTTCCATTCATCATGGCATCAGAAGCAATAAAAGTTTTCTATACCATCGATATTGAAGATTTGGAGTTGTCATTAGTATAAATTAAGATGTAATACATATGATTGTCTAAAATGAATTGATTAATTTAAACGGAATTATTAACTAAATCAATTTTTCTTTTGTCTTGATCCAATATATGGTCACCAATGACAATATACCAATATCTCTACCAGCAAAGCCCCACTCCAAGGAAAAAGATAAGCCATCTCTAGTTAGGAATGTAGAAAACATAACAATCTTATGCATGAATTAAACACTTAACTTTATTCCCTCGATTGTGAAACTTTTATTATTTAGATCTTCTGCATAATTTTTCCATCATCTGCAAAATGTTTAGATTGACAGTCTCAGACTTTTTGTTTTCTCATCATACATTCAACATAAATAAATATGAAGAGGACGATATTTGATATATGACATAAGTAATTCGTTATTAATTAAATGTCTCAAAAACTATTACATTATTTAATCCTTAGGGCACCTAGTCTAATAGTTTCTACGCTAAATTTTTAGAACCATAACTTGGCTCATATAGACCTTAAGTGTGGCACCTATCTTAATGAGAAAGAGAAAAAAAATTCATCATTTAATATGTCATTATCACCTTTTTGTGAATTGTACATGCGGTATCTCTTTTAAGAGACAAGATCCATTTTCTAAGGGAGCCTTTTGACTTTTGGAGACTTTGTCTTCAAGTTTCTCCAACAACAGAGTTTTTGCGTGGTTGGGGAAAGTAGCAATTAGCAGGGAAATTTGGTTTCGTCAGATTTCTTATCTTTACTTATCACAGTCCAAGACTAACATCTGAATTTATCGGTGATGGCGTTATTTTTACATCGTGCACTAAGGTTGGACTGTTATTGATCTTAATGCTATGCATTGACTGCATAATACTTAAGCTTAACTTTTTCTGTACTTATCTTGAAATTGACATAGTTTTTAATAATATCAATTGCCAATTCCATATAGCATTTTTTTCAAAAATGCTACTCGCGTAGTTTAATTTTTAACTAATAGGCATTAAGGAAATATTGTGCATTAAAGTATTTCTCTTTGAACACTTCTAATGCCATACTATACTTGAAAATCTTCTATAGTGGATTTTTAATTTAATTTATGGTTTAAATATCCCTTCACCTTAAATCACAGTATAAAATCATAAACCAAATTATTTTGCTATAATGAGTCATAGAATTTAGTTTTAATATTTAATATAGAATTTTTGAAATTTATTTTATAATTTCACAAATTCTAGTGAGAATTTCCAAAAAATCCTTGGTCTTAGTATTTAAATGCTAAATAAATTTTGAGGGTTTTTTTATCTTGATCAGATTTCCAATAGCATTCTTATATCGCTTAATGATATTTTATACTGTCGAATTCACTCTAATCATAAAATCATGAAATTTCACGATACTTTACATAAATTAAATGTTCATGTCTTTTGAGAAAAACCTTAGACTCATATACTTAGATTTTATCGGTATAACAGATCAAGTGCTTAATTCTCAAATTGAAATTCTACTTTTGTCTGATAAGGATATATTGAATCTTCTTAAGTCAACATTTCCCTTAAACTAGGCACTCTTTCTTACCTATTCAACTTATTATCTATTACCTCAATTTACCACTAATCTTTCTAGATGAACATTGGCTCCTAAACTGTTTTTGTGAACATAGTACGACTGAGCTTGTTATATTGTTGTTATCTTATAATTCTACCAGAACCTGTGCTCATAGGTTCTAAACTTATACTTCTTATAAGTAATGACATTATTATGGAAAAATCCCTAATTAATTGTTCTTATTAATTACTGGATTTTTTCTGGATGCTACATATACGAGGTTTATATGTAAATATGCATATAATTATGTACCATTCATTAAACTAATAATGTCCATATCAAGAGTTTCAATAAATACAAGAAGGTACTCATGTTTCAAAAAGAGAACACTTCATTCATGCAGAGACACATTGAACAAAACCCCAACTTCTTCCAACTCTGCTTTGCCGAGAGAACACATACCTGACCGCACCCAGCCACATCGCATCATGCAATGCCATCGCGTCAAGCCTTCACCATTGCACCTCCGTCCATCGTCCAGCCAGCAATATTGGTTTTTTAGCTTTGGACTTTATTATTTAGATTATTAATCTGCTTGCAAACTTGCTTGGAGTTATTGGTTTTTTAGCTTTCTTTAATACATTCCATTTGTACCTAAGGAGAAAGAAAACAAAAAAATGGAACCGACTAGGGTACTGCAGGGTTACTATCTATAGTTTTGCCGGTTATAACTTTCAAAATCGATCGAAACTGACTACCATAATCAACAGCCAAAAACTAACAAACCATCTATTGTAATCAATAGTCTCAAGATTTGCATTTCTTAAGACTAGCCACCTTTGATCAGAAACTGACAAACGAAAAATCTTCAGTTTTTAACCAATGAATAAATCAAATTTGGTAAAATATAAATTAGGTCGCACTTGTTTTTCATATAACTTTTATTACAAATATCTATTGCATAGTTTTTTAATTTGATCTGATTATGGTATATTTGGATTATGCTTAAAATCATCTACCCAAACCATACATCATGTGCTTATTTTAGGTTTAAATTAAAAAAAATTATAGTGATACAAATTTTTGGTTTTTTTTTTTTTTTGTTATTATTCACCTAATGTACGACCAATGAGACTAATCTTACTCTCGCTTGGCCGAGAGTAACTTCTATTCACCGTTTTAGAGGTGGAGTGGCTAACAAAAAAAGGACAATGTCTTAGAAACTTCTTACCATAGCTAGAACATGGCGTGTGGCGTAGATGTACACTTGTCAGCCGCATGTATGCCTAGCACAAGAGGGTGCCAATTTAGAGCCTTCTTGACTACATAAGTTCGTGTGTAGCCTAGGCTAGTTTGTGTCCTGGGCCCAATGGTAGGCCCATCTACATCCAAGGTGACCTTGCATGGCTGGGATGTGCTAGTTTGCGCCCAGGGGCTAGTTGTTCAAGCATCCATTGATTCGTGACTCAGCCACATAATAGCAATGTTTAAAAAAAAACCTTTTTTATATTCTAGTATTATAAAATGCTTATCTTTATTATTTTGATAATGGTACTGAAATGTTTTTTTTATAATAACATGTATTTCTTTTCTGCATTTTATTTATTTGATGTGATATTGGAATGGTAGGCGCATAATTTTGTTTTTTTCAAATATTGACATGTACATTTATTTTGGGTAATGCTTATTTATTTTCAAGTTTTAATTAAATTGTCTATGTGAGCATGCTTGAATTATTTGTAATAAATTAAAAATTTTGATTAATTCAATTACTTACAATGCGTGCTTGATTACACATAGTTATCTTTGGTCATATGCTTATTAGAAACATACCACGAGTGTCATATTTATAGGCTGTTAAGAAGAATCATTGGAACTAATATTTTTAGTTTAAAAATTGTAACAAGTGCAAACTTTATATTGTAACAGCTTTTTACTTTTTACTATATCATATAAAAGCTTTACACTACTCACAGTTATAACTAATGGTTCCAATCATTCTTTCAAATGGCCTATTGATACGCCATAGTAGAGTAGAAGTCTAGATATGTTGTCCCTAGTTTCCTATTCCAAATGCTATCCCCCAACTTAAATAGTAACAATTGGACAAAATTTACATGTCATCTTATTGAATTGTTATTTGGTAACGGTGTCAATTAACATAAAAAAAACCTTGTTGTTTCTCTTCTTCGTCGCCAGCATCATTTTCATATTAGGGCTTCTTTAGCGGCAATGTTCAAGAGATCCCAACTCATCGGTGACAACAAAAGAGGCAATGTCTAAGTGAGCTTTTTCAGGACATGGACCTCGCAGACACATCCAAGAGCATAGAGGATCAATTGTTGAGAATCAGTCAAAGCCTGTTGTTGAATCGAACAACCTTGCCAATTTTGGAGCAAAAAGCAAAGTAGCGAACCATCTAGAAGTGAGTCCAACGATGTTGTCCTCCTTGTCGCTCTCCATCTCACTCAAACTGATGATGGACTTGACGGAATTACTTTGACTGGAACAAACTCTAAGAAACCTAAACGAAGATGAAGACCTATCGGACCTAAATGCGTCATTTTTTTAATCAGATCCAAACATTGATAAGATTTAATTACAGCAAAAGAGAGAAGAAAAAACCATTGCTCTGTAAGCCTTTAGATTATTTTCTAGGAAATTTCATATCAAAATGGAAATTGTTGGATCCAAAAAGGATTTGATTTATTTTTACTTTTGAATTAATTACTTGGTTTGTTGGTTTGAATTTTCATTCATGTAATTCCAACGTTTCTTTTCCAATCAGTTTGCTTGGAAGATGGGCCTTCCTTGTGATTGAAGGGAAGCCTTTGAGATTGTTGTTGAGCTCAATGAGGAAGTGTGAAATTTTGTTTTGTGGGGGCACTGTGGAAACAATAGAAATAATATTCTATTGATTGGATACATTGTTATATATTTTTCTTATTAAATGGGGGCACAATTACAATTATTTTCATAGAATTAGAGCACAATAATGTTTTTCAATTTTTCAATGGGGGCACGGTTGTAATTTTTCTTACAACATAAGGTCATATCTAAAATTTCTTTAAAGAATATAGGGCAAAAATTCAAATTTCAAATATTAAGTAGGGGCACATGCCCCCACTCAAAATAACGCGCCTCTGCTAATCATTGAATTGGTCCATCCTTGAGCTCTATACTTCTCTGGTGATGGTTTCATGGAAGTTGTCTTTGTTGGAATTAAATATGAAACACAGCATAAGAAATAGATTGTTAAGAAACAAAAATTTTCTAAAAACTTTGTTCATTGGGAACTGCTATATAATTTTAATTGAAAGCTTGAAAAAGTTTTACAAATCTCTTAAAGACCTATCTGTTAGATATGTATGCCCTAAGGAGTAAAAATGTAATACGTTTATGGAGACATTTTTATCAATAAAGAATTTATTCATTTAAATGTACCAAATCTTGTCCTCTTTACATTCATATTTGTTGAATTTATGTTAAGCAAACAGTAGTCTGAGACTGTTGGTCTAAACCTTAAGAATTGGGCATATGACGGACTGATTATGCGGAAGACATGATTTTTAAGGTGACAGTCTAAAACATATGATCCGCAATCGAAGGAATAAAGTTGGGCACTTTATTCATGTAAAGATTGTTTTGTTGTCTATTTCTCTTTTGGAAGATGTTTTCTCTTGGCCATTGGAGTTGGACACCGTGAATAGAAACATTGGCATGTTGTCATAGGTGACGATGTGTTGGATTGGGACATAAAGTGAATTGATTTGGATTAATAATTCTGCTCTGGCAAATCGATTCACTTTAGACAGTCATTTGTATTGTATCTTAAACCTAAGATGAATAGTGGGCGGCCCGTTGTCTCGACTTGTGTCTTTTGATGTGCCAATGGCTGACTCCCACATCTCAATAGTGGTATGCATGCTGGTATGTTGGAGGCATGACTCTTGATAGCGTAGTGTCACACCCCACCAAGCCACGAGGAGGCCACTCACTTGTCTTGGGCATTTTTAGGAGAAATCATAGCCCAAAGAAGATTCTAGAAGGGACCAGAGTGATCTACAATGTTCCACAACATTCCAGGAGGTTCCACCACAGTCTAGAAGCATCCTGAAGAACCTAGGAGGTCCTGGAAGACTCAAGACTACTCTAGAACTCTCTAGAATACTCTATACTTGTAAATATACTCCACACTTTGCTAGAACATTCTAGATAGTAAATATTAGCCGTTAGATCAATGTAATCTAGACCGTCCATTAGTTGGGAGGATGCCTATAAATAGGACCATCCCATTCATTTGTAAAGCATCCAAGGAAATCAAGAATCAAAGCCTTTCAAAGTTCTCCTTGTTCTCTCTTGTGTTCCCTTGTGTTCAAGGCAAGAGCGTGAGTGAGTTAGGCTGACTTAGCATCGAGGCTATGCTAAGGCCGCACGAATAGCTTGGAGAAAGTAAGCTCGTGACAGTTGGTATTAGAGCGAGGCTCAGGCTGAGACAATGGCTAAGAACAGTGCTGCTCAAAGGGCCATGGGATCCAACCCTTCTGACGTGGAGGTGACGCAAGAGCGAGGCCGCGAAGAGATAGTCGACCCCAACGTCGTGACTAAGCGGGGTCAGTCTAAGGACTTGATCTCTAGTTTCGACTCACGCCTATCTCGGGCAGAGGAGGCCGTGAGTGGCGTAGAGGCCCAGGTGGATGACCTAAGCCAACAGGTGGATGGCCTAGAAGCGAAGGATGCCGCTATCCACATTGCGATCCGAGGCATGTTGCTTCAACTAGAGGAGTCCTTGAGGGCTGAAATTGAGAAGGTTCGTGACGAGTTTGCAGGAGAGCTCACTAAAATGCGTCGAGCCCATAAGATGGAGTTGAATAGCACACTCGCACGCATTGAGGATATGCGTGGGGACTTAGCCCTTTGCAAGCGAGCATTAGCGATGGGGTCCAGCAGTAGCATCGTTGAAGCTAGGCGCAATGAGGTGCCAAAGCCTAAGAGTTTCAGAGGATCACGCAATGCACGAGAAGTGGACAATTTCTTGTGGGGCCTAGACCAATACTTTGGGGCCATGGGCATCACAGAAGAGGACGCCAAGATCCAATTCGCGGCTCTTTATCTCAATGACACAGCCATGCTTTGGTGGAGGAGAAGACGAGGAGACGTTGAAAAAGGTACGTGTACCATGACTACCTTTGATGACTTTAAAAGGGAGCTTAAAAGGCAGTTTTATCCCGAGAATGCTGAGGATGAGGCTAGAACTCATCTACGAAGGCTTAAACAATCAGGGTCTATTCGTGATTATGTTAAGGACTTTACTAACTTAGTACTTGAGATCCTTGATTTTTCCAACAAAGACACACTCTTCAATTTTATGGATGGGCTCCAACAATGGGCCAAGACCGAGCTAAGGCGACGTGGGGTGCAAGACCTTGCCACTGCCATAGCTGTGGCCGAGAGCTTGATTGACTATGCAAGCCAAAAAGAGTCCACCAACAAGCAAAAGGACAAGAAGAGTGGTCAAGCCAAAGGTGGGGGAGACAAGGGCCAACGCAAAGATGAACACCGCTAAGATAACACCTCAAGGGGCAAGGACAAGGGCAAGCAAAAGGATGGCAAGAATTCAAGTAAGTCCAACAACAACAAATGCTTCCTTTGTGATAGTCCCCACTGGACTAGGGATTGCCCACAGAAAAGAGCCTTAAATTCGCTCCTTGCAAGTCATCAAGACAGGACAGAGGCCGATGGTGACAACAATGGTGCACACATGGGGTCCATGCAGCTACTCAATGTGATCCAATCTACTCCCAAAACCCAAGCCAAAGGGCTACTCTTTGTGGACGTGTCCATTGGAGGAAACCAACGGTAGCCATGCTCGACATAGGTGCGACCCACAACTTTATCTCAATTGAAGAAGCCCAAAGGTTAGGACTTAAGGTGACTGGTGGAGGGGGCTCCATTAAAGCAGTTAATTCAGCTGCTCGACCATTCATGGTATAGCCCGAGGAGTTAAGACCAGCGTGGGAGCCTGGTCTAGACATATGGACTTCTCTGTCGTTCCAATGGATCACTTTAGGGTTATCTTGGGATTGGAATTCTTGGATCAAGTCAAGGCATTCCCAGTACCATTCGCCAACAGCATGTGCATCATGGACGGCGATAAGGCTTGGGTGGTACCAACAACAAGGACCAGCAAGCAAGACATAAAGGTGCTCTTAGCACTGTAATTTAAGAAGGGCATCCGGAGGGATGAGGAAAGCTATTTGGCTATTCTCAATGAGTATGATGATGAAGAACAAGGGCCACTAGAAGTCAAGCCAAAGGAGGTAGTAGCTATCCTCGACGAGTTCAAGGACGTTGCACCAGCAGAGTTACCAAAGAAGCTACCACCAAGGAGGGAGGTAGACCATCAGATCAAGCTAGAACCAGGGACAAAGCCACCAGCCATGGGTGCATATCGCATGGCACCACTAGAATTGGTGGAACTAAGAAGGAAACTCAAGGAGTTACTTGATGCAGGGTTCATCAGGCCTTCCAAAGCCCCGTTCGACACACCAGTCCTGTTCTAGAAGAAGAAAGATGGTTCCTTGCGCATGTGCATAGACTACAGGGCTCTCAACAAGATCACGGTAAAGAAAAAATACCCCATTCCTCTGATTGCTGACTTTTTTGATCAACTAGGTCATGCCCGATACTTCTCGAAGTTAGACCTTCGCTCGGGGTATTACCAAGTTCGCATAGCCGAAGGAGACGAACCAAGGACCACATGTGTTACAAGGTACGGGTCTTATGAATTCTTGGTTATGCCATTTGGACTAACCAATGCACCTGCTACATTTTGTACTTTGATGAACAAGTTGTTCCATCCGTATCTCGATCAATTCATGCTCGTCTATTTGGAAGACATAGTGGTGTATAGAAAGACCTTGGAAGAGCACGTGCAGCACTTGAGAGAGGTGTTTTAAGGTGCTACGAGGACAATGAGCTATACATCAAGAAGGAGAAGTGTTCCTTTGCCAAGCCGAAGGTAGTCTTCTTAGGGCACAAGATCAAGGATGGCCAACTGATGATGGAGGATGACAAGGTGTATGCTATCCAAACTTGGGAGCCACCAACCAAGGTACATGAGTTGCTATCTTTTCTTGGGCTAGTAAACTACTACCGTTGTTTTATCAAGAGTTATTCGACGAGGGCCGCTCCACTGACCGACCTTCTCAAGAAAAACAAAGCATGGGATTGGACAGAGAAGTGTCAAAGGGCCTTTGAAGATCTGAAGAAAGCAATTAGTGAGGAGCCCGTACTCAGCCTACCCGATCACACCAAACCATATGAGGTACACACAGATGCCTTAGACTTTGCCATAGGAGGCGTTCTTATGCAAGAAGGACACCCAATTGCTTATGAAAGCTGAAAGCTCAATGAGACTGAGCGACGCTACACAGTACAAGAGAAAGAGATGACAGCCGTCATCCATTGCCTTAGAGTGTGGCACCATTATCTACTGGGTCAAAGTTGTTATAATGACTGACAACATTATAACAAGCTACTTCCAGACCCAAAGGAAACTCAGTCCAAAGCAAGCTAGATGGCAAGACTTCTTGGCCGAATTCGATTATGTCATGGAGTACAAGCCAGGAAAGGTGAATGTGGTAGCTGATGCGCTGAGTCGAAAGGCCGAGCTATCAAGCATTTCTCAAGTCACTAGCCCACTATTGAGCAAAATCAAGGAGGGACTAAAGGTGGACCCTCAGGCACAAAGTATCATCGCCTTGGCGAACGAGGGCAAAACACGAAGGTTTTGGCTAGCTGATGACATCCTCTACACCAAGGGCAACCGAATGTATGTACCAAAGTGGGCCAATTTGAGGAAAGATTTAATAAAGGAGTGCCATGACTCCCTATGGGCGGGCCACCCAGGTATGAAACGCACACTTGCTCTCTTGAAGTCTGTCTACTATTGGCCTGACATGCGAGATGGGGTCGAGGAATATGTAAGGACTGCCTTATCTGCCAACAAGATAAAGTAGTCCAACAACAACCAGGAGGTATACTCAACCCACTACCCATCCTAGAGAGACCATAAGAAAGCGTCTTTATGGACTTCATCACCTGCCTGCCAAAGTCCGATGGATGTGGAAGCATCATGGTCGTGGTGGATAGGTTTAGCAAGTATGCAACCTTTATTACAGCACCAACTGACTGCACCGCAGAGGAGGCAGCCAGACTATTCCTACGTTATGTAGTCAAACTTTGGGGGTTCCAACAAGCATCATCAGTGACTGAGACCCTCGTTTTACTTGAAGGTTTTGGACGGAGCTGTTCAAGATGTTAGGGTCGGACTTGAACTTCTCAACAAGCTTCCATCCCCAAAGTGATGGCCAAACAGAATGCATCAATGCTCTATTGGAGCTCTACTTGCGGCACTATGTGAGTGCCAACCACAGAACTAGGCCAAGCTTTTAGATGTTGCACAATTTTCCTACAACTTGCAACAAAGTGAGGCTACCAACAAGAGTCCTTTTGAGATCGTCATGGGACAACAACCAACAACCCCTCTTTCCCTTGCCACTCGTTATAAGGGAAGAGCCCTGTTGCATTCAAATTTGCTAGGTCATGGCATGAGCAGGCAGAATTGGCCTGGGCAGCATTACACAAATCGGTGAAGCGCATGAAGAAATGGGCCGACAAGAAGAGGAGCCATGTAGAGTTTAAGGAAGGAGACCTTGTCTTAGTGAAACTTTTGCCACAACAGTTCAAGACATTCAGGAAGGTCCATAAGGGTCTAATACGCAAGTATGAAGGGCCTTTCGAGGTAATCAAGCATATAGGTAAGGTCTCATATAAACTCCACCTCCCACCCAAGCTAAAGATTCATCCAGTCTTCCACGTAAGTATGCTCAAACCATACCATGAAGACATGGAAGATCCAGCAATGGGAGTCTCCCATCGAGCACCCACAGCCATGATCACCTCCTTTAACAAAGAGGTTGACGAAATACTAGCGGATCGAGTCATCCGAAGACGAGGCGTGCCAAGCTACAGGGAATACTTTATCAAATGGAAGGGACTGCCCGACACCGAGGCTAGTTGGGAAACTAAGGAGGCACTTTGGCAATTTAAAGACGAGATCCAACAATACCATGAGGACGCGACGAGGGCGTCACGAGCATAGTTTAGGGAGAATGTCACATCCCATCAAGCCACGAAGAGACCACTCACTTGTCTTGGGCATTTTTGAGAGAAATCATAGCCCAAAGAAGATTCTAGAAGGGACTAGAGCGATCTACATTGTTCCACAGCATTCCAGGAGGTTCCACCACAGTCTAGAAGCATCCTGAAGAACCTAGGAGGTCCTAGAAGACTCAAGAATACTCTAGAACTCTCTAGAATACTCTATACTTGTAAATATCCTCCACACTTTGCCAGAACATTCGAGATAGTAAATACTAGCTGTTGGATCAATGTAATCTAGACCGTCCATTAGTTGGGAGGATGCCTATAAATAGGACCATCCCATTCATTTGTAAAGCATCCAAGGAAATCAAGAATCAAAGCCTTTCAAAGTTCTCCTTATTCTCTCTTGTGTTCCCTTGTGTTCAAGGCGAGAGCGTGAGTGAGTTAGGCTGACTTAGCATCGAGGCTGTGCTAAGGCTGCACGAGTAGCTTGGAGAAAGTAATCTCATGACAGTAGACTTGTTATTCATAGATATGGAATCCATAGCTCCTCTTTAGGAGTAATGATATCCTCTTATATGCGTTGTCCTATAATTGAAAAACTGGAGCGCTCAACCATTTGGGTACATAGGTGTAACCAATGGTATACTATCTTTGGATGGTAAGTTTTCTAATGGTGAGATAATGGAACGTAAGATAAAAATAATCAGGAAGGTAAGACATAACTTGTCCTTAAGCCAATTATGAATTATCATACAGGGATACGATACACTTTGATATGTCATGGAGACTTAGCTACACGAGCTTCGTAATTCTATAAAGTTTGAAAGTGCAGCTCCAAGCTTTTAGTGGAGTAGCGTTAGAGTTGATAAATATGAAATGTATATCTGGGATATTGGGTTTCATAATTATCATGAGCTTGAACTTTATAGGTCCATTTTGGTCCCCTTTGCTAGCTCACAAAATCTTGTAACGACAAGGCGTGCTTTTCCAATAATTGGTGACTTATGTCAGAATTATCAGATTGGTTTAAAATTTGTAAGAATCAAATAATTCATGTCTATTTATTGATTAATTAATTTTTGTAATAAAATTAATTTAAGATAAACTTGTTGAATTATTGGGATCGGATAATTCTTGTCTGTTTATCGGTTGATTTAATTTTGGATAAATTAAATCAAGATAAACTTGTAGAATTATTATGCATTGATTTATTTTCTTAGAGATTATCTTGATAAAGTTTGTTTTGATCAGATATCTTCTCTATTGGGTTATTTAAATCAAAACTGAGACTTTATCCTATAGAATCTCGGGTGGAAAATAAAAGATTCGCGGAGATTTTTTCACGGGAGTTTAGCCTGTCGAATGACGTGTTCAGGCCTGCCGATGGGGCCTGTTCGGCCTGTCGATCAGGTGTTCAGCCTGCCGATCAACGAAGGATAAGATCACTCGTTTCCACGCGGATCTTATCAAATATTGATCCGAAACTTGATTCTAGTTCGAGTTTTTGAGACCTAATCTGATAAGGACTGACCCCTAGGACCAATCAGCTATATAAAGGGAGTGAGTCTCATGATTTACTAAGATCAATTGAGAGATTAAGAGTGATACTCTTCTAGTGAGCATCTAAAAACTCCCTGAGAGCTTTTGTTCACAATCACGAACACTAGCTTGGGTTCTCTCGATTGTTGGAAGGAGAGTCACCAGTAGAAGAGCTAAATGTGTGAGCCCACACTCACTCCGGTTGTGGATAGAGAATAGCAAAGAAGACCAGTTGGTTGAGGCTCTTCTGGAACGTTACTTCTCTACACAGGTTGCAGAGGTTCTTCACACAAAGGTTAGTAAGATCTGTATAATTTATACATATAGCATGTCAAACTTGTGTTTTGGAAATTACTCTGATGAAAAATTTTAAAATTTCACTGCGTACTGTGTTTCCAACAGTTGGTATCAGAGAATGGTTTTTACATAAATTTACAAGTTTGTGATCATGATATATGCATAAATTTTGTGATCTTTATCTCTCCTATGCTTGAATTGAATATTTTAGAGGGATGGCACTCTAGGTTTCTATATAATATATATGTTGTCATGGATTATGTGGTGAATGTTTATTAATTAATCATTGTTGATTAAATCATTGTTTAATTATTTATTAATTAATTAATACCGGTTATGGTTCCTTAGAGGTTAGAATGTGTATCTAAGTTTTTCAGTATAGATGGCGGACTTATTATTCATTTTAAATTTGTAAAAATTTTGTAATTAAATAATTATTCGGAGAAGAAGGATCTAGAAGACGGATCTAAAAGAATAATGATGGCCCCAGGTATTTCCTAAGTCTCTAATTTATGTTTTGAATTGTTGAAGATAAAATGATAAATTGCATTAAAGTTGTATTTTCTGGAATAAGTTTTTCTGCTCGGTTGGCATCCGGACATCACAGTTCGGTAGGCCGAAGGTCACAATTCGACAGGCCAGACGTGTGGTCCAATAGGTCGACAGTGGGGCAGAAATTGGGGTGCTATGCTGCCAGCCGAACTTTAGTTCGGCAGGCCGAACCTTCATGGATTGACAGGCCGATGTATTAGATCGGCAGGCCAATGAAGCATGACCGGCAGGCCGATCACCCAGATCGACCTGTCGATCGAGAACTGCCAAGTGTCCAAAAAAGGTACAATTTTTTCGGTGCAGTTTAATTTTATTTTTGAGACGATTCTGAAAAACATTAAATTTGGATATGACCGGAAATATGAAGTTTTTGATTCATAACGGGATTGAAGACTTGAAGATAAGTATTGCATGAAGAAGGATACAGCTTGAGGATTCAAGGATGAAGAATCGATAAATGTCTTGATTATTCTCTTGTAATCTTAGTTTTTTCTACTCTCTAGGTGGAACCATAATATTATGGTTATTATTATTGCTTGTAGCTTTGATTGCTTTGCTTGTCTGCATTACAATATGATTTACCATGTATATTGATAACATGTCATATAGGATAGGGAGTGCCGCTCATATTAAAATTGTTCATGCATAATTTTAAAATAAAACCTTGACTTCAAAAGATTGAGTGGGAGAAGATTTTCGAAGAGAGAACCTAAGGCCTCCATCGTTGGTCCATAGGAAGAACATGGTGGTCCCGACCCCTAAGGAAGGGATTTCTATCATGTACCAGATTGGATCTATGAAAGGATAAAGTATTTTAGTATGATTTATGGTTGCACACCCCTAGGTGGTGATTATAAATCATGGATAAAATATTGAAACGATGGTTATACACTCACGTTAATTTTATTATTAACCTCCCCTAGGAGCTCTGTTAATAAAATTAATGGCCAAAGAAATGATCATTAATATATGCTGGATCATATAGGGTCCTAGATGGCATATATTAATCAGGAGGGGATCTGTGTTCCTGATTGAATTTTGCATGACTCCCCTAGGAGCTTGTTGAATTCTGAGTTGGGAATTATCGTTGTAAGGTTGTGATATTTTCAAGGTTTTGACACATAAACACATTTGTATGATTTTACATGATTGTGTTATCTTACTAAATTATTATGATATGTTTGCTTATGTTTGGTATATGATACTTTATTGTAGATTAAAAATGTCTAAAAACACTTTATCATCAATACTTGACAAGAACCTGTTAACTGGTGAGAATTATAACGATTGGAAACGGAACCTAGATATCATCCTATCCTTTGAGAAACTGAAATATGTACTGACAATCCCTTGTCCTCCCGAGCCTACGGGAGACTCAAGTAATGAGCAATTCCAAGCGTACGATCGCTGGAAAGATGTTAATGATCAGGCCTGCTGCTATGTTATGGCCAACATGACTAATGTGCTACAGGCTCAACATCAAGATTATGAGACTGCGAAGCAGATCTTGGATAACCTTGAGGACATGTTTGGAGGCCAGGCCATAACAAAGCGGCAAGGGGCGCTTCGAAAACTTCTTAACTGTAGACAAAGACCGGGGACATCTGTAAAGGAGCACATGATGTTGGTCATGGGTTACCTCGCTGAGGCTCAAACCAATGGAGCCGACATCGATGCTGAAACTCAGATGACTATGGTCTTTGAAACTCTATCTAAGGAATTTATTCCATTTAGAGCTACTTTTAACTTAAGCAATAGACAGGATATGACCTTGACAGAACTGATGAAACAGTTACAGGAATTTGAACTGCTGATCAGGGAGTCTCCTGCGAATGGTGAGGCCAACTTGGTAGCTGCTTCTGGTTCCAATTCTAACTCTAGGAATGGAAAGAAGCAACGGGCCAAGAATGGGAAGTCTTTATTCCTGCTAACACCAAGAGCAAGAAAAAGAAGAAGAAGAACCCAAAGAAGCTTAAGTGCTTCTTCTGTGGAAAGGTCAGGCATATTAAGAAGCATTGCAAGGACTTCCTTTCCAAAGGAGGTAGGTGTGATCTTCTGTATTTAGAAACTTGTTTGGTTGAGGAATCCAGTAACATTTGGGTCATAGATTCTGGTGCAACTAATCATGTTTGTGTTTCTCTGTGGGGATTCAAAGAAACGAGAAGTCTGCTACGTGAAGGACTTAACGCTTCGGATGGGCGATGGATCCTTGGTCTTAGCGGAAGCAGTGGGAGATGTCCATCTTTCTTTGACTAATTATAGGAATTTAATTTTGCGAGATTGTTTTTATGTTCCTAAATTTAAAAGGTAATTTAATTTTTGTATCTTCTTTATTTAAAGACTCCTACATGGTATCTTTTAATGAAAAAGTGGTGATTCGTAAAAACAAATCTTTTATCTGTTCTGGATGGATGCAAAATAATCTATATTTTATTAAACCTAAGATGGACTTATTGCTTAATGCTGAGATGAATGATAATGACTCAAAAAGACTTAAAACTTCTCACTCTAATAAGACTTATCTTTGGCATTTGGCCTTGGCCATATTAACCTCAATAGGATTCAAAGGTTGATAAGGGATGGACCTTTAAGTCACTTAAAGGTGGAATCTATACCTCAATGTGAATCTTGTTTGGAGGGTAAAATGACCAAAAGACCATATGGGTCTAAGGGCAATAGGGCCGAAGGGGTTCTAGAACTTGTGCATAGTGATGTTTGCGGACCGATGAACATCCGGGCACGAGGAGGGTAAGAGTACTTCGTCACTTTTATTGACGATTACTCAAGATATGGGTATGTGTACCTGATGCACCACAAAAGTGAAACTTATGATAAGTTCAGGGAGTTTCGGGCTGAAGTGGAAAAGCAATTGGGTAGACCCATAAAGGCACTTCGATCTGATCGAGGTGGGGAATACCTTTCTGATGAGTTCTTGGGACACTTGTTGGAGAATGGGATTTTATCCCATTTGACTATGCCAGGCACTTCGCAGCAGAATGGCGTAGCAGAGAGAAGAAATAGGACTTTGTTAGACATGATAAGGTCCATGATGAGTTATTCATCATTGCCTTTATCCTTTTAGGGATATGCACTACAAACCGCATGTTATCTTTTGAACAATGTGCCTTCAAAATCGGTCCCTAAAACTCCTCACGAGTTGTGGACAAGAAGGAAGACATCCTTAAACCATATTCGCATATGGGGATGTCCAGCTCATGTCCTGTTTAAGGATCCAAATAAGTTGGAAGCACGTTCAGAAGTTTGCGTGTTTGTAGGATATCCAAAAGGGACTAAAGGGGGTTATTTTTATAACCCAAAGGAAAATAAAGTCGTGGTTTCAACTAATGCAACTTTCCTTGAGGAGAGTTACATGGACGACTTTAAACCTCGAAGCAAAGTGGTGCTTGAGGAGTTAAGGGGTGATCCATTCACTCCGAAGGTTCTGAACGAAACCATTCCGATAGGTGTAGAAAAACCAAACAAACCTGAACAACAATCTTAGGGGCTTTGGCGTAGTGGGAGGATCGGGCATCAACCTGAGAGGTATATGTTGAATAGGGGAGGTCTTTTTGGCTGAACCGGATGAACATGACAGGGATCCTTATACTTACGCAGAAGCTATGGAGGATGTTGATTCAAGGCTCTGGACAGAGGCCATGAACATAGAGATGAAGTCTATGGAGACTAATCGGGTCTAGAAACTTGTGGATCTTCCCGAAGGGGTAAAACCCACTAGGGTGTAAGTGGATTTACAAGAGGAAAAGAGGAGTGGATGGAAAGGTCAAACATTTAAGGCTAGACTAGTAGCTAAGGGTTATACGCAAAAGGAAGGAATCGATTATGAGGAAACCTTTTCGCCTGTAGCCATGCTTAAGTCCCTCTGGATTCTCTTGTCCATAGCTGCCGCTCTCGACTATGAGATTTGACAGATGGATGTCAAGACGGCTTTTTTGAATGGCTATCTTGATGAGTCCATTTATATGGAACAACCAGACGGGTTCAAGGTCGCGGGTCAAGAGGGTAAGGTTTGTAAGCTGCTGAAGTCAATTTATGGACTTAAGCAGGCTTCCCGTTCTTGGAACATAAGATTTGATCAAGTGATCAAGACTTATGGGTTCTCACAAAATGTGGATGAACCATGTGTTTACAAACACATAAAGGATGGGAAGGTGGTTTTTCTACTGCTCTATGTAGATGACATTCTGCTAATTGGCAATGACGTTGGGGCATTGTCATCGGTCAAATTATAGTTGACCAAGCAGTTTGACATGAAGGACTTGGGTGAGGCTAATTTTGTTCTCGGTATCTAGATCTTTCGGGATAGGAAGAACAAAATGATAGCTTTGTCACAGGCCGGCTACATAGATAAAATTCTCAGGAGGTTTGCAATGCAGGATTCCAAGAAAGGTGGGCAACCATCTAGGCCTAGAATTACTCTTTCTAAGAAAGATTCTCCAAAGTCTTATGAAGAAAGAGAATACATCGAAGAAAGTGCCTTATGCATCGGCAGTGGGTAGTCTCATGTATGCCATGCTTTGCACACGACCGGATATTAGCTATGCGGTCGGGATTGTAAGTTGATTTCAGGCGGATCCAGGACCAAACCATTGGGTTGTAGGTAAAGCATATTTTCAAGTACCTGAGAAGGACTCGAGGGTATATGCTTGTGTATTCGGGTGAGGACTTAACTCCTCTAGGATGCACTGATTCAGATTTTCAATCCTGTCTGGATTCTAGGAAATCGACTTCGGGGTTTGTGTTTACTCTGGGCAGTAGTGCCATCAGTTGGAGAAGTGCGAAGCAAGATTGCACTTTGAATTCAACGATGGAGGCCGAGTATGTGGCGTCTAGTGATGCTTCGAAAGAAGCAGTGTGGCTCCGTAAGTTCTTTGGGGATCTTGAGATAGTTCCTGGTATGGATAAGGCGGTATCACTGTACTGTAATAACAGTGCAGCGGTAGCTAATGCTAAGGAACCAAGATTTCACAAGAAGAGTAAACATATTGATCAGAAGTATCATGTGATAAAGGACTTCGTTGAGGGCGGGCATGTCACGGTGTGCAAGATCGCGTCAGAGGACAATTTAGCTTATCCATTTACGAAGACACTTACAGGGAGAGTCTTCGAGAAACATGTGGAATCTATGAGAATGCGACATTTGCTGTATTTACTCACTTAGTGCAAGTGGGAGATTGTTAGATATGTATGCCCTAAGGAGTAAAAATGCAATACGTTTTTGGAGACATTTTTATCAATAAAGAATTTATTCATTTAAATATACCAAATCTTGTCCTGTTTACGTTCATATTTGTTGAATGTATGTTAAGCAAACAGTAGTCTACAACTATCGGTCTAAACCTTAAAATTTGGGCATATGATGGACTGATTATGTGGAAGACACGATTCTTAAGGTGATGGTTTAAAACATATGATCTGCAATCGAGGGAATAAAGTTGGGCACTTTATTCATGTAAAGATTGTTATGTTGTCTCTATCCCTTTTGGGAGATGGTTTGTCTTGGCCATCGAAGTTGGACTCTGTGAATAGAAACATTGGCATGTTGTCATAGGTGACGATGTGTTGGATCGGGACATAAAGTGAATTGATTTCGATTAATAATTTTGTCTTGGCAAATCGATTCACTTTAGACAGTCATTTGTATTGTATCTTAATCCTGAGATGAATAGTGGGCCTGTTGTCTCGACTTGTGTCTTTTGATGTGCCAATGGCTAACTCCCACATCTCAGTAGTGGTATGCATGCCGGTACGTTGGAGGCATGACTCTTGATAGCATAGACTTGTTATTCATAGATATGGAATCCATAGCTCCTCTTTAGGAGTAATGATATCTTCTTATATGCGTTGTCTTGTAATTGGAAAACTGAAGCGCTTAACCATTTGGATACAAAGGTGTAACCAAATGGTATACTGTCTTTGGATGGTAAGTTTTCTAATGGTGAGACAATGGAACGTAAGATAAAAATAATCGGGAAGGTAAGATAGAACTTGTCCTTAAGCCGATTATGGATAATCATATGGGGATACAATACACTTTGATATGTCATGGAGACTTAGCTACACGAGCTTCAAAATTCTATAAAGTTTGAGAGCGCAGCTCTAAGCTTTTAGTGGAGTAGCGTTGGAGTTGATTATTATGAAATGTATATCTAGGATATTGGGTTTCATAATTATCATGAGCTTGAACTTTATAGGTCCATTTTGGTCCCCTTTGCTAGCTCACAAAATTCTATAACGACACGGCGTGCTTTTCCAATAATTGGTGACTTATGTCATAATTATCAGATTGGTTTAAAATTTGTAAGAATCAAATAATTCATGTATGTTTATTGGATGAATTAATTTTTGTAATAAAATTAATTTAAGATAAACTTGTTGAATTATTGGGATCGGATAATTCTTGTCTGTTTATCGGTTGATTTAATTTTGGATAAACTAAATCAAGATAAACTTGTAGAATTATTTTGTATTGATTTATTTTCTTAGAGATTATCTTGATAAAGTTTGTTTTGATCAGATATCTTTTCTATTGGGTTATTTGAATCAAAACTGAGACTTTATCCTATAGAATCTCGGGTGGAAAATAAAAGATTCGCGGAGATTTTTTCACGGGATTTTGGCCTGCTGAATGACGTGTTCAGCTTGCCGATGGGGCCTGTTCAGCCTGCCGATCAGGCTGTTCGGCCTGTCAATCAGCGAGCGATAAGATTACGTGTTTTCCTGTGGATCTTATCAGATATTGATCCGAACTTGATTCTGTTTCGAGTTTTTGAGACCTAATCTGATAAAGACTGACCCCAGGACCAATCGCTATATTAAGGGAGTGAGTCTCATGATTTACTATGATCAATTGAGAGATTAAGAGTGATACTCTTTTAGTGAGCATCTAAAAACTCCCTGAGAGCTTTGTTCACAAATCACGAACACTAGCTTTGGGTTCTCTCGATTGGTTGGAAGGAGAGTCACTAGTGGAAGAGCTGAACGTGTGAGCCCACACTCACTCTGGTTGTGGATAGAGAATAGCAAAGAAGACTAGTTGGTTGAGGCTCTTCTGGAACATTACTTCTCTACACAGGTTGCAGAGGTTCTTCATACAAAGGTTAGTAAGATCTGTATAATTTATACATATAGCATCTCAAACTTGTGTTTTGAAAATTACTCTGATGAAAAATTTTAAAATTTCGTTGTGCATTGTGTTTCCAACACTATCAAGGTATCCTAGCTTTTCTCTTTGACACTACAATCTTTCAAGCCAGCCTCCACAATAATGGAAAGACGAGTGGGTGTCAAATTGTAAGAAAAAATTAATCTCACACTTTTCTGGATCTACTATATGCTCAACACATAAGATAGTAAACTTTTTTCTTTAGAAAAAGAACTCTCAGCTTTTCTCTCTAGGTATTCTATAAAATGTTACGTGAAAAAAAAAGGTGATGAGATAATTTTTATCTCTATTTTCTTATATCTAAGTAGTTAGTTATTTTTTTAATTAATTTTAATTTGTTTTAAATTTAAATTAACCACCCATAAAACTTTTTAGTGGGTGGATCATATGTACGCACACTATCATATATGTGGGGAATGGATGTACTCCATGTTTCTTTTCCCTTTCTTTTTAACGAATCACGTATAACGTGATTCTATATATTATATATATATATACACGTTTAAGGAAATCATGCTCACATGATTTTCTTATATAATATATATATAATATAATTAAATCTTATATATATACATTTAAATTCAAAAATAAATCATATTTATTTAAGAATAGATTTTAAATTAATTAATAATTAAATTTGTGTCCATATTGAAAAAGACAAAATGTGGTCCTACCACACATGTATCATACACAAAAATAAAATTATATTTAAATAATCTTATTATTCAAATATTATCAATTAATTAATTTAAAACATATTAAAATAATCTCATTAATTAAATATAATCAATTAATTAATTAGCTAATGCTTAGTTAAATGTGACAACATTTATCACATTATATTATGTGTCACAGTGAATATTTTTCTATGCCACTTTTATATCTCAAATGTAAAATAATTAATTCAAAATTTAATAATTTTAAAATAAATACATATAATTCATCCTATGCATTAAATCCAATGCAGTGTTATAGAGGTAGCATTGGGGACCTATAGACCTATAATCCAAGCTTTAATAAATTTGACAATTAATTAAACTCTTAATTAATGTGTCAAAATTTATTAGTTTCAGTGTTACTCTACTAAAAACCTGAAACTAAGCTCTTGAGATTATAGTGAAAATTACTCAAAGAAAATTAGCGAGTAATCTATTGATATAATCATTATATATAAATTAGTCATCTATAAATAGTTCATAATAAGAGCTAGATTCAATTTTCGTTTACCTCTCTTATTACATCTTTATTCTTGAGTTTTAATAGTTCTCTAATGAACAGTTAATTCACAATCTTATTATGAATGAGCACTCTACTGTTAAACATTGAATCATCACTCAAGACAGTTATTTTTCTAACTTCCACAAGGAAGGAATGGATTCTATATCCGTACAATATTATTCCCAGCCATTTATTCCATTATGTTTTGAAGATGCTAAGTTATTATCTGTATTTAGACAAATCTTACGATACAAATCAAAAAATATAATGTCATAAACAGGAGTCTAAAAGATACTCAAGATTAAGACTGTCATATATATGATAATCATAGTGATAAATTTGAATACTTTATTTGTAACGGATGATTATTAGAGATTCACGATTTATCTGATCTAGTCCTATATAATCCCATCATATAAAATACCTCCATTCAAATGTCTCTATATTAATAGCCTGTATAAGTCTATTTCATTCAAAATGAGATTGGGCCATACTTGTAATATTTAATTAAAGATCCTAAATTTTAATTAATTATTATAGATTATTTAGATTATTATCTATAAATTTTATTCCTAAGTATATAACACTTATATACTAAATTTATAGTCACGCAAATAATCATGGAATTTTCTAGATGTTTATAAAAGTATTCATAATACATAAAGCAACCAAAATAATTATAAATGTTACTTTATTTATTTATTAACAATATGTACAATGTCATAGCTTATAGGGCACCAACCCCACAATCTTCCCCGCCCTAAAGCAAGCGAGGCATGTCTCTAAGACCTAAGCCTGCCAAATGTCCCTCGAAGTTCTTTGTAGGTAATGCCTTGGTGAAATGGTCAGTAAGGTTGTTTTCCAACGCTATTTTCACAACTTCTATGGGCGAGAAAGTTTTCCAACGCTATTTTCACAACTTCTATATCGCCTCAGTGTATTATCTCTCTGATCAAAAGATATTTTCGCTTTATATGCTTTACTCTTTTGTGGCTTCTAGGTTCTCTTGAATTTGCCACTACACCATTGTTATCACAATACAGTGTGAGTGGTTTATCCATGTCTAAAATGATTTACAAATCATTTAAGAACTTACGGAGCTAAACAACTTCTTTAGCTGCTTCACAAACAGCCACATATTTAGTTTCCATAGTCAAATCAGCAATACATGATTGTTTAATGCTTCTCTAGACTATAGCTCCACCACCAAGAGTAAATATTGACCTAGACGTAGATTTATGTGTGTCTTTATTTGATTAAAATTTAGAATCAATGTATCTAGTACGAATCAAATTCTCACCAAAATATAACAGCATATAGTTTCTCACTCTCTTGAGACAGTTGAGATGTGTTTAACTGCCACCCAATGATCTAATCCTGGGTTGGATTGATAGCGACTAACTACACCCACCGCATGGCAAATGTCAGGTCTTGTACACAATATGACATACATTGACTTCCTATAGTAGATGCATAGGGTATCAGTCTCATGTTTTCTTCCTCTTGAGGTGTTTTAGGACACTATTCTTTTGAAAGATAAACTCCATGACATATAGGTGAATTACTTTTCTTGGAGTTTTGCATCAAAAATATGATAAGCACCTTATCAATGTACCATGCTTGAGACAACGCTAGTACTTTGCTTTTGCGATCTCTTATGAGTTGGATTCCAAGAGCATAACTTGCTTCTCCCAATCTTTCATTTGGAATTGGTTGGCGAGCCATTTCTTTACATTAGATAATATCCCTACATCATTCCCAATGGATAAGCTATCATCTACATAAAGAACCAAGAAGACTACATTTTTATCTTTGATGTACTTGTATACACAAGGTTCATCAACATGTTGATCAAAACCATAAGACTTGGTCACCTCATCTAATCTTAAGTTCTATGATCTTGAAACTTGCTTAAGTCCATAGATGAACGTTTGCAACTTGTAAACTTTTTGTTCTGACGTTTAACCACAAACCCTTCTGGTTGCACCATATAGATGCTTTCCTCAAGATAGCCATTCAAAAAGGTAGTCTTGACATCCATTGGCCATATTTCATAATCAAGGCATACAATAATGGATAAAAGAATCCGAATGAATTTAAGCCTAGCTATGGGCGAGAAAGTTTCTTCATAATCAACTCCCTCCTTTTAAGTATAACCATTTGTCACAAGCCTAGCTTTGAAAGTCTCAACTTTTCCATCCACTCTTCTTCTTGTAGATCCATTTGCACCTTATGAGTTTTATCCCTTCAGGTAGATCTACAAGTTCTTAAACTGAATTAGAGTACATGGACTCCATTTCAAGATTCATAGCCTCTATCCATTTCTCCCTCTTTGAATCTTCCATTATATGGCAATATGTCAATGGGTCATCCTCACCATTATCAGACATACCAACATGTGCTTCTCCAATTTCCTTGTAGTAAGCAGGTGGTCTTACAACCCTCCCACTATGTCGAAGTGGTATGACATCCTGATTTGGAGATGTGATCTCCTCATCTTGTCCTATGACAACAATTGTCAGTTGCGATCTGATCTGATCAAAAAGTGACTCTTTAACTACAATTTTGCTACATGGTTTATAGTTTGTCATATAATCATTCTCGAGAAAAATGGTACTTGTCGACACAAATACCTTCTTTTCTTATGGACTATAAAGCAAACCTTCCCTTTGGGTATCCTACAAACAAGCAAACTTCAGAATGTGGTTCCAGCTTCTCGATCTTTCCTTTCAGCACATGTGTTGAACACCCTCATATATGAATATGTCACGTACTAGGTTTTCCATTGTTCCATAGCTCTAAGGGTTTTTGGAATAGACTTAGATGGAATGGTGTTTAGAATATATACTGTAGTTTGTAGCGCATATCCCTAGAATAAAGTGGGTAATGATGAGTAGCTGAACATAGATCTCACCATATCAAGCAACGTTTGATTTTTTCTCTCAGCGACACCATTCTGTTGTGGTGTTCCAAGTGTAGTGAGTTATAATAGAATATCATGTTCTATCAAATAATCCTTGAAATTAGTATCAAGGTATTCCTTTTCTCAATCAGATTGAAGAGCCTTCACTGACTTTTCTAATTGCTTTTTAGCTTCTAACTGGAATTCTTTGAACTTTCCAAAAGTTTCAAATTTCCATTGCATTAGGTACATGTATCCATACCTTGAATAATCATCAATAAACATGATGATATATTCATAACCACCACGTGCATATACATTCAATGAACCACAGATGTCTGAATGTATTAGCTCAAGTAGTTCCTTGGCCCTTTCACATTTTGCAAAGAAAGGCCTTTTAGTCATTTTCCCTTTAAGACAAGATTCATAGATTGGTAGAGAACTAACTTTTAGTTCTCTTAAAGGACCATCCTTTACTAGTCTATTAATCCTATCAAGGTTAACATGACCTAATCTAAGGTGCCATAGGTATGTTTCATCATTAGAAGAAACCTTTTGCCTTTTGGGTTTTGGTTGTTCAACTTTGAACATTTCAGTAGTGAGGTGTCATTTTTCATTTGGCCTTAAAATGTAAAGCCCATTTTTCATATGTGCAGAACAAATATCCAAACTATTTCTAGAAATATTAGTATAATTACCATTAAAAGAAACATTAAACATTTGTTTAAACAACCTAGAAACAAAAATCAAATTTCTACAAAAACTAGGAATATAATAAACATTTTTCAACATTAAAAATTTATTTTTAAAATAAAGTTTAACTACTCCCACTACTCTTGCTAAAACAAGTGCTCCTGTTGTAACGCCCCTTAATTCGGACATCATAGATGTCGTTACATACTTACATTCGTACATGCATAAACTTTAAGATTATAAATAATATCAAACTTAATCATTACTATGGATTTTAAAAGTGCTTAAACTTACGTTACCAGAATCCATCCATACGTTTTTTTTTTAAAAAAAAACTTAACGTTGTTTCGAAAAGCATTGTTTAAATTATTCCATATCATAATTTATTCATTTATACTCTAAATTAATCATGAACTTATATAATAATATAGGTTTGTCGATTTGTAAAATCAGGACTTATAAAAAATATCACATTAAAACTCTTTGATCATCACATCATTAGAAATCCATTTGTTTCCATAGTTCGACAGGCCGGAATTCCCTCAACCGGCAGGCCGGTAGAGGCTTCGCAACTCGGATTAAAAATTCATCCATGTTCGGCAGGCCCGAAAATTAGATCAGCAGGCCGAACTTCTGGTCTTCGGCAAGCCGGCCACAGAGTTCGGCAGGCCATCCGAGACCAAATTTCCTTCGAAAAACTTAATTTTAAACATACCAACTTTACGTAAAAATATAGTGAAAGTTCATAATTCATAAGAAAATAACTTATAAAACCATAATATAAGTGTTCTTAAAAACTTAACACAAAAACATATTAAAAAAATATATAAAACTTGATTAAATCATAAAATCATTTTCTTGGCGTGCTTCCGGTTACAATTCATCGTTCATGTTGCTCACATGCCTTCCCATGTCCTCCACCTAGTCCATAATTCTCTTACCTTTATCTGTAACATGACATATAAAACATGATTAAGCTAAAGCTTAGTAAATATATATATTCTCACAATTTAAAACATTTCACAAATGTCAGCATCATCATCATCATTGTCATCGTATCATAAAAGTGCCATAAGCACAATTTCATAAAACATATCTTTCGTAATGTTAACCATTTTAAAACTTAATCCATTTTATCTTAAGGGCCCAAGTGTTGCACCATAAACATCATCATAGGTGCGCCGTCATGAGAGGAGAAGGGTAGCTAATCCCAAACCAAACATGACATCATAACATAACATTGGGTGTGCAACACTTATTAGGTGATACATATACATACTTTTCATTCTTTGAAACATGTCATTATCATACATGCATATCTTTAAAATCATGAAAATCTTTCATAAGAAATCCTTTAAGGAAAAATCATCATGAATATCCTTGTAAAACATATCATCAATCCTTGTAAAAGGTGTCATGTTGCAGGTGAGATTGTACTTACCTTAACGATAGCTTACTTAACCTTAAAAATGCACTTGGTGACGACGCCGCGGTCTCGATGTGCTCGCTTCCTTGAGTGTTCATGCCATTTATCATTTAAAGATGCAATAAAAAAATCAATACTTATCATGAACTATCCATACACTCATCTCATATTATAAACATAATTCATAACCATAAAATCGTCATCACATAAACATGTTATTATGATTTTTCTTAAATCATAAAAATTACCTTAAGCATATAAAACAAACCATACATTTTGAATATAAATATCTTTTAAATAAAACATTTTTGAACAATTAATCTATTTATATTTTAGTTTAAAACTCCATACAAGTATCATATTATCATGCATGAAATTATTTTATTATTATAAAATTTTTTAAACATACATAACATTTCATAACATATAAATAAAACACATTCATCTATCATACTCATACATATGCATATTATAACAATTTTTTTTATGAAAATATCATTTTTACCCCTAGAATAATCATTACATTTTTCATACTTTCAAAATTATACAGTAACATATTACTGTGAGGGTAGAAGATAGAAATATTATATTTTCATAAAACATTCATATGACATGAACTTAGAAAGCACCACATAACATATATGCATAACATCACATTTAAAATTTTGAGACAAAACACAATACCTATAGAAAGATATTGTAGACGAAATGAGGAGAAGAATTTCTTTTCAAAAATACCAAAGAAAGCTAAATTCATACCTTAAAGTTTCTTCTCAAAATCCTTGAATTAACCAACGAAATAAGATTTTTCTTTCAATGTACTCAGAAAACTTTCGTGAGAGAGAGAGAAATTTCGTGAGAAAGGGTAGAGGAAGAGAAATGAAAGTACGTCTCAGAAAGTTTTGAGAGAGAGAAAGCGTGAGAGGAGAGAAAATAATGAAAAAGAAAAGAAACGTTAAAATTTTTAACGTAATAAACACCATGATGGGAATTCAATTCCCTTCATTAAGTCAGAAAATTCTAACTATTAAGGGCTGTTGGCGTGGAAGGAAAGAAGAGAAAGAAAAGGAAAGTCAAATCACTTCATCAATCCTACCATAATTTTCCCTCTTAAAATAGGAACCCTCTCAAAATAATACAAATTAATACAAGTCAAATCCTTTAATTTCCTTAATCGATAAAAACATTCCATTATTATGCCAATTAATCACATTAATTCTCCAATTAACATAATTAACTCAGCCATAATTTTGGAGAGATTTCTGCTGACTGCTCGTCAGCCATGTTCGGCCTGCCGGTTTTCCCCTTCGGCCTGCCGGTTCCAGCAAGTTCGGCCTGCCGGTGAGGTTCTTCGGCCTGCCGTTCTCGGGCAAGAAGTTCGGCCTGCCGAGCTTAAAAGTTTGGCCTGCCGATCTGTCATTAAATGCCATAACATAAAACATTCATACATCATTGCATCATAAATAAGCATATGCTTAGAATTTCACATGAACACAAGAGCACAACGATCCCATGAGGCTGTCACCTGTCACAAAACTTGACATAAAAAGTTAGTAACACGCACATCACATATCAGATCATATGACATGATTTATTAATAACATTCCTTAATAACGTTACTAACTTAATGTGATCTATTACATAAAATAGGCGGGCGTTACAATTCTCCCCACCTTATAAAAGTTTCATCCTCGAAACTTAGAACAAATGCGGATACTTAATTTTCATGTCATCTTCACGTTCCCATGTAGCTTCTTCAACTTGCTGATTTCGCCATAACACCTTGACCAATGGAATTTCCTTATTTCTCAAAGTCTTGGTTTTCCGATCGAGAATCTTCGTTGGTTTTTCTTCATAACTTAAATCTTCTTGTATCTCGATCACTTGTGGCTCAATCACATGTGTAGGGTCCGGGACATACTTCTTAAGCATGGAGACATGAAATACATCGTGCATTGCAGACATTTTAGAAGGCAACTTTAGCTGATAAGCTACTTTGCCTATTCGTTTAGCAACTTTATAAGGACCGATGAATCTTGGGCTTAGCTTGCTTTTCTTCCTAAACCACATAACTCCTTTCATTGGTGCTACTTTCAAAAATACATATTCGCCTACAGCGAACACTAAGGGTCTTCTTCTTTTGTTAGCATAACTTTTTTGACGGCTTTGAGCGGTCTCTATCCGTTTTCTTATCAACTTTATCATCTCAGATGTTTCATTCACAAAGTCTTTTCTTTCAGCATCTACGCTTTCCATCAATTTCTTTTCACCAGCTTCATGCCAACATATAGGCGACCTGCATTTTCGTCCATACAGCGCTTTATATGGTGCCATTCCAATTGTCGCCTAAAAGCTGTTGTTGTATGCAAACTCTGCTAATGGCAACATTTTACACCAGCTGGTCTTAAAATCGAGAGAACATGCCCGTAGCATATCTTCTAGAATTAAATTCGTCCTCTTTGTTTGGCCGTCAGTTTGAGGATGAAAAGTCGTGCTGAAATGAAGCCTGGTTCCCATTGCAGTCTAGACACTCTTCCAAAACTTAGATGTGAACCTACCATTATGATCTGAGATAATCGACTTGGGAATCCCATGAAGTCGTACAATCTCCTTAACATAGAGCTCCGCTAACCATTCCATAGAATAAGTGATCTTGATAGGTACAAAGTGTGTCGTCTTCGTCAGCCGATCCACAACTACCCAAATTGCATCATAACCGTTCGTAGTTCTGAGTAAACCGGTAATAAAATCCATTGCTATTTCTTCCCATTTCCATTCTGGTATTTGGATAGATTGTAGTTCACCACCAGGTCTCTGGTGTTCAGCCTTTACTTGTTGACATGTCATACACTTCTTTACATACTTTGCAACATCACGTTTCATTCCAAACCACCAGAAGTTACCCTTTAGATCATTATACATCTTTGTTGCACCTGGATGAATAGAGTAAGGAGTATCATGAATTTCTGCCAAGATCCTTTCCCTTAAATCATCAACATTGGGAACACATAAACGGTCCTTAAGGCACAGAGTTCCGTTATCCGCAATACGAAACTCTTGACATTTTCCTTCTTTTATTTCTTGCTTGATTCTTACAAGGCTTACGTCGCCATCTTGCTTACTCAGAATTTCATCATACATCGTCGGAGCAAGAGAGAGTGCTGATAACTGGCCTGCTACAAGTTCTAAACCAAAGTCTAGAATTTCCTTCCTTAAAGGTGGAGACATTGCTTGCATCGACATCAATGTGGCAACTGACTTCCTACTTAAAGCATCAGCTACTCGGTTAGCTTTACCAGGATGATAAAGGATTTCACATTCATAATCCTTCACCAGCTCTAGCCATCTTCGTTGCCTCATGTTCAGGTCTCTTTGCGTGAAGAAGTACTTCAGACTTTGATGATCAGTGAAGATCTTGCATTGGACCCCATACAAATAGTGTCTCTATATCTTCAACGCAAAAACAACTGCTGCTAACTCGAGATCATGAGTAGGATAGTTCTTTTCGTAGTCTTTTAGTTGTCTAGAAGCATAAGCAATCACCTTTTCATTTTGCATCAGCACAGCTCCTAGGCCCATCTTGGATGCATCACTGTAGATTACGAACCCATCATTTCCCTCAGGAATTGCCAACACTGGAGCCATCGTTAATCTTTTCTTCAGTTCTTGAAAACTCTTTTCGCATGCATCCGTCCATTCATACATCTTTCCTTTGCGAGTCAAGTTTGTGAGTGGAGCTGCTATCTTAGAGAAATCTTCTACAAATCTCCGATAGTAACCTGCTAGACCCAAGAAGCTTCTTATTTCACTTGCATTCATCGGTTGCTTCCAATTGAGTACGGCTTCTACTTTGGCCGGGTCCACCATAATCCCATCCTTTGAAATAACATGCCCCAAGAATGACACTTTATCAAGCCAAAACTCGCATTTAGAGAACTTAGCATATAGCTGGTGTCTTCTCAAAGTCTCCAGCACAATCCTTAAATGTTCCTCATGTTCCTCTTGATTCTTAGAGTAGACAAGAATATCATCGATGAATACAACAACAAATTTATCGAGGAAATCCTTGAATACCCTGTTCATCAAATCCATAAAGGCAGCTGGTGCATTTGTCAGACCGAAAGGCATAACTACAAATTCATGGTGACCATACCTCGACCTGAAAGCTGTCTTGGGGATATCTCCTTCTTTAATCTTCAACTGGTGATACCCTGATCGTAGATCAATCTTGGAGAACACCGATGCACCCTTGAGCTGATCAAACAAATCATCAATTCGAGGCAACAGATATTTGTTCTTGATTGTCACCTTGTTCAATTCTCTGTAGTCGATGTAGAGTCTCATAGTGCCATCCTTTTTTTTCATAAACAAGACTGGAGCACCCCACGGTGAGTGACTTGGCCTAATAAATCCTTTGTCAAGTAGCTCCTTTAATTCTACTGGGGCCATTTTGTTAGGCGCTTTAGAGATTGGTTCGGTACTTGGAGCGAGCTTAATCTCGAATTCAACTTCTCTTTCTGGCGGTAGACTCGTTAGGTCATCAGGAAACACATCTCCATATTCATGAACAACATGTACATCTTCCATTCTTGTCTTTCCTTCTTGGCTTTTGCTACAACGTTCACCAGATAACCCATGCAGCCACTTGCTAAAAGCTTCCTTACTTTCATTGCTGATAGAAACATGTGGGGTTTCTTTCTAGTCTCACCAACATAAACGAATTTCTAATCACCTTCAGGATGGAAGATCACCTTTCGTTTCCAGCATTCGATCGAGGCATTATACTTACTTAGGAAATCCATTCCAAGAATCATATCATAGTCATGCATGTCGATCACAATGAGGTCGACGAAAAGTTCCCTATCAGAAATCCATAGGGGTACTTTACGCAAACAGTGCGTGGATAATATCACTTCCCCAGAGGGTAGTGTCGTAGTGAATCCCTGTCTCATAGGCTCTAAACGAACCCCTAACTTCTTAGCATGTGACATAGATACAAAAGAATGCATGGCACCCGTAATAAAAAGAACATAAACATTATTACATAAGCTTGTTATCTAACCTGTGACCACATTGGAGGCTTCAGCAGCCACTTGTTCTTTTGTCATGGCATAGATTCAGGCGTTGGTCGGTGGGGCTTCAAGTCTCCCTTAACTAATTAGTGGCCCTTCAAGGGAGGCTTGCATCTGATGCAGCTGGGCTTGAGGAGGAGGTCTCTGCGGGGCATTAGCATTCATCAGTTTAGGGTAGTTCTTAACGAAATGGTCTTCACGCCCACATATGAAACATTGGTTGGACCCCAATCGGCATTCCCCTGGATGTTTCTTTCCACATTTGGCACATGGTTGGAATCGCCTGTCATTGTTGTTGCGCTGACCATCATTGTGCCTTTTGTTGTCTTGGCCCTGCTGTTGTTGAGGATTACCCTTCCTCTTATTGTTCCTCCAGTTCTAGTTGTTGTTGTTGCTGCTGTTGTTGTTGTTGTTGTTCCTGTGGGGAGGACGGTTCTGGTTGTTAGCATTGTTGGCTTGTTGGTTGGGCTGAGGCTGGTTCCTTCTTAATTTTGACAGATGGAACTCAACACGTTGGGCTCTCATCACGACCTGTTCTTGGGTCCTTGGCGGACTTGCCCCATCAACAATTGCAGCAATGTCAGGTCTAAGGGCCCTGATCAACCTTCTGACCCTTTCATCTTCGTTCATAACCATTCCTGGGCATAGGCGAGCAAGCTGGTCGAATTTTGTCACCACATCAGTGACTGTCATATCCCCTTGGTGCAAGCTTTCGAATTCCTCATAATGCTTCCTTGTAACATTCATATGGAAGAACTTTGTGTTGAACTCTTGAACAAAATTAGCCCATGACATCTCTTCAACATTTCTACTCTGTTCGATGCCATCCCACCAAATTCTGGCCTCCATAGTAAGGCAGTAAGAGGCACAGAGGACCTTTTCGTTGTCCGTGAAATCCATGAGTCGTAAGGTGGCCTCAATTGTTTTTAACCATCCTTGTGCGATCAACGGGTCCTTTGAACCCTCAAAGTCAGCTGGCTTGACTCTCTTCCATCTGACCAGAAGAGGTTCCTGATAAGCCGCTCTTGGTTCAGCAGTAGGAGATGGGACTTCATTTACTTGGGCTTGTGGCTGCGGAAGAGGAGGAGGCATATCATTGCCTCGTGGTTCTCCATTCTGGCCATTGGCCCTTAATGCAGCAATCTCCCTTCTTTGATCATCCAACTGCCTTTGCAGTTCAGCGTTCATCGTCACAAGCCTCTCGTTAGTCTGGGTGCAGGTTTGCATTCTTCTATAGCCGTCCATCGTAATTTCCTAAAATAAATAGGACTTAGAAATAATCTTCCATTTATGAGACAGGTTTTCATTACTCTATCATTATTCATTAATCATTCAAACCTTAATCTTATCATCATACTTGCATCTATATGTCTAACTTAATAACATACTTACTTGGAGGACTTGGATCGACGTGTGGCGATATGAATTGTAATTGGAAGATTTTCCCTGATACCAAAGCCTGCAACGCCCCTTAATTCGGATGTCACAGATGTCGTTACATACTTACATTCATACATGCATAAACTTTAAGATTATAAATAATATCAAACTTAATCATTACTATGGATTTTAAAAGTGCTTAAACTTACGTTACCAGGATCCATTCATACGTTTTTTTTAAAACTTAACGTTATTTCGAAAAGCATTGTTTAAATTATTCCATATCATAATTTATTCATTTATACTCTAAATTAATCATGAACTTATATAATAATATAGGTTTGTCGATTTGTAAAATCAGGACTTATAAAAAATATCACATTAAAACTCTTTGATCATCACATCATTAGAAATCCATTTGTTTCCACAGTTCGGCAGGCCGGAATTCCCTCAACCGGCAGGCCGACAGAGGTTTTGCAACTCGGATTAAAAATTCATCCATGTTCGGCAGGCCGGCCACAGAGTTCGGTAGGCCGTCTAAGACCAAATTTCCTTCGAAAAACTTAATTTTAAACATACCAACTTAACGTAAAAATATAGCGAAAGTTCATAATTCATAACAAAATAACATATAAAACCATAATATAAGTGTTTTTAAAAACTTAACACAAAAATATGTTCAAAAAAATATATATAAAACTTGATTAAATCATAAAATCATTTTCTTGGCGTGCTTCCGGTTACAATTCATCGTTCATGTTGCTCACATGCCTTCCCATGTCCTCCACCTAGTCCATAATTCTCTTACCTTTATCTGTAACATGACATATAAAACATGATTAAGCTAAAGCTTAGTAAGTACATATATTCTCACAATTTAAAACATTTTATAAACGTCAGCATCATCATCATCATTGTCATCGTATCATAAAAGTGTCATAAGCACAATTTCATAAAACATATCTTTCGTAACGTTAACCATTTTAAAACTTAATCCATTTTATCTTAAGGGCCCAAGTGTTGCACCATAAACATCATCATAGGCGCGCCGTCATGAGAGGAGAAGGGTAGCTAATCCCAAACCAAACATGACATCATAACATAACATTGGGTGTGCAACACTTATTAGGTGATACATATATACATACTTTTCATTCTTTGAAACATGTCATTATCATACATGCATATCTTTAAAATCATGAAAATCTTTCATAAGAAATCCTTTAAGGAAAAATCATCATAAAATCATCATGAATATCCTTGTAAAACATATCATCAATCCTTGTAAAAGGTGTCATGTTGCAGGTGAAATTGTACTTACATTAACGATAGCTTACTTAACCTTAAAAATGCACTTGGTGACGACGCCGCGGTCTCGATGTGCTCGCTTCCTTGAGTGTTCATGCCATCTATCATTTAAAGATGCAATAAAAAAAATCAATACTTATCATGAACTATCCATACACTCATCTCATATTATAAACATAATTCATAACCATAAAATCGTCATCACATAAACATGTTATTATGATTTTTTTTCTTAAATCATAAAAATTACCTTACGCATATAAAACAAACCATACATTCTGAATATAAATATCTTTTAAATAAAACATTTTTGAACAATTAATCTATTTATATTTTAGTTTAAAACTCCATAGAAGCATCATATTATCATGCATGAAATTATTTTATTATTATAAAATTTTTTAAACATACATAACATTTCATAACATATAAATAAAACACATTCATCTATCATACTCATACATATGCATATTATAACAATTTTTTTTATGAAAACATCATTTTTATCCCATGAATAATCATTACATTTTTTATACTTTCAAAATTATACAGTAACATATTACTGTGAGGGTAAAAGATAGAAATATCATATTTTTATAAAACATTCATATGACATAAAATTAGAAAGCACCACATAACATATATGCATAACATCACATTTAAAATTTCGAGACAAAACCCAATACCTATAGAAAGATATTGTAGACGAAACGAGGAGAAGAATTTCTTTTCAAAAATATCAGAGAAAGCTAAATTCATACCTTAAAGTTTCTTCTCAAAATCCTTGAATTAACCAACGAAATAAGATTTTTCTTACAATGTACTCAAAAAATTTTCGTGAGAGAGAGAAATTCTGTGAGAAAGGGAAGAGGAAGAGAAATGAAAGTACGTCTCAGAAATTTTTGAGAGAGAGAAAGCGTGAGAGGAGAGAAAATAATAAAAAAAAGAAACGTTAAAATTTTTAACATAATAAACACCATTATGGGAATTCAATTCCCTTCATTAAGTCAGAAAATTCTAACTGTTAAGGGCTGTTGGCGTGGAAGGAAAGAAGAGAAAGAAAAGGAAAGTCAAATCACTTCATCAATCCTACCATAATTTTCCCTCTTAAAATAGGAAACCTCTCAAAATAATACAAATTAATACAAGTCAAATTAATAAAAACATTCCATTATTACGCCAATTAATCACATTAATTCTCCAATTAACGTAATTAATTTAGCCATAATTTTGGAGAGATTTCTGCTGACTGCTCATCAGCCATGTTCGGCCTGCCGGTTTTCCCCTTCGGCCTGCCGGTTCCAACAAATTCGGCCTGCCGGTGAGGTTCTTCGGCTTGCCGTTCTCGGGCAAGGAGTTCGGCCTGCCGAGCTTAAAAGTTCGGCCTGTCGATCTATCATTAAATGCCATAACATAAAACATTCATATATCATTGCATCATAAATACACATATGCTTAGAATTTCACATGAACACAAGAGCACAACGATCCCATGCGATCGTCACCTGTCACAAAACTTGACATAAAAAGTTAGTAACATGCACATCACATATCAGATCATATAACATGATTTATTAATAACATTCCTTAATAACGTTACTAACTTAATGTGATCTGTTACATAAAATAGGCGGGTGTTACACCTGTTCCCACTCTGACCATTAGCTCCCCGTCAACAAGCTCCCTTGAAGAACTAAGCATATACAAAGAAGAACAAATATGGCTAGTTTCCCCTGATCAACTATCTAAGGGGAAGCATCATCTTCAACTAAACAAGCTTCTAAAACGAGTAAATATGATTTACCGTTGTTTATTTTTTCTTTGAGCTTCTGAAGATACTTCTTGTAGTTTTTCTTCCAGTACCTAATTGCACCGTAGTGGAAACATTTTCCTTTGGCCTTCTTTTACTTTGAGCTCTTTTTATTGTTGTTGCCCTTGTTCCTCTTAAGTTGTCCTTCATTTGTAAACTTACCACTTCCTTTAGTTCTCGTCTTCATCTTCCTGTTCTTGTGAACAAAAGAGGAAAGTTGAGCTTCTACAACATTTGTATCAACTTCTTTCATCTATTCTTTCAAAATAAACTCAAAGGTTTGTAGCTCATTAAGTAACTCAGTCATGTTACATTTCATCTTGTTTATGAAATAGTTGTTCTTAAATTGAAGGAATACATGGGAGAGGGTTTCCAAAATCATCCCCACCTAAGTGGCTTCATCTATCATCGCCCTGTTTACCTTGACCTCATGGAGATAGTTAACCATGCTGAGAACATGTTCTCTGACCGAAACCCCTGCCTTTATTTTAGCATTTAACACAGCCTTAACGGCTTTAGGACATGCCTTTTTAGAAGGTTTGTCAAACATGTCTTGCAAAGGCTGCATTATCCCATAAGCAATCTCTATGGTTTCATGCTTCATCCTAAGCACATCATGTCTGCCAAAAGGAAGCGACGGGCCTTGTTGTTTGCCTTGATCCAACAATCATATTCTTCTCCTACATTAGGAAAGGCGTTGGCAGCAGGCGGTGAAGGACATTCTTCCATCAAGACAAACTTGTAATTTTCACAAATTAGTACAATATTCATGTTACTCTTTCATTTAACAAAATTATTTCTGGTTAATTTTTCATTTGAGAGAATAGCAACGATTGGATTAGACATTATTGCTGTAATAAAGAAATAAATGACATAAATTACACAATTGCATAAATATCATAAATAAACATTTTGGAATAGTAAATGTGATGCATGATGCATATAGAAAAATACAAAAAATATTTTACTAATACCACAATTATTCAATTTTAATAAATAAAGTGCCACTGTAGGGTAGGTCAAATTAGTTATAAATTGAATTGAGACATTTTCAATTAATAAATATATTTAAAATATCTCATATTTTCTATATTTAGGGTATGTTTGGTTGAGTATTCAAATCAAGGTTCGAATCATTTTGCTACAGTATTTTCTCTTACAAAAATTTAAATCTTCATTCAAATACTCTATTCAAATACTCGAACCAAACGGGCCCTTATTAATAACCGTTTATTTTTTTGTCAAGATACAATTAACAAATTAATTATATCCTTATGAGTGTAACCCACTATTTTAGATTCTAATAACTTAACTCAAAATTACCGCCATATTGGAGGTCAATTTTTAAATGCGTTATAAAATCCTATCTCTTAAAAGCTAACCTTGTTATTGATTTAAATGGACACCCTCCATAGAGAGAACGAAATCAAAGTATCGAGAGATGCCACCTAAATCTCACGGTATTATGCTAATAGTGGAGACTGCAAGTTATATTGTCATATTGTCTTCTCCCACTCATTATTTTAAAATGATGTGTTTTATCTTATAAAACATCCTACGTTTTACAATTCTAGTGAATAAAGCAAATTTTTAATTACTAGATTATATTTTATGTTAGTAAAATCTCATCCTATTTTCACTTAGATAAATTACCAGATTTTCTAAAAATCTAAATTTATTATGAATTATCTAAGCTAGCCAACATTAAACAATTTAAAATTAGATAATTTAGAATTAATGTGAATTTTACTAAGCTTTAACTATTAAAACTAAAATCACATTATTTGATTGATTAATAAAATAAATTAAAAGAAATTTTATAAGATCAACCCAATTAATTTAATCTCATTAAATTAATTCTAACACATATTAAATCATTTTATAAACAACTTTATAAAATATAAAATAATATGCAAGTGTATGCATGTCATTTTATAATAACTATAAGTGGGCACTTTCCTAAATGACATGTCATAGTGCATGAACATGTTATCACAATTATTACATAAAACAATAACATGAAAATAAATAATGGATTTTTAGCCGGGTCTTTTTGGATAATTAAATTACAATCTATAAAAAATGAGATAAAAAAATTGCAAAGGTCTTCTTCAAACATAATTCCCAGCTCCAATGTGGTAGACTTCATTGGATGGTTTAGTATGGAAAAAGCAGGTGGTTTACCTTTAAAACAGATGGCCCATATTTAAAATAAGGCCCAGTAACCCAATTGTTTTCTGAAGGTAAACCAGGAGGGAGGTTCTTCTTCTTCTCCAACTTCCATCACGTGTAGCTTTCGATCTTTGGACATTCCCATGGCTGACTTCGCTGCAACTCTAAGCACACCCGCCACCGTAGCTAGTCTAGCCCGTTGACTGCAACCTCTACCGGCAAGAGCGTTTTCACAGCGTCGAACAGTCTAACTCATCGGCTGGCCATGGCTGAGTGCCGCAAGCACTCAAAATCGAGCCGAGCATGGCAAGGCTGAGCATTGTTGCCCATATTGGCGAGCTCTACCATGGCATGGAGTCAAACTCCATTGCTTGCTTGTCCAAATCATCATGAGCTATAGTGCTCAAGGCCAAGCTGTAAGGCTTGAGACCGAGCGCTACTGCCAGTGTTTGATTTATAGCCAAGCGTGGAAGGCTTACGGTGGCTCAACAATCGAGTGCTGCTGGGCCTTGTGTTGGCTCATAGCCGAGTTCTAGTGGAGCTCAAGGTTGAGCCTTCAAGGCTGCTCATGGTCAGGTGCCGCCACTATTTGGAGTCCAACTCTGATGGTTATGGTGTTTGTTGCAACTCACGGTTGCATGCATACATGACCTCTTGAAGTTCAAACATGATGATCTAAAAATTATGGAGGAAAGAAAAGAAAGAAGAAGGTGTGTCACGCCCCGGAGTACGGGAGGTGACGTGGCGGAATATTTAGATTAATTAAAAGCGGATTTAATTAAAAATCGAGAGTTTGAGAATCAAATTAAATAAAAAAATTAAGAAGATTTTCCACCACATTTGGTAAACGAATTTATAAATATTTAGCAAATAATAATAATTAAATAAAAACCGCGAATATGGGTTCCACAACCCACAACTTGTGCACACACATGGATCTGACAATATCATAAATACAATTACAGTCCAACTACAAATAAAGTTAAGTCTTACATGCCTTGATTAATAATACAGAATATAAATAAATTCTCCTATTGCTCCTAAGTTCGGTCCGAAGAATCTTCTCCAAACCTAAAGGGGAAACCACATAGGGGAAATTTAAAACAATAAAAAGTGAGCGAAAGGCTCAGTAGGACTATGTTTTATAAAATAATTTAATGCAAGGAAACATAGTATCATTAGAAGTTATTCAAAGGAAACTTAAATAAATAAATAAATAAATAATTTGAATAGAACCGTTCTGTCACAGAACAGTCTACTCGTCAAATCAAAACACCAATTTACTTTTACCTAGGCAAACCATGAAATCACCACCGTAGTGGCCCAGCTGGGTTTCGGGACCTGCCCCCAAGGTCGATCGCTACACGACCCGATCTCTGATATGGCATCATGCCCATGTGTTTATTATCATTATCATTCAAAACCCAATTACCGAGTGTTGTCAATTACATTTATTATGAAATTCATTTCATATCACGGTATATTAAAATATAACCGATAAAACCATTTTCAAACAACCGTTGAAAACATTTTGATAGAAGTCATTTTCAAAGCCAAATCATTTCAAAACCAGGCTACCAAAGAAATAGGATAGAAGTCCTACCTCAATACTCGTGCCGGTGCCCCACACCGTAATCCCGGTCCGCTATACGTTAGCTCCACGGAACCACGAACGATCCTAGATACAAACTAAGTCAATCAATATCTAGTTCGAGACATTCTATGTTACTAAATCATTTCATGATGTCCTAGTGTGCCATTTGTATCATTAAAATCATCCTATAAGGTTGGGGTTTAAATCTGGGTTCAAAACAGTGAAAACGGGTAAAAATCACAAAATTTTCCATGCCTCGGTCGGCCTGCCAGACGCCCTGCTTCGGCCGGCCGAACTGCACAGTTTGGCCTGCCGAAAGCAAAGTTCGGCCTGCCGAACATTTCTCCAGATTCGGCCTGCCGGTCGGAAGAACACCGGCCTGCCGATCATCACTCCGGCCTGCCGAACATGAACTTCGGCCTGTCGAACTGGGAAAACCCAGAAATCCCAGCCACGGGTTTCTCGATCCCCAAAATCCAAATCTTGTTTCTAACCTGTTTTTCTCAAATCCCAGGCATGAAAAACAACTATAATTGATAGAAAAACATTCTAGAACATGTTTGGAATCATTTAAACAACATTTAAACTCGAAATCCTCAAAAATCCAAAAATGAGAAAAAGAGGAGAAAAATGAAAAATCTTGAATTCAATCTGTTTTTCTTCAATCTAGGCTTAGATTCTAGTTGTTCTAAGCTCATTTAACACAATTCCACGTTTTCTAAGCTAAAACAAACTTAGATTTCAAAAACACACAAAATTGGAAATTTTGTAAAAAGTTTAGAAATTTCGAATCTAACCTCGAATCGAAGCTTCAATCCGCGTTCTCGGTTGCCGAATCACGTCCCCGAGCTTCCTCCTTGCTGTTTCGAAGCTTGGATTCGAATGTGGTTTCAAAAATTTTTGAAAGAGATTGAGAGAGAGTGAGCTGCCGAGAGAGAGAGAGAGGAGAGAGAGAATGAAACCAGGAGAGTGAGGAGAGAGAGAGGAAGGAAGGAAATAAATAGAGAAAATCGGTGGGCGGTTTTACTGTGCGAAAACCATGTGCCGCCCACGGTTTTGCAAAACGGAGTATTTTTAACATTTTACAAATTGTTGTGTTTTAAAACTCAAAACATCATTTTAAAACAATAAGAAATCTTTTGAACACATCAATTTAACAAAACAACCAAAAGTTCAGAACCCAACCAAATAATCTAATTAAGGTTAAAACGTTAATTATGGCACACTAATTCATCATTTATAGTACATTAACATTAAATAAATTTCGGGACGTTACAACTCTCCACCCCTAAAAGAAATTTCGTCCTCGAAATTTACAACTCATCTCAAAAACAAAACAAATGCGGATACAGCTCCCGCATACTCGACTCTAATTCCCAAGTGGCTTCATCAACCCCGTGATGCTGCCACACGACTTTTACCAACGGTATCTCACGACGACGCAAGCTAATCACTTTCTGGTCGATAATCTGAATCGGCACTTCTTCGTACGTCGTATCCTTCTAAACCTGCACATCGCGAAACGAAACTATCTTACCCTGCTCAGGTGGACACTTCCTAAGCATCGACACATGAATCACATCATGCACATGAGAAAGTTTGGGCGGAAGATCAAGCCGATAAGCGACCACACCAACACGCTGAGTGATCTCGAACGGCCCGATATACCTCGGCGTGAGCTTCCCACTCACTCCGAACCGCATAGTTCCCTTGCGAGGTGACACCCTCAAGAGAACAAAATCTCCAACCGTGAACTCTAAGGGTCTACGTCTCCTATCTGCGTAGCTCTTCTGCCGACTCTGAGCTGCTCTCAACCAATCCCGAATCACCGCGACTTTCTCGTTGCTATCACGAATCTCATCTGGCCCAAGAATAACTCTATCTTCTGGCTCGGCCCAACACACAGGTGACCGACACGGTCGCCCATACAATGCCTCAAAGGGTGCCATACCGATACTCGCCTGATAACTGTTGTCGTACGCGAACTCCGCCAAATGCAAACATTGCTTCCAATTCCCGCCGAAGTCCAACGCACAAGCACGCAACATATCCTCGAGAACCTGGATAACCCGCTCAGACTGCCCATCAGTCTGAGGATGAAACGCCGTACTGAAGTTCAAATCCGTACCCAAAGCCTCCTGAAAACTCCTCCAGTACTTAGCATTAAACCTGGTGTCTCGATCAGAGGTGATGGACAAAGGAACTCCATGCAACCTTACAATGTTCTGCATATACAACTCCCCGAGAATCTTCCTAGAACACGTCGACCTAAACGGAATAAAATGCGCCAATTTTGTCAACCTATCGACCACAACCCAAACTACATCGTGCCGCTGCTTCGTCCTCGGCAAACCTGTGAGGAAATCCATCATCACATGCTCCCATTTCCACCCTGGAATAGGAAGCGGCTGAAGTTGACCTGCAGGCTTCTGATGCTCAGCTTTCACCTGGAGACACGTCGAACACTTGGCCACGTACTCACGAACATCTTTCTTCATGCCTCTCCACCAATAGTGCCTCTTCAAATCACGATACATCTTGGTGCTCCCCGGATGAATAGCGAACTGAGACCTATGAGCTTCATCTAGAACGGATTTCGTCACCTCGGCGATAACTGGAACTGCAAGACGCTCCCGGAAGTACAACGATCCATCTGCATGCATGCTCCATTCCTCGAACTGCTCTCCGTTCTGAATCCGCGACCAAATCCCCTGCAAATGTCGATCCTGCCACTGACCTTGCTTCACCATCCGAACAAGAGCTGGAGTCGCTTCCACATGATATAACGAAACTCGATCACCATCTTCATGATACAGTAGCCGATACTCACTCACTGTCGCATCCCTGCTCCAGTCCTCAAAAATCAAACAAGCGAGAATCCCTGAAGACTTCCTGCTAAGCGCGTCCACGACCACATTAGCTTTCCCGGGATGATACTGCAAAGCGAAATCATAATCCTCCATGTACTCCACCCATCTGCGCTGCCTCAAGTTGAGATCCCTCTGAGTGAACAAATATCTCAAACTCTTGTGATCGGAGAAGACCTGAAACGATGCTCCATACAAGTAACACCTCCAAATCTTCAGCGCGTAGATCACCGCTGCAAGCTCTAAATCGTGAGTAGGATAATTCCGCTCGTGAGGTCGTAGCTGTCTCGAACCGTATGCAACTACACGACCATGCTGCATCAACACGCATCCAAGTCCGCGCCCTGAAGCATCAGCATAAACCTCATACGGCTCATCACTGCTAGGAATAATCAACATTGGAGCTGAAGTCAACCGGTTCTTCAATTCCTGAAAAGCAAGCTCACAATCTTCATCCCACTCAAACCTGACATTTTTCTTGATCAATCTCATCAACGGAGCTGCAATCTTCGAAAAGTCCTTTACAAATTTCCTGTAATATCCAGCCAGACCTAAGAAGCTGCGAATCTCCGCTACATTCCTTGGTCGTTCCCATTCCAATATAGCTTCAATCTTGGACGGATCCACTGAAATACCATGCTCCGAGATGACATGACCCAGAAACTTGACCTCAGTCAACCAGAACTCACATTTTTCCCTCTTAGCATACAACTGGTGCTCCCGCAGAGTCTGAAGCACGATCCGAAGATGCTGCTCATGCTCCTCCCATGTCTTAGAATACACAAGAATATCATCGATGAACACGATCACAAACTGATCCAGATATGGCCTAAATATCCTGTTCATCAAATCCATAAAAGCTGCTGGAGCATTCGTCAACCCAAACGACATAACCAGAAACTCGAAGTGCCCATACCGAGTCCTAAAAGCTGTCTTGGGAATATCCTCTTCCTTGATCCTGAGCTGATGATAACCTGAACGCAAATCAATCTTCGAGAAGTATCGCGAACCTCCCAACTGATCAAATAGCTCATCAATCCTAGGCAAGGGATACTTGTTCTTCACCGTAACACGATTCAGCTGCCGATAATCCACACATAACCTGAGAGTCCCATCGTGCTTCTTAGCGAACAAAACTGGTGCTCCCCACGGAGATGTGCTATTCCGAATATATCCTTTATCAGCAAGCTCCTGAAGTTGCTTCCTCAATTCCTTCATTTCTGCTGGCGCCATCCGATAAGGTGCCATAGAAATCGGTGATGTCCCTGGAAACAACTCGATACCAAACTCAATCTCCCGATGCGATGGTAACCCTGATAACTCGTCGAGGAAAACATCCTCGAACTCATCAACCACCGGAATCGCTACACTACTACTCGAAACATAGGGCTCGCAATCCAGGTTGGCAAGAAAAGCACAACAACCTAGATTCCTTCGCCCTCCTAGACACGACTTTATAAGGCGCTCACTCATTAGCCAATCACCACCACCCTGGTAAGTGATTACCGTCCCCCTATCAGACACTAGGGTCACTTTTCTAAGTTGGCAGTCCACAACTGCACTATACCTGGACAACCAGTCCATCCCTAGAATTACATCATAGGAACTCATGGGGAGTACAATCAAATCACTTTTCAAAATCTCATCCCCAATCTTTATTTTACAAGATTTACACATACAATTTACACACACCCGCCCCAAGGGAGAAGTTATAACTAGGGGTTCCTTAAACTCTTCTACTTCTAATCCCAAGGCATGTACAAAAGAACTCGAAATGAGAGAATGAGAGGCACCGGTATCAAATAAAACACGAGCTAAAGATCTGGAAACCAAAATCATACCATCGACAACCGCGTTACCAGTCTGAGAATCTGACCCTCCAGATGCCATTGCATGAACCTGTACTGGCGCCTTTCCTTTTCCTCTACCGACATTACTGGGTCCTGCATTACTCGGCCGATGCTGCTGAGATGGAGACGACTGCACACTACCTGTACTCGGTGCTCTATACTGAGGAACACTGCGCTGAAAATACTGCGGCTGCTGCCCCCGTGCCGGATATGAGAATTGCTGAGGAGAAAACTACGGATACTGCAACTGCGGGTACTGCGGAGGCGGAGGTAGGGTCTGAGGCTGAGGCTGAGATGAACGACTGGCATCCTCCCCGGTCTGCGATCCAAGACGAGCACTCCTGATCGGGCAATTCCTCTTGATGTGTCCGGGCTGCTGACAGAAATGACAATGGAAGCTGTAGGGATTGCTACGCCCGCTGCCAGACGAACTGCTGCTGTCACTGGTCGCACCGCCTTGCTTGTCTTTCCCCGGAGCTGGACGACTACTAATGCTCTTCCTGCCACTCCTCTGCGGTCCTCCTGAAACCTTGGCTCGGTCCTCACAATACTGCACATAATCATTCTCCACGGAGATCACCGACGACACAAGCTCTCCGAAACCCCTAAGCCGTAGAGCAACCAACTGCCGCCGAATAGGAGCCTTGAGTCCTTCCTGGAACTTGATGCATTTCTCACGCTCCGATGCCACAGCTGATGGAGCAAACCTAGCCAACTCGTTAAACTTTGCCTCATACTCCCGAACTGATAGATCACCCTGCTGCAATCTATAAAACTCAGCTGCTTTCTGGTCTCTATATCCCTGCGAAAAATACCGATCATAGAACAGCTCCTCGAACTTGTCCCAACCGATATCACCACCGCGCTCCAGACGCTTAGTTTGTTTCCACCAGGTGTTGGCGCCACCCTCGAGCTTATACGCCGCAAACTCCACACGATACTCCTCAGGCACACCGAGAGTATCCAGATGCTTCAAGATCGAATCCAACCAATACTCTGCTAACTGCGGATCCCCATTGCCATCAAAAGTTGGAATAGACGCCCGTCGGAATTCCTTAAAGAAAGCATGCCGACTACCAACACTAGAGTCTTTCGGTCTAGCCCTGGCTGCCATCTGCCGGAAAGCCGCAAACATAGACCTCATCATGCTCTCATCATTTCCGAACTCAGCGTCAGCAGTCGAACGACGTCTAGGTGCCATTCTCTCACTTCTGAAAACAAAATTTGGACTGTCAGAGGTATTTCATTGTCAAACCTATGTGTGCACAATTCCCAAGGTTCATAACCTTGAGCTCTGATACCATTCTGTCACGCCCCGGAGTACGGGAGGTGACGTGGCAGAATATTTAGATTAATTAAAAGCGGATTTAATTAAAAATCGAGAGTTTGAGAATCAAATTAAATAAAAAAATTAAGAGGATTTTCCACCACATTTGATAAACGAATTTATAAATATTTAGCAAATAATAATAATTGAATAAAAACTGCGAATATGGGTTCCACAACCCACAACTTGTGCACACACATGGATCTGACAATATCATAAATACAATTACAGTCCAAGTACAAATAAAGTTAAGTCTTACATGCCTTGATTAATAATACAGAATATAAATAAATTCTCCTATTGCTCCTGAGTTCGGTCCGAAGAATCTTCTCCAAACCTAAAGGGGAAACCACCTAGGGGAAATTTAAAACAATAAAACGTGAGCGAAAGGCTCAGTAGGACTATGTTTTATAAAATAATTTAATGCAAAGAAACATAGTATCATTAGAAGTTATTCAAAGGAAACTTAAATAAATAAATAAATAAATAATTTGAATAGAACCGTTCTGTCACAGAATAGTCCACTCGTCAAATCAAAACACCAATTTACTTTTACCTAGGCAAACCATGAAATCACCACCGTAGTGGCCCAGCTGGGTTTCGGGACCTGCCCCCAAGGTCGATCGCTACACGACCCGATCTCTGATATGGCATCATGCCCATGTGTTTATTATCATTATCATTCAAAACCCAATTACCGAGTGTTGTCAATTACATTTATTATGAAATTCATTTCATATCACGGTATATTAAAATATAACCGATAAAACCATTTTCAAACAACCGTTGAAAACATTTTGATAGAATTCATTTTCAAAGCCAAATCATTTCAAAACCAGGCTACCAAAGAAATAGGATAGAAGTCCTACCTCAATACTCGTGCCGGTGCCCCACACCGTAATCCCGGTCCGCTATACGTTAGCTCCACGGAACCACGAACGATCCTAGATACAAACTAAGTCAATCAATATCTAGTTCGAGACATTCTATGTTACTAAATCATTTCATGATGTCCTAGTGTGCCATTTGTATCATTAAAATCATCCTATAAGGTTGGGGTTGAAATCTGGGTTCAAAACAGTGAAAACAGGTAAAAATCACAAAATTTTCCATGCCTCGGTCGGCCTGCCGAACGCCCTGCTTCGGCCTGCCGAACATTTCTCCAGATTCGGCCTGCCGGTCGGAAGAACACCGGCCTGCCGATCATCACTCCGGCCTGCCGAACTGGGAAAACCTAGAAATCCCAGCCACGGGTTTCTCGATCCCCAAAATCCAAATCTTGTTTCTAACCTGTTTTTCTCAAATCCCAGGCATGAAAAACAACTATAATTGATAGAAAAACATTCTAGAACATGTTTGGGATCATTTAAACAACATTTAAACTCGAAATCCTCAAAAATCCGAAAATGAGAAAAAGAGGAGAAAAATGAAAAATCTTGAATTCAATCCGTTTTTCTTCAATCTAGGCTTAGATTCTAGTTGTTCTAAGCTCATTTAACACAAATCCACGGTTTTCTAAGCTAAAAGAAACTTAGATTTCAAAAACACACAAAATTGGAAATTTTGTAAAAAGTTTAAAAATTTCGAATCTAACCTCGAATCGAAGCTTCAATCCGCATTCTCGGTTGCCGAATCACATCCCCGAGCTTCCTCCTTGCTGTTCCGAAGCTTGGATTTGAATGTGGTTTCAAAAATTTTTGAAAGAGATTGAGAGAGAGTGAGCTGCCGAGAGAGAGAGAGAGGAGAGAGAGAATGAAACCAGGAGAGTGAGGAGAGAGAGAGGAAGGAAGGAAATAAATAGAGAAAATCGGTGGGCGGTTTTACTGTACGAAAACCATGTGCCGCCCACGGTTTTGCAAAACGGAGTATTTTTAACATTTTATAAATTGTTGTGTTTTAAAACTCAAAACATCATTTTAAAACAATAAGAAATCTTTTGAACACATCAATTTAACAAAACAACCAAAAGTTCAAAACCCAACCAAATAATCTAATTAAGGTTAAAACGTTAATTATGGCACACTAATTCATCATTTATAGTACATTAACATTAAATAAATTTCGGGACGTTACAAGGTGAAGGTGATGTGCACGGAGAAAAATTTTGCACGTTAACATGTGTTAATGGTTTTTGCTATGCACGTTAAAGTCCCTTTTCTGTTTAAATGCTTTTGCACATTAATGTGTGTTAAAGGCTTTTGTTGTGCAAGTGAAGTACCATATCAATCCATGTGCATGTGAATATACATGATAATTGAGGAAAGAGAGAAATAAATTTTTGTTGTTGCACTTGTAGTATTGATGAACGTGGGATGTTGTTTAATAACAGTTCTTCCATGGTTTCTAGGTAAATGGGAAGAACAAAAAAAAATCATAATAATAACAATAATAATAATTAGTTACAAAAAGCCTACAACCCTTTATGGGTTCACACAAATTTGATCTAATCAAACAAAAAATAAAAATATCAATCCAAAAGGATCATATAATTAACGACCAAAAATCCATTCATAAAATATAAACATTCATCACATGAATCAAAATATTTCAAAAATAAAAAGTGCCTGCAAACATGCATCAAGAACAAGATATTATCAAAATAAAATCATGTTAATTAAAATTATATATGCTATAACCCGCTTTGATGCCATTTGTTAGAATTAAATATGAGACGCATCGAAAGAAATAGATCATTGAGAAACAAAAATTTTCTAAAAACTTTATTCATTGAGAATAACTATATAATTTTAATTAATAATAGAAAGCTGAATAATTTTTATAAACTTCTTGAAGACCTATAAGGGTATTCTAGTTTTCTTATTTAACACTACGATCTTCCAAGCCAGACCTCCACACTAATGAAAAGACAAGTGGGTGTCAAACTGCAAGAATAAATTAATCTCACACTTTTTTAGATCTGCTATGTGCTTAACACAAGAGATAGCAGGCCTTTTTTTCCATAGAAAAAAGTCTTAGTTTTTCCCTTTGGGTATTTTGTAAAAGACTTACATGACAAAAAAAAAAAGATTTTGAGATAACTGTTATCTCTACCTTTTTATATCTGAGCAATTAATTATTTTTTAGTTAATTTTAATTTATTTTAAATTTAAAATAACCACCTACTAAACTCTTTAGTGGGTGAATCATATATATCCACTATCAGATATGCGAGGAATGAACGTACTCCATATTTGTTTTCCTTTTTTTTTTTAAACAAATCATGTATAACGTGATTCTATATATATTATATATATAGTATATATTCATTTAACGTGATTTTCTTATATAATATATGTTTATATATAACATAATTAAATCTTATATATATATATATATTTAAATTTAAAAATAAATCATATTTATTTAAAAATAGATTTTAAATAAATTAATAATTTAATTTTGTGTCCATATTGGAAACATAAAATGTGGTCCTACCACACATGCGTTACACACAAAATTAAAATTATATATAAATAATCTGATTATTCAAATATTATCAACTAATTAATTTAAAACATATTTAATTAATGTCATTAATTAAATATAATCAATTAACTAATTAACTAATGCTTAGTTAAATATAATAATATTTATTACATTATATTATGTATCATAGAGAATATTTTTCTATATCACATTTATATCTCAAGTGTGAAATAATTAATTCAGAATTTAATAATTCCAAATTAAGTACATATATTTCATCCTATGCATTAAATCCAATACAATGTGATAGAGGTGGCATTGGAGACCTATGGACCTATAACCCAAGCTCCAATAAATTTGATAATTAATTAAACTCTTTAATTAATGTGCCAAATTTATTAGTTTCAGTATTACTCCACTAAAAACCTAAAACTGAACTCTAGAGATTATAATGAAAATTACTCAAAGAAAATTAACAAGTAGTACATTGATATAATCATTATATATAAGTCAGTCATCCATAAATAGTTCATAATAAGTGCAAAGTTTAATTTCTGTTTACCTCTCTTATTACATTTTTATTCTTGTGTTCTAATAATTTTTTAATGAACAGTTAATTTATAATCTTATTATGAACGAGCGCTCTACTATTCAAATCTTGAATCATCACTCAATAGAGCTATTTTTTTTAACTTTCACAAGGAAGGAATGGATTCCATATCTGTATAATATTATTCACAGCTATTTATTACATTATGTTTCCAAGATGCTAAGTTATAATCTGTATTTAGACAAATCTTACCATGTAAGTCCAAAAACATAGAGGCCGTTTAGTATTGTTTTCAAAATAGGTGAAGATGTTTTTGTTTTGAAAAATAGAAATTTTTTAAGAATTGTGCTGAGAGTGTTTTTAAAATTTTTGCCTCAAAAAATGCGCAAAATCATTTCCAAAAATTTTGAGAACGAAACCAAACGATGCTATAATGTCATAAACAGGAGTCTAATTGATATTCAAGATTAAGACTATCATATATATGATCATCATCATAATAAATTTGAATACTCTATTTGTAACGGATGATTATTAGAGATTCATAATTTATCTGATCCAGTCCTATATAATCTCATTACATAAAATACCTCTAATCTAATGTCTCTGCATTAATAGCTTGGATAATATTATTTCATTCTAAATGAGATTGGTCTGCACTTGCACCATTTAATTAAAGATCACAAACTTTAAAAAATTATTACAGACTATTTAGATTATTATTTATAAATTTTATTACTAAGTATATAACACTTATATGCGAAATTTATTGCCACATAAATAATCATGGAATTTTCTTGATGTTTATAAAAGTATTCATAATACATATAAGCAACTAAAATAATTATAAATGTCTCTTTATTTATTTATTAACAATATGTACAATATCGTTGCTTATAAGGCACTAACCCAACAATCTTCTTCCTTTTTTTTTTCTTTTCTTTGCTTTGTTCTTGGTTTGCTAATCGTAGGAGAATTTCCTTTTTACTTTACCCATTGATAATTGGTGTTGTTTATAGAATAACTATTACAGTTACTTTAGCCATGTAAAATTCTAATGAGCTATTAGTTTTGATGAGGTGGGAGGATAGCATTGGAGACAAGAAATTAGAGACAATAGATCTAGACTTAGTAGAGTAGAGCTTAATATATAATAATCTCCTTGTATGATTATTTTGCACATAGAATAAATTAGAGCTGTAATGTGGTCCGTGTAAGTAGGAGGTGATTCCGAGCATAGTAGCGTTTTGATCTTGCTACTTATGAAGTTATGGTGTCTAATTTAGTTTTGTGCAGAAAAGTATAGGATTGTGTATGCTAGGATGTGCAAAGATGTGGTAATATGAATAAATTATTATGGTGATTTTGACCTTAAATAATAAGTGAAATTTATAAAGGAATTTTGTTGCAATTCTCTAAGTGCAAAATTATAATAAGTTCCCTCCATAAGCATTAAGAGCTTAATTCTCATTGGTACTAATTTATCGGAAACAATATTGAAAGTTAATGAGTGATTTGTTGCAATATTTTATTATTACGTATAAGATCTAGATTTTACACATAATACAATATAATTACTCTTAATGTACAAATGATGCTGCATTGCATTATGAGACATACGTTGCACCTAAGGGTGTCAATAGATGCTTATTGGATTTGCTCCTATTTATGAAACGACATACGTTACACCTGTGGGTGTGAATAGATGCTTATTGAATTTTGCTCCTATATAGGAAACGTAGTTGAGCAATTCTAGTTTGTTTCATTTAACAACTAAATATAGAACTCAATAGTCGCATGCGTATTCAAGGAATACTTAAATAGTAGGAACGAATGCTTGTTATAATGCACGTAAAAGAATATATAAATATTCTCCAAGCCGTGGCATTGTAAAAATTAGAAACAAGTGTTTTAACGATGACAAGAAGGATTAAGCGCCATAGTAGGCTAGCATAATAAACAACACTTTTATGTATATATTTATTTTATTTTTTGCTAGAAAAGCAGGTCTGAGCAAGACATACATGAATAAATGATTAAAAAAAAAAAAGACGATCGTTTAACTACAATAGATGTTGTTTGTTAAAGGAATGTGCTATGTATATAACAGTAGGGTGGGTCTATTGACACCTCTTATTTTTTACAAGCCTATATTTAATAAGAGTTTTTGTTATTGTTACCTATATGTGAAACTATTTTTAAGGACAAAAGTATTTTAAAAACACACCCTATCATAAAAAATCTCTCTAAAAATTATTATACCTTATTTTTTTAAATGAGCAGAGATAAATTCCAACATAAAAGAGTCTCCCACAAAAGTATGTAATTTATTTCCTCTTCACAATTTTTATTTTTATTTATTTTTTATTGTTTCATATATACTAATGATAATTATATCAATCATAGCAAATTGCCTCATTTGTAAATAATTGCAAATCATATTTACTAAAGAAACAACAGTTTATTTTGATCTAAAAAAAAAAAGATATAAAAAAATCTATGTTTCGGTTCTCCTCGTTTTTAAGCGAAGGCAACACAATTTATTTGATTTGTATATAAACCTTTACAATTCACCTTCGATTATGGTTTTCTGTCGTGGAATACAGAGTTTAATTTAATAAAAAGGAAAAAATAATATCACAGAAAAACTATAGATTAATATATAAATTAATAAAGAAAAATGTTTGAAAAAAAATGTAAGTTTGTTTGATAGGTGGGGTGGAAAAAAGAAAAACAATAATACTATTTAAGTGTAGGGTTTTTTTTTGGTATTTTAAAAAAGATATAACAAGTAAAATGAGGTTGGTCTAAAAAAAAAAGTGTAAAAAGTAAAATTAAAGGTATCCACGCCCATAGCAAAATATGAAGCGACGAGATTATCGTATCAAGCGCCATAGAATACGCCAGGAAAGAAAAACCAGATATTTCTAAAGACAGCATGGTAAAAGTAAAGTAAGATTTAGAACGATAAAACGACCACAAGTAGCTTGGGCATTTCATTTGTGGATAGCATGGTAAATAAGTTAGCTTGAATTCTACACCAATCAACTCGCTTAAAGACTTTTTCATACAGAAAAACAATATGGTATAAAGCCAAAAATAAAAATAAAGGCAATAACAATGGTTATGGGGGAATTTTTCATGGCGAGAAGACAATCCAATTCCATGGCTTCGCATGACAAAATATAAACCAAAAGTTAGGAACACTGATAGTGTTGACTATAGCTGCACAATAATAAAAGATGGGTTTCAATTGGTATCGTGGTCTCCAAAGTTTTTTTTTTTTTATTTGTTTGAAAAACATCTACGTAAATTTGATAGAATTAAACGAAGATGGTTGAAAATCGTTTGTGATCATGCACGTACAAAATATGTTCAAATTCTGTAGCTGTTAGATATGTGGTCCAATTGAAGTGATGTGGTGTCATTGAAATGCATGAACTTGGCTGTTTTTTTGTTTTTCCCCCGGGACAAGTTGTCAAACGTAGCTGCAACTTGGTATTATTCAGACCACAAGTTATTCCATACATCAGTTGGAAAACAATGGTACGCTTTTAATTAGTGTCCTCTAGAAATTCTTATGCAAGTTGGTTGCCCTTTTTCCACATATATGTAGTACATATTTATGTCAGCGGCGCTGGTGAACATCAAGCAAAGAAATTTAAAGATAAAAAAGAAAAGGAAAAAAATAAAAAGACCAGAAATAATGTCTCTTGAGATATCAGAGGTAGCTGTATTTCATTGGTTGATGGTTAGATCAAGGGTTGAATTTGATCAGCTTTCTAGATAAGTTTAGAAGCGTAGACGACTAAAAAATATAAATAAATATTGAGAAGCCTTGCAACAACGTCTCTGGGATGGCCCTCAGAACATGCACATCCCTCAAATTGCAGATGCATGTAACCCGCAATCACTAATTAATAGTGACGTAATTTTTTATGCATACTTTTCACCCAAAACTGATATACATACGTTGAAGTATTAATATATATTTCAGTCAACATTAGTTTTTAGCGACGGAAAAACACTCCCTTTTTGTGTCTCTTATTATAAAAATATCCAAATATCCTCTATATTTTTAAAATTATACACAAAATACCTCTTGAAGAGATTAAAATTTTTAAAAAACCAAAATCATCCTTCCTAATTTTTACTAAATACAATTTGAAACGTTATCAAACCAAAATGCTTAATAAAATCAATGTTAAAAAGTTAAAAACTCTCGTATTTGCTTAGTTGAAATATTTATTTGAACATTTTAAATTATATTTTCTTTAATTTTTAAGTCAAGCCATAATATATATTTCATAAGGATAATTTTAAAATTTTTTAAAAATTAATTGCTTTAAGAGTATTTTGTATATGATTTGAAAAATATGGGGGATAATTTAAATGTTTTAGCAAGAGATATTTTGGGTATTTTCCTCACAACTTATATCACAAGAAACACACACCCCGTCGCTGGAGGACTATTCGAACTTGGGCTTGCAGTGGATTCATCCAACGGAACCAGTCACAAAGCACTAGCAAGAGAAGCCCCACCGCAATCTTCTTTAGTGGATTCATCCGGCCCACTTGTAATGGGGTATGGGCCCAAACACTAAAGATGCCTTAAAGTTTTGGGTATTTATTTTTTAAACAGTATATCAATATCTACTTTCGTTATACAAATATCACTTATATATCTTTTTTTTAAAAATTTCATATATTCAAAACTCTAAAATACCCTCTAATTAAATATTATCATGTATTTAAATTTTTATAGTAAATTTTCTTATTTTTCAAATAGTTAAATTAGGGAAAAAAATATACACGTATATTTCTTATTTTAACATATTATATTAATACATTATCATTATCACTTGAAGTCTTAAAAAAAATTAAATGAATATCATTGAATATTATTATCATTATATATCATTAACTTAATAATACAATAATTATATAACTTATAAGATAAACAAAAAGACTTAATAAATACTATATTATTAATTTAATTATATAAAACAGGAAATATCAGTCACTTGAAGTCTTAAGAAATGAATATCATTACGTATCATTAACTTAATGATTTATGGATTATATAACCAATAAAACATATAAAAGGCTTAATAATATTGTGTTATTAATTTAATTACAATACCCTAATTTTAATTTGTCAGTAAAATTATATCATTAATTTAATTACAACACTTTAATTCAAAATTTGTCGGTAAATCCAACTTGTCGATAAAAAAATTTCATCTTTTTAGAGAATTTTAAAATCATTATTTTTTATACCAATTTGAATTTAAACAAAAAAATACCCTAATTTCAGGGATTTTTTTAAATATAATGATATCATAATCCGTTTAAAATCTTAAATACGTATATTATAGTTATTCTAAAAAAATAAATTAAAACTAACAATATATCATTAATATCTTTAAATATATGTATTGGGACATATAAAAAATATTCAAAAACTGTAAATATATTTTAATTTTATAAATAAAAAAAGAGACATATGTCTCGTTAAGCCTCAAGTTGGGCATGAACCAATCCCAGAGAACTAGCCTATAAATAAGGCCAATATCGTTCTTCCTCAACTTTCTAGTGGTTTGTTCTCCTGCCCTCCACTTTCACTTTATCAGGTTCCCCTTAAAGATACCACACTATTACTACTCTCTGTCTCTGCCATGGTTGTGTGGGGGATGGTTTCATTGAGGTTTTTTTTTCCTTCTGAACTGGTAGGGGGAAATGACAGATGTGAGCGCAACATGGAAGATTTCAAAGAAGTCATGATTGATTGCGAGTTACGTGATATGGGCTTCTATGGTGAAGTCTTGACGTGGGACAATAGAAGAGAAGCTGGGAACCACGGACAGGCCCGGCTTGATAGATTCTTGTCCCATGACGAGTGAGAACTCTTTTCGCTGCTGCTAGTGTTACGCATTTGGACTTATGAGGCTCGAATCGTAAGCCTGGTTGGTCGACTTATTCCCAGAATCATTCAGAGATGGGGGTGTGATGAATGAAATTGGAAGATGGGCGTTTGATCATATTTAGATATCAAGTGACAAATGCGCTGAAATGGTGGAAAAGGCTTGGGTTCACAACCTATTGGTAGGACAGCGGGATTTTCTGTCGAATTTTGTAAATGGTGCTTAGTTCTTGGAGTTCTGTCCCCTTCGGATGTCTTCTAAAACAAATTTCCAAAGTAGAGCAGCAGCTAATATCTCTCTACAAGGCTCCGCGACTGGTAATAGTTCGGAGAGAATTAGGAAAGGCCCGTGAGATGGAGCCCAACCAATTACTACTGGCACAAACGGGCTAGGATGGACTGGTTACGTGAGAATGATATGAACTCCAAATACTTCCATTCGAGGGCTGTCACGCCCCGGAGTACGGGAGGTGACGTGGCGGATTATTTAAGTTGATTAAAAGAGAATTTAATTAAAAATCAAGAGTTTAGGGGTTGGATAAAGTGTAAAATGTGAGGTTCATTAAAAAAAGCACCTTATAAGAGTTTATGTACATTAGGCAATTTAAATCGTTAAATGAATAATAATAAAACAATGAAGCCGCGAGTATGGGTTCCACAGACCCATAACTTATGCACACACATGATATTGACAATATCATAAATACAATCACAGTCTAGATACAATTAAAGTTAAAATATTACATGCCTTGATTTAAATAATACAATTTAAGCTACTAGTCCCTCTATGGCTCCTGTGTCTTGTTCGAAGATTCCTCTCCAAACCTAAATGGAAAACCACCTAGAGGGGGGGAAATTTAAAACAAATAAAACGTGAGTGAAAGGCTCAGTAGGACTATGTTTTATAAAATAATTTAATTTAAAGAAACATTTCATTATTCATGAATTATTTAAAAGAAACCTTAAATGAATAAATAAATAAATAAATTTGAGTAAAACCGTCCTTACCCAGAACAGTTTACTCGTACAACCAGTAATATCATTTTCCTTTCCTAGGCAAACCATAATAATATCACCACCGTAGTGGCCCAGCTGGGTTTCGGGACCTGCCCCCAAGGTCGATCGCTACACGACCCGATCTCTGATATGGCATCATGCCTATATGTTTATTATCATCATCATTCAAAACCCAATTACCGAGTATTGTCGTTTACATTCATTATGAAGTTCATTTCAATTAACGGTATATTAAAACATAACCGATAAATTCATTTTCAAACAACCGTTGAAAACATTTTAATAGAAACCCTTTTCGAAGCCAAATCATTTTGAAATTAGGCTACCAAGGAAATGGGATAGAAGTCCTACCTCGATACTCGTGCTGGTGCCCCACACCGTAATCCCGGTCCGCTATACGTTAGCTCCGCGAAACCACGAACGATTCCTAGATACAGACTAAGTCGATCAATATCTAGTTCGAGACATTCTATGTTACTAAATCATTTCATGATGTCCTAGTGTGCCATTTGTACCTTTAAAATCCCCTATAAGGTTGGAATTTAAATCAAGGTTCAAAACAGTGAAAATGGGTGAAAATCACAAAATTTCCTATGCCTCGGTCGGCCTGCTGGACTCCCTGCTTCGGCCGGCCGAACTGTATAGTTCGGCCTGCCGGAAGCCAGGTCCGGTTGGCCGATCATTTTCCCAGGTTTGGCCTGCCAGACGGAAGAACACCGGCCTGCCGATCCCTTGTCCGGCCTGCCAAACACGTGATCTGGCCTGCCGAACTAGGAAAACCTAGAAATCCAGCCACGGGTTTCTCGATCCCTAAAACACAAATCTTGATTCTAACATGTTTTTCTCAAATCCCAGGCATAGAAAACAATTATAGTTGATAGAAAAACATACTAGAACATATTTGGACTTATTTAAACAAGATTTAAACTCAAAAATCTTAAAAATCCAAAAATGAGAAAATAGGGAGAAAATTGAAAAATCTTAGATCCAATCCGTTTTTCTTCAATCTAAGCTTAGATTCTAGTTGTTCTAAGTTCATTTAACTCAAATCCAAGGTTTTCTAAGCTTAAACAAACCTAGATTTCAAAAATGCACAAAATTGAAAATTTTGGAAAAAGTTTAGAAATTTCAAAACTAACATCGAATCGAAGCTTCAATCCGCGTTCTCGGCTGCCAAATCACGTCCCCGAGCTTCCTCCTTGCTAACCCGAAGCTTGGATTTGAAATTGGGTTTCAAAATTTTGAGAGAGATAGAGAGAGAGAGGGTTGCCAAGAGAGATCAAGAGAGAGAGAGTGTGTGTGTCGTGAGAGTGAAGAGAGAAAGAGGGAGAGAGAGAATAAATAGAGAAAATCGGTGGGCGGTTTTACTGTGCGAAAACCATGTGCCGCCCACGGTTTTGTAAAACGGAGTATTTTTAACATTTTACAAATTGTTATGTTTTAAAACTCAAAACATTATTTTAAAACAATAAGAAATCATTTGAATTCATCAAATTAACAAAACAACCAAAAATTCAAAATCTAACCCATTAGTCAAATTAATGTTGAAACATTAATTATGGCACACTAATTCATCATTTATATTACGTTAACATTAAATAAATTCCGAGGCATTACAACTCTCCACCCCTAAAAGTAATTTCACCCTCGAAATTTACATCTCATTTCAGAAACAAAACAAATGCGGATACAATTCCCGCATACTCGACTCTAGTTCCCAAGTGGCTTCATCAACCCCATGATGCTGCCACACGACCTTTACCAACGGTATCTCACGACGATGCAAGCTAATCACTTTCTGGTCGATAATCTGAATCGACACTTCTTCGTACGTCGTATCTTCTTGAACCTGCACATCGCGAAACAAAACTATCTTACCCTGCTTAGGTGGATACTTCCTAAGCATTGACACATGAAACACATCATGAACATGAGAAAGTTCGGGCGGAAGATCAAGCCGATAAGTGACCACACCAACACACTGAGTGATCTCGAACGGCCTAATATACCTCAGCGCGAGCTTCCCACTCACTCTGAACCGCATAGTTCCCTTACGAGGCGATACTCTTAAGAGAACGAAATCTCCAACCGCGAACTCTAAGGGTCTACGTCTCCTATCCATGTAACTCGTCTGTCAACTCTGAGCTGCCCTCAACCGTTCTCGAATCACCGGACTTTCTCGTTGCTATCACAGATTTCATCCGGCCCAAGAATAACCCTATCTTCCGGCTCGGCCCAACACACAGGTGACCGACACGGTCGCCCATACAACGCCTCAAATGGTGCCATACCAATACTCGCCTGATAGCTATTGTTGTATGCGAACTCTGCCAGATGCAAACATTGCTTCCAATTTTCACCGAAGTCCAATGCACAGGCACGTAACATATCCTCAAGAATCTGAACAACCCGCTCAGACTGCCCATCAGTCTAAGGATAAAATGCCGTACTGAAGTTCAAATCCGTACCTAAAGCCTCCTGAAACCTCCTCCAGTACTTAGCGTTAAACCTGGTGTCTCGATCAGATGTGATGGACAAAGGAACTCCATGCAACCTCACAATATTCTGCAGATACAAATCCCCGAGAACCTTCCTCGAACACGTCGACCTAAACAGAATGAAATGGGTCGATTTCGTCAACCTGTCGACCACGACCCAAACTGCATCATGCCGCTGCTCCGTCCTTGGCAAACCTGTGAGAAAATCCATCGTCACATGCTCCAATTTCCACCCTGGAATAGGAAGCGGCTGAAGCTGACCTGCAGGCTTCTGATGCTCGGCTTTCACCTGAAGACACGTCGAACACTTGGCCACATACTCTCGAACATTTTTTTTCATGGCTCTCCACCAATACTGCCTTTTTAAATTGCGATACATCTTTGTGCTCCCTGGATGAATAGCGAACTGAGACCTATGAGCTTCATCTAAAACGGCTTTCGTCACCTCGGCGATAGCTGGAACTGCAAGATGCTCCCAAAAGTACAATGATCCATCTGCATGCACGCTCCATTCTTCAAACTGCTCCCTGTTCTGAATCCGTGACCAAATCCCCTGCAAATGCCGATCCTGCCACTGACTTTGCTTCACCATCTGAACAAGAGCTGGAGTCGCTTCCACATGATATACCGAAACTCGATCACAGTCTTCATGATACCGTAGCCTATACTCGTTCACTGTCGCATCCCTGCTCTAGTCCTCAAAAGCCAAACAAGCGAGAATGCCTGAAGACTTCTTGCTAAGCGCGTCCGCGACCACATTAGCTTTCCCGGGATGATACTGCAATGCAAAATCATAATCCTCCATGTACTCGATCCACCTATGCTGCCTCAAGTTAAGATCCCTCTGAGTGAACAAATATCTCAAACTCTTGTGATCGGAGAAGACCTGAAACGATGCTCCGTACAAGTAACACCTCCAAATCTTCAGCGCGTGAATCACCGCCGCGAGCTCTAAATCATGAGTAGGATAATTCCGCTTGTGAGGTCGTAACTGTCTTGATCCGTACGTAACCACACATCCATGCTGTATCAACACGCATCTAAGTCTGCGCCCTGAAGCATCCGCATAAACCTCATACAGCTCGTCGTTGCTAGGAATAACTAACACTGGAGCTGAAGTCAACCGGTTCTTCAGCTCCTGAAAAGCAAGCTCACAATCTTCATTCCACTTAAACCTGACATTTTTCTTGATCAATCTCAACAACGGAGCTGTAATCTTCGAAAAATCCTTTACAAATTTTCGGTAATATCCAGCAAGACCTAAGAAGCTGCGAATCTCTGCTACATTCTTTGGTCGTTCCCACTCCAATATAGCTTCAATCTTGGATGGATCCACAGAAATACCATGCTCCGAGATAACATGACCCAGAAACTTGACCTCAGTCAACCAGAACTCTCATTTTTCCCTCTTAGCATACAACTGGTGCTCCCGCAGAGTCTGAAGCACGATCCGAAGATGCTGCTCATGCTCCTCCCAAGTCTTAGAATACACAAGAATATCATCGATGAACACGATCACAAACTGGTCCAGATACGGCCTAAATATCCTGTTCATCAAATCCATAAAAGCTGCTGGAGCATTCGTCAACCCAAACGACATAACCAGAAACTCAAAATGCCCATACCGAGTTCTAAAAGCTGTCTTAGGAATATCCTCTTCCTTGATCCTGAGCTGATGATAACCTGAACGCAAATCATCTTTGAGAAGTACCGTGAACCTCCCAACTGATCAAACAACTCATCAATCCTTGGCAAGGGATACTTGTTCTTTACCGTAGCACGATTTAGCTGCCGATAATCCACACATAACCTGAGAGTCCCATCGTGCTTCTTAGCAAACAAAACCGGTGCTCCCCATGGAGATGTGCTATTCCAAATATATCCTTTATCAGTAAGCTCCTGAAGTTGCTTCCTCAATTCTTTCATTTCTGTCGGCGCCATCCGATAAGGTGCCATAGAAATCGATGCTGTCCCTGGAAACAACTCGATACCAAACTCAATCTCCCGATGCGGTGGTAATCCTGGCAACTCGTCGGGGAAGACATCCTCGAACTCAACAACCACCGAAATCGCTGCACTGCCTCTCGAAACATAGGGCTCGCAAATCTAGATTGGCAAGAAAAGCACAACAACCTAGATTCCTTCGCCCTCCTAGACATGACTTCATGAGACGCTCACTCATGAACCAATCACCACCACCCTGGTAAGTGATCACTGTCCCCCTATCAGACACTAGGGTCACTTTTCTAAGTTGACAGTCTACGACTGCATTATACCTAGACAACTAGTCAATCCCTAGAATTACATCATAGGAGCTCATGGGGAGTATAATTAAATCACTTTTCAAAATCTCACCCCAATCTTTATTTTACAGGATTTACACATACAATTTACACACACCCGCCCCAAGGGAGAAGTTATGACTAGGGGTTCATTAAACTCTTCTACCTCTAATCCCAAGGCATGTACAAAAGAACTCGAAATGAGAGAATGAGAGGCACCAGTATCGAATAAAACACGAGCTAAAGATCTAGAAACCAAGATCATACCATCGACAACCGCGTTACCAGTCTAAGAATCTGACCCTCCAGATGCCATTGCATGAACCTGCACTGGCGCCTTTCCTTTTCCTCTACCGACATTGCTGGGTCCTGGATTACTCGGCCGATGCTGCTGAGATGGAGACGACTACACACTACCTGAACTTGGCGCTCGATACTGAGGAGCACTGCGCTGAAAATGCTGTGGCTGGTACCCCCGTGCCGGATATGAGAATTGTTGAGGAGAGAACTAGGGATACTGTAACTGCGGGTACTGCGGAGGTGGAGGTAGGGTCTGAGGCTGAGACTGACGACTGGCATCCTCCTCGGTCTGAGATCCAAGATGAGCACTCCTGATTGGGCAATTCGCCTTGATATGTCCGGGCTGCTGACAGAAATGACAATGGAAGATGTAGGGATTGCCGCGCCCGCTGCCAGACAAACTGCTGCTACCACTGGTCGCGCCACCTTGCTTGTTCTTCCTCGGAGCTAGACGACTACTGGTGCTCTTCCTGCCACTCCTCTGCGGTCCTCTTGAAGCCTTGGCTCGGTCCTCACAATACTACACATAATCATTCTCCACAGAGATCGCCGACGACACAAGCTCTTCGAAACTCCTAAGCCGTAGAGCAACCAACTGCCGCTGAATAGGAGCCTTGAGCCCTTCCTGAAACTTAATACACTTCTCACGCTCCGATGCTACAGCTGAGGGAGCAAACCTAGCCAACTCATTAAACCTTGCCTCATATTCCTGAACTGACAGATCACCCTGCTGCAATAGATAGAACTCAGCTGCCTTCTGGTCTCTATACCCCTACGAAAAATATCAATCATAGAACAGCTCCTCGAACCTGTCCCAACTGATATCACCACCACGCTCCAGACGCTTAGCCTGCTTCCACCAAGTGTTAGCGCCACCCTCGAGCTTTTACGCAGCAAACTCCACACGATACTCCTCAGGCACACCAAGAGTATCCAAATGCTTCAAGATCGAATCCAACCAATACTCTGCTAACTACGGATCCCCATTGCCATCAAAAGTCAGAATAGACGCCCGTCGGAATTCCTTAAAATACGCATGCCGACTACCAACATCAGAATCTCCTGGTCTAGCCCTGGCTGCCATCTGTTGGAAAGCCACAAACATAGACCTCATCATGCTTTCATCATTCCCGAACTCGGTGTCAACTGTCGAACGACGTCTAGGTGCCATTCTCTCACTTCTGAAAACAAAATTTAGACTGTCAGAGGTATTTTATTGTCAAACCTTGTGTGCACAATTCCCAAGGTTCATAACCTTAAGCTCTAATACCATCCTGTCATGCCCCGGAGTACGGGAGGTGACGTGGCGGATTATTTAAGTTGATTAAAAGAGAATTTAATTAAAAATCAAGAGTTTAGGGGTTGGATTAAGTGTAAAATGTGAGGTTCATTAAAAACAACACCTTATAAGAGTTCATGTACATTAGGCAATTTAAATCGTTAAATGAATAATAATAAAACAATGAAACCGCGAGTATGGGCCTCACAGACCCACAACTTGTGCACACACATGATACTGACAATATCATAAATACAATCACAGTCCAAATACAATTAAAGTTAAAATCTTACATGCCTTGATTTAAATAATACAATTTAAGCTACTAGTTCCTCTATGGCTCCTGTGTCTTGTCCAAAGATTCCTCTCCAAACCTAAATGGAAAACCACCTAGAGGGGGGAAAATTTAAAACAAATAAAACGTGAGCGAAAGGCTCAGTAGGACTATGTTTTATAAAATAATTTAATTTAAAGAAACATTTCATTATTCAAGAATTATTTAAAAGAAACCTTAAATGAATAAATAAATAAATAAATTTGAGTGAAACCGTTCTTACCCAAAACAGTTTACTCGTACAACCAGTAATATCATTTTCCTTTCCTAGGCAAACCATAATAATATCACCACCGTAGTGGCCCAGTTGGGTTTCGGGACCTGCCCCCAAGGTCAATCGCTACACGACCCGATCTCTGATATGGCATCATGCCTATATGTTTATTATCATCATCATTCAAAACCCAATTACCGAGTGTTGTCATTTACATTCATTATGAAGTTCATTTCAATTCACGGTATATTAAAACATAACTGATAAATTCATTTTCAAACAACCTTTGAAAACATTTTAATAGAAACCCTTTTCGAAGCCAAATCATTTTGAAATTAGGCTACCAAGGAAATGGGGTAGAAGTCCTACCTCAATACTCGTGCAAGTACCCCACACCGTAATCCCGGTCTGCTATATGTTAGCTCCGCGGAACGACGAACGATTCCTAGATACAGACTAAGTCGATCAATATCTAGTTTGAGACATTCTATGTTACTAAATCATTTCATGATGTCCTAGTGTGCCATTTATACCTTTAAAATCATCCTATAAGGTTGGAATTTAAATCAGGGTTCAAAACAGTGAAAACGAGTGAAAATCACAAAATTTCCTATGGCTCGGTCGACCTGCAGGACTCCCTGCTTCGGCAGGCCAAACTATACAGTTCGGCTTGCCAGAAGCCAGGTCCGGTCGGCTGATCATTTTCCTAGGTTCGGCCTGCCGGACAGAAGAACACCGGCCTGCCGATCCCTTGTCCGGCCTGCCGAATACGTGATCCGGCCTGCCGAATACGTGATCCGGCCTACCGAACTGGGAAAACCTAGAAATCCAGCCACAGGTTTCTCGATCCGCAAAACACAAATCTTGATTCTAACCTGTTTTTCTCAAATCTCAGGCATAAAAAACAATCATAGTTGATAGAAAAACATACTAGAACACATTTGGACTTATTTAAACAAAATTTTAACTTAAAAATCTTAAAAATCCAAAAATGAGAAAATAGGGAGAAAATTGAAAAATCTTGGATCCAATCCGTTTTTCTTCAATCTAAGCTTAGATTCTAGTTGTTCTAAGTTCATTTAACTCAAATCTAAGGTTTTCTAAGCTTAAACAAACCTAGATTTCAAAAATGCACAAAATTGAAAATTTTGAAAAAGTTTAGAAATTTCAAAACTAACCTCGAATCGAAGCTTCAATCCGCGTTCTCGGCTGCCAAATCACGTCCCCGAGCTTCCTCCTTGCTAACCCGAAGCTTGGATTCGAAATTGGGTTTCAAAATTTTGAGAGAGATAGAGAGAGAGAGGGTTGTCGAGAGAGATCAAGAGAGAGAGAGAGAGAGTGTCGTGAGAGTGAAGAGAGAAAGAGGGAGAGAGAGAATAAATAGAGAAAATCGGTGGGCGGTTTTACTGTACGAAAACCATGTGCCGCCCACGGTTTTGTAAAACGGAGTATTTTTAACATTTTACAAATTGTTATGTTTTAAAACTCAAAACATTATTTTAAAACAATAAGAAATCATTTGAATTCATCAAATTAATAAAACAACCAAAAATTCAAAATCCAACCCATTAGTCAAATTAATGTTGAAACATTAATTATGGCACACTAATTCATCATTTATATTACATTAATATTAAATAAATTCTGGGGCATTACAAGGGCCTATAGGATGAGAGCCGAAAACGTATTCAAAAGTATCGAGAATATTGAAAATGGGGAGATGGGTCACATCTGGCGATGAGATTGTGGGGTTCTTGCTCGTTACGTCTCCTTTATTTATGGCTTTTCCGACGTTCCTAGCTCGGCTATTGACGTTGTCACATATTATGTTGTGGAATCTATGCCAAGCCAAATGACTGAGCTCGCAAGCACCTTGTTAGGATAATGATCGTCGAAAGGGCGTTGTCCTCTATGGGTCCTACGGCTCTAGGCCCAGATAGGTTCCATTCAATCTTTTACCAAAAATTTTCGGAATAGTTCATTTTAATGAGCCAAAAAAAATTCGGAATAGTAAGCAGGGACATTTCCTAACTGTGTCTTGATGTGCTTAATAGTAAATAAATAACTCTATAGAATACAGTTATTTTAATAATCTTTGGACATTTAAATTGGCTATGCTCTTTAGATTTTAATTTTATTTTCTTGAATTTTGTTTTATTTTTATTAAATTATATTTTTATTTTAGCTAACTTGATTTTATTTGTTTTTATTTTAGTTTCCTCTCTAACTATTTATTTTCCTAATTTGCATAAGTAAATTAGGTAAAGTTGGTAATCATGATAATTTAGAGCCAAAATGGGGTCAAAAGCATCAAAAGTTCAAGATTTAAAGGGCTCCATCGCTTCACCACGCATTGGTCTTCTCCATGCACATCAGTTGTGTGTTCTAGCTATCAGATCAACTCTAGGACGGCTCAATCCATACATGTCATTAAGAAAGTGCATTCAACAATCTCACGTCAATGTATCAACCAATTGAAGCTCACCAAGTCGTGTCGTCATTGCATCATCTGACACACTCGAAATCTCATGCGATGTGCCACAGATGCTTGCATACATCCCCATGCTTTGCCAAAGAGACATGCGCGACGGCAGCTCTCGCTCTCGCTCCGACAATTGTAGTTAGACAAGTTTCCTAATGCGTCCAAAAGCAGCTTGAAGAAAATTCTTTTTGGAGACTTGTGACAACTTCAATAAGTTTTTCTTATCTCTTTCTTTTTCTGCTTTGAGAATGCTTGATCCTTGGTTTTGCAATTATTTATTTTTATTTGTGAATTAACTTTATTGTTCTAGGGTTTTAACATATTCTGGTCATGGAGCTTTACCTATTCTATTCTTAATTCAATTTGTGATTGTCAAAATTATGTTGAATGATTGCTTTATGTGTGCTTAATGCCTCTAAGTGATTGATGACCTCTTACTTGATTAGGAAACAATAATAAACTAAGAAGAGGAATTTACATGTGAGGCTAATCATAGAGTGAAAAAATGCTAGTGGTAATAGAAAAATGCTTACTAGAATTGTGTCGCCACTAGAGAGATATTAGATCATAATGAATCTTAAATAATTTCAATTATCGGAATATCATTTGTTCTTTAATTTAGGAGATTTCTACTTAAATCACAAGGAGGCACTACTACAATCTACGTCTTTTGCGATGACAAAAAGTAGTCGCAACAAGTAGAAAGTCATCGCAAATAAATTTTTTTTGCGACAACATGTTGTGCCAATATGTCGTTGCTAAAAACTAATCGCAAATAATATTTTTGCGACGTTGGTGTCGTCGCAAACTATTTGTGATGACAGTTAGTCGCAAAAAAGTTGCCGCAATTGTTTCATCACGGTCGTGGTCAAAGATGATATGGCTTTAGTTTTTAGCGACGACAATTTTTGTTGCAAAACCAGCTGACGTGGACCACATTATTTGCGATGACAGCTGAAAAAGTAGTCGTAAACATTTTATTTTTTTTTTGTTGCAACAACTTTGTCATCGGAATTTATTTTATTAAAATATTTTTTTAATATTTAATAATATTTAATATATTTTTAATACTATTTGTCAAATTTTTAATTTTTTAAAATAGGAGTAATCAATTTATAATAATAAAAATAAAATTTAATATTAAAAAAGATAGTTGATAATACATTGTTCTAATGATAAAATAAAAATCAAAGCAAACATAATTGAAATTTTGAACAAAGAAAAAAAATACAATCTAATTTCATAAATTTGCACCATCATTAGTGTCATCGTTGTTGTTGACAGTCGCATCTATTGGAGGCAGAGGACCTAGTCAAACAAAAATTGGTGAAGTCATCACTGGTGGGAGTTGGGCTCCAGGTACCAACTGGTCCTCCAACTCTACTAATGACATATAGCTTTAGTACAATGTCATGTTGTACTCGGCTGATCTCCGTAGAAAATCTTCCACATGCGGATAAACATGTGTGGAAGATGTTCCGTCCAACTGGGAGCTACAAGATGAACCATAGCCCACCCAAGAGTAAATCCTATATGGGAGTGTAGGGACTAGTCCACTCTATTAGACATGTATGCCCTAAGAAGTAAAAATGTAATATGTTTTTGGAGACATTTTTAAAGAATTTATTTATTATTAATATACCAAATCTTGTCCTCTTTATGTTCATATTTGTTGAATGTATGTTAAGCAAACAATAATCTGAGACTGTCGATCTAAACCTTTAAGAATTTGACATATGATGGACAGATTATGCGAAAGACACGATTCTTAAGGTGACGGTCTAAATCATAAGATCCGTAATTGAGGGAATAAAGTTGAACGCTTTATTCATGTAAAGATTGTTATGTTGTCTATATCTCTATTAGGAGTTGGTCTGTCTTGGCCATCTGTGGTAGACTCTGTGAATAGAAACATTAGCACATTGTCATAGGTGACAATGTGTTGGATCGGGACATAAAATGAATTGATTTAGATTAATAATTCTGTCTTAGCAAATCGATTCAATTTAGACAATCATTTGTATTGTATCTTAATCTTGAGATGAATAGTAGGCCTGTTATCTTCACTTGTGTCTTTTGATGTACCAAAGGGTGACACCCAAATTTTAATAGTAGTATGCATACCGGTACATTGGAGGCATGACTCTTTATAATGTAGACCTATTATTCATAGATATAGAATCCATAGCTCCTCTATAAGAGTAGTGATATCTTCTTATATGCGTTATCCTATAATTAGAAAACTGGAGCACTCAACCATTTAGATACATAGGTGTAACCGAATGGTATACTGTCTTTGGATGGTAAGTTTTTCGATGGTGAGATAATAGAACGTAAGATAAAAATAATTGGAAAAGTAAGACAAAACTTGTCCTTAAGCTGGTTAAGGATAATCCTATAGGGATACAATATACTATGTTATGTCATGGAGATTTAGCTATACAGGCTTCGTAATTCTATATAGTTCGAGAGTGTAGCTCCAAGCTTTTAGTGGAGTAGTATTAGAGTTGATAATTATGAAATGTATATCTGTGATATTGGGTTTCATGATTATTGGGAGCTCGAACTATATAAGTCCATTTGGTCCTATTTGCAAGCTCACAAAATTCTATAATGATACGACATGCTTTTCCAATAATTAGTGACTTATGTCAGATTTATCAGATTGGCTAAAATTCAGAAGAATCAAATAATTCATGTTTATTTATCCGTTGAATTAATTTTGTGACAAAATTGATTCAAGATAAACTTATTGAATTATCGAGATCAAAAAATTCATGTTTGTTTATCGATTGGATTAATTTTAAATTAATTCAAGATAAACTTTTTGAATTATCAAGAATTCATTTAGTTTTCTAAAAATTATCTAGATAAAGTTGTTTTAATTAGATAACTTCTCTATTGGGCTATTTGAATTAAAACTAAGACTTTATCCTATAGAATCTCGAGTGGAAAATAAAAGATTCGCTGAGATTTTTTATCGGCAAATCGGCATGCCGATCCTCAGGTTCGGCCTGCCGATGGGGCAAGTTCGGCATGCTGGTTAGATAGATCGGCTTGCCTATGCGTAATAAAAAGATCACGCGTTTTCACGTAGATTTCATTAGATATTGATCTGAATTTGATTCTGATTTGAATTTTGACGCATTATCTGATAAGGACTGACTCTTGGACCCAACCTCTATATAAAGAAAGTGAATCTCATTATTATTTAGATCAATTGAGAGATTGAAAGTGAAACTCTGATAATGAAATTCTGAAACTCCCTGAGAACTCTTGTTCACAAATCACAAACACTAGCTTTGGGTTCTCTCAATTGGTTGGAAAGAGAGTCACCTAGTGGAAGAGCTATACATGTAAGCCCATACTCACTCTGATCATGGATAGAAAATAGCAAAGAAGACCAGTTGGTTGAGGTCCTTCTAAAACATTACTTCTCTTCACTGATTGCGGGAGTTCTTCGGCATTCAAAGGTTACTAAGATCTAGTTAATTTATGCATATAGCATATTAAACTTGTGTTTTAGAAAATACTCTAATATAAAAATTTTAAAAATCTGTTGCATACTATTTTTCCAACACACTCATGTCTGCTCTACGTCTACCTAGGACATGCTCTAATATTCCCTCCTCATTAAGTGCAGGTACTGCTAAAGATGAAGCAGACTGTGTTATCTGGGTTTATCTCTCTTGTTCCATCATGTTCTACATAAATAACATCTTACACATGTTAGAAATACACAGTGTATATTGAATAAGAGAAGATAGTATTGAAAATTTAAAGTGCTTACAAAAGTCTATTACGCTTGGATGTTGACCCAAGTCTACCCATGACAATGCATGTCTGCCTAGTTGTCTATGGCAGACATGGGCTGCTAGGTCACTGTGTTGACTTGTCCAACAATTTGAATGTGTTAAAAATAATGTATTCTTTGATAAGTTTTAAGATTGTTGTAATTAAACAAACTTGCTAACCTTCTTGTTGCTATGTTGGGAGATGGATATCCAACCATTTAAACTTGACCACTTTTGGTTGCCATGATTGCTTTTATTCATTGTCAACTTTTTTTGTTTATTATAGATTTTAGCATTAGCAATATTGAAATTAATATATATAATAAATAACCAACTTAGCAGATATATAATTACATGAAATCTCTTAGATATGAACCTATCGTAGCAATAACCCTAGTGTTCTTGATTCCTAAGGTTAGGGGGAGGGGAGTTGGCTCTAACTTTTGCCTCTTTTGTTGGTCCTCCAAGTGCTTTAAAGTGTTCTTGGAGGTCACCATTCCAATCCTTATAGCACTTGGCTACCTCCCTATTAACCACACCATGAAGGATGCCATCAAGCCTTTCGTAATCCAATGCAAACCAATCCTACAACACATTCATGACAAGTTAGTATGTTCTATAAAAATTCGTATCTCATCAGACCCAAACTTTTGCATCACTAGCAAACTTAGGCCACTATATTGGTTTTCAACCAAGTACCTAATACGGCAAAGATCCATTAACGACATTGTCATTGTTGAAAGTGAACATTTATGCTCTGATTGGTATGAGTGAAAAGTGGAGGGAAAAAAACATTGGAAGGATTTTGGGATGAAAATTGATATAATGGGGTGTTTGGTAGAAAAGAAATTAGAATGGAAAGGAAAAATAGATGGAAGAAATAGCATGTAGGGTCTCACCAAAATTGATCTCTCCAAATATGGATGGATTTTATGGGGGAAAAGTTTGACAACAACGCAAAAAAAGTGAAGTTACTAATTTGTCTTTCTTTTGCCATCAAAATTCCAAAAAAAAATTTAGGCACCAAATTAGGAAAATAGCTAAATAATATTTGGGCAAAATGGTATTTGTATTAATAGTAGTTTTTTCATTCCTTTAGTTTTTCTTACAATACTAAATAAGAGAAGATAAAATCATTTTTCTTCCTCCTTCACATACCAAACAAGTAAAGGGAAAATCAAAATCTTTCCTAACCCCACAGTTTTCTTTACTTCATAGTTTTTTCTTCCCTCCACTTTTCTTTCCTTCTTTCCAAATATAGCATTAGTGACGACAATGTTATTGCTAAAGCTTCATTATTAAAGCTCTTCTTCCTTGTAGTTTGTATCTTTGTTGGTATGAGAATGTTAGGATCACTCTTTTTATCACTCTTTTGCTGTTAGTGATGTACCCTAGGCCAATTATGTAATAACCACATTTTGATTTCGTGACATTTGCATTTTATTAATAAAGAGCCATTTTCATTATTGCTTTTGATTCTAATTCTATGAATAGTTAATTCTGCCTAAGATCATCAAGTGTGTGACTTGATAGTAAAAGTTTTAGATGAAAATTGAATTCTATTTTAAATTATCCCTAGTCAGTCATTATTATTGGGATAATAATGAATGAAGACTAGTATGAAGTTTGACTGATAATTATGTTTTACTAATCATGTGTATGAGATACTAAGTCAACTCATAAATACATATTTAAGAAATGGTGTATTGGATCAACCCGTTATGAGAATACTGCATGGATAATTGTCATAAGTGATTCTCATCACAATAGTGTTATCCTAGTCCTCTGACCAGAAATCACCATTGTTTTCTACATAACAAGTTCTATATTTTGACACATTCTAATATTATCTTTACAAGATGATGGAATGGATTGTTGTTGGATATAGAGTGAATCATGTGAGGAATGTGAGTGATTAAGAAGGAATTTGTCCCTCATTTATTATGAGAAAGATATCTATGGGTCCCTCGATAAGTTAGATTGAAGAAAAATGTGTGGCCATACTGGAATGTATTGATAAGGGTAATCAATATCAGTCTACTTAAGATCAAGAAATAATATAATTGAATAGTATAAGGATGAGTTAAATCATGCCTTATGTTCAATCAAGGTTTCTAGTGACAAAAGGACTTTAATACTTATTGTATATTAGGTTATGTTGGATTATTGACATTCGCATAATTTAGGTAATCATAATGTCTTGCTAGAGGTAGCTTATGATTTGTGGGCCAAAAACAAAATTTTAAGCCCATTGCCAACGTTAGGTGAACGCACACTTAGAACAGACCAAAAACAAATTTTAGGTTTACTATGTCTAGGTTCAATAAACCTGATAATGTCTAGATTCGATGTACTAGATATGTCTAGGTTCATTAAATCTAACATTGTCTAGATTCTATGAATCATATTTAAATTACAGTTTATCCTAATTAAAATCTGACTCTTTCTCGAAGTCAATATATATATATATATATATGTGTGTTAGGGTTTATGGTTGAATTAAAAGAGAAAATGCATTCTCTTATTCTAAAAAACAAAAAATTAAAAACCCTAAAATTAGAGAGAGTCATTTAACGTAAGAAGAGGGTGCTAGCACACCAATTCAGTTTTTGAGAGACTCTATTCGTGTGGATACCTACAGAGGGCGTTGCTCTAAGTAACAACGTCTGAATCGAATCCTAAATACGAAAAGCTCGAGTTAGGGTGTCACCGGAGTAAACCCGCTCTCTTCCTTCTAGCAATCTTACCCCTTTTGTAATGTTGGTTAGATTCTATGACTTTCTTATTAATCTAATCGAATTGCATGGATCATGCGAGGGTTTTGTGAGAATTAATTTTGATTTTCTACTGCTTATTTGAATCATAGAATCCAACAAAACCCAACATTTACTTCTCTTTGTTTCACATGTCCATCTCACGCCCCCGAAAAAATTTTGTCTTACCACATGTTCGTCATCGCAGCACCATTATCATCAAGGAAAGAGAGAGAGGGAGGAGAGAGATTTCAGCCATCTACCAAAATAATAAATAATAAAAAAAAGAGTACAAACAAATTTTTTAAGGTGGGTATTAAATCCAGCCACCCACTACAATTTCTCAAAAAAAAAAAAAAGTTTTACTCCTTATTGTTGAAAGAAGAATATGGCAGAGTTGTAACAACAAGTGAAATAATGGATTATAATTTGGCATCATTTTGAAGTCGGATGGCTCCTATCAAGAGGAAAATAAGAGAGCAACAAAGAGAGTGATAAAGAGAGTGGGATGACACGTGTTAAAAGGAGAAATAAGAGAGTGACAAAAAGCGTATCGTTATTTTTCTCTTTTTGCAAGCTCTCTAAAGCTTCACGCTTCTCTACCTCTTTTTCTTGGAATTTAATGGTGGATTACGGTTGCAATGTGAGATTCTTGGAGAGTTTTTTATTTATTTATTTAAATTTGGGATGGGGCAATTCATTCTCTTTAACTTGTCGTAAAATTAGGTGTGCTTTTATTGCTAAGCTATGCCTGTACCCATTTCATGAATAGTTTTTAAGGATTTCATTAGAATTTGATTCATGGTTTCTCTTAAAAAATTTGGGAATATATTTATAATCCCAACTTATTCCTAAAAAAAATAGGGATGTTTAATTAGCACAATTAATGACACAATTAAGTTGTTGGTTATGAAGAAAAAAATTTTGCTCCAATTTTGAAACCACAGAAATAAATAAGTACAATTTTTAAAATTGGGTCAAAATGGTCCTTCAAGAAACGTTTTGGCCAATCATAACTAGTGTTATGGCTTTAGAACTAATTCAAATTCCAAGCACGCCTTGGAAGTTATGCAAAGTAGATATACACGTACACATAAACCTGACCATTGAGGAGTTTTCTTTTTCTAAAAAAATTAAAGATTAAGAATAGGACTTGTGTGGACTATAAACTTGGCAACAAAGATTTTGCTTACCAACCCACCTTTATTTTTCCTTTTATTTTATTTTTTTTTTTTTTGCCATTACCTAACAGCCACACACGTTAATAATTATGAATTAAGATGACCAAGCATATTGACATAATTAGCCCTCACGGCGTGAAAATAAAATTTAATCCTAAAGGCCAAAAGCAAAGCTGGAAAATCACAAGAGGAAACGTGTACGTACGTTATGGTGCGATGAACAGAGACATGGTTTTTAACTTCTACAATTAATTCCTTCTCCACATTTTTCACCGTCTTTTCACCCACACAAAAACCACTCTCTGTATTCAACATTCATTTCAAATCCCATTGTCCCATATACATCCCTTTCTTTAATAATTTCTCTCTCTCCCTCTCTGGCTATTCCCTCTAAGCCCTCCACTTGATCGCCTCGAACGCATAAAACCACTGATCTTATTATATAAATAAAAGCCACCATCTTCAGCGAAACGGTGCCGTTTGATCGCCTAGTGAATATATATATATATAAAATACGTATTATATTATAATATATTATATACATGGAGGAATGGCTAAGTTCTTCAGCCTGAGATCAGCAATGATAATGGTGGTTTTCACGGTGTCTCTTCTGGTTCTTCCGCTTGTATTGCCGCCTTTACCGCCTCCACCGGCGATGCTGTTGCTCTTGCCGGTTCTCATGCTGTCTCTTCTCGTCTTCTTGGCCTTCTCGCCCGCCGCCCAGTTGCCTACCGTTGTAATCGATGCTCCTGTATGAATATATATATATATATATATAAACACACACACACACAACAAAGTGAACAAGTTTCATGCTCATTATCATTATTTTTATTTTGATTATAAGATTCCTTTTAGCTAGTTTCTCTTGGCTCTTTAGTTTATAAAGCTAATACCGAGGTTGGTACATATTACCATGTTTTTGGCTTTCCTTTCTTTTATATGTCTTTCTTGTGAAGAGGAAAAAAGAAAAATAAATCGGAGATCTGCCCGTCTCACTTTTCTGAAGAAGTGATGACAATATTTTATGTGTTTATTTGTTGTAGAGTGCATCTAACTTCATCAAATTTGTATATTATTAGGTTTTTTTTCTTTAGACGAAAAGAATGTGTTGTTGTGTACGCGCAGAAATGATCAACAAAAATGCGTAAACAATTGTAAATGTTAAATAAAATCCTTATTAGGGTCCGTTTGATAAATAGATTCGAATCAGTGATTTAATTTGAGTTAGTATAATTTGAATTACAATTTGAGTTAGTGATTTGAATTGTTATTCAAATTGTCGTTTAGATGTGCATTTAAGTTTTAATCTGAGTATGGAATAAAATTGAAATTTGCGTTTGGTGAGTTAGTGAATATAGTTTTTGATTTATTAATAAATCTAATAAAATCTTAATGTTAATGATTTTAAAAAATATATGCAATAAAGATCTTAATCTATTCCTCTCTTCGTTAGGAACACAAAGAAAAAAAAAAAATCATCTCAATTGGATATCAAATAAAGAAGTTATGATTTTTTTTCTCAAATATAGAAGTGTGAATTTTAGTTTTTACTGCAACAAAAATATCCGAATATCAAAAGTTTAAGGGGATGAAAATTCTAAAAACTTAGTATTGTTTGACAACATTGGTTAGAATTATAGTTGTGGTTATCAAATAGCATAAAATTTTCATGTGCTACATTGTTCTGAACCACAACCTTAATTCTAACCACATTCTAAACGTCCTACAAGTTTTTTTTATCATTCGTCACCACAAAATTCAATATTTTGCAGTGTAAATCAGACATCCTGACCCAAAAGCATTCTTAATCAATCTCCCGCGGTTTGTTTGTACAATACAGCGGAAATCAAGCTTTACCGACCTATTAATCAATCTCCTAACGAAAACTCCTCACAATAAGGGCGTCTTTTATGTAAATATTAATTGATTGATTGATTAATCAATTAATTAAACTTATTATAAACAATACAAAAAATAAAAAAAGAAAAAGGACTGGCAAAGGGTTATGTACATATAGTAAGAAAAAGGTCAAAGCGGAGAGAAGATACTCTCAAAGCTACGACGTTGTCGTTGAGCACGAGATCATAAAACACCAAAGAAGGAAATTAAGACGCCTAAGAGGGAAAATAAAAATAAAATAAAAATAAAAGAGAGAAAGGAAAGAAAGAGGAGGCTTCCTGGCTTTTTTTTTTTTTGGTTTTTAATTTCAAGCCGACATGCAAGCGAACGCGTGGAATGGAATGAAATTGGCATTGCTTGTTTTAGAAGCTGACAGGCAAATTAATAATGGAACTTTTTTTTCTTTGCATTTTCCTAGGGGGCGTCTACAGATACAGATGTATCTTATTATATATAATGGAGTAGTGCAGATTATATCAACTTTTTGGTGGGTTCTCGGTTTTCTTTCAAGAGTTTTTCCTTCTTTTCTTTCTTCTTTTGTTTTGATTATTTGGTAGTTGCAACTTGAAGCCGTGACGGGGTTAATTAAGAGCTGTAAATTGTAATTATGAAGTTTCAAAGAAAAACTTGTTTTTTTTATATGTGATTGTTGAAGAAATAGTATATAATTAAATCATTTGTAATTAGCCAAATTGAGAATTTAATCAAAAATAGTTTTGGATAAACGAGGTGCTAAATAATATAATCAAGTGATACTATGTGAAAGTAAAACATCAGGCACCAGCACTTTGTTCAATAATATAATCAAGTGATACTATGTGAAAGTAAAACATCAGGCACCAGCACTTTGTTCAATTAGTACTGCCTAGTAGCCTGTTTGCAAAATAATCATTTTTTATTGTCTTTCAATGGGTTGTTGTATTTCTTTTAAACCTCTCGGCATCTTCCAAAAGAGATGATCTATAATCCATAACATACGTAAGAGCCTAAAAGGTACGTTTTGTTTCCTCCTAACTTTTTTTTTTTTTTTTTTTGCTTTTAAACTTTTTTTTCTTTTCTTCCCTAAATGTTTTTTTAGTTTTCATTTTTGCCCTTTTTTTAGATTTTTTTTTTTTGCTTTCCAACCTTGTTTTATTTTTCATCCTTAAATATTCTATCTTTTCTTTTTTGCCCTTCTTTTTGGCATTTTCTTAAAAGTATATTTTAAATATGTGTTATTGAAGTACTTTTTTTTTTATCTAATTTCTCCCCATTAAAAGCATTACCCTCAAAAACTGTTCTCGCTTAAATTTTTCTCTCACAATTTCTAAAATATTTGTTTCAATCTATAACATATATATAAGAGCCTAAAGCTTTATTGTTGCGTTTTAATTCCCCCCTTTCTTTCCTTTTTTTTTTTTTGTTTTTAAACTTTTTTCTTTTCTTCCTTAAATATTTTTTCTTTTTCATTTTTCCCTCCTTTTTAGCATTTCTGTTTTTTCCCTTTCCAACCTTTTTTTTTCTTTCCTAAATATTTTATCTTTTCATATTTGCCCCTCTTTTTATCATTTTTCTTAAAATATTATATTTTAAATATATGTCGTTGAAATACTTTCTTTCATCTAATTTGTTCCTATTAAATGCACTACCCTCAAATATGTTCCCGCTTATAACTTTTTCTTAAATAATCAATCGATTAAAAAACAAATAATTTTGTTTTTTTCCACAAAAGATTTAAACTGTAACAAAATTTCGGTTCACACTTTTAGTCATTCTTATATCATTTCAAACGAAGAGCATGTGCTTTAAAACTAGTTAAAAAATTTGTTAAAACTATACATTTTAGAAATGTCCTCAAGAATGGATGGTAAGGGCCAAAGTCACAAGTGCACATTCTCGAAAGCGACTGATGGGTAAATAATCTTTTTAATAGGGTGTTTGAAAGAGTGGTGGGAACCATTGGTTAGAACCATTTTACTATAGCATGTGAGAGCTTTATACTCTAGCCATTTTTTTTATTATTACTGTAGCATGTGAGAGCTTTACACTGTTTATAACTGAAAAAGTTGTAGGAACCACTTTTGTCAAACAGGGGTAGATATTTTGCTCTTTTTTTTGGGTCGGGATTTGTGAATATAGACACGCCTTGCCATGAAAAAACTCTAATTTTCTTTTCATTTGAAGAAAAAAATTAAAGAAGCAAAGTACGATCTAACATCAAGTGAAAAATTTTAGTAAGAGCCAAAAAAGATGAAAAATTTTATTAGGGTTGTTCGTCACAATTAATGGTAATCCACAAAACAAAAGATAATGGAAAGAAACGGGTCTCATTCCTTTTTTTTTTTCTACTCAAGATGCACTCATTCCTAAATTTTTGTCTCCTCGTGATCGCATGTCTTCAATTCTTAAATTTAACTTTTGACTTTTAACACTTAAATAAAAAAAACTTTTGACCTTAAAAAAAATAATCATAGCTAGAGTGTCAAAAAAAGGATTTTCATGCTGGGTATTAAAATTAACCTACTGATAACGTCAAATTTATAAAATAAAATACCTAAAAGACTCTTTGTGTATTACCTAATTATCATTTTTGTCCCTTTTACTTTCATACTCAAAATACCCCTAAAACAATTAAACAGTTAAAAATTTCAAGATTATCCTTTCCAGCCCATATTAAATGTTATTTTTACTATGACATAGCTAAAAATTAAATAAAAAATTTTAAAATATTCAAATAAATATTTCAATCAAGCAAGTACTTCAACTATTTTTAGAGTTTAAAAACATTTTAAGATTGATTTTATTTAGTATTTTGGTTTAACAATGTTTTAAATTATATTTAATAAAGGTTAGGAATAGTAATCTTACTTTTTTATAAAGTTTAATTGCTTCAGGGGCATTTTGAATATGATTTTAAAAACAAACAAAATGTTTGGGCTTTTGAACAATAAGAGGTATGAAAGTGGTATTTAAGAAAAGCAAAAGGATGTTTTCTGTTTGTTTCAAAAAAAAGTTATTTTAATCAAATCCAATAGTCAGAACAAAAACCAACCGATGTGGCCACACTGAATAGCCAAAAAAAAATAATAATAAATAATAATAATAATAAACTTATAACAAAAAAGATCGTTAGTGTGTTTACGTCTATAGCATAATGGAATGAATAGAAAGCCTCCTCCTGTCCCACATTGGTAGCACCGGTGGAATGAGATCTTTGGGCCTTCAAGAGTCTGCACCAGAGGCATATTCTATGCCACCAAATGATGAAACAAACTTCTTACGCTCAGCCAGTCGTCAGGCTGCTTCTCCATTGCGGCCATGCCACGATATAATAGAAAGAAAGCTTGAAGTCAGTGAGACAGGATCTGAATTATGATGATCGCGACCAACACTGACTAGACCACTTGTACACCTCCGACAATTTGGACAACCAGTTTTCAAACAAACAAATTAAAAAAAAATTCTAATTACGAAGTTAAGGTGCACAGACAACGCACGTGATACATTCAAGACTTAAAAAGCTACAAACACGTCAATAATGCCTGGATTATAGCGTCGAAATGGGTAAATAAGACTCAGGAAAAGAAGAAGGTAAATACCAGGCATTCCAATCTGAGAAAATTGGGCGCAAAGTTGCTTGTTTGTCGCCTTTGACATTCCCATTTTCCAAACTAGTAATTCACGTATTTACCCAAAGACTTTAATGTCACTTCCAGCCGCCTAAGGTTTCCATTATATATGCCACATAGTAATTTTAGCAACCAAGTTAGAACACTATTATAAGTTAATTCCTAAAGTCTTGTCTTGAAATGATGGAAAACTTTCCTTCGTTGCCTTCGCCGTCTCGCCGTTGTCTCCATTATGACGCCTCCTCTGCCCGCCTTCTAACATTGCTTAAAATATTTATTTTTTTTATTATTTGTAGTTATTTGGTTTTTTTAGTTATTTATTTATTTATGCATAGAGGTGTTCAAAAAATCTGCTAATCTGTGCTAACTATCCAATCCAAACCAAATCAAAACCGGTAGTTTTTGTTTTGATTTTGGACAGATTGAGTAGCTTTTTGTACAAATATTTTAGGTGGTTTGATTAGTGGTTTAAACTTCATAAATTGCCCACCCAAACCGCCCATTGAACCGTCATATTATATAAATTTTATTTTTAAAATATTTTTCATATGAAAATTTTAATTAATTTTTTTTTCATTGGTCATTATAAGAAATTTTACCTATATAAGATGCACATTTCCATACTCCAAAATTACAATTCTCTTAATCACTCATCATTAGTATCAAAAAAATCAAATAAAAGAAGCAAGATATAAAACTATGACTAACTCATAGAATGAAACCCTATCCCCCACCCATCTGGCAACCAATATCTTCTCCCTGCACTGCCACCGGTCTAGTCGCAATGACATCATCGTCACGTCATCTCTCTCTACCATCGGCCCAATTCATCATGGTGTCGATTAAAGAAATTAGTAGGAGGAGAGGTTTATCAACACATTCAAGTTTAAAATTTAATTGTGTTCTCTTATATTATTAAGTTATATTTTTGGTTTTTTAATTTGGTTATTAGCAAACTTTGATTTATGTTATTGGGACTTTTTATTTTAGTTTTTGGTTTGTATTAAAACTTTGAATGATAAACTAAGACATTTTACAATTTTTGTTAGATATTAAAAAAATAATAATCTTAAGCGCAAACGGTCCAAACTGCTTATGGATGATTTGGTTAGTTTAGTTTGATTTTATAAAAAATATCAAACCGTTCAAACCGCCCAAAAACAAAATTTATTTTTGATTTGATCTTAAAAACCACCCAAACAGCCCCCAAATACCTTATTTGTATACGTAGATTGTTTTTGAAGTCATTTGGTTGTTTAGTTAGTGTAATCAATGCTAATATACATTATTTTTATAATTTATTCTGCAGTGATTTAGTTAGTATAATCAACGTGATTATGTTGATGTTTGATGATGATGATACTTAGGTTAGTTAGGATTATATTTGTACCTTTTGGCATTAGTTGATTCTAAGTATTTTTTGGTTAATTAGTTTATGTTTTTATTTTGTAATAATGGATATGTGATTAATTATGGTACTTAGAAGTTTAAAAATATTTCAATTTGTTATTTTAATGTATTAAAGTAGTTCAAATATGTCGGCACCTGTTTTTTTAAAAATGAATTATCTTCCAAGCCCAAAGATGGAATTCAGCAATAAAAGTATAAAATGGTGATATAAACTCATGTTAAATTTGCTTAAGAAGTGAAGGCAATACCACCACACCCTAAGAATAGGAATCTGCAAATCTGGTGGTGGAACAATGTCCTAGTGTAAAGGTAAGTTGTACAGTTCATACATGCCAATATAGCGGGCAGAGCAGCCCTCATCTAGTCTCCCTGATAGTGACAATTGCATTCTTCCAAATCCCTCGACAGGCACTAATAATTTTATAATTGTTGTCAAAGAGAGAGCATGGATTGATAGTTACCCAACCAATTTCCTTCAAAGGATAATAATTAGGAAAGGAAATATGTGTGTAGAATTCATACTTGTTATGTGAGGGATATACCTCTACCTACCCCGAGAGTGAAAACAAGATCCAGGGGGATGCAGTCAAAGTATTTGTTCCTTAGCCCAAGTCCTTGATTGATCTTGGGTTGTTGAGTAAAAATAGCAAAGCTCCTATTGGCCAACACAAACCAAGAAAAGAAACAATGAAGGAATCGGCTGAGCCAGTTAAGAAAAATTCTACAAGACAAAAGAAAAGAAAAGCGACAAACTACCATTTGTTGGTTTTGCGCAGAAAAATTTCAATAAAATAGTGAAAACACATTGGAATAGAGTTTTAAAAATTTTCCTAAACTTTCATGATCCTTCTCATGATGTTATATATAACAATTGATTAAAATACAAACTTATAGGTTTGGCAATAGTTTTGCATGATCAAAAAGTTCCAAAATCTTCAGATTTCCTTGCTATTCTCTTCCTTCTATATCAACTGGTGTGTGGTTACCGGTGAGACTTCTTATAAAATCTCTTGAATATCTTCATCTAACTATTCTTATCAAAGGTTCTTTGAAACTTTAAAGGGAAGAGTAGAGAGAACATCAAATGGAGGCCAGAGAAAAGGTTGCAGAAAATAGAGCCTTTGAGGTCTATTTATCACTGATGCTAGTAGGTTAAAATAGAATTCTCAATGAAATTTTATCTGAGGAAATCACACACAACACTAGGGCGGTTGGACATGACCTATGATCATCTCTCTGAGATATGATTTTAGTTCAAACTGAGATATTATTTATTTTAAGCGCTAGTAGAAACTATAGATTCACTATAAGAAAAACTACATTTAACGACATATTATTTATGACATGTAGTTTTTGAATGTCGTTAAAAAGTATATACAACGACATCTTCAACAAAGATGTCATTAATGACATTTGAAACAATAATTAATGACATAAATATAGATGTCGTATTAAAGGTCTCCTTTTAACGACAATAGTTTAGTGTCGTTAAATTATTTAACGACAAGTAGGAGATATTGTCAAAACCTTAGAGATTCTACGACATCCCTTATAGACGACATTAGTTAAGATGTCGTCTATAAGGAGTGTCATGGAATCTCCAAGGCTTTGATGACATCTCCTACTTGTCGTTAAATAATTTAACGACACTAAACTATTGTCGTTAAAAGGAGACCTTTAATACGGCATCTATATAGATGTCGTTAATTATTGTTTTAAATGTTATTAACGACATGTTTGTTGGAGATGTTGTTGTATGTACTTTTCAACAACATTCAAAAACTACATGTCGTAAATAATTGTTGGAAACAAAGTGCACAGCGGAATTTTAAAAATTTTTCATCAGAGTAATTTCCAAAACACAAGTTTGACATGTTATATGTATAAATTAGACAGATCTTACTAACCTTAGTGTGCCGAAGAACCTCCGTGACCTGTGTAGAGAAGTAACGTTCCAGAAGAGCCTCAACGAACTGGTCTTCTTTGCTATTCTCTATCCACAACCGGAGTGAGTGTGGGCTCACACGTACAGCTCTTCCACCGGTGACTCTCCTTCCAACCAACAGAGAGAACCCAAAGCTAGTGTTCGTGATTTGTGAACAAAAGCTCTCAGGGAGTTTTCAGATGCTAACTAGAAGAGTATCACTCTTAATCTCTCAAATTGATCTGAGTAAATCATGAGACTCACTCCCTTTTTATACCTATTGGTCCTGGGGTCAGTCCATATCAGATTAGGTCTCAAAAACTCGAAACAAAATCAAGTTCAGATCAATATCTGATAAGATCTGCGTGAAAACGCGTAATCTTATCTCTGCTAATCGGTAGGCCGAACAGGCCAGTTTGGCAGGCCGAACATGTTATCCGGTAGGCCGAACTCCCGAGAAAAAATCTCCGCGAATCTTTTATTTTTCACCCGAGATTCTAAAGGATAAAGTCTCAGTATTGATTCAAATAACCCAATAGAGAAGTTATTTGATCAAAACAAACTTCATCAAGATAATCTCTAAGAAAATAAATCAATTCATAATAATTCTACAAGTTTATCTTGTTCTAATTTGTCCAAAATTAAAACAACCGATAAACAGACAAGAATTATCTGATCATAATAATTCAACAAGTTTATCTTGAACTAATTTCTTACAAAATTAATTCAACCGATAAACAGACATGAATTATTTGATTCTTACAAATTTTAAACCAATCTGATAAATCCAACATAAGTCACCAATTATTGGAAAAGCACGCCATGTCGTTACAGGATTTTGTGAGCTAGCAAAGGGGACCAAAATGGACCTATAAAGTTCAAGCTCATGATAATTATAAAACCCAATATCCCAGATATATATTTCACAATTATCAACTCCAACGCTACTCCACTAAAAGCTTAGAGCTGCACTCTCGAACTTTATAGAATTACGAAGCTCGTGTAGCTAAGTCTCCATGACATATCATAGTGTATCGCATCCCCATATGATCATCCATAATCGGCTTAATGACAAGTTCTATCGTACCTTCCCGATTATTTTTATCTTACGTTCCATAGTCTCACCATTAGAAAACTTACCATCCAAAGATAGTATACCATTCGGTTACACCTATGTATCCAAATGGTTGAGCGCTCTAGTTTTCCAATTACAGGACAATGCATATAAGAGGATATCATTACTCCTAAAGATGAGCTATGGAGTCCATATCTATGAATAACAAGTCTACGCTATCAAGAGTCATGCCTCTAACGTACCGGCATGCATACCACTATAGAGATGTGGGAGTCACCCATTGGTACATCAAAAGACACAAGTCGAGACAACGGGGCCACTATTCATCTCAGGATTAAGATACAATACAAATGACTGTCTAAAGTGAATCGATTTGCCAAGACAGAATTATTAATCCAAATCAATTCACTTTATGTCCCGATCCAACACATCGTCACCTATGACAACACGCCAATGTTTCTATTCACGGAGTCCAACTCCGATGGTCAAGACAAACCATCTCCCATAAGGGATATAGACAACATAACAATCTTTACATGAATAAAGCGCCCAACTTTATTCCCTTGATTGCGGATCATATGTTTTAGACCGTCACCTTAAGAATCGTGTCTTCCACATAATCAGTCCATCATATGCCCAATTCTTAAGGTTTAGACTGACAGTCTCAGACTACTGTTTGCTTATCATACATTCAACAAATATGAACGTAAAGAGGACAAGATTTGGTATATATAAATGAATAAATTCTTTATTGATAAAAATGTCTCCAAAAATGTATTATATTTTTACTCCTTAGGGCATACATGTCTAACAATAATATGTCGTTAAATGTAGTTTTTCTTGTAGTGATTACATGATGGTTTAAAACCATCGAGAAACCGTCATGGTATGTTTTCACGATGGTTTTTTAACCGTCGTGTAATTGTCCATCGTGGTACCAACAAAACTTTTTACGACGGTTTTTTACTATCGTGAAATCCTTATTATAGTAGATTTCTAGGATTTTGGGACAAGACTACTACGACGGTTTTTAGTAAAAACCATCATAAAATGCTAAGCTTACACGACGGTTTTTATAAAAACCATTGTGTATGCTCGCCTTATACGACGGTTTTAATAAAAACCGTCGTGTAAGGCTCTTGTTTCACCACGGTTTTTACTAAAAACCGTCGTGAAAAAGTTGGTCTGAAGCTAAAAAAATAACAAAAATTTTTGGTTTCCCACAATATGAATAGTCCCATATTTTCACCATTAATATGTTGCCCTGACTTCATAATCACATAATTACATTGAACTATAAAATTTTTACAAAATCATATATATATATATATTTACATTGTAAAGTCATGTACTCTTTTCATGCTTGTACAAGAGTTGATAGATTCTTGGTGTCTAAGTCCATGTTGTCATGTGTGAGGTAAAGAAACGATAACAAAAATAAATAGAATTAACAAAAATATTGAAAATAAAACTAATTAACTAAAACACAAACACATAGTCGTAGAAGCTTTTCATCAAACACGTGATGGGTATCACAATAATACTTAGGCATCACAAACACATAGAAAGTAACTTATTCTCACACCAAAATGCTAAATGTTGTTCAAAGTTCTTTCAAACACCAAATACAACTAACACATACTAAATGGCAAATAACAAAGTAATATGACTGATATTAAAACTAAAACTAAAGCTAAATAACACTAAATTAACCAAATAATACTAAGTTTAGAACTAACAATAACACTAAAACTAAAACTAATGGGTTGAAATTTACCAACGGCGGTGGAGTTGGTAGAACGTCAAGGGACGAGTCAAACGATGGTGGAGTCAGTGGAATGTCAAGGGATGAGGACGAACGGCAATGAACAACGTCGAATTTGTTGGGGGTTGGGTCAAACAATGGTGGGGTCATAGAGAGAGTGACAGGAGAATGTCAAAGTCCGTAGAATGTCATGGGTGGCTAGGTCGTCGATGGCTGGGTTGTGGGGAGGAGGAGTTAGAGAGAGAAAGGGGCTTAAGAGTTAAAGAGGGCTTGAGTTAGAGAAATTTTGAATAAATAGAGAAGGCCATGGCATTGGCTCGTGCTTAAATTTGGGTGAGGACTAAAATTTCAAATGAAGATTTTTATAAAAACCATCGTGAAATGTCATGCAGAACCTTTCACGATGATTTTTATAAAAACCATCGTGAAATGTCATGTGGAACCTTTCACGATGGTTTTTATAAAAACCATCATGGAAGGTAGACATTTCATGATGGTTTTTGCATATTCGAAATTTTTAGTCCACCTGCCTAAATTTAAGCACGGGCCAATATGCAGAACCTTTCATGACGGTTTTTAAAAACCGTCGTGAAAGGTTATGGTACCTTTCATGACAGTTTTTATGAAAACCATTGTAGAAGTTTCCGTATATTCAAAATTTTTAGTTTCCTGCCCAAATTTAAGCACGCGCCAATATGCAAAACCTTTCACGATGGTTTTTATAAAAACTATCATGAAAGGTTCCACATGACATTGCATGACAGTTTTTATAAAAACAGCCATGAAAGGTTCTGCATATTAAAAATTTTTAGTTCTCTGTCCAAATTTAAGCATGCGATATGGCGAACCTTTCACGACGATTCTTATAAAAACTGTCGTGGAAGGTTCCGCATATTTGAAATTTTTAGTCTCCCGCTCAAATTTAAGCATGTGCCAATATGTAGAACCTATCACGACGGTTTTTATAGAAACTGTCGTGGAAGGATCCGCATATTTGAAATTTTTAGTTCCCCACCCAAATTTAAGCACGCGCCAATATATGGAACCTTTCACGACAGTTTTTATAAAAACTATCGTGGAAGGTTAATCTTACATGACTGTTTTTGCTAAAAACCATCGTAAAAGGTTGAATCTTACATGATGGTTTTTAGCAAAAACAGTCATGTAAGATTACACCTACTATGATGGTTTTTACTAAAAACCAACATGAAAGGTCCCGCATCACTAACATGACAGTTTTCGTAATTTCAGGCGTACTCTCCACATTTTTACCTCTCCTTGCCACGACAAGTTTTGAAAAAACATTGTTAAATAAGGGTTGTGTAATCTCAAGTTTTTAGTGGTGAATTTTTCAAATAAATATCTTTCATGATTTCTCTCTATAAAATAAATAATTACTATGTAGTATCTATTTCAACTTTTGAAAAGGATATTTTTCAACATTTGATAACAAGCATATCACATGAAAATCATGTGATGTAATTCAATCAACAAATTATGAAAACAAGCCATGTGTGCTCCATAGTACACAATTGGTGCCACACACAGTGTTGGTGATGCATTGTGTGAATTTCTAATTCAACCATTGTTAATTAGATATAATCCAAGAAATTTCTATTGGCCCATTTGAAGAATGTTATAGACCCAATGGATATATATAATTTAAGCGCAAATAATTTTTTATAATTTAATGATCTAATGATTAAATAAATAATAATGGTTAACTTCAAGTTGCCTTTTTAAAGAGTGGAATCTTTAACTTACTTGCAATTCTCTATTGCTTTGCTTTTTTTTTTTTATTACTCCTAGTTTGCACTATTATTTAAAACTGAAACTGTACACTTAAATTATATACATTAGCTAATATGAAACCTAAAACATTAAATTTTGACGATAACGTTGTCTATTGATATAATCCTTTACTATATGATAATACTCTTCACAATAATTAATATTTATAATTAGAGCTATGTTTATCGTCTTTTGTGCAACCTCTCTAATTACTTCTTTGTCCACAAGTTTCATTAATTTTCTAAAGGATGACCTTTTTATGAACAAATCATAAATGTAGATTTTGTGTAATATTTGATATCCCATTTCAAACAATGAGATCTCTACATCCAAGTTTTCCCAAATTATTACTCATGAAAATATTATCTTAACATCATATCTAGTAAGTGTTGTGGATTTTTTATATATGAGAAGTGTTCCCAGCTGCCTATAATACTTGTCTCAAACATACCGAGTTTTTTTATCATAGATTAATTAATCCCACCCATTGCTAATCAAAAGACATAATAAATAGATGTAAGTTTACTAATCACATTAAGATTAAGATATGTGTTGGACAAGTATGCCCTAAGGAGTAAAAATGTAATATGTTTTTAGAGACATTTTTATCAATAAAGAGTTTATTTATTATTTATATATCAAATTATTGTCCTTTTTACGTTCATATTTGTTTAATGTATGTTAAGCAAACAATAGTCTGAGACTGTCAGCCTAAACCTTTAAGAATTAGGCCTAAAATGGACAGATTATACGAAAAACATGATTCTTAACGTGATGGTCTAAATCATAAGATCCGCAATCAAGGGAACAAAGTTGGACGCTTTATTCATGCAAAGATTGTTATGTTGTCTATATCCCTAACAGAAGATGGTTTATCTTGGCCATCGGAGATGGACTCCGTGAGTAGAACATTGGCACATTATCATAGGTGGCGATGTGTTAGATTGGGACATAAAGTGAATTGATTTGGATTAATAATTCTATCTTGGCAAATCAATTCACTTTAGACAATCATATGTGTTGTATCTTAATCCTAAGATGAATAATGGGCCCGTTGTCTTAACTTATGGCTTTTGATGTACCAAAGGGTGACATCCATATTTTATGTTGGTATGCATGCCTGTACGTTAGAGGCATGACTCTTGATAGTGTAGACCTGTTATTCATAGATATAGAATCTATAGCTCCTCTTTAGGAGTAGTTGATATCCTCTTATATGCGTTATCCTGTAATTAGAATACTGAAGAGCTCAACCATTTGGATACATAGGTGCAACTGAATAGTATACTGTCTTTGGATGGTAAGTTTTCTGATGGTGAGATAATGGAACATAAGAGAAAAATAATTAGAAAGGTAAGAAAAAATTTATCCTTAAGCCGATTATGGATAATCCAATGGGGATATATTACATTATGATATGTCATGGAGACTTAGCTATATTGGCTTTGTAATTCTATATAGTTTGAGAGTGTAGCTCTAAACTTTTAGTGGGGCAGCATTAGAGTTGACAATTATGAAATGTATATCTAGGATATTAGGTTTCATAATTATCGAGAGCTTAAACAATATAGGTCTATCAGGTCCCCTTTGCTAGCTCATTAAAATTCGGTAACGATATTGCGTGCTTTTCTAATAATTGATGACTTGTGTCAAATTATCAGATTGGCTAAAAATTTGATAGGATCAAACAATTCATGTCTATTTATCGGTTGAATTAATTTTGTGAAAATAAACTCAAGATAAACTTGTTAAATTATCAGGATCAGATAATTCATTTCTGTTTATCGGTTGGATTAATTTTGGATTAATTCAAGATAAACTTGTTGAATTATCAAGAATATTTATTTTCCTAGAGATTATCTGGATACGACTATTTTAATCAGATAACTTCTCTATTGGGTTATTTGAATTAAAACTAAGGCTCTATCTCAAGAATCTCGGGTGGAAAATAAAAGATTCGTAGGAATCATTTATCGTAAGTTCGACAAGCCGGTCTTCAAGTTCGGCCCACTGATGAAGTAAGTTCGGCAGACCAATCTGCCAGTTCGACTTACCGACCAAGCGATAAATAGATCACGCATTTTTACATGAATTTTACTTGATGTAGATTCTAATTTGAATTTTCAAGGTCTTACTTGATAAGGACTGACCCCTGGACTTAACCTCTATAAATGGAGGAGTGAGACTCATTGTTTTTTAGATCAATTGAGAGGTTAAGAGTAAGACTCTGCTGATGAGATTCTGAAACTCCTTTTGAACTATTGTTCACACATCACAAACTATAGCTTTGGGTTTTCTCAATTAGTTGGAAGGAGAGTCGCCTGGTGGAAGAGCTGTACAAGTGTGCCCACACACATAGAGGTCATGGATAGAGAATAGCAAAGAAGGCCAGTTGGTTGAGGTCCTTCTATAACTTCCTTTTTCTCCATCGATTGTTGTAGCTTTTCGACAAACAAGGTTCATAAGATCTGGTTAATTTATTCATATAGTATGTCAAACTTATGTTTTGAAAAATACTCTACTATAAAACATTTTAAAATTTCACTGCGTACTATTTTTCTAACAAATAGTATCAGGGCCATGGTTTTTGCATAAATTTACAAGTTTATGATCATGCTATACATATAAATTATACGATCTTGATCTCTTCTATGTTTGAATTTAATTTTTAGAGCGTTCGCACTCTAAGGTTTCTATATATTTATATGTTGTCATAGATTATATGTTGAATGTTTATTAATTAATTATGGTTGATTAAATTATTATTTAATTATTAATTAATTAATTAATGTCGATTATAGTTCCTTAGAAGTTAGAATGTGTCTCTAGGTTTTTCATGTAATTAGATGGTAGACTATCATCTCCGTCTAGGAATTATTATTTAATTTTAAATTTGTAAGAATTTTGTAATTAAATAATCATTTAGGGAAGACAGATTTAGATGATGGATGATAGCATTTCACAAGTATTTCTTGAGTATCTAATATTTTATGTTTTTAAATTGTTGAAAACAAAATTGAAAAAATACATAAAACTATATTTTCTGGAAAAGTGATTTCTACTCGATCGGCATGCCGAACCCTCCAGTTCAGCAGGTCGATGATCGTAGATCAACATGCTAGACATGAGGTTTGATAGGCCAACTGTGGGGCAAAAATCTAGTGGCTCTGGTGGCAGGCCAAACCTTTCAATTCGATGGGCTGATCTGTCATGAGTGACAGGCCGACCTAAAATGATTGGCAGGCCAATCATACAGATCAACATGCTGGCAGAGATCTATGATTTTTTAAAAAAGTTGTGTTTTCGTTGTAGTTTTGATTTTGTTTTTGGGACAATTCTAAGAAACATTAAATTTAGATATGGCAAAAAATATGGAGTATTCGATCTATGTGGGATTGAAGACTTGAAGATGAAAGTTACATAAAGAAGGATACAATTTGAAGATTCAAGATAAAGAATCGATAATATGTTTCAATTTGTCTCTTGTAATCTTTATTTTCTTTTCTCTAGGGTGGAACCATAATATTATAGTTATTTATTACTTTGCTTGTGGCTTTACCTGATTGCTTTACTTGTCTGCATTATAATATAATTTGTCATGTATATTGATAACATGTCATATAGAATAGGGAGTGCTGCTCATTAAAAATTGTTCATGCACGTTAATAACATAAAACCTTAATTTCAAAAAATTGAGTGGGAGAAGGTTTTTGAAGAGAGGACCTACGGCCTCCATCATTGGTCCATAGATAGCACATGCTAGTTCCGACCCCTAGGAAGGGACTTCATCATGTATTGGGTTGGATTTTTGAGAGAATAAGGTATTTTAGCATAATTTATGGTTGCACACCCCTAGGTGGTGATTATAAATAATAGATAAAATATTGAAACGATGGTTATATGCTCATATTAATTTTATTATTAACATAAATCATGGAAAAAAAATTAAAACGATGGTTATACGCTCATGTTAATTTTATTATTAACCTCTCCTAGAAGCTCTGTTAATAAAATTAATTGCCAAAGAAACAATTATTAATATATGCTGGATCATACGGGTCCTGGATGGCATATATTAATCAAGAGGGGATCTGTGTTCCTGATTGAATTTGGCAAAACTCCCTTAGGAGCTTGTCGAATTCTAAGTTGGGAATTATCGTTGCAAGGTTGTGATATTTTCAAGGTTTTGACACATAAACACATTTGTATGCCATACATGATTATGTTATCTTACTAAATTATCATGATATGTTTGCTTATGTTTGGTATATGACTCTTTATTGTAGATCAAAAATGTCTAAAAACGCTTTATCATCAATACTTGACAAAAACCAATTAACCATAGAGAATTATAATGATTGGAAACAAAACCTAAACATCGTCATTTCCTTTGAGAAACTTAAATTTGTGCTGACAACTCCATGTCCTCCTGAGCCTACGGGAGATTCCATTAATAAGCAAATCCAAGCGTATGATCACTAGAAAGATGCCAATGATCAGGCTCGCTACTATGTTATGGCCATCATGAATAACATGCTGCAGGCTCAACATGAGGATTATGAGACTACTAGGCAGATCGTGGATAATTTGGAAGACATGTTTGGAGGCCAGGCCTCAACAAAGTGGCAAGGGGCGCTTCGAAAATTCTTGAACTACAAGTAGAGAGAGAGGATGTCTATAAAGGAGCATATGATGTTAGTCATGGCTTACCTTGCTAAGGCTCAGACCAATGAAGCTGACATCAATGTTGAAACTCAGATGACTATAGCCTTTGAGACTTTGTCTAAGGAATTTATCTCATTTGGAGTTACTTTTAATTTAAGCAATAGACAGGATATGACCTTAATAGAGTTGATGAAATAGTTAAAGGAGTTCAAACTGCTGATTAGGAAGTCTCTTGCTGGTGGCAAGGCCAACTTAGCGGCTACCTCTAGTTCCAATCCTAACCCAGGGAATGGAAAGAAGCAACAGGCCAAGAGCAGGAAGTCTTCCATTTTTGCAAACGGCAAGAAAAAGAAGAAGAAAAAGAAGAAGAAGAACCCGAAGAAGCTAAAGTGCTTCTTCTACTGGAAGGTCGGGCACATAAAGAAAATTGCAAGGACTTCCTTTCCTGAAGAGGTAGATCTTCTATATTTAGAAACTTGTTTGGTTGAGGAATCTAGTGACACCTGGGTCATAGATTCCAGAGCAACTAATCATGTTTGTGTTTCTCTAGAAGGGTTTAAAGAAACGATAAGTCTACTTCGTGAAGACTTCACGGTTCGGATAAACGATGGATCCTTGGTCTTAGCTGAAGCAGTAGGAGACAGCCATCTCCATTTTGATAATTATAGGATTTTAATTTTGTGAGATTGTTTTTATGTTCCTAAATTTAAAAGGAATTTAATTTCTGTAGCTTTTTTATTTAAAGACTACTATTTGGTTTATTTTAATAATAAAGTAGTGATCCGTAAAAACAAATCTATTATCTGTTCTGGATGGATGCAAAATAATCTATATTTTATCAAACCTAAGATGGACTTAGTGCTTAATGTTGAGATGAATGATAATAACTCTAAAAGACTTAAAACTTCTTACTCTAATAAGACTTATCTTTGGCATTTTCAACTTGGTCATATTAACCTAAATAAGATTCAAAAGTTAGTAAGGGATGGACCTTTGAGTCACTTGAAGGTGGAATCTATACCACAATATGAATCTTGTTTGGAGGGTAAAATGACCAAAAGACCATTTGGGCCTAAGGGCAATAGGGTCAAACGGGTTTTAAAACTTATGCATAGTGATGTTTACAGACCTATGACCATCAAGGCACGAGGAGGGTATGAGTATTTTATCATTTTTACTGATGATGACTCAAGGTATGGGTATGTGTACCTAATACATCACAAAAACAAAACCTATGACAAGTTCATGGAGTTTTGGGCTGAAGTCAAAAAGCAATTGGGTAGACCCATAAAGGCATTTTGATCTGTTCGAGGTAGTGAATACCTTTCTAATGAGTTCTTGAGACACTTATTAAAGAATCAGATTTTATCCCATTTGACTGCATCGAGCAATCTATAGCAGATGGCTGAGAGAAGAAATAGGGCTTTGTTGGACATGGTTAGGTCTATAATGAGTTATTCATCTTTGCCTTTGTCTTTTGGAGATATGCACTACAAACCGCATGTTATATTTTGAACAACGTGCCTTTAAAATTGGTTCCTAAAACTCCTCATGAGTTGTGGACGAGGAAAAGGACATCCTTAAACCAATTCGCAAATGGGGATGTCCGGCTCATGTCCTGTTTAGGGATGCAAAAAAGTTGGAAGAACATTCAGAAGTTTGCATGTTTGTAGGATATCCAAAAAGGACTAAAAAAGGTTATTTTTATAACCCAAAGGAAAATAAAGTTGTGGTTTCAACTAATGTAACTTTCCTTGAGAAAAGTTACATGGACAACTTTAAGCCTCGAAGCAAAGTGGTGCTTGAGGAGTTTGCAAGTGATTCGATCACTCGAGGGGTTCCAAATAAAATTGTTCCAATCAATGTAGAAAAACCAACCGAACCTGAACAACAACCTAAGGGGCTTCGTCGTATTGGCAGGATCGAGCGTCAACCCAAGAGGTATATGTTCAATGGTGATACCTTTTTGGCTGAACTAGATGAACATGATAGGGATCCTTACACTTATGAAGAGGGTATGGAAGATATTAATTCAAAACTCTAGACAGAGGCCATAAACACAGAGATGAAGTCTATGGAGACTAATCAGGTCTGGGAGCTTATAAATCTTCCCGAAGGGGTAAAACCCATAGGGTGTTAGTGGATCTACAAGAAGAAAAAAGAAACCTTTAAGGCTAGCTGGTAGCTAAGGAATACACACAAAAGGAAGGAATCAATTACGAAGAAACCTTTTCACCTATAGCCATGCTTAAATCCATCCGCATTTTTTTGTCCATAGCTGCTACTCTCGACTATGAGATTTGGCATATAGATGTCAAGATGGCCTTTCTAAATGGCTATCTTAATGAGTCCATTTATATGGAACAACCAGATGGGCTCAAGGTCAAGGGTCAGGAGGGTAAGGTTTGCAAGCTGCTAAAGTCAATATATAGACTTAAGTAGGCTTCTTGTTCTTGGAACATAAGATTTGATCAAGTGATCAAGACTTATAGGTTCACACAAATTGTGGACGAACCATGTGTGTACAAACACATTAAGGATGGGAAGGTGGTTTTTCTACTACTCTATGTAGATAACATTCTGCTAATTGGCAATGACGTTGGGGCATTATCATCGATCAAATTATGATTGACCAAGTAGTTTGACATGAAAGACTTGGGTGAAGCTAATTTTGTTATCGATATCCAGATCTTTCAGGATAGGAAGAATAGAATGATAGCTTTGTCCCAAACCGATAACATAGATAATTCTCAAGAGATTTGCAATGCAGGATTCTAAGAAAGGTGGGCAACCATCTAAGTTTGGAATTACTCTTTCTAAGAAAGACTCTCCAAAGTCTGAAGGAGAAAGAGCTTACATGAAGCAGGTGCCTTATGCTTCAGCAGTAGGTAGTCTCATGTATGTTATGCTTTGCATGTGACCGGATATTTGTTATACAGTTGAGTTTGTAAGTTGATTTTAGGTGGATCCAAGACTGAACCATTGGGTTACGGTCAAGCATATTTTCAAGTACCTAAGAAGGACTCGAGGGTATATGCTTGTGTATTTGGGTGAGGACTTAACTCCTCCAGGATATACTAATTCAGGTTTTCAATCCTGTCTGGATTTGAGGAGATTGACTTTTGGTTTTGTGTTTACTTTGGGCGACAGTGCCATCAGTTGGAGAAGTGTGAAGCAAGATTGCACTTCAGATTCAATGATAGAGGCCGAGTGGCAGGTAGTGATGCTTTGAAAGAAGCAGTATGGCTCTGCAAGTTCCTTGGGGATCTTAAGGTAGTTCCTGGTATGGAAAGGCAGTATCATTGTACTATAATAATAGTAAAGCAGCAGCTAATGCTAAGGAACCAAGATTTCATAAGAAGAGTAAGCATATTGATTGGAAGTATCATGTGACAAAGGACTTCGTAGAAGGCGAGCATGTCGCTGTGTGCAAAATTACGTCAGAGGACAATTTAGTTTATCCATTCAAAAAAACACTTACTAGGAGAGTCTTTGAGAGGTATGTGGAAGCTATGGGGATGTGAGATTTTTCATTACTCACTTAGTGCAAATGAGAGATTGTTGGACATGTATGCCTTTAGGAGCAAAAATGTAATATGTTTTTAGAGAAATTTTTATCAATAAAGAGTTTATTTATTATTTATATACCAAATTGTTGTCCTCTTTATGTTCATATTTGTTGAATGTATGTTAAGCAAACAATGGTTTGAGACTATCGATCTAAACCTTTAAGAATTGGGCATATGATGAACAAATTATGCAAAAGACATGATTCTTAAGGTGACAGTCCAAATCATAAGATCTGTAATTGAGGGAATAAAGTTGGGCAATTTATTCATGCAAAGATTGTTATGTTGTCTATATCCCTAAAGGGAGATGGTTTGTCTTGGCTATCAGAGGTGGACTCCATGAATAGAAATATTAGCACATTGTCATAGGTGACGATGTGTTGGATCGGGACACAAAGTGAATTGATTTGGATTAATAATTCTGTCTTGGCAAATCGATTCACTTTAGACAATCATATGTGTTGTATCTTAATGCTGAGATGAATAATGGGCCTGTTGTCTTGACTTATGTCTTTTGATGTACCAATGAGTGGCATCCACATTTTATGTTAGTATGCATTTCGGTATATTTGAGGCATGACTCTTGATAGCATGGACCTGTTATTCACAGATATGGAATCTATAGCTCCTCTTTCGGAGTAGTTGATATCCTCCTATATGCATTATCCTATAATTGAAAAACTAGAGCGCTCAACCATTCGGATACATAGGTATAACCGAATGGTATACTGTCTTTGGATGGTAAGTTTTTAGATGGTGAGATAATGGAACATAAGAGAAAAATAATTGAGAAGGTAAGATAGAATTTATCCTTAAGCCAATTATGGATAATATTATAGGGATACGATGCATTATGATGTGTCTAGAGACTTAGCTATACAGGCTTCGTAATTTCATATAATTCGAGAGTGCAACTCTAAGCTTTTAGTGGAGTAGCATTAGAGTTGATAATTATGAAATGTATATCTAGGATATTGGGTTTCATAATTATGAAGAGCTTGAACTATATAGGTCCATCAAGTCCCGTTTGCTAGCTCATAAACAATCCTTTAATGATACGGTGTACTTTTCCAATAATTGGTGACTTGTTTCAAATTATCAGATTGGCTGAAAATTCGATAGGATTAGAGAATTCATATCTGTTTATTGGTTGAATTAATTTTGTGAAAACTAATTCAAGATAAACTTGTTAAATTATCGGGATCAGATAATTCATGTGCGTTTACCGGTTGGATTAATTTTGAATTAATTCAAGATAAACTTGTTGAATTATCAAGAATATTTATTTTCCTAGAGATTATCTAGATATGACTGTTTTAATCAGATAACTTCTCTATAGGATTATTTGAATTAAAACTGAGGCTCTATCCCAAGAATCTCAGGTGGAAAATAAAAGATTCACAGGGATCATTTATCATAAGTTCAACAGGTCGATCTTTAGGTTCAGCCTACCGATGGCATAAGTTCTGTAGGCTGATCTGCCAGTTTGGCTTGCCGATCGAACAATAAATAGATCATGAGTTTTCGTGTAGATTTTATCTGATATTGATTCTAATTTGAATTTTTGAGTTCTTATCTGATAAGGACTGACTCCTGGGCCCAACCACTATAAATAGGGGAGTGAGACTCATTGTTATTTAGATCAATTGAGAGATTAAGAGTGAGACTCTGCCAGTGAGACTCTAAAACTCCCTGTGAGCTGTTGTTCAGACATCACGAACTATAGCTTTGGGTTTTCTGAATTGGTTGGAAGGAGAGTCGCCTAGTGAAAGAGATATATGAGTGTGCCCACACACACACCGGTCGTGGATAGATAATAGCAAAGAGGGCCAGTTGGTTGAGATCCATCTACAACGTCTTTTTTCTTCATAGATTGTGGGAGCTTTTCGGCAAACAAGGTTAGTAAGATCTAGTTAATTTATGCTTATGACATGTCAAATTTGTGTTTTGAAAAATACTCTGGTATAAAAAATTTTAAAATTCCTCTGCGTACTATTTTTCCAACAATATGATCCATAAAATAATCAATAATGATATACTTCTAATTTCTTGTTATAGAATTACCCAATAAATTTCCTATCTCGGTCCTGGTTTAATTTGTTTTAAACACATTGATGTCTCTATCTAGTAATTATAGCATTACTATAATCTGGATGAAGATTATTCCATCAAGTTGGAAATAGACAATATCACAATCTTAAGTAAGATAAAGTATCAAGCTTTATCTACTAATTGTAAATTAAAAATTATACTGAATACACATAATCATATTTTTTATATTATGAACACTTCTTATGTACATGATTATAGACTTTTATAAATATGAGAACTTTTACGATATTTGCATGCACATATATATATATATATAAGAAAATAAATAAAATTTATTTATTAATTATGTAATCCTTTAAATCTTATAATGTCCATATAAAATTTATACAATGCTATGTAATAAACAATCCCAACACCACCCAGGTAACGGAAGTAACACAATTGATTCTAATTATCATGGAAGGCAAAAAGGATGATTTGAAGCTCGTGGTAAGATGCTTCAGACATTCCATGGATTCAATAGCACGATTATAATTGAAACATCATTTGACATGGCTCGCATTAACAATGTGTCACTTTACTTTATTACTGAGGACATTCATTGGTCCATCACCTATCAACAAATTAGTTTCAAATATGCTATGATCTACATGAGGTAATAGAATTATCTCTACACTTTTTTACTAATGATTCTTACTTCTTGTTAATTTATAACACTTTTTTAACGTGGCAATCTATGGCACATGTGCAATGGCTTGGAGGTTCTCAACTAAATTGACTTCATTTCCCCGATAATCACTTCTTATGTGCCCGCCCTGTTGGTCATAAGGTTTCATTAAAATAATCATATTAGTTTTGATGAAAGTAAAACAATTTTATAATTGCAAAATGGCTAAGTAATTTCTTGAGTTATGTTAAGCTTAAATTTGAAGCAAATTCTAGTTCTCAAGAAAAATCGACACTCGAAGCAATTTGAACATGGAAAGGAAGAAGAAGAAGAATAGGAAATGAAGATATGTAAGACTAATGTTTATAGGCTTTATTATTTCTTTATGTCTAGTAATCTCTGTGTAAAGTGCTCTTTAGATTTTAATTGTGCAAGCTCAAATCACACTCGTATTTTATGAGTTTAAAATAAAATTGCATAAAAATAACTATATTTAAGTTCATGTTCAAAAATCTTAAATTGTTATAAATCTTTTGAGATGTGATCTGTTAAAGTGTTTGAATAATAGTCTTACATTTGCATTTAAATTGCATATATTTGACTTTGTCAAAGTTTTACAAAAACTGCATTTAAAAACAAGTTTGTAGAGTTGCCTTGTTCAGCATAGTCGGCCTGACAGTTACACAAAAGCATGTTTTTACATGCTCTCGACCAACTTGCTGTTGTTGTTTTTGATCTGCCGGTTGTCATTTCTGGCCTACCGGTTAAATGATCGTTGGCCCTATCTTGTCTTGATTTCAAATACCGGTCTGTTGGTGTTTTGTTCATGCTTGCCGGACAATTTGTAACAGCTATTTTTTTACCATTGAAAAGCCACAACGGCTCTTTTGGTTTGAAAATGGATCTTTTTGGTTTTTTGAGACACAAAAAAATAACATAGATTATTCCAAGCAAATTCTTGAGACTTTTCCAACATGATTATTCATCTTGGAGTATACTCTTCTCATTCATAAGAGCATAAGTCATTCTTACTTTTTGGGGTCTGCTCACTTTCTCTATTTGATTAATTACATTGCATTTACCATATTTGGAGAGATTTTTCTTAAAGTGAGCTATTACTTCAAAATTCTATCTAGGTGATAAGTTTCCCAACCTATGCACAATATTGGTTCTTGATTTACCAATCTCCATATAAAATTGACGGTTTGTAGATGTTTGATGAACCTCAAGTAGAAGAATTCACTAGATTGTATATAGTATGATTGTGCCAAAAGTCAATCGTGATAGTGACAGAGACATAGGCTTATAGCCAAACCATTATAAATCGTGTTTGTATTTTCTTCTCCTTTCTCTCTTTTATTTTGGTAAATGCTATTTAATTGATAAATTCTCTTGGTGATCTTTGTTAGCTGGATTATGTGCATATTTGTACTATTTTGGTGTATTGCTTAGTTTGGCTCATTTGGTGATTTGTGTTCTTTGACTCTTTGAGTACTCCTATCTTTTTCATTTTGTGATTTGCTTTAATTTTCCAATAAATTGAAAAAGATTTAAAACCAATTCATTCCCTCTTGGATAATCATTCTCGGGCTAACATGTACAAGCGCAGATTAGGATTAGGATTAAAAAATGAGCAGACAACCCTTGTCAATTTTTGGATAACACAGACCCTGGTTAAGCTTATTGCACGCCATACAGTGGAGGAGGTCATTGGATGTTGGTCATCCTTTATCCCCTCACAAGACAGTGTAATACATGGTTAGATCCACTTGACGAAGAAGAACGTTCGAACTTCAAAAAGTTATATAAAGATAAGCTTATTCTTCTTCACTATATTATTAGTTCAATTTTATATTATTCATTTTAATTAACGCATTTTGGTCAAACAATTATTGTGCTAAATGAGTGGAAGTTCCAAACACAAAGTGAATACGCATTTAATCATTCTCAAGGTGCAACCAAATTTCAAAGCACTACAAAAAAAACTACATTAAACGATACGTCATCTACAACATGTAGTTTTTGAATATTGTTGAAAAATACATACAACTATATTTCTAATAAAAATGTCGTTAATAATATTTGAAACAATAATTAACGACATCTTTATAGATGTCATACTGATGTTTTTCTTTAAAAGACAGTAGTTTGATGTCATTAAAATAATTTTTTTAAATAACATTACGTTGTATGCTGTGAAATTATTTAATGACTGACACTAAATATATGTCATCTTTATTGTTTTTATACGACATGGCATTGCATGTTGTGAATGTATTTGATGATTTGAGCCAAATATATGTCATCTTTGAGTTTTTCTCAATTCTATTTCTATGTCGTAATTAACCTATTTCTCTAAACAAAAAGAAAAAGAGATAAAATTATTGTTTCCTTAATGGAAAATTTACTACAAAAATTAACCTATTCCTCTAAAAAAAGAAAAAAGAGATAAAATTATTGTTTCTTTAATGGAAAATTTACTACAACAGATGTTGTAAAAGGCTCGAATCCACAACCACGTACAAACATAGGGAAATATAAAAATTGAGGAATAGCCGTCACATCAAAATCTCATCATGTGTGATAACTATAGCAATGTAATACTATAAAGTCTGACCTAAGATTACATTAAAACATGAAAAAAAAAATACTTAAAAATCATAGGTCGAACTCAAAAAACTTGATACATAACAAACAGTTTGTAAGGTTTTTTCTTTTTCAAACCAGTTTGGAAGGTTTACCGCAACCATTTTAATCCATGTCCAATTTCAAACTGTTATTATTTTTACTATTTTCTCCTGTAGAGTCTCATCAGCCAAACAAGTCATAACAGGAACGGATAAAAAAAAAAGTTGAGTAAAAATACTAAATACCCTTGCAAGATTTCTTGAAAGTATGAGAAACCCTTAAGTGAATACTTGTGATGCCCAAGAAAATCCTAGAATTAAATTGTGTAAATTACATATTTAAATCAAGGATTTCCCTAGAAACATTATGTACAAATTTCGTGACTGAAGAATTTACGGAATTAATATACAATTATTCTAGAAATTCAATAATAGATTATAAAGCTAAATTAATTAGCTATCATAATTTAGTAAAGGGATTGATAAATTCCACTCAACTGAGGCAGAAGAAATTTATCTATAAAGGACCTGAAAAATTTAATTATGAGAATTTTTGGGTGCAATACTAAGTTAGCAGTGTACCAAGAAACACTCTAACGCAAATTAGATCCTTAATTGCCAAATTAGTTAAAAAATGGAGCTACGTGAGTAGCCATAACGACAGAAAATACTATGCAAACTCTAATAGTGACACTATTAAAAACTATGTCATTATAGAGTTTAGATACTGAAAAAGTCACATTTGGATTTTTATTAAGTTCAAAATAAATTTTTAGACTTAATGCAGTCAAAAACAATATGCGTTTAAACTTTGATCGTTATCGGTTCATACTGCGATTAGCGTATCACAATATTTGAAAAATAAAAGAAGACCTGTCAGGTAATAAAATTTCCTGCCAGCTAAGTTAGTTATTACTAACAGTAAAAATTTACTTGCTTAAGGGAAACTTGCAAGCATAAGCAAAGGACAAGAATCCCTTGATTTAAGCTTCCACACGTATGATGATTGTCCTTTGCCATTATTAGAACAAAACTTACACTCCACTCAACCTTACCCATGGGGCCACCATTAGCAAAGGATTAGCATATTTTAAAGTTGTCAAAGCCACTTACAAGTCTAATTAAGCATGAATTAAGTGGGGTAAGTAGATTAAGCCAATATATACAAATATGTGACTAAGCCAATAGTCATATTTTTTTTCAATCCTTTCCCACTTCATTTCTTTACCCATGCAACACTAAGAAAAGTTTCTTACTTTTCTTCTTCATCAACGTGCATACAAGTGCACTCAAAGAAAAAAAAATTGCTTCCTAATTTCCTTTCCAAAACCAAAAAAAAAATCAAGCCACATTCCACATACTTCTCTACCATTATCTTATCAAAAACAAATTTTATCAACTCCTACATAGGAAGAAGAAGAAGAAGACAAAGGTGGTGTTAGAATATTAGACCAAGGTAATATCCACATTTTTCTTCCAATCTCTTTTTCTAATAAAGAGAAGAAAATATTTTAGTTAGATAGCGTCTAAATGAAGACCAAAACAAAACTAGGTTTTTACATGATTAAGTTTAGTTTTAGTGTTGACCCAAGAGGAGGAAAGGAGTGGAGCTAGAAGTTTTAAGATCACCCACCTAAGAGTTGTCATCAAGGGTAAGCAATCTAAGCTTTTCCATAAATTTCCTTAAGGATAAAGTTTATAAGTTTATGAGAGATTTGATGATTGGGTGAGAAAATATGTTGTAATAATTATTTATGTCTTAATTAGTTAAGTTTATGCTTGTATGTCATGTAAAAAGTTGGTCTTTACATGTTAGAATTATGTTTTTGCAAGTTTTGATTTGTGGAAAATTTTTCCACAAACTTTGAATGCATGAACGAAAGCCTTAGAGACGTTTTTAAAAACCTTTATGAACACGAAACTTTTAGTTTTCAATGTTTTGAACAAAACTTCGTGATTAAGCAAAAATGCAGTTTTGACTCTAAATAGGCTTTCTAAATAGTTTTATTAGACTGCCCTAAAACTGCCTAAATACAGTTTGTAAAAAACTGCCAAACAGTCCCAGGAGTGCTGAAATTGTTTTGCCATTTTCGGGTATTTTGGCTTTGAATTTTACATTTTGTAGAACATGAAAGTTTTAGATTTTGACAAGATGAAAAATTTTTCAAAAAAATTTTCTCCAAAATCTACCTCTAAAATACATATATAGCCATTTCTTCGAAACAATCCAAAAACTACTTTTTGCGCATAAAACTGTTTTAAAGTTTCAGGTCGTTTAGATGTTGAACTACAATTTTTGCCAAACATAAAACTTTTAGTTTGCAACAAAATGAAGAACTTTGGTGAAGAAAGTTTTGTGAAATACTACTTTTAAATTGGACTTTAATTTGGACATTTAAAACCAGTTAAAACTTTTAATTGGTAAAAATTTCAAAGTTTTAACAATGAAGCAATTTTGCTAAAGAAAAATGGAAACTAGGACTTTAAAAAATGAACAAGAAAATCATTGAAACACACATTTAAATATGAGTGACTTCTATGGAGGAAAAACTTCAAAAGAAAAACTGTGTTTAATATACGATTTTACATAAATTTTCCAAAACTACTCTACTGGTACCAATTTTTACAAACAAAGATCGTATCACCTTAAAATTTGATTTTTCACTAAACCAAGATTTAGTGGAATACTTTTGAAAGGTTTTATAGGCCCAAAATTTAGTGGATTAACAATTTCGGACATTATTTTATAGAGCGATTTTTATTTAAAGTTTCAAGGTAAACGGATAAGAATTTCAAAGATAAACTTTAATAGTTTTCATTTGAACATTATTTCAGCAAGCATAAAAACCTGATACAATAGAGCTTTAATGCCATGATGTTAAGTATGGGTCCAACGCCTATTTCAATCCAAAATGACATGCGGAACACAATCTATCAGTAGAATGTATATGACGTTATGATGTCATTTTTGCGTTTACGAGGCTTAAAATCAATTACAAGCCCATTAAATGAATTTAAAATAAGCCCAATTAGGAAGAAACATGAATTTAGAAAATTCTAATTTAATCGATTAAAGTCTTACGGGTTTAACGACGATCGATAATTAATTAATTGTTTTAAAATTAATTAATTATCAACTTGGATACGAACAAATGGCAATTAAGGAAAAGTTTAAATATTATGAGGATTTAGTAAAAATATTCCCTATGATGGAAATGGTGAATCTATGATCAATTGATAAAAGAATTTACGATCTAATAGAGTGATCAAATTCTTGTGGTTATACTAAAATCTAAATAGTATAAAATGAAGTATTCTTGCACACTTTAAACGGGTGTTTTGTATAGATTTGTTTCCATTAGAAAAGAAGGAATTCAAAATCTATAGGGAAGCCTACTTCACTGAAATAGGTAAGTAGAAATCTCGTCTCTAGTGTGAACAGTTTTTAAATCAAACTATTTTTACATGATTTCTAAAAATATAAAATGCATGTTCAGTGACATGCCCTGCTGTAATTATGACATATATATGTATCTAAGATATGATGAGTTAGCATCTTCTAAAGTTATGAACGATGTGTGCTGTGTTAAAAACATGCTATTTACTTGCTTTCAATTAAGCATGATTTTAGTATTGATATGTAGTGTTATGTAGTAACATGTCATACTGCATACACACAATAATACAAGCAAAACAAAGCAAGATAAGTTAAGGGTGTCGTTCCAACCTTTCGACCCACAGAGAGGCTCCATGTTAAAGTAATAAATTATAATTAGTCACGGTGTTGTCAGGACCTTGCAAATGCTAACATCTCGTTGATCGTGCGCATAACTAGACGATCACCTGGGCCCAAACAGTAAGTTAAGATAAATTTTGAATAACTGAGCACAAAACAAATCAACAAGCAAGCATAAAATGATCATGCATTGATTAATCAAATGATCTTCAAATATGTTTTGCGAGTTGAACTTCCTACTTGCTAAGCAAAAGCTCATTTAAGTATGTTCATGCAATACGTAAGAAACCTGTCAACATCACTTGACTGGGCAATGGCAAGTGGTGGACAAACAATGGAGATGGGAATGGATACTGCTCACGCAAATGTAACATTTACTCATTTATAAGTTTACAAAATTATGCATGTTTTTATTTTACAAAATTAAGTATGCATTTAAAAGCAAATAAGATTATGTATGCAAGCTTTTGGAAACCGGGGTTGTAGTCATACAATCCTGGTCTATAGAATGTTAAGATTTAAAAACGTTGTGTTAGAAAATGCAACAAATACTCATGAATTTTTAAGTAAGAAAATTATAAGATTGATTAGAATAAAAATGATTGTACGAGTTTTATGTTAAAATAAGTAAGATTTTTAATGAATTTTTTTTATGAATATGTTATTATGAAAGTCTATATGGTTATGCTTTAAGAAAACTAATATGTTAGATTTAAATAAATGAATTATAAGAAATTGTTATGATTAGTTTTAAAAAGACCAAGTTTTAAGAAAATCATTATGTTAGTTTTAAAATAATAAGTTACAAGTAATATATATATATATATATATATATATATATATAATCTGAAAAAGCATTAAAGAGCATTTAAAATAGGATTTTATAATGATATTCAATTTTAAATTGTTTTTGAAATAGATTTATTTAAATTAAAATATGTGTTAAAAGTAATGGATTTAAATAATTATCTCTATGTTTAAAGGATAAGTTCTAAGGAATCATTACGGCTACAATTTAAGAAGCAAATATATGATGTAATAAATTAAGTCTTTAGAGAATATGGTTATGTTTAAATGAAATAATTGTTATCATGTTTTGATCACGTTTGAGAAATTAATACTATTATGTTAAGAATTCACTTTAATGTTTGTTTAAAAAAAAGTTATTCCACAAATTTAAAGACCTCATATTAAAATACGTTTAAGTATTAAGATTATGAAGTTAAGTAATTGCCATATAGGTAGGGTCGTTACAATACTAATGGAAAAGCCCAAAAAAAAAAAAAAACAACTTAATTATCAGTTATTCCCTAATGGTAGAATGAAGGAACATTTGTTATGAAATCAAACTAAAATCTCAAGAATAATGTTGGATGTTATAATATTAATCAATTTTTTAATACCAATTAACATATGATATGTGAGTTATCATTATTTTTATTATTGATAAATATTCAAAAACTTATCACTTCAACTAAACCTAAGCAATGTGATTTGAATTCTTGACCTCAAAATTAGAGACTCAAATATAAATCTCTCCCAAGGCTAAACTTAAATAAGATTGTCCAATAAATGAATAAAAAGACAAGAGTTAGTACACCCAAAGATTATTCAATTCCAAAAATTAAAGTTATTAATCCTAATTTATGTTAAAATAAAGAATAAATTTGTCTTTTCATCTTTCATTTTTATACTGCACCGCTTGTGGTGGACAAAATTTCGTTAAACGATAAAAGAAAAATAATCTTCAGGGATGAGAAAAAAGCAAAGGCAAATATTAAACTCATAAGCACCTCTTATATTTACCTTGTCGTCTCCAAAAAATAACAATCTGACCCGCAACCTCGCTAATGGCAAATAATGGGCAAATTGTGTTGTAGAAAAGCCTATTCCTTAAAATTCCCACACGGTCATCAGTTATTCCCTTTTCCTCTTTCGTTCTTTCTTTTTCCCACCCACTATCAGTTCTCACTTCTTCCCTTTCCCTAATCCTTCGTTTACCAATCACTTTCTCAATCTTCGTCGTCGACCTACTCCTTCGTTCACTGATCACTTTCTCCATCTTCAACGCCGATCTAGTTCTTCAATTGTCTCCGTCGCCGGTCACTAACCGCTTCCTCAATCTCTGGCACCGATCTACCTCAAGTAAGCCTCTTTGATCTCAAAATTTCTTCTCCTTGTTATGATTTTGCATTTTTTTTTTATCTATCAGAATCCTAATCCTCCATTTTCGATCATCTTTCTCCTGCAATGGTGTGGCTCAGAGTCAAAGAGCAGAACCTTCAACTCATTGGATGAGACGACATTGACGACGAAGAGCAACTCTTCAAAGTGATTGACAAGTGTAAGCTTTGATTTCTCTATCTTCTGTAGTTAAAATTTTGAATTTTCTTTCCATTTCAACTACTTGATTTCAAGTTCCTTCTATTTTGACTCGAAATTCAATTTGTTTGTAGTGCAATCGAGTGGTTGCTCAATTTCATTTTATTCTGTAATTAATTTTGATTTTCTTTCCAATTCAACTACTTGATTTTGAATTTCCATCTATTTTGATCGAGATTCTATTTGTTAACTAGTGCAATCGAGTAATTTCTCAATTAAGCCAACTGATGTGTCAATGCTTATGCTTACGTGATAAGTGTATAGTTGGATACATATTTTGATCAATTTTCCCAACTTTTCTTGTTTGATTCTCAAGTAATTTGTGTTTTGATTATGTTTTTATGTTTTGTAGGTGTTTTAGAGATTTTCAGAATCTTGGGAACAAAATATCGATTTGGAGGACTTTCGGGCGCCTAGGCTCTAGAAAAAAAGGCGCCACGGTGCTCTAATGTGTCGAAACAAGTTACATACCAGAGAAGGTAGTGCATAGGCACTGGTCATTGGGAGCCTAAGCACTAATGCGAGAAAGTGTAAGCACCTAGCACTGGTTTTTGGGCACCTATGCGCTACATCGCTAAAACTCTGAGTTTTAGAACCTCGTTTGACCCTGACATTACCCATTTTGACCCCAACTTTGAGAGCCTATAGATACATGAGTTTAGGGTTGATTAGAGAGTTGTTTATTCAGTTTTTCAATAGTTTTCCTTAGTTTCTTTAGTGTTAGGAGATGAAGAAAAAGAAGAAGAAAAAGAAAAGTGGCTCCGGTGGTGGCTCAAAGAATTTCATCCACGTAGAAAATTCTTCAACGTCATAATCGTTCTTTTCTTTATTCCTTCTTTATTTTCTTTTTTAATTTTGTTATTTTAGTTTTGTTTTGGTTGAAGGGAATTTCAAAACCCTAGACATAATTTTATGATTCATTTATAGAATTATTTTTCTTATTTTTCAATTGAGATTGTTTATGTTCTATTATTATTGTTCAGGATTATTTTTTGTTTTGTTTAGTTGCTCAACTAATTGGGACTAGAATTTAATCTATTGCTAGATTAGTAGACTTGATCCATAATTATCTTGATTTTTTAATCACTAGTAGCAAATTGCAAGATATGATTACGGAATGTTTTTATTAATTACGGTGAGGAACATCACCTAGGTTGAACAATCCAAACTTGTGTGTTTCTTATCTAGATCAACCTATCTCTCTTATCTTATTGCTTCCATTGAATTGAATCTAGAGAGCTTATTCTAGGTTATTTGAGGGAAAGATATTAAATAAAGAGCTTGTTTTATTTAGACTAAGTAAGGATAAATTGAGATAGCAGAGCTTGTTTTATCTACGATTGGTTGTTTCAGTAGTTAATTAAGAATAATTCTATAATTAATTGTATGGTTATTGTTTAGTGGTAGCGAATGATCCTTTAACCAGTTTTATCATTATTGTTTTATTTTATTTTATTTTGTTGCATTTTCTTTTATTTCATAGTTTAGATAATTAATTCAAAATCCCCATCTTTTATTTAATTTTATTGTGTCTTAGGTTTAGTGATAATAACTAATTAATTAGACTCAATCCTCTGGAGGAATGATTCTTACCTACCATTGCACTTATTTATGATGACATTTTAAGTAAGGTTAATTTGTTGCGTCCCTCAAGGCTTACCAAATTTTGGTGCTGGTTGCCGAGTATTATTTCCTAACTAATTAGTTATTTGTTTTTGTTTTGTTTCTATTTTTGTTAATTTTATTTAACCTTTCTTTTGTGGTCAATTTTTGTTTTTGTATCTTTATATTGCAAGGTGCTTTGAGATGTTACATCGTCGACCCTCATAAGTTTTGCCCAACGAGACTAGGAGCCATTCCATATTGCTTGGTGGAGATACAAGCATTCGCTCATCCGGTTTCTATATCCCAGGTTTTCCATGGAAATGCACCACAATAAGACATTTGGTAGAAAGAGAAAATGGTACCATCTCTTTCTGCCAATAATCTGTGGATGAAGCCTACTTCATGTTGAAAGATAGGGTCAAGAACAATCATTGGAATTGGAATTTTTCAAGGAGTAAGCAAGGTTGGAGGATGATTACCACAATATCAAGCCCTAGGTTGACACTCAACCTTATGATGCGGGTCTCAAACCCATAAATGGAGGAGCCTTGGTACACCAACCGCTCATAGGTACACCTCTTCAAGACAAAGTCAAGACTTTGGCTATGAGCACATTGCAATTTCAACAAGAGGTGACTAGTAGCCTTTAAATTTTTTAAAGCCATAATCAACTGGCAAGCATCATAAGTAGGTTGGAGGAGATAGGTATGAATAAAATGGGAACTTCATAGGAATTCGAGCCCCTAGAGGTGATTGAACCTAGGGATTATAATATCATGACCATTGACACGATTTTAGCTCAACACTTAGACATTCATGAGGTAGAGACCAATTTAGACCTTATAAGTCATGAGACGTCCATCCAAGGCCAAAAGTTCTATGAAGATCAAATTTCAAGCATTCTAACGACCCTAATTACGTGGCCATTACTTAACTTCAACATATTCGTAAACTTAAACTTAACTTATCATAAAGCACAAAAATTTTGGCATAAATTTTTTTTCTAACATGAAATCATAATATTGCATTCTTAACACATTTCCTTAAAAGGAATAATAATCATTTCTCGAAACTTAATTCCCTAAATCTAGCATAATGATATTAAATCTTCAAACGTGCTAATAATGTAAAAATAGTTATTACGTCTTAACATAATTATAATTTTCTAAAACTTAATTCATTGCACTCATCATACCTTAATTTCCTTAAAACATAAAAATGGTAATAATTCTTTAAAACTGTTCTTTTAAGCGTAAATATAATTATTTAATGAATACTACATTTGGAGTATTCCTTAATTAAATGAAAATGGAATTCCTTAATTAAATGAAAATGTTCCTGAAATAAGTAGTTTTCTTAAAAAATATTCTTTCAAGCTTTCCTAATAAATTTATAAAACATGTTCATTAAAATCCTTACATAAATTTAACGTAAAATTCCTACCACGTTTTTAAATCATAAGTTATTTTATAATTTTCTTACTTAAAAATTTATGTGTATTTGTTGCATTTTCTAATGCAACATATTTAAATTTTAACATTCTATAGACCAGGGTTATATGACTACAACCCTAGTTTCCAAAAACTTACATACATAATCTTATTTTCTTTTTAATGCATACATAATTTGGTATAATAAAAACATGCATAATTTCATAAACTATAAATATAGAAATGCTACATTTGCACTAGTGGTATCTATTTCCATCTCCACATTTGTCTGCCGCTCACCACTGCTCATCAAGTGTAGCTGACAAGTTTTCTTACCTACAGCATGAACATATTTAAATAAGCTTTCACTCATCAAGTAGGAAATTAGACTTACGAAACATAATTAAAATCATTTAAATAAAAATATGCATGAACATTTTATGCTCGCTTATCAACTTGCTTTATGCTTAATTATTTAAGCTGTAACTTATCTTACTAACTTGGGCTCGAGTGATAGTACCAGTTATGCACGATTTTTGGGAAGTTATGGTCGCAAGTTCTCCAATGACACCAAGATCATAACTTATATTTAAGCCTTTCCGTGGGTCGAGAGGTTGGTACGACACTCAACGACACTAAGATCATAACTTATATTTAAGCTCCAGTGAAGTTGTGCGCGGCATGGCATACCGTCAAACTCAACTCGCTAAGAGTTTTTTGTTGGTGCAAAAGGTGTCAAAAACGGACACCAAAATCTTGACCAGAGTTCTAGGAGAGAGAAAGTGTAGGGAGAGAAAGTAGAGAGAGTGTGAGAGCTGATTTGATGGGTCCATTTTTCTTTTTTTTCCCTTCTTTATGCGTCTATTTATAGATAATGGGGCTTCACAGTCTAAACTGTGTCGGCCAAATCAAATTGATTCTTAAGCTTGAAATTTTTATAAACATAACTATACTTTTTAAAACTATAATATTCTTGTTCTTTAAAAAATACTTACATAAAGTCTAATTCTCATGTTGTATCATTGTCGTATAAAATCTCAATACTGTCATAAAATCATTTTCATAAATTTATCTATACTATGTAGATTTCTTGAATTTGTTTTGATCTGATAAACTCTGACAGTATTGTCTTTAAAATTGTTTATTCACTTATTTCACTATATATGTATTTATTTGCTAAAAATAATATTTTGAATTTAAGAACTTAGATCAAAACTTAAAATTCAATTTCTTGATCAAAATAACATTTCGTAATCTCAAAAATTTCAAAAACAAAAATTAATAATTAACTATATATTTTTTATTTTAAATCTCTTCTTTTAAAAGCTATACATGTATATATTTAACTTAACTTGAGACAAATTATAAAATCATAATTTTATCATAAAATGATAGTCATAAATTATACAAATTTTTCATAGGTTAAATTGACTATCTATAAGTCAATTAAATCCAAATGTTCAGCTTTGCTCAATATGTGTATGTGTGTGTGTATTGTAACTTTTAAAACTTTAAAATGTTAACTAAAACATATATTTTTCATTATAAATGCTCAAGTTATAAGCTTCAAATTTATCATAAAAATAATAGTCATAATTTATAATAGTTATATAAATTAAATTGACTATATGTAAGTCAATTAAGTTCAAATTATGAACCTAACACTATTTCAAGCTTTATGGTACAAACCGAACTATTCCTCATAAAGAGCCATTTATGGGTCCACATCCTACCTATAATATTTTTTTTTTTAACTTTCCTTGATCAAATTTTGGATTTGAAAGTAATCCGTTTGTGATATAGCACTGTCTTAAAGGCTCATCAATATTTGTGGACTCCACCAACACCTTTTTTTAATTATTATTATGACAACTGTTATTATTATTATTATTAGTATTATTATTACTACTACAATAATAATAAACCTTACGTAATTACTAATGCATATAATAACTAACTATACACGTATAAAACATTGGAATTCTCAAACTTCCAAAGATCCTTATAACTTTCTTGAAATTCTTTTCGTACTTTATGATCGCCTTAAATTTCGAGATCGATCTTAATAAAAATTGACATAAATCTTGCATACTTAAACTTGGTGCTCACTATTTCCTAAATTATGGTATAGAGAGGATTGACTCGCACATAGAGTTATTGATCATAAAAGCTTAATTTAGCACACCTGATAAGTATTTTAATTATCCAAGTGTACCATCACAACATTCATTTTGTAATCTATTTCACAAAAGTTACATAAGATTGTGTATCTATAGCACTATTTATTACTAAAGTCTTACGGCTATTAAAGCTCTCAAAACACACACGTTAATTGAGTAAATTGATAATTGTAAATCATGACTAAGTTACAATCCCAACTTGTGTGAATTTTCTAGGCATTGTGGAAGATTTCTTGTCTTGAACTGAATTCTTACAAGAATTTGTGTTTATAAATTCCAAACTTGTACTTTCTCATGTATTACATGGAGTAGTTACAGAAAAATTCTTAATTAATTATACTTATTAATTTTTGGATTTTTTTGGTCATTACAAGCATAGTTTTGGAGAATCAAGTGGAGGGTGAAGAGCTATTGGAAGGGTTCTTATTCGAGGAATTTCTTTATGATGCCAAATCATAAGACCCATTGGAAGATAATGGACCATATGCGACTATTGATTTGATGTCATTGATGATCCTATCACATACACCACCAAAAGATCCTTACTTTCCATTGGTGCCACATCCACCATCCATCTTCGATGAGCTTAAACAAGAATCGAAGTTTTCTTTCCTAGCATGTTAATCAAGATAGAGTCAAGTTGAAGCGACGTACCAAATTTTACAAAATCTTGCCAAGCTTAAGGGCATTTTCAATCAAAACCCATCTATGTTGTTCTATGACACATTCTATAGGTGAAAGCCGCTCTTTGATGCCACTTCTCCATGTCAGACTGAGGATACTAAACCAAGCGCTTTATGGAAGGCAACCCAATGGAGGGAGAGCACGCAATACAAGATTTGATCTTTCTAACACTTCTCTATTTTATTTTTTATTATTTTTGTGCTTTTATTGTTTTTATTTGTTTAGGTTGTTTCTCTTTTCTTCTATGCTAAGTCTTATATTGAGGACAATATAAGATTTAAGTGTAGGGGGAAGAATTTAGGAATTTTATTTTGCTTTTTTTGTTAGATTTTCTTGTCTTAAATATAAATAAAAACCATACAAATTTAAACTTTTTTGTAAAATGTTTCATTTTAGTTTAGTATTTGGTGTCATTTTTGAGTTTTAGGATACCTTCCAACTTCATTGATGAGAACCGTGCAATAATTTTTATGGTCTTGATTAATTATAAGTGTTGCGTTAAATTTAGAGGTCATTCTTTTGTTAATATATTTTTATGAAAATCACATTCACAGTTTATGCACATAGCCATGTTATTTGGTAATGGGACGCACATGTTAGATTAAGTAGATTTTTATACCCTCATTCTAACTTTTTGTTTTAATTTTGTCTTGTCATGTTGAATGTTAGAACTCTTCCGGAGATCATTTGAGGCGAACGGCTGATCAAGCATCACTTGAAAAAGGATTGGAGGTACTAGGTCTCCTAGCATCAAGGCTAAGTTAGCCAGAGCCCCATTTTATGCTCCAAGAGAACATCCCCTAGTAAGCCAAGTTGAGCCTTTCATGTAGACCTTTTTTATTTGGCTAAACACATTATCTCCTTACCTAGCCTAAATATTTTTATACCTTTACCCTTGTTCTAAAGATGAATTGGAGCTTAGAAACTTATTTTATTATTTTTATTCCTTTTTTTTATTATTTCTAAACTTATGGAAAAGAAATACAAAACTAGATTAAGTGGAAAATCAATTTTGCACTATGCTTCATTCTCGTGTATTAGGTTATTTTTATAAGATTTTATACCTCCCTTAATGATATTTGATGCATGGAAATGCTATTTTTTTTGTTAAAGACCTGGTTTTGGTTAGAAAGAGGTAAAATTGTTGTGTTTGACATGATATAATTTGTAGTAAGAATGAGCTGAAGAACATATTTGTTGAGATGATTGAACTTTTAATCTTCATGTTTAATCTTAATTTTAGTAATGTAGCATGCTCCATGGCCAAAGGTGTGCATTGTAACATTTTTGTGTTCAGCTCAATTTGTGTTTGAGTTAATGCAAAACCATAGTAATATGGACTTATAACCTAGATCAATGAGTTTGGTTTATGAGAAATTAAATGGTATATGATTTCATAATGCTAGGCCTTTAGCACATCCTATCTTCTAAGAGGACTGATCTTTTCACTCAACGCAATTCAAACTCGAGGTAAGTAGAATCTATCTTTTTACTGGTTCACCAAAACTATGTCATATTATGTTTTAAGGTGCAATAATTGGATTATTGTTATTTGAGAATGATATAGTTTGTTGAAATGCATTCATGATTCATGACATTTACATTAGAACATGTGATATGGTTTGAAAAGGAATGAGGTTTTTAACTAAAATGGGAGTTTAATGCTTATTGGTGGTTGGGTAGGCACGAGACGTGGGTGGGACCGGTGGACCCAACAAATGGTGGTGAATATTTTGAGGTTGAAAAACCAGGATAAGAAAAGCCACAAAGGATGAGACTAAATGCGGCAAATACATAAGGTCTAAAGACCAAGATAGAAACCCCGTATTATTATTGTTACATTCGCCAAAATGATGAACAGGTTCTTTAAACCACGGCCCATCATTACTAGTTAAGCACCACACTCTAAGGGTACCCAAAAGAAGAAAGAATTGTTGAAAGGAAACGTATAAAAGAAAATGTTCAATTGCATTTGCATTCAATGTTTATGTTCATGCATTAGTTTCTACTTACTGAGCTTTTAGCTCATTATAGTTCTTATGATGTAGGTAAGGGTGTACAGAGTTAGGCGTTGACCGACTATCCAAAGCTACTAGATAGAGATTTGTTCATATGTCATGTTTTAGAGCATCTTTCAAAACGTATCATGGAACTCTGTTTTATAAAACCTAGTAGCTCTATTATGGTTTTTGTGAACAGATATATGTTACTAATATGGGTGTGATAGTGTGGTTATGTTCATATTGCTAAGTTTGAATAATGTACATGTTGTAAATAAGGAAATGAATGAAACAATAGTTTCAAAACTCTTTTATACTGTAATGTATATTTTAAGTAAACCATCACGCTTATAATGAAATTGAGAGGTTAATGCTTCTTATCCTAACTAAATAAGCTTTACACAAGCTCATTAGTTAGCTTAAGAGGCATTACTATTTTTGGTATTGGAGCGGAGGTTAAAATGATTCTGAAGACAAAAGAAGGCATATGAACATATCTTGGCTAGGAAACTTGGTCAACAGTAGGTATATCTTATCTTTATGATTCAATGTTTTTACAATTTTGTTAATTTATATTGTGTTTATTATTGGCTAATTAAAGGAATAAGATTAGGTATTATACAGAAAGATATGACACCAAAAAGGATGACAAGAGATGATGATCCAGAGGGTGATCATGATTTAGTAGATAATTTGACAAATCTGATCCAGCAATAGACTAGGATGCATAGTGAACAGATACAACAATTGTTGGATATGCAAAGGAATAACTAGTGCTAACCACCTCCTCCACCTCCACCTCAGCCGAATACTTCACAAACTGTTTATGAGATATTCAGGAAGATAGAGCCTCCTAACATTGACGATGGTTCGGACCCATTAGTTGCAAAAAAGTGGGTGAAATCTTTGGATGCCATCTTTGATTACATAAGGATTAGTGATGCTAAAAAGGTACTTTGTGTAATTTTCTTGCTTAAAAAGGGGACTAGAACCTAGTGGGAAGGAACTAAGCTTGGAGTAAAAATGGATGAGTTAACATGGGACAAATTCAAGAAGATCTTCTATGAAAAGTAGTTCGCTAGGGATTCTAGATCACAAAAAGTAAAGGAGTTTTTGGAGCTAAAGCAAGAAGGTATGTTAGTGTGTAATTATGTTAGAAAATTTGATGAAGGTTGCAGATATGTCCCTTATATTGCTAAAGACAACAATGAGAAAATAGACCACTTCTTGAGAGGTCTTAATCCTGAAATTAGAAGGGATGTGAGGATTTCATCTGTAATGGAGTTTAGGGAGTTAGTCGACAGGGCATTGATAGCAGATCACTATGAAAAAGCATTGAGAAGTTTCATCAACAAAGGAGACTAGGATTTACTCCAAGGAATCCTACCCAGTGGAAAATGGCATAATAGAAGCCATAATAGGGAAATAGTAAATGCCCTAGAGTTGAGCAACTTGCTAATGTAACTGAGAAGCCATTATGTGCTAAGTGTGGGAAGAATCATTTTGGAGAATGTTATAAAGGTAGTAACTTATGTTTCGAGTGCAAAAAGCCAGGACATTTGGCAAAGGATTGACCCACGATGCAAAAGAAAGTCCAAGGAAGGGTGTATGTGATGACAAAGGAACAAGCTAATGCAGATGCTTTTGTAGTCTTGAGTAATATTTTAATTTCTAAAGTTGCTGCAAATGCATTGATGGATTTAGGATCTACGCATTCATTTGCATCAAGTACATTTGTGAGGAAATTGGGCATTACACTGGATTTGTTGAAAATTAGATATAGTGTAATGTTACCATCCAGGGAAGAAATGGAATTGAATCAAAGGTTAAGGGCTTGCTCGGTTCAGATTGTTGATAGAACCTTATATATGGATCTCATGGTTTTGGATATGGCTGATTTTGAAGTAATTTTGGGTATGGATTGGTTGACAAAATATCATACCACAATTGACTGCAACAAGAAGATTGTGATTTTTTAGCCACCTGGAGAAGAATAGTTTGTATTTAGAGGAATCATAAGGAGATCATCTATACAAATTATAACTACAATGAAGGCCCAGAAAATGCCTAGCAAGGGTTACATTGGCTATTTGGCTAATGATATGGATACTTTAGTGGAACAGAAGTTAAAGCCAGAGGATGTAGATATGGTTCAAGAGTTCCTAAAAGTGTTCCCAGATGACTTATCAGGTTTGCCACCTAATCGAGAGATTGAGTTTGTAATCTTATACCAGGAACTACAGCAATTTCTAAAGCACCATATAAAATGGCACCAACAGAATTAAAGTAGTTGCAAGTGCAATTGCAAGAATCACTTGATAAGGGTTTTATACACCCTAGTTATTCTTCTTGGGGAGCGTTTGTGTTATTTGTGAAGAAAAAAGATGGCACATTGTAGTTATGTATTGATTATAGAGAGTTAAACAAGTTGACCATTAAGAATAAATATCCACATCCAAGGATATATGATTTGTTTGATCAATCATAGGGTGCTTCCATTTTCTCAAAAATTGATTTGTGGAGTGGATATATCAATTGAAGATCAAAGAAGAAGATGTGCAAAAGATTGCCTTTAGAACAAGGTATGGGCATTATGAATTTTTGGTGATGCCTTTTGATTTAACAAATGCCCCGTTGCATTTATGGACTTGATAAATAAGGTGTTCAAGCAGTTTCTTGATAAATTTATGATTGTGTTCATTAATGATATTTTTATCTATTCTAGGAGTACGGAGGAACATGAAGAACACTTAAGAATTGTGCTGCAAGTTCTCAAGGAAAACAAGCCATATGCCAAATTTAAGAAGTGTAAATTTTGGCTAGAACAAGTGGCATTCCTAGGACATAGAGTGTCCAAGAATGGAATTTCTATTGGTCCAAGTAAAGTGGAAGCTGTTACTAACTAGCCCACACCAACGAATGTATCATAAGTTAAGAGCTTTTTTGGATTGGCGGAGTACTATCGACAATTTGTTGAGAGATTCTATAAAATAGCCACTCCCTTGACATCGCATACTAGAAAGAATGTGAAATTTCAATGGACTGATGCTTGTGAAATAAGTTTTCAAGAATTGAAGCATAGGTTAATCACAGCTCTGGTGCTTACCATTCCAACAGGAACTGGTAGATTTGTGGTGTATAGAGATGCCTCCAAGAATGGCTTAGGCTGTGTGCTAATGTAGAATGGAAAGGTGATCGCATATGCCTCAAGGCAACTAAAAGGGTATGAAAAGAATTACCCAACTCATGATTTGGAACTTGTTGCAATAGTTTTTGATTTGAAAATCTAGAGACACTACCTGTATGGTGAGAAATGTGAGATTTATACTGACCATAAGAGTCTAAAGTACTTCTTCACCCAAAAGGAGTTGAATATGAGGCAGTGTAAGTGGTTAGAACTTGTGAAAGACTATGATTGTGTAATCAACTACCATCCAGGTAAAGTAAACATGGTTGCTGATGCCTTGAGTAGAAAATCAATGTCATCCCACCATGTCATTCAAAAGCCAATATTATTAGATTTTCAAAGGTTAGAGCTTGAAATAGTCTCGAAAGGAATAATGAGTAAATTGTTAGCTCTAGTATTGCAACCTGTGCTATAAGATAAAATTAAAGAAGGCCAAAAGGTGGACAAGTATTTTATTTGGTTAAGAAACAAAATTGATGCCGGACAGAGACCAAACTTTTTAGTTATTGAAGATGGGATTATAAGATATATAGGGAGGTTTTGTGTGTCGTTTGTTAAGGCCATGAAAGAAGACATCTTGAAAGAAGCTCATATGACTCCTTATTCAATACACCTAGGTAGCACAAAAACGTACAGGGATCTAAAGCAGCATTATTGGTGGCCTGGAATGAAGAAAGATGTAGCAAAGTTTATGGCTGAATGTTTAACTTGTCAATAAGTTAAGATTGAACATCAAAGACTAGCAGGGTTGTTGAAGCCTTTGTTGATTCCACAGTGGAAATACGAAGACATCACAATGGACTTTGTACTTGGATTGCCTAGAAGTCAAAAAGGATTCAATTCCATATGGGTGGTTGTGGATGGGTTAACCAAGTCTGCCCATTTTCTTCTAGTGAAATCCACTTGTACCATGGACCAATATGCTCAATTGTATATCAAGGAGATAATCAGATTGCATGGAGTGCCAGTTTCAATAGTATCTGATAGAAACCCCAAGTTCACATCTGTTTTTTGGAAGAGTTTACATAGTGTTATGGGAACAAAGCTTGCATTTAGTACAGCATTTCATCCTCAAAGTGATGGACAACCTAAGAGGGTAATTTAGACATTGGAAGATATGTTAAGAGCTTGTATGCTTGATTTACAAGGGAGTTGGGATACAAAGCTTCCTCTAGTGGAATTTACATACAACAATAATTACCAAGTGACAATAGGAATGGCACCTTATGAAGCACTGTATGGAGAAAAGGTAGATCTCCAGTTCATTGGGATGAAGTTGGAAAAAGGAATTACTCGGTCCAAAGATAATACAAAAAACTGCTAAGGTGGTAGAAAAGATATGTGATAGAATGAGAATAGCACAAAGTAGAAAGAAAACCTATGCAGATAAAAGAAGAAAAGATTTAGAGTTTACTGTTGGAGGTCATGTATTCTTGAAGGTAGCAACAATGAAGGGTGTCATGATATTTGGGAAAAGAGGAATGCTAAGCCCAAGGTATATTGGCCCATTTGAAATCCTTGAAAAAGTAGGTGATAAAGCATATAGATTGGCCTTACCTCCTTCATTATCTAGTGTATATGATGTCTTCCATGTGTCGATGCTCAAGAAGTACACTCCAAATCCTTCACATGTTTTAAGTAATGAGCAATTGGAAATAACTTCTGATTTAGCATATGAGGAGAAACCCATATAGATCATTGATAGAAAAGAGAAGGAGTTGTGGACCAAGAAGATTCAACGAGTTAAGGTTTTGTGGAGCAATCATTTAGTAGAAGAAGCCACATGGGAAAGAGAGGAAGGGGTGTAAAACAAATATCCAAAACTATTCGGTATGTCAAATTTCAAGAATGAAATTGAGGATTGTAATGCCCAATTAACTCACAATTAGCCAATAATAAGCATTTTGCATACTATGCATTTAACAAACACACGTTATTCAATTTCGAGCATAGAGAGAGCATATCTTACAAGCATGAGTATTCATTATCTATAAGATTGAATTATGTATAAACATGCTTATATCCATAAATATGACATTGAATTATTACTATATGATTTAGCATGTTTTAAAAAGTTTCTAGTTGCAGTGAAGAGCTCGATTTCTCGATAAGGAAGATTGACATGCTAAATGGTTACGAATTGATTGAAAAGTGTTTTTCCATTTCAAATGCATTCTAAACTAATTGTTTTGCCAATTTATATATGTGAATAGACAAATTTGATTAGAATTGAAAGTATGCAAAATTGTGCAATTTGATTGGTTTATTGACTAGGTTATACCAAATTGAATTACTCTTGCTTGTACTAGATCTAAGTGGCTAGCTGTTAGCTAAATTCCCTTACTCAACACTCTTTCCACATGTCAAAACCAAGTGAAGGATGGAAAAAGCACCCCAAGAAAACTCCTCACTTCTCCTACCTGATTTAGACCAAGTTACATAAACTAGAATTTTCATTTTTTTCTCAAGCAAGTCTAAAAATGTCCAGCACTCTTCCCACTTTTTTCTCTCTGTTTTTCAAATCCTAAAGCTCGCAAAAACAAAAACAAGACCATAGAATTCAAGTTACACAAACCAGCCCCAAGTTTTCACCATTTTGAGCTTGAAAATCAAGTGTTTTGACCTCCAATAGAGCCCCAACTTCAAACCCTACAAGGTACGTTCTATATTTATGTTTCTTATGATGAAATGAAGTTATTTTTTGTTATATATGATTATAGATGTAGAGAAAGTAAGCTAGAATAGATTTGAGCTCAAACTAAGCTATTTAAAGTTAGTTTTTTTGTAAAACTAATAATCTTGTGAAATATGATTATTTCCTCTATTTCTATTGATCCTAAGTTTTTAATAAGTGATTTTGAATGCTTATAAATAGGTGAAAATTAGTTTGAATGTTATTTCTAAATCTATAGAAAGAGAATGCAAAACTACATTAAGTGGAAAATCAAATTTACACCATGCTTTGTTCTCATGTATTAGGCTATTTTTATAAGATTATATACCTTCTTTAATGATATTTGATGTTTGAAAATGTTATTTTTTTTTATTAAAGACCTGATTTTGGTTAGAAAGAGGTAAAATTGTTGTGTTTGACAGGATATAATTTGTAGTAAGAATTAGCTGAAGAACATGTTTGTTGAGATCATTGAACTTTTAATCTTCATGTTTAATCTTAATTTTAGTAATATAGCATGTTCCATGGCCAAAGGTGTGCATTGTGACCATTTTGTGTTCATCTCAATTTGTGTTTGAGTTAATGCAAAACCATAGTAATATGGACTTATAACCTAGATCAATAAGTTTGGTTTATGAGAAATCAAATGGTATGTGATTTTACAATGCTAGGCCTTCAACACATCCTATCTTCTGAGAGGACTGATCTTTTCACTCAACACAATTCAAACTCGAGGTAAGTAGAAACTACCTTTTTACTGCATCACAAGAACTATGTCATGTTATGTTTTAAGATGCATTGATTGGATTACTATTATAGTTTGTTGAAATGCATTCATGATTCATGACATTTACATTAGAACATATGATATGGATTGAAAATGAATGAGGTTTTTAACTATAATGGGAGTTTGGTGCTTAATTGGTGGTCGGGTAGGCACGGGACGTGGGTGGGACTGGTGGACCCAACAAATGGTGGTGAATATTTTAAGGTTGAAAAATAAACATAAGAAAAACCACAAAGAATGAGACTAAATACGGCAAATACCTGGGGTCTAAAGACCAAGATGGAAACCCTGTATTATTATTGTTACATTGGCCAAAATGATGAATAGGTTCTGAAAACCATAGCTTATCATTACCAGTTAAGTACCACACTCCATGGGTACCCGAAAAAAGAAAGAATTGTTGAAAGAAAATGGATAAAAGAAAATGTCTGATTGCACTCACATTTAATGTTTATGTTCATGCATTAGTTTCTGCTTATTGAGCTTTTAGCTCATTATAGTTCTTATGATGCAAGTAAGGGTGTGCAGGGTAAGGGGTTGACCGAGTATCCAGAGCTGCCCGACAGAGATTTAATTTGTTCATACGCCATGTTTTAGAGCAGCTTTCAAAACGTATCTTAGAACTCTGTTTTGTAAAACTTAGCAGCTCTATTACGGTTCTTGTGAATAGACATATGTTACCAAGTCTGGATGTGATAGTATGGTTATGTTCATATTACTAAGTTTGAATAATGTATATATTGTAAATAAGGAAATAAATAAAACAACAGTTTCAAAACTCTTTTATACTGCGATGTATATTTTAAGTAAACGATAACAATTATAATGAAATTGAAAGATTAATGCTTCTTATTCTAACTAAATAAGCCTTACACGAGCTCATTAGTTAGCTTAAAGGTATTACAAATAAGTTCTTACCAGTTATACATAGAGATCAGTAAGTTTGGGCAGGCATCACCTTATAATTCATTACTGCTTGAACAATAAAAGGCAGCAAGTTCAGTGATATTAAGGCAATATATTATATATTTTAATGTCGGGCACAACAAGCTGATGGAGCGCATGGACGAACTGGGGATATTAAAGTGAGCTACTCAAAACCGTTAAATTCGCCATTTTTAGTCTTATGTATTTTTCAATCTTACCATGAAATTTGTTTAGATTGGTTCATCTCTAAACCTTAAATTTCAAAAATATGATGCTGCGATAAAAATATGGAAAACGATATAGCACGCTAAGTACCTGTCCATGCTAGACTCTTTTTGTGTTCGTAAATAAATCTTGAGAAGCTCTGACAAGACTCGGGAATCTGCTTCAGTATTTGCGCGTTTAAGTTCTAACTTTGGAAAAGAGCATTTAAAGGCAGCTTGTTCTGACCTTGAGAAAATAAGAAAGCTTAAAAAGGGAGCGGAATTTCTGGAGGCATCCTCTAGAGCAAAAGCAGCTTTCCTTCAGCAGGTATTTGCTATTCCTTGTTATTAATTTTTCGAGAATTTTGTACTCTCTGTTGACCAGAAACATAGGTATTGATGGTGATCGTGGTGACAGAATTTGCACTCATTTTAGGCGTAAAAAGGGAACCTAATCACTCTACAACTACATAAGCTTTATCTCTTATCTAGAATTTTAGTTGTTATTTAAATTTAAAATTTATTTTCACTCGTAATTTTTGTCGGGTTAATTCATAGTTGTGCTAGAATGCTTATGTATGAAGTCTTGTGCAGTATTGATGTTGCAGACCTGATGACTTATTGAACACGTGTGTTCTTTTCTTCTCTCTATGATTCTTCAACTTTCTCTCTTTTGCTCTCTTATTTCTGCATCTTGGATGCTTTTTGTCTGTTTCGTGATTTTAACTAAAGGGACTTAACACTGATGAAATTTTATTGGTTGTATCTCCTCTTATGCAATCAATGCCTAAAATTAATTATGGATGTTTATTTCTCGGATAAGGCACTCCTCTACTTCAATTATTTAGACCAATCTATGTACCATAATTCTGTTTCTCAACCCCTTAATAGTTACCTTTAAATCCTCTACGTTGACATTATTATGTATATATTATTTAGCGTTTGTGATGCTTTCGAGATTTGTGGTTTCTTATTGACAATTTTATCTAGGGGTTGATGATATTCCTTCCCAGCCGTCCACTACTGAACAACAATTTCTAAAAGGGAAAAACAAAGAGTGGTAATTTCAAGTCGGATAGGAGTGACAGGAGGTGCAAATGTTTAAGTTCAAAGATGATAAGTTGTGAAGTGTAGTATAGTGTTTATGTTTTTGTTTATGTTTAGTATAATATAAGCACTTACATCTACTTTTAATTTTTTGTTTTTTCAGAATTAATTTGACAGGTCCACTGGCTTCATTGCATCCCACATGCTCGATCTATTCATGCTCAACTATCTCGGCTACAAAATTGTTGTGCTTGACAAGCTTGATTACTGTTTAAACTTGTATATAGGGTTCATTGCATTTCCTTTTACTACAAGATTATTGTGTTTAACAATATTACTTACTGCTCAAACTTGTATATGGGATTTATACATTTACTTAAATATGATATTTTGTCTACACATTCTATTGACAATTGTGAACTTACATTCTATGAATATATCATATTTGACATTATATGCTCCCATAATTGATTTTAATCATAGATTAATTTGGTTTGAATTTAATTATTATGAATCTAAAATAGCATTGGCTTGTCCAATGTCAATAAATCTTTTAATGACAATTTATGTAACATTGTTAAAATATTTTGATGACAGCTAAGCAAGTGTCGTAGAAAGAAAAATGACACCTTATGAAGTGTCATAATATTAGTTTTTAACGACAAATAGGAGATGCAATTAAAAGTATCTGAGACGATATCTACAAAAATGTTATCAAAACCTTAAAGATTCTACAACACTCTTTATGGACAACATTTAAACCAATATCGTAAAAGACTTTTTACAACATGTTTTATATGTCGTTAAATATTACTTTTGTTAGGTACGTCTTCTAGTACATATAAACAAAATTATTAATCAAAAAACAAAGACAAAAACAAAAACAAAAATAAAAACAAAATTATAAATCCTAAAAATGTGTGAGCAATATTTTTTTAAAAATCTACATTTTTAGAAAATTCCGATACAAGAGGGGGACGTCTAATGCGGCTTCTTTATCTTAAGGTATATACATAACGTAATGCAAAACGGCATTCACGGGCTAAAACTAGAAATTATACCAATGCCTATTTGGAAGAGATTAGAATAGAATTGGGACGATCTTAAATGCAATATACATATCAGGACACGGATAGAATAACAATTTGCCTAGCTGTCGTCTCATCTTTTAAGGATGATTGTCAACCATTATCGTATTAGCCATTGAAGTAGTGGCCTCAGTGGATTAAGGTCCCACCACTTTTACGTCTGGTGGAGCTGCAGCTCAACACGGCTAAATAAGAGTTCTCATATCACGAGCAATTTGTTGACGACAATAATCCGAAATAATTTGCATTTGGAAATATTAATGGGCTCTTTATCCTTTTATACCTTGTATTTTATGAATTTATTCAAAGATTATACCTTCGGATTTTGATTTTATTCAATGTATAACTTCATATTAATTTATTACACAAATTTATACATGCTTTATATTAATCTTTAATTTTGACCTAAAAATTAACCAAAATACCCTCAAATTATAAAATAAGAGAACTTTAAATACCTAAAAAAACTTTATACGAAGGCTTTTTTACTTCAAAAATTGAATAAAATACCCCAAAAATAGGTATTTTGGGTGTTTTTATTTTTCTTTTCTTCTTATTTTTTAAAAATTTTCATTTTTTTCTCTTTCACTTAAGAATAATTTGATCATTTTAAATGTCAAAATCAAAAGGTATAAATTTCTGTATCAAAACTAATATAAAAGTACTCATTCGATAAGATAAAAATCAAAATTATAGTTTTTAAATTAACTTAAAACAAATGGTATAAAAAGATAAATATCCTAATATTAATTGATTGAAATTTTCAAAAATTTCGCAGAATTATGATCTTAAGAAATTGCGATCTTTTGTGAAAACTTATGTTGTCATATATAATTATTAATAATCAAAAACAAACCAAACGGTATTCAGCATATTGAATAATCAAAGCTCCCTGCCAAACTATCATCCTTGGTTAACATGTTCTTTCCTTCTAGTTAGGTTAGAGTACGGAGTTTTTCAAAAGAATGTTAAATTCTTATAGATCCTTAATCAACAAAAACATATTTGATTGCTTCTCGATTCGTTCACGCCAAACAAGAATAAGAACTCGTCAAATGCCAACACCAAATGTTAAAATAAATGGTAGAATAGAATTAGCAAAATACATGTTAAACACATTTAGCATTTAGCAAAGTAAATGTCAAAAAAGGGCGGTGTGTAAGATGGACCGCCACGTCACATGTTATGTAGGTTAATAAGGTTATGATTGCAGTTGACTTACGTTAATAAGGTCATGATTACAGTTTGTATTCCTATTAACACTTTAAAGTTAGGATTAGAGTTGCATTTCTATCCTTATTCTTTTACGAATATCCTTAGGATTGATCCTTCTAATAACCTATTCAATGTTGGCGATGGAACTCTCAACTTCATTTTCCATCTCCAGTAGCGAAACAAATACAAGTAAGTTTCGTCTCTCAGGGAAAAAAAATAATAAATAAATAAACAAATAAAAGTTGTACGGAACCCATTTGTTCCTAAATCTCAAGGAAACAACTGAGGATAAAATCTACTGTCCGTTTCCACCGATTTTAAACTCAAATAATGGAAAACAATTGCCAAAAAGAACATACTAGTAATTCTACTATATTCCTCATCTACGGATTTGAGTATCACACAATCATTAGAATCAAGTTCACGAAAAACAATTCCACTCACCTACACCGGGTTTATGGGAAATTCGTTTTCTTCCAAATAATCACCAAATAAATAGGGCGTTGCTAAAAATAATTATGCATGACAAGCGACCGAGAAAAATGTCAGATCTCAGAATGTTAATAAGCATGTAGGAATAAGGACTTATCCTGTGAAGAGATTGAGTACACAAGAACACATCATAAGAAAGCTTTTCTTATGCAAGATTGAATTTTTTTTTCCCCTTTTTTTGTGGAACAAGATTGATTCTTCACATTCCAACAAAAGCTCATCCTGAGTTAAATGCATTTGAAGTAGCAGCAAGTGACCAAAAATAGCTAATTAGCATTGCCTGAAGCTTTGGCAACAGTTGAACAATCTGAACTAGCTTAGAATCGGATTCATCAACAGCAAGAGCTTTAACGAGACCGGAAAAAATATGGACAAGCTTGTATTTACATTTTTATTGCACAATTAATATGCAACTCCAACGTATGGTAATCATTCTTTAGTTGCAGCACTTCGTGTCATCTCATGATATTGATATTCTCCCATCCATCAATACCGGCTAGTGCAGATGTTCAACGGAAAATTCAATCTCATCGATCTCCTTCTATGTCTCACGAGTACATTGTGGAATGGTGCTTCTTCTCTAAATTACTGCCTCCGCGATTGTTTGATTGTTTTCTCTATGCGGACTGCAAAGTCACCTCCCCAGCAGCTGTTTTGTCATAGTCCATGCTGGCCTCTGGGGTGTCTTCTTCACTTGGCGGAACAAGCTGCCAAAAGAGCGGTAGGTATTTGTCCCATTCCTTCAAAATAGAAGCGCCTTTGCTACTTCCAGTTTTTTCCTTCACCAAATAAAATAGCAAATAAGGATTGTGTTCTTCGAAATGAAACCTTTAGAAAAAGGGGAATGTTATCACATATAAAGTTGTAAGCATTACATGTTATGTTTCATTTAAAAAAAAAAAAGGTGTGGAAAGTACTGAAGTCGAGAAATCGGTAATACTGATTCAGACGAAAAAATTATTAACAGATGCACAAGTACATGCATGCTTGATCAGGCAGTTAGTTTCATGCACTTACAACGTGCGCTTCAATAAGGCTCTTCAACTGCATCTGCCCAACGGGGGCAGTCACTCTTTGGATCTTTACAATCTCTTTATTTACCTGTTCATGTATCAGAATATATATTAAATAACATTGAAGAAAAACTAAAAAACAAGAGCAAGTGATGCATATTGCTTTATCATAAAGAGAGGAATTTTTTCATTAAGAAATTTGTATAAATAATATTGCTTCCCAGTGTAAACTTTGAGGATCTAAAACAGGAAATGACATGAAATGCATGCTGAGAAAATCTTGATCCCATAAAATCATAACATGGAAGCTATAAAAATCAAAACTACTTGAAGATAACTAAAGAGAGAAAAAATAGAAAAAATAAGGATTAATTAAAAAAATTCTCCTTGAATTATAGCTATATAACACTTTACCCCTAAATTTCAAAAAGTAACATCCATTTCCCCGGAATGTAAACCATTAACAAAAATGGTCCTTTTGTTAAGATTTCAACGTCAAATTCACTAATGATTATAAAATTAAGGGTATTTTGATAACTCGGTTATAAAAATACCCATAAAAATAAAAACTATAATAAAAATAGTCTTTATTGATAACTAGAAATAAAAAAAAAATCATTATACTATTTGATTCCTTTTTTATATACCAATATTTTCTTTAAAATTTTATTAATTTTTTTTTACACCCACAAATTACTTTGAAATTTTAAAAGTTATACATACTAGTGAAGTGAAAAAGCATATAATACAAATACATGCAATATAACAAAAATATGACAAATTTTTCAAAGTTAAAAAACTTTGTTAGCATTAATAAAATTTCTGTCACATTTTTGAGTTTTTATTGGTATTTACATCTTTTAATATTTCAAAATACTTTGAGCATGAAAAAAATAAAATTTTAAAGAAAATTTTCATATATCAAAAAAAGGATTCAAATAGTAGTATGTTTTTATTTTATTTTTTTTTTGTTTTTAATCATCAATAAAGACTATTTTATTATAATTTTAATTTTTTGGTAATTTTTATAACTAAGATTTTTCAAATACCCCTAATTTTAAAATTATTTGTCAATATGCCGTTAAAATTCTAACAGAAGACTATTTTTGTTAGCATTTCATACTTTAGGGGGAACGAATGTTATGTTTTGAAGTTCGAGAGGTAAAGTGTTATAAAAGCTATAGTTTAGGGGGAATTTTTGTAATTATTCTAAAAAATAATGAAAGTGAGTGTTGAAGTAAAAATGGGATATGAAGTTAGAGAAAATCAGCCAAGTGCACACCCCTAACAAATGATAAACTGTTGTAATGTGATGCTAATGGAACTGGAAAGGAGATAGACAACAGGGGGAAAACAAGTTTTAAAAGGAAATGAACCTTGGGGATAAGAGTGTCGTCATCATCAAGAATGTATGCCAAACCACCAGTCATTCCAGCAGCTACATTTCTTCCCACTCTGTCACAAGTCAATATACAAGTTAAAGTTTAACACACCTGTAAATGTTCTTGAAAGGGTATACAGCAGGTGAAGGGAAAGGTTACTCACTTTCCAAGTACAATCACACATCCTCCAGTCATGTACTCGCAACAGTGGTCTCCGGTTCCTTCAACAACAGCCTGTGCAAGTGAGTTTCTGACAGCAAATCTCTCCCCAGCTTTCCCTCTAACGAATACTTGCCCACCAGTTGCACCATACAAGCAAGTATTTCCTACAATAGTTGCATCCCCTGGGCAAAACCCAGTATTCTCCACTGGTCTTACGACCAACTCACCTCCAGCCATACCCTTGACACGTTTATTTGCCAGCATCAGATTAATATCAGTAAAAACAAAGTTAAGATACTTGAAGGAACTATAATTACAACAACACTATCTACTGTATAACCAACTTCAAAAGTAGTTCACTTAAACGAAGTAAATCATACAAGCCTTGTCATGTTAGCTTATATAAGAAAGGCATTACCTTTCCCACGTAATCATTTGGATGCACTTGTTATGATGTGCTCCGATCAACATCAGAAATTTTAGTTTCTTCCTTCAAATGAGCTCACATAACGTGTACAAGGGTTCAAAAGTTTAAACATCGATTGGGGCACTTTGCAATATTTGTTAATTTCAAGGCATAGTTTTCCAAAATTAAAAGTTTATAAGGAACTTTCTGATCATGAAAAATTAAAGAGGCAGATGTACCAAATACCCTATTTAAATATCCATCCATTTGAACGCTGTGGACAGATTGGGTCAATGCAGTTTAATCTAGAGGTTGTAAGCAAGTAAAACACGAGCATTAGCTATGAAGAATCCGCTACCTCTGGATCTGCCTATTAATAACTGAAAAAACATGCATCATATATGAAGAATCTGTTACCTCTTGATCTGCCAGTAAAACATCATCTAGAACAGGACCGTTAGTATGAACATCCTGATTCCTAATTTCGGTGCTGCTCAATTTTGGAAGCCCAACACTCTGTAATTAAAATGAGAAGTTAAACCAAATAATATCAAAAAAGAAATTAACATACAAGCAAAAAAAAAAAAAGAGAAAAAAGGAAATTAACCTAGGTTCAAAAAACCTACCGAGGTAAGGTAACTGAGATCCAGATGCTGGGTTTTCACCAAAGATATATCACGTGGTCTGAACAAATCCGTCCGGCCAATTATATCATCCAACTTTTCATATCCTAATTGTGCCAAGATGCCTCTTACCTGGGAATATATTTCAGAGGAAAAAAATTGGAAATATAAAGAAAAAGACAGGTTTCACGACTGCACCTTAAGAATGTGCAAATGATAAAGAACTAAAGCTTAAAAAAAAAAAAAAAGATGGCAATAAAGAACTAGCTTTACATATTCACTAAACTAAGGATAGAACCCAAACAAAAAAAAAAGAAAAAGAAAAACAACAGAAAACAAAAATCAAGAAAAACATTAAAACTGCAGGTGTTAGATTACCTCCTCAGCAACATATAAGAAGAAGTTAACAAGATCGCCTGGCACTCCAGGAAACCGAGCACGAAGTTCTTCTCTCTGAAACAAATTTCACAAAGGTAATAATACAATGAACACCCAATCTAACAGAAGGTGATAATATTAACTTATTAACAATCTTCCAAATACCTGACTGGCAACACCAACTGGACAATTATTTGTGTGGCAAATACGGGCCATGACACATCCAGTAGCTATCATTGCAACAGAACCAAAGCCATACTCGTCAGCACCCATAGCTGCAGCCATCATAACATCCACTCCACTTTTCAATCCACCATCAACTCTGAGAATAACTCTTTCTCTAAGACCATTTTCAATAAGCATCTGGAAAATTTTCAAATATTAATAGTACCAGAAATGCCTCCAAAGAAATCAATCAGAAGAGAAATCAACAGTATATAATATTCAATTTATATAATAACCTGGTGTGTTTCTGTAACTCCAAGCTCACAGGGACCGCCAGCATGCTTTATGGAACTTGTTGGGCTTGCTTCAGTTCCACCATCATGTCCAGATATCTGTCCAAGCAAATTACGGATTTTTGTCTTAGGCCAACTGGGAAATTGTGGCTTATTAGAGAGACATGAGTCAAATCCTTAGTTGAAATCCAAAGAGAGTAAGGGAAGAGAAGCACCAAAAGTAAACAAAAACAAAAATAAAATCATTGTATCTCCTAACTAACCCATTAAAAGGACTGGAATTACTGTGTTAACACAGACAAGTACCTGTATGATATCAGCATTAGCCTTCGCAACCCCAGAAGCAACTGTGCCGATTCCCGCTTGTGCTACAAGTTTTACAGACACCTTAGCCTTCGGGTTCACCTGTCCATGCAGCATACATTAGTGATCATTTCTTGGAAATTGCAAAAATCTTCATAAATGATCAAGGACATCCAGTTCTGGGTAGACCATCACCTGATGAAGGTCAAAAATCAACTGTGTAAGATCCTCTATGGAGTAAATGTCATGATGTGGAGGAGGAGAAATAAGGGGTACGCCTGGCTTTGAGTTTCTTAACCTTGCAATATATGCGCTAACTTTTTTGCCAGGCAATTGACCACCTTCACCAGGTTTTGCACCTTGTGCAATCTTGATTTCTAACTGATCAGCATTGGCCAAGAATGTTGGAGTAACACCAAAACGTCCTGAAGCAACCTGAAGATGTAATAAGTTCTGGTGAGGAACTGCTTGTTGAAATTGCAAGGGTATAATAAAATTACCTCAACTGGAATTTGTTTTTAATATACATAAAAAGTTTTTAACATCAATCAATCAAACATAACCATGTTCAGCTTCATAATCTCAAATAACTTTACACCTTTTGCATTACACACTAAGATAGCCACATGTTTGAGTATTTACAGCTCCAAAGATTGCGTAGTCTCACATTAGGGAAAACATATAAAGTCACAGACATGTTAGAGTTCAAAGTGGTGACCTGCTTGATAGCACTTGTAGCTGTGTCCCCATTTTGAAGACCTTTGAGATGTGGAAGTGTGGGAGAGTACCCGTCAACAACATCTGTAAGGGGTTTCCAGCGAATCGGATCCTAAACAGTGAGCATAGACATCAAACTAAGTTTCATGCTTTTACAGCATTTATGACGGAACTGATACATCTTAAAAAGACTTCAAAATACCCATGGAAAGGTGAACAAATTGCCTCGCCACCTTCGCCTGAATTAGATTTCCCTCATATTCTGTTCATTGCAATGGCAATTGCCTCGTGAGTTTCTCTAGAAATAGCTCCAAGTGACATACCACCAGTGCAGAAGCGCTGAACAATGGATGCAGCTGGTTCAACCTTTCCCACGGGAATTGGAGCACGATCACTTTTGAACTCGAGAAGATCTCGGAGAACCTATTATTAAGGTTGCATGTTATAAGTTAACCTTCCAAATAAATTACTCTTCCAACTTCCTTCTCACAATTTTGAAATGAGAGAATAAGAATGAAAAAAGAGCATAAAACAAAAGCACAAAACAAGAACAAGTACAAACAAATAAATAAACAAAAAGAAAAATTAATAATTCGACAACTCACATTCACAGGTCGGTTAGCCAGGTGTTGCTGATAGACTGAAAAGGCACTTTCACTCTTTTGACGAACAGCTTTGTGGAGTAATTTTGACATTTCCGGGTTGTTTCCATGATACTCCCCTTGGGATAGATAAATGTGCAGGAAGTAGGAAAAACTTAATATAAAATTTAAGAAAGACTACCACATTTGAAAGACTTTCTAAAATTTAAATACCAATAAATAATTCCGTGCATTGTGGAACAGATCGTTGTTTTATAATCAAGACAACATATATTCCCCATTGATTATAATGGCTATTGAAACCTAAATCAGGTTAATTTATCTGATAAACAACTTACACTCAACAACTATATGCATTAAGAAGTATGAGTTACCACTGAATAAACACACATATTTAAAAAGACTGATACCTCCCGGTCTGAATTGTATAAATCCAAAATTCTCTAGTCTTTTAGCCGTATCCTCAGAGAAAGCCTTTACCCAGAAGGACAAGGTCTCCCTTGCCAGCTGTGGGGGTACAAAGAAAATAAATAAACAAATAAATAAGCTAGGAAGTGAGTTACAGATCTAATGCGATAACTTGAGAAAAATATGGATATAGGTTTAGTCAATCAAACATGACAGTTCAGTGCATTACATGCTTCTCTATAAAACACAATTTCAGTGCGTATTTCAACTGAAATTTTTTGTATTGCTCGCTCAATTGAGTAAATGAGCAATGTATGTAACCTAGAATTCAATTTATTACATAGAACAAATCAAGAACCTCCTAGAGAAAAAGTGAGTGTACGCACAGAGGAATGTAACTTGTAGCAACTCGGATACCTGAGAAGTTGTGTTTCTTAGTAACAGAAACTTCAACTCAATACGGAGGGCAAAAAAAGGAATTAGTAGAACATGAATTTCTCGACATCAATGGAAAGGGAAAGAAAATAAGGTTATTGTATGGTCTCCAAGAGAGAAGAACATAACAACTTGTGCTAGCTTTCGGTTTGTTTTTAGTTTGAAATTGTTGAAAAAATAATAATAAACTTGATTTATTTGGTGTTTGTTGGTTGTTGAGTCTCTAGAATTTTCTTGCACTATCTAGAGTTAATGTTATGTCTAGAATTATTTATGTTAGATGAGAGTTTGTATTTAATGTTAGTAGTTGAGAAGTTCATTTATTATTGTGTCTAGAACTCTCTATAGTGTGCTATATATAGAGATGTTCTTTCCCATTTGTACTCACTCCATCAAAAGATAAATGCCTCTTATCTCCAATATCTTATCAATCTTCTTTTAATTATTCAACAGAAATTGCCGTCCAATTTATTTTCTTCATGCTGCAAGGACTTCCTGTTCTTACTTTCTTCTGTAATGGATTTTTATTAATGAAGGGTTTGTTGTGGAATTTTTTAACGCAAGTGCACGTATCGTTAACAAGTAATAAAAAGTGAGTAGAGTATCGTTCCCACGAGGATTAACTGTCACTAAGTACCAAATTACTTTAACTCTAATTCTATTTGAACAACTGAAATATGGGAAATAATAGAATGATGAAATGGTAAGCGCAAGACAAATTAAATGAATGAAAATTAAGAAATTGTAACTTTGACAGATGAGAATTCAATATATTAAGACTTCTAGGGTTTCTGACTCACCGGATTAATCATATCTACTTTTATCTAATTTAATCAATTGACATTTATTCCTATGCCGATAACGAATTTCTCTTTGGTAGTCATTAATCTTTCTCAAGCATTAATAATTTATCCCAGTTAGCAAATTTCCTACATCTCTGTGGAAACTCTAAACTTACCAAGATTCATTACGATCAAGAAATTCATGGTGTTACACAAGTCTCATAGATATCTCTATCCTATGATGATCTCATGGCATTCAATCATGGTCTAATTTAATTATCGTTTCTCAGCCTCAAATTAAATCACAAATCATGCAAAAGGTGCGCAAACTTTTACAAGCATTAAGACTAGATTAAACACTCAACATAGATACTGAATAAACATCGAATTGAATTAAATTAAATAAAAGTAAACATTCATAATCCGGCTACATCGTAGCCCTAGAACAAAGAAAATTAGTTCATAATAAAACTAAAAATCATCCTAAACAATCTCTTAAACATGAGGAGTAGAAGGAAAGAACTGTATATTTGGATGAGAAGATGATTCCGTCTCCGGGTTGCACCGATCTTCTTCTCCAAAGTAGTGTGTGTCTTTTCTCCTCTTTTCTGTAGTTTCTCTTTGTCAAAATTCCGTTCTCCAACCTTCTATAATGTTCTATTTATATGCTAGGGTTTGAAAGGGCAATTTTGGAACAAAATTACACTGTAATTGAACTTGGAATCGCAACGGCGCCTAGGCGCTACACAGCGGCATGCCCCCTTTTTTGAACTGGCGCCTAGGCGCTAGCATTGTGGCGCCTAGGCGTCGTAGTGTTTATTCGCCTCACGATGGAATAGCGCCTAGGCGCTCAAGTTATGGCGCCTAGGCGCTTTGCTCTCGGCCTCTTCTCTTCATAGAATGGCGCCTAGGCGCTCCAGTTATGGCGCCTAGGCGCTTTTCTCTCGGGATGCCTTCCTCATGAAATGGCGCCTAGGCGCTCCAGTTATGGCGCCTAGGCGCTTTGCTCTCGGGTTTTGGTATGTAACTTCGTTTGTCTTGAGCGCCTAGGCCCCATAAGTTGGCGTCTAGGCTCCTTTTCATCTCGAGTCTATTTTTGCTCAATTTTCAGTCCGCTTTACCCTGTGTTTTGCCATTATGCATCGTTCCCCTTCAAAACCTATAAAAGAACATAAAACATTATCAAATCCTTATAAATTGCTCAAAACTAACAAAAATATTAAGTGAAAATTATCTAATTAAGTAGTCTAAAACTAACTTATCAGGGTTGTTCCTATATTATAAAATAAAATACAAAGAAGAAGAAGAAGAAGAAGAAGCAATAGCAGTAGTAGTAGCAATAGCAATACTAGTAGTAGTGTTAATGATAAAACTCTACAGCAGTATACTTTAAAAAACTGGCACTCCAGTTCTTTCAGAATTTTCTCATCCGCTAGGATGACTCTTCATAGCATATATGTGTTCAATTTATCTATTATATAAAGTAGAAAAAAAAAATGGACGTTGCAATATAACGACACACACAAAAAACATGTATGCAAATCTTGTTCATATACATGATGATTACTGTATGCCTCACCTCATCAAAGGTCAACCCGCCAATACTTGATACACTCCCACGGAATGCATAATCAACAACCTCCTTCCCTAATCCATAAACCTCAAAAATCTGCGCACCACAGTAACTAAAATCGGAAATCTGGTTAGTGCATTTATCAATGTAGGCAAGAAATATTACAGAATGAAGAAAATTGAATGCAGTCATAATCTTGCCAATTTAATTAAAGGAAAAAGAAGGTAGAAGCTTTTACTTGTTAGAAAGAAACAAAGAAAAGATTTAAAGAAGAAGAAGAAGAAGAACTTGTACCTTGAAAGCAATGAGATGCCCATTTTCGAAAGAATTTTAAAAAGACCTGATTTGACAGCCTGAGATGCCAAGGAGCAGTCAGTTTAGTATACTCAGCATATCACGCACTCTATTTCTGGTGTAAAAAGTAGAAATATTGAAGTTCAAGGCTTACAAAAGCAAGGACTGAAATAAATGAATTATAGAACAGAAATCAAGAATTTCAATGAAATGGAAAAAGACATTAGCACCTGCCACCTGGCAATTTCATTTTTCATTATAATTTGTAAATAATCCGTATAAACCTAAATGTTCAAAAAGATATTAGTAACTAGCAATTGCATTTTTCATTATAATTCGTAACTAAGCTGTATAAACCTAAATGTTCACAGATTTCTGCGTTTTCACACCCCTTTTTTCTCACTTCAGTCTTCTTTTTGTGCACAAGTGAATGTATAGAGCTTTTCCTCTCTTATTCTAATTATTTTTTAATACACTCCATAATAGTAGGTCAGTCAACAAAGAGTAATATGCCTTGGTATATAACTGACCTAAATGTTAAACAAGCTTTATACACACACATACATTTTCTGAAACAAGAAACTGATTTTATTGAAAGGAATAAAAAAGGCAGGATCGAATATATATATAAAAAGAATATATATATATATAAGGCAGGATCAAACCTGTAAACTCCCCCCAAACCCTCGGTGCCACTAGACCAAACTACCTTGGGCAATGTTAAACAAGCTTTCTACGCCAAGTCATCTTAACTTTCAAAATCAATATACTGACCTTGCCGAAGTTCTACTGAGCCTGTTCAATGGTCACAGTAGGCATCTTTCCATTGTGCATTAAATTTACAGTTTTATTACTCAGACGCCACTGCCGACATGTCTCCAGTGCCAAATAGGGGCAAACAGCACTGAAAGATTATCAAAAGTCCAATGTTATGCCTTTTGTTAAAGAAGTATATACAGCAATGCCGCCGTGTCTCACAAAAAATTGATCTAAAGAAGGGAGAGGGCGAGGAAGACCTTGCACCATATCCAATCAAGCAGGCAAAATGATGAGTGCTGAAGCACTGAGCTGTGTCAGCTACAATAGAAGCTGACATTTGCAAGCCATTCTGAATTAGATGCTGATGAACAGCTCCAACAGCAAGAAGAATTGGAATTGCAGGGCGAGTTGGTTCCTGAAGGAAAATTTTTAACTCATGACAGCATATTAGAACTCAACGTAAAAATAGTAAACTCAAATGAGGACAATCTATGAATTTCGTTTGTAGATAATGAGAAAAGAATTCTGAATATCCGATTGAAGATGGTATATTACCATCAAATAATAAAGAGTAGATCAGATCACAAACTTTACCAAATCTTTGTAGCCAACAAATTACAATGGAAAGAACAAAGTCCTGGTCTAAAAAGAACCAAGGAAATAGAAATTTTTGGTAATTTCCATCTCATGTTAGTTAAGTGATTTCTCTTAAATGAACAAGAAGAAAAATGAGAAATTGTGAGCTCAAATTTTTTCCCCTCATGGGTAAGAAAAAAATAAATCAAATATGTTTCAGAACTGAAGCTACTAGTGCCAGAACAAACATATGCGTGAGGCAAATAATGCCAATTTAGGTTTTGGAATAAATTCTTCGTTATTGGGCTTGTTTCTTTCTTTAAAAAAAAAAAAAAGAATAAAGAAAAATAAAAGTAGACATCAAAGTAAAAAAATGATTCTTACCAGCTCATCAGAACGGTCGGAGAGAACAAGCAATTGGGAACCATTTCGCACTGCTTCATCAGCAGCTTCAGAGTCTGTTCAGTGTCTTTTCAATGGAACCTTCTACTCCTTTACGAATATCAAAAAATGTTGGTAAAACTTGGGGTTTTAACAGAGGATTCTTCAGCAACGACTCAAGCTCCCCTTCATTCAACACGGGACTAGACAATATAACCTTAGTACAAGAAAATAAATCATGCTCAGTCTCATACATAACCTTCTTTTCAACGGAATTGTTATACAAAATAGTTAGTATTCTGTATATAGTATATATAAAAGTTACTAACAAACCTGTAAAGCATTTTCAGGTCCAACCTCCAATATATTTCCTCGTTTCCCAATGTTGACTTCAAGAGACATAACCAACCCTTCTCTGAGAGGATCAATAGCTGGATTTGTAACCTGCAAAAGACATAACAAACAGTAGATAACAGATTATAATACTACGATCGTAACTCATGGAGCTATGACATGAAAAAACTAGTGCAAAATGAAATCAATTCATTCAAAAGGAGAAAAACACATTGTTAAATCAATTTATAACATGTGATTAAGATATGAGAAATTTGCAATTGTCAGGACATGGGAGAAAACAGCATAAGACCTTCTAGTTTCTGCAGGACGTAAAAAGTTCACCATAATGAACACTTTTTTTCTGTCTAGCAGTTCCAATAAAAAACTGAGCTAAATATGCAACAGTCTAAGCAGACATTGTAGTGCAATGTTATTTTTTTTTTTTTAACACGCATAGTAATTTATAAAATAAAATAAAATATAAAAAAATCAACCCATATGCAAGGTGACTAGGGATCAACCTAAAAGAGAAGAACAGAAAAAACCAAAAATAGTACATTAAAAAAAAAAAGAAAGAAAGAAAGAAAGAACGAAAGAAAAAAAGAAGCAAACAAACAAGACAAAAATTGAATAACATTGCACCAATTCTAAACAGTTAAAAACATCAAAATAATAGAAAATAAAAGGAAGTCCTTGAATTTTCTTGCTGAAGAAGCCCATAGAGCAGAAGAATTCTTTATGTTGTCTCTTTGCGCACAGTTTATAGGGTTTAACAATTCTCCCAAAGCTAAGTTGTTTGGAAGTGGGTCAACACTAATTTTCATATTAGTGTCCAACAATTGTCCCCCCTTATGTCCGGGCCAGACAATGGGCAATTGTGTGGGGGTTAATATGATTTGGATGAGCCACGTGACTAACTTAAAAGCCAAAAAAAAAGGGGGAGCAAATGGGACATTTCTGGATCAGTTTTTTCTACTCAATAAATACGAGATTCACCAATTATTTTATTTAGTAAATATGAGATTTGTCAAGACGGCCATTTCTTTTCAGCCAAAAAAGGCCGGCCGTTTATCTAAATCACCAAAGATTTATATCTTGTTTGACATTAGTTGATTCTAACCAATTTTTCAGTTAGGAACATTGTAAAGCTCTTACATGTTATAATAAAAGCAAAAAGTTACTGCAGTGTAAAGCTCTCACATGCTACAGTATTTATAGTTCTAACCACCATGCCAAATATGCTATTAATAACCCGGAATCATATAGGCCTGACATGTGAAAACAATTATGGAGGGCACTATAACAATGTTTTGAAGCGTCGACCTGCTCTGATACCAATTTTCTTTTATAAAAAATGCTTCTTTTATTTAAAAAAAATTATCCAATAAAAAGAAGGGTCGAAACATCACATAGAATTAGGAATCCTCTGGTCAAGAAGAAAAACGAGAACAAAAGGTAATAAAAACAGAAGCACAAAAACAAGAACTGCCATGTTAGTATACTAGTTTTCCCGAAAACTTAACTGCTAGAAAGTGGGTCGATGTAAGCTTTTATATTCGTCAAGACTAAGTATCTCTTTATAGAAAAAGGTTTGGGGATTGTGAAAAACATTCAAAGTGTTGCTTTAGGTTCAAAGGATAATTGATGTTATCAACAGTATTGAAAAATTCTTAGTTCATCTTCTGAATATGTACAACTTAGATTTAGACTATCCTATTTCCTAAAAGCAATAAAAGTAGGATACAAGCATTAAGAGTAGCACAATGGCACATGCCCAAGAAAAATAAAATCAATAAGCAAATACCAAACCAACCTGTGCGAACCGCTGTTTAAAATAATCATAAAGCATATGGGGTCTTTGGGATATTGCTGCCAATGGAATATCATCTCCCATACAAAATGTTGGCTCCTTCCCTTGTGCAGCCATAGACTCAATAACCATCTGAACGTCCTCACTTGAATAACCAAATGCCCTGCTCCCACCAAGATGCAAAGTAAAAAAAAACAAAAAAAAAGAAGGCATTTTTTTCTATGAACATCACAATAGATGCATGATAATAATAATAATAATAACAACAACAATAACGGATTATTGACCATAATAAAATAACTAGAAACAAGTATCGCAGTCACCTCACTAAGAACTTGATACTTAATGTGGATGTCAATCTATCCAATTTCATGAATGTAATATGATCTAGATGTAATTAACTCTGTATTTGAATAGAACTCAAAACTAACAAATTATCTGTAAGCATGAGCATAAACATATATCACAGCCCATCTTTAGAAACTAGAGTAAACTTCATATGACTTCCTTTCTTTTCCTTCAACAACTTTCTAAAAGATATTATCTTTATCAGATTCATCTACCTGCTGTTATCCGTTTCATATTTAGTTATTTGACAGCACGTAACTTCAGGATGTTAAATTGTCTGAAAGTAATTGAAGCTAAATGATTGGTTCAAGATTTTGGATAAAAGAACATATAAAGCAGTTCCACTACTTAACGAGAGGCGAGTTCAAGAATGGCAAGTATGCCAAATGAGTAAATTTAGCCTTTTCATTTGTTGCAGTGAACAAAAAAGGACGCTATTTTTTCAGATATGTGATGGAACAAAAATATTATCATTGTTCCACATAAAACAAAGGGTACTGCCCCGGGTGGAAGAATTTTCTGTATAAAATATATTTTAAACAACGGACCATAAAGTAAATGGTGTTTTAACTATAATGGAACTGATAATAAGCATCATGCAGGGGATAAGTTGATATATTCTTAGGATTAGGGTAAGCATTATGTTATTTTAGAATTATTATTAGGATTAATTTTGTTAGGAATATCTTGATATGATTAAAATCATCTTGCTTGGTATTAAGTTAAGGCTTCTATCAATCTTTTTTTATTTAAAAAAAAAAAAAACCTTCCTTGCATTGATGAAAGAATCAAATAAAAAGGAAAGAGAAGGATAAATCCTCCAAGGCAAAAATCAAATTAGGAATTAGATTTGTTTTAGACTTTTGTTTGCTTATTTCATAGTTTGATTAATTAAATTTTATCGTTCATAGTTTTTACTCTAAATTTTTGTGCGCAATTCTCGTTGTTCCTATAATCAAGAAATTTTGTCTCTATCCTTATTTTTATGGCATTTGTGGGCGAATTTACAAATAAGTAGATGCTTTTTTTTGGAACAAGAAACTGAATATAGTAATCTTATATTAAAAAAAAGTACAAGAAGAGGAAGAGGTTTCCTCAAAAGGAAAAAACTGCAAAAAGGAAGCCCAAGTCCTAACTAATTCTGAAAAAAATCAGATTTGCAAACTCTTTATCCCTATAAACCCAAAAAAATTATTAGATGCCATATTGTCTTGCATTCTGAATAATTAATGAATTTTAGGAAGATTTTATGCTTTTTGGTATGGGGCCTTTATCGTAGACTCCCGTGCAACATCAGAGTATCAATTAAAAAAAGTCTTTGGCATACTTCAATTAATAATTATCAGCAAAATAGTGTGTTAATCACATTTGAGGCTAGTTTGAGCCTCAAACATTTAAGTTAAAATATGGTCATTATATCTTTCGCAAAGTGCTATCATATCCAGGGCATTTTCAAAGAGCCAATGAAATAGACCACTCACTGTTGGCGTCTCAATATTGCTTCATTGTCCATTACGGTTGCTGAGAGGAAGTTTTCAGGCTTTAAAGACTGCAGGTTTTCTGCAACCCACTTTCCATACGGATTCGACAAAGCAACTCTTTTTTTAACCTCTGTATTTTCATACACCTGCGTTTGAAAAGCTTATTAAGTTTATCATACAATTATCTATAGCTTTTCAAACAACTGATGAAAAACCCTTTTGCCAAGGTGTTAAGAAAAGGTGTCCAAGTAATGCTAGATTTTAATGGCTTAAATTGATGATGATAAACTTCAAAACATTAAGTGATGCACGTTTCAAACTTAAATCAAATAAGACAGAAAACTTTCTGCCCAATAACTAAAGCAAGTATTTCATTCTCAAACTGATTGGCCTTAAACCAACTGAAAAGGATGTCAAAACAGCAAAGGAAGAACTTCTGATCGAACCTGTCCGCTTGTTAAATCAACCGTTATCATCATTCCAGGACCCAGGCGGCCTTTCATTATGACTTTGGACTCGTCCATGGGCACAACACCCACCTACGCAATGGGAAATATATATTTTTAATCTTCAGCAGATTGAACTGAATGAACAGAGAGGCAATGGATTCACACTTCAAAAAAACAGGACCTTATCAAATGTTAATAAACAAATGCTGCAACTCAAAACATCTTTTTTTCCATGCATAGGAAACCAGATGGAAACACTTTTAACAAAGAAATATATCTCGCTACAATCAAGTGGTGGGAAAAATAAGATTTTATAACATTTTTTGATTTAAATAATGACTTGCCAATGCATCAAGCATATGAAGAAAATCAATGAAGTTGATTTAAAAAAAAAAAGGAAACAAACCTACACTCACAAACAAATTGTAATCCAGAAATGCAATGATAATTGTCCCAGAAAACAAAACTCAGCTTAGCTTAGTTATTTACGTTCAGGAAAGAAAGAGAAAGAGAAACCCAATTGCAAACAGGGCTTGTAGATTAAAATGAAGCCTGTTTCTGAGTCTCATATCAAACCACAGAGAACAATGAGCCACAGTTGTGCTGTAACCAATTTCACTCATCAATATTTCATCAACCATGAAGAAGCCGAGCAATAAAGAACCACAACAGTTCACACCTCGGATGCGACATAAACAACATTATCAGCTGTCCGCCAATACCTAGCCGGACGAAGCCCATTGCGATCAAGGGTTGCACCCACAGTTTTTCCATCACTGTTCCATAAGGATGATGCTACAATAATCAGATATAAGAACTCAGAGAGACGTTTGTAGTCACTATCTGCTACAATCTGCCATGAGAAATTATGAATATCATTTAACCAATAAGGACCATGATTGCAAACATTTAATCAGTGTTCTCCTTTTCAATGGGCTGGTCTAATAGCAATTCTCCCATGCCAAAGGTTCTCTTCATGCCTCTAATATAAATAAATAAGACTCACACCGTCAGCACCATCAGCTACTTCATGCCTCTAAGAGTTATGCTGTATTACAAACTCATTGACAAGAACTCACCCTGCAAAAACGGCTGCAAGGCAAGGGGATCTAAGGGCCTATAAACCCCACTAGTTACCTTATGGTGATTCCATGTGGAAGTTTTGGTATCTAACGTATGATCCCCGGCATAAAAATAAAAATATATATATATATAATATGCATAATTGCAGTGGCATATCGCAATAACAACTTTCATGTCAATTCTAGTTCTAGCGCCTCAAGGACCATTGCAATTAGCAATCAAAAATTATTTTGTCTAAAGCCTACAACATGCAAGGCTGGTTTATAGACCTTTATAACTTGTGACGATCAAACTCTTTTAACTAAATGGAATTTTTCAAACAAGATAACTACTGGTCCTTTTAGATTGTAGGTTGACTTTGAAATACTTTTACCTGAATAAAAGTAATGCAGGCCCATCCCAAGCCTCCATCTGACCCTTGTAATAATCATAAAAGTCAACCACCTAGATTAAAAAAATAAAGACGTGAGTATCCTTTGCTTGTAATATTATTTTGAATGAGATAAATGTTCCTAAAAGACTACAAGGGAAAAGAAGGAGTGTCTTGACAACTGAGGAACTGAGAATGAATGCTTCAAGAAGATAACAGAGCTATGGAAAAATTAAAGCTAGGGAATGTAAAGTAAAGTTCATGAGATTAGATAACTGGAAAAAAAAATTAAAAAAAAAATTGTAAATGATGCATCCATCAACTTTAATCAATATCCAAGAGTTTTCATTATAAAATGGAGGAGAAACTGATTGTCCACCATTGAGAGATGAACCTTATCAATTGTAAATTCATGCGTAGCAAACAAAATCTTAACTTCGGTACCTCAGAGGATATTTAATTGTCAAAGTTGGGTGATTTTTATATGCCTCTGGTACAAGAATCATTAAAGCCTCGTCAGGAGTGCGGCCACTTCTTATCAGCAACTGAAAAGACGTAAAGCAAGTAACCGATGAATAATGATACAAGTAAATACCAAAACAATAATAAGTAATAATAAGCTTCCGCGGATTTTAATCTACAATAACAATACGAATAATAAGCACTATAATGTTTCTCTTTGTCTCTAACCCTATGTCCATTGAATCATTATGTATCAGCCGTTTGTATCAAAGTTATGACAATAACTGTAAGAACTGGAAGACTCATACTTCTGCTGCACTGTCAAGATTTGCTGAGTCTGACGCTTTTGGGTTGCCAAATGGACGAATTTCATTTTCACGACCACGCCGTATAGGTGACTTCAATGAGGTTTCCCGTGGTTGCATCCAATTCAAGTTCCCCTGCATATAAGTTTGGGAAGGTTTTAAACATTATTATACAAGCAAAACAGACCATGTTATTTCAAACTTCTAAAGTTGAAACTATAGTAACCTGTATGGTATTAATCTCTCCGTTATGACCAAGGAACCTCATTGGTTGTGCAAGAGGCCATCTGGGACTAGTGTTTGTGCTATACCTCCGATGATAAATAGCAAAAGGGGACTTGTAAAGATCGCTTTGAAGGTCGATATAAAACAACCCAAGAACTTCAGAGCGAAGCATTCCTTTGTAAACTATTGTTTGATTGGACAAAGAACAGAAATAAAGGTCATTTCCCCAACTTTCTGATTGTGCTGCTTTTTCAATCAGTTTCCTGCATATGTACAATTCTCGTTCAATGTCATCAACATTCTCCTCTTTAACAAGTTTTACAAATACCTGCTGCATGTTGGGCATTGTTTCTTTTGCATAGTAACCAACTACAGACGTGTGCACAGGAACAGGCCTCCATCCTAGCACTTCAAGACCCTCTTGTCTAAAAATATTCACAATAACTGCAAGAGCAATCAGAATTATGGTCAAATAGAAGATTATATGTATAGCCCTGAAATATGGATAGACAGACAGCAGCAAAGAAAGAATGAAAGTTGCAAACAGAAAAGCACAATGTGCTAAGAAAAGTTCCTCGTAAGGATGGAGAAAAACAAGTATCCGCATAAAAATTTTAAAATAATTGTAGAATCCAGGTCATTACAACTAGGATATGCAGAATACTTTGTACAGCTAAGTAGGCTCTTTTTAGGGGATACGTTTTTTATTTTAGTTGACGAAATTCAATAGAGAGATACTCTCCTTTGATTAGGAAATTTTTAATTATTACAGAATATTTTCTCAGCCATCTTGTATTATATATATTTGTTTGTATTCTCAAACAATGAAATAAGAACACAGTATTTTTCATTCATACAAATCTTCATGGCATCAAAGCATTTCTGATAACAGTTTCAAAGTATTTCAATGGCATCCCGCAGCTCAAAAAAATTTTCCTCCTCTTTCCAAGTTCCCACGGTTACCAGTTCTAATGGAGGAGTAGAGTCTAGCACTCTTCTTATTACTGGACACAAACTAAATGGCCAGAATTACCTCCAGTGGTCCCATTCGGTTATGATGTTCATCTATGGTTGAGGGAAAGACGATTACATCACAGGTGCAGCCAAGAAACCATAGTCTGATGATCCATCCTTCAAGACATGGAAGGCTGAAAATAACCTTGTCATGTCATGGCTTATAAATTCCATGACAAATGAGGTTGGAGAGAATTTCATTCTCTATGAAACAGCACAGAAATCTGGGATGCAGCTCGGGAAACCTTCTCAGATAGAGAAGACACAGTGGAGGCGTTTGAGATTGAAGGGATTCTTTATGATCTCCGTCAAGGGGATCTCACAGTCACCCAATATTTCAGTCGTTTGAGGAAGTATTGGCAGCAACTTGATATGTATGAGACTACTCAATGGGATTGTCCAACTGATGCAATAAAATATAAAAAAGTTGTTGAAAAGAAAAGAATTTACAAGTTCCTCTTAGGGCTCAACAAGAATCTCGATGAAGTTCGTGGTCGAAATCTTGCCATCAAGCCACTGCCTAACTTACGTGAAGTCGCCGCTGAAGTTAGACGTGAAGAGAGCCGTAAGAAAGTGATGATGGGCACCAGAAATCAGCCAACAAACAATGATGCCTCTGCCCTAGTATCCTGAAGAGCTGATGACAACCAAATCAAGAAAGAAAGACCATTTTGTGATCACTGTAAGAAGACAGGGCATACCTGTGACACTTGCTGGGACATACATGGAAAGCCACATGATTGGAAGCAAAAAAATAGGAGAAAAGGTCGTGGCAACCATGTTGTAGCGAAGGAGCTTCCAAGCCAGTTCATGGAAATCCTCCAAAAATTGATCATTGATGCTCAACAAATGTCTTCCTCAAATAATAATCCTTCAGCAACTGCAACAGTGGCCCAAAAAGGAAACTCTTTAGCAGCCCTTAATGTTAAAAAGGTGGACAAAAAGGTTTTATGGATAGTCGATTCTTGAGCTTCCGACCATATGACTGGTGATGCATCTCTTATCCAAAATCTTAAACCTCGTTCTGAAAACTATAATGTTCAAATAGCTAATGGATCAGTCACAAAGGTGACTGGCATAGGTTCTGTTGCTATCTCAGAGAACCTAACTCTTAATTCTGTGTTGTTGGTACCTGATTTGGATTGCAACCTTTTATCTGTAAGGCAACTCACTTAGGAAAAGAACTATGTTGCTTAATTCTCGTCTAAATGTTGTGTTTTTCAAGATTTGACTTCGAGACAGACGATAGGCAATGCTAACTTGCACTCGGGACTCTACATGTTCTTAGCAGCCAAATACTAGGGACAACAACCAATTGAAGAAAGACGGTCTTTTCTGCCTTTAGAAATAATAAAGATAGTGAAGTTATGCCATGGCACTATCGTTTAAGTCATCCAAATCATATGTATCTCAAAAAACTCTTTCCTTCATTGTTTAATAAAAATTTTGTTGAATTTCAATGTGAAACTCGTCAATTGTCTAAACATGTTTTAAATTCTAATCCTATCCAAGAATATAAAGAATCACGTCCTTTTTTAATAATCCACAGTGATGTCTAGGGACCATACAAAATAAAGAATGTAACAGGGGCTCGCTGGTTCATCACATTCATAGATGATCACTCACGGCTGTCTTGGGTATTCCTCATGAAAGAAAAATCTGAGGTAGGCCAGTTGTTCAAATCCTTCAATAACATGGTTCATACCCGATTCAACACAAAAATCCAAATTCTTCATACTACTCTATTCTTGGGAAATATTTAACACGAGGGAATTATTCACAAAAGTTCTTGCACTGACACTCCTGAACAAAACGGAATTGCTGAAAGAAAAAATAGACATTTGTTAGATGTTGCACAAGCGATGATGATTCAATATCATGTTCCAAAATTTTTTTGTGGTGAAACCGATCTTATTGCAGCATATTTAATCAACTGAATGCCCTCCCGTGTCCTTAAATTCCAAACTCCGAGTCAAGTCTTCAAAAATTCCTATCCATCAACACGTCTCATTTCATCCATTCCTCTCAAAGTGTTCGGGTGTACATCATTTGTCCATATTCCTCAACAATCGAGAAGTAAACTTTATCCCAAGGCCATAAAAGCTATATTTCTTGGGTATGCACCAAATCAGAAGGGATATAAGTGTTATTCACCTCTCACAAAGAAATTTTGTCACTCTATGGATGTTACATTCTTCGAAAATCAACCTTTTACTCCAAAAACAATATTCAGGGGGAAAGTGAGATTTCTGAACATCCTTTTTGGGAATTCAAGAGTGACACCCAAGCATCCCGACAATTAGAACCACTCAAACCTGTCAAGTCAGATCAATTCCTCCTGTTTCCTCTCCGATCACAAAAAACCAGTCCCAAACACAATCCACACGTGTTCCCACAACAAACAATGATCCCTTGGTCTACTCCAGAAGGAAGAAAAATCAAGAAAATGTAAGAATCAAATCAAGGTTTTAAAAGGCGAAAATGGGAACCGAGGCATTTTGTCTAATTGACTCGAGGTGTAAGCCTCAAGGCGGATTGAGGCGTAAGCCTCGAATGCAAAATAAAAAAATTCAGAAAGTTAAATAAAATTCATAAACATGCCATAAAACACACAATTTGTAACGCCCCTTTATTCGGACGTCACAGATATCGTTACATACTTATATTCATACATGCTTAAATAATTAAACACATAGATAATATCAACTCAATCGTACTATAGATTTTAAAAGTACTTAAACTTACATTACCAGGATCCATTCATATAAATTTTTTTTTTTAAAACTTACATTGTTTCGAAAGACATAGTTTAATGTTATTTCATAACATAATTTATTCGTTTATACTTAATTTATTCAAGAACTTATTTAATAATAATTGATAATCAAATAGTAAAATCAAGATTTATTAAAATCTCACATTAAATCACTTTGATCAACATATCTTTGAATTCCTCTTATTCCCACAGTTCGGCAGGCCGAACTTGGGACTTCGGCAAGCCGAACTACATCGGCAAGCCGGAGCGTCTTCCACCGGCAGGCCGGCAGAAGCTTTGTAATTCGGACCAAAAATTCATCCAGGTTCGGCAGGCCGAAAAAAATGGATCGGTCGGCCGATCTTCTGGTCTTCGGCAGGCCGGACACGGAGTTCGGCAGGCCGTCCGAGACCAAATCTACTTTGGTAAAAAAATTTAAAACGTTCTAACTTTGCGTAAAATATAGCGAAAGTTCATATTCATAAAAAAATGATAAAATAACTTATAAAACCATAATATAAGTGTTCTTAAAAACCCAACATAAAATATGTTCAAAATATATAATTTTATTGAATCATAAATTCATTTCTTCTTGGCGTGCTTCCGGTTACAATTCATCGTTCATGTTGCTCACACGCCGTTCCATGTCCTCCACCTATTCCAAGACTCTCTTACCCTTATCTGCAACATGACATATAAAACATGAATAAGCTAATGCTTAGTAAGTACATAAAATTCTCACAATTTAAAACATTTCATAAACATCATCATCATCATCATCATAAAAGTGCCTTAAGCACAATTTCATGGAAACATATCTTTCATAATATTGACCATTTTAAAAACTTATTCCATTTTATCTTAAGGGCCCAAGTGTTGCACCATAATCATCATCGTAGGCGCGCCGTCATGAGAGGAAAAAGGGTAGCTAATCCTAAACCAAACATGACATCATAACATATCATAACATTGGTGTGCAACACTTATTTAGGTGATACATATATATACATATATAAAATTTTCATGCTTTGAAATACGTCATCATCATACATGCATAACTTTATGAACATCAAAATATTTCATGAGAGAACTTTAAATGAAACCATCATAAAATCCATCATAGAATAATTATCATTATGCACATAATTTCAAACCTTTTATAAAACATATCATTTTGCAGGTGAGAATGTACTTACTTGATCGATAGCTTACTTAACCTTAATATTGCACTTGGTGACGACACCGCGGTCTCGTTGTGCTTGCTTCCTTAAGTGTCCATGCCATATATCCATTTTAAGGTGCAATAAAAAAAAATCAATACTTATCATAAAATATCCATACACTCATCTCATATTTTAAATATTATTTTTATTATCATAAAATCTTTTAAACATACATAACATTTTATGATCAAACAATCCAAAAAAAATAACGTTTATTAAAACATTTCATAATCATAAAATACATTCATCTTACATACTCATACATAAGCATAATTAACAACTTTTCACGAAAACATCATTCTTTACCTATAGAATAATCATTACATTTTTCATACCTTCAAAATTAAACAGTATCATTTTACTGTGAGGGGTAGAAGACAGAAATATTCATTTTTCATAAAACATTAAAATGACATAAAACGTGAGGAGACATCACACATAACAAAATACAATACCTAAAGAAGACATTGTAGACAAAATTTGAAGAGGAGAACATCTTTTTACATTTACCAAAAAAAACTGAATTCATACCTTGAAGTTTCTTCTCGAAATTCTTGAATTCGATCAACGAAACAAGACTTCTCTCTCTTTTTTTTTTATCAGAAAATTTTCGTGGAAGAGAAAAAGAAATTTTGTGAGGAAGGGAAGAGGAAGAGAAGTGAAAGAATGTCTCAGAAATTTTTTTGAGAAACAAAACGTGTGAAGGAGAGAAAATAATGAAAAAGGAAACGTTAAAATTTTAACGCAATAAAAACCATTGATGGGAATTCATTTCCCTTCATTAAGTCAGAAAAATTCTGACTGTAGGGGCGTGACTTGGGGCGTGAGAGGAGGAAGAGAATAATGAAGGAACGTCTCAGAATCGAGACAAATCATTTGAGGAAAGAGCGTAATAAAAATTTTTAACGTAATGTGTATAATAAAGAGTCATTACTCTTCATTAAGTCAGAAATATTCTGACTATGAAGAAGGTGATTGGCGTGGGAAAAGGAGAAGAATAGAAAAGGAAGGTCAAACATCATCAATCTTACCTTAACTCACCTTCTAAAAATAGGAAACCTCTTAATATAATACAAATCTAATCCTTTAATTTCCTTAACTGATAAAAACATTCCATTATTATGCCAATTAATCACATTAATTCACCCAATTAACGTAATTAACTCAGTCATAACTCTGGAGAGATTTCTGCTGACTGTTGTCAACTTTGTTCGGCCTGCCGATTTTCCCTCTTCGGCCTGCCGATTTTCCCTCTTCGGCCTGCCGATTTTCCTTCTTCGGCCTGCCGATCTGTCATTAAATGCCATAACATAAAACATTCACACATCATTGCATCATAAATTTAATAATCATATATTTATAATTTCTCATGAACACTAGAGCACAACGATTCCTTGCGGTCGTCACCTGTCACAAATCTTGACATAAAAAGTTAGTAACATGCACATCACATATCATATCATATAACGTTATTTATTAAATACATTCCTTAATAGCGTTACTAACTTAACGTGGTCCGTTACATAAAATAGGCGGGTGTTACAATTCTCCTCACCTTATAAAAGTTTCGTCCTCGAAACTTAGAACAAATGTGGATACAAAACTTTCATGTCATCTTCACGTTCCCATGTAGCTTCTTCAACTTGCTGATTTCGCCATAACACCTTGACCAATGGAATTTCTTTATTCCTCAAAGTCCTAGTTTTTCGATCGAGTATCTTCATTGGCTTTTCTTCGTAACTTAGGTCTTCTCGTATCTCGATCACTTGTGGCTCAATCACATGCGTAGGGTCCGGAACATACTTCTTTAGCATGGAGACATGAAATACATTGTGTATTGCGGACATTTCAGATGGCAACTTCAGCTGATAAGCTACTTTGCCTATTTGTTTAACAATTTCATAAGGACCGATGAATCTTGGGCTTAACTTGCTTTTCTTCCCAAACCTCATAACCCCTTTCATTGGTGCAACTTTTAAGAACACATATTCGCCTACAGCGAACTCTAAAGGTCTTCTTCTTTTATCAGCATAACTCTTTTGACGGCTTTGAGCAGTCTCTATTCTTCTTCTTATCAACTTTATCATCTCAGAAGTTTCATTTACAAAGTCGGTTCTTTCAGCATCAACACTTTCCATCAACTTCTTTTCACCAGCTTCGTGCCAACATATAGGTGACCTGCATTTCCGTCCATACAATGCTTCATATGGTGCCATTCCAATTGTCGCCTGAAAGCTGTTGTTGTAAGCAAACTCTGCTAATGGTAACATTTTACACCAGCTGGTCTTAAAATCGAGAGAACATGCCCGTAGCATATCTTCTAAAATCAAGTTCGTCCTCTCTGTTTGGCCGTCAGTCTGAGGATGAAAAGCTGTACTGAAATGAAGCCTGGTTCCCATTGCATTCTGGACACTTTTCCAAAATTTAGATGTGAACCTACCATCACGATCTGAGATAATTGACTTGGGAATCCCATGTAGTCGTACAATCTCCTTAACATAGAGTTCCGCTAATCGTTCCATGGAATAAGTGATCTTGATAGGAATGAAATGCGCCGTCTTCGTCAGCCGATCCACAATTACCCAAATTGCATCATAGCCGTTCGTAGTTCTGGGTAAGCCGGTAATGAAATCCATTGCTATTTCCTCCCACTTCCATTCCGGTATTTGAATAGACTGTAGTTCACCACCAGGTTTCTGGTGTTCAGCTTTTACTTGCTGACATGTCATACATTTCTTCACATACTTTGCAACATCACGTTTCATTCCAAACCACCAAAAATTACCCTTTAGATCATTATACATCTTCGTTGCACCTGGATGAATAGAGTAAGGAGTGTCATGAATTTCTGCCAAGATCCTCTCCCTTAAATTATCAACATTGGGAACACATAAACGATCCTTAAGGTACAGAGTTTCATCATCAGCAGTACGAAACTCTTGACATTTTCCCTCTTTTATTTCATGCTTAATCCTTACAAGGCTCACGTCGTCATCTTGCTTACTCCGAATTTCATCATACATTGTCGGAGCAAGAGAGAGTGCTGATAGTTGACCTGCTATAAGTTCTAAACCGAAGTCTAAAATTTCCTTCCTTAAAGGTGGAGACATTGCTTGCATAGACATCAATGTGGCAACTGACTTCCTACTTAAAGCATCAGCTACTCGGTTTGCTTTACCAGGATGATAAAGGATTTCACAGTCATAATCCTTCACCAACTCTAGCCATCTTCGTTGTCTCATGTTTAGGTCTTTTTGTGTGAAGAAATACTTCAGACTTTGATGATCAGTGAATATCTTGCATTGGACCCCATATAAATAGTGTCTCCATATCTTTAATGCAAAGACGACTGCTGCTAACTCTAGGTCATGAGTAGGATAGTTCTTTTCATAATCCTTTAGTTGCCTTGAAGCATAAGCAATCACCTTTTCATTTTGCATCAATACAGCTCCTAGGCCCATCTTGGATGCATCACTATAGATTACGAACCCATCATTTCCCTCAGGAATTGCCAACACTGGAGCCGTCGTTAATCTTTTCTTCAACTCTTGAAAACTCTTTTCACATGCATCCGTCCATTCATACTTCCTTCCTTTGCGAGTTAGGTTCGTGAGTGGAGCTGCTATCTTGGAGAAATCTTCTACAAATCTCCGATAGTAACCTGCTAGACCCAAGAAGCTTCTTATTTCACTTGCATTCATCGGTTGCTTCCAATTGAGTACAGCTTCTACTTTAGTAGGGTCTACCATTATCCCATCCTTTGAAATGACATGCCCTAGGAATGACACTTTATCAAGCCAAAACTCGCATTTAGAGAACTTAGCATAAAGCTGGTGTCTTCTCAAGGTCTCCAGCACGATCCTTAAGTGCTCCTCATGCTCTTCCTGACTCTTCGAGTAGACAAGAATATCGTCGATAAATACAACAACAAATTTATCGAGAAAATCCTTGAATACCCTGTTCATTAGATCCATAAAGGCAGCAGGTGCATTCGTCAAACCGAAAGGCATAACCACAAATTCATGGTGACCATACCTCGACCTGAACGCAGTCTTGGGAATATCTCCTTCTTTAATCTTCAACTGGTGATATCCTGATCGTAGATCAATTTTTGAGAACACCGATGCACCCTTGAGCTGATCAAACAAATCATCTATTCGAGGCAACGGATACTTGTTCTTGATTGTCACCTTGTTCAGTTCTCTGTAGTCGATGCAGAGTCTCATAGTGCCATCCTTCTTTTTCACAAATAAGACTGGTGCACCCCACGGTGAGTGACTTGGCCTGATAAATCCTTTGTCAAGCAGCTCCTTTAATTGCGTGTGAAGCTCCTTTAATTCTGCCGGGGCCATTCTGTAAGGAGCTTTAGAGATTGGTTCGGTGCCTGGAGCGAGCTCAATCTCGAATTCAACTTCTCTTTCTGGCGGTAGACTCTTTAGATCATCAGGAAACACATCTTCATATTTATGAACAACATGCACATCTTTAATTCTTATCTTTCCTTCTTGGCTTTTGTCTACAACATTTGCCAGATAGCCCATACAGCCACTTGCTAACAGCTTCCTTGCTTTCATTGCCGATAAAAACATGTGGGGTTTCTTCCTGGTCTCGCCAACATAAACAAATTTCTGATTACCTTCAGGATGGAAGATCACCTTTCGTTTCCGGCATTCGATCGCGGCATTATACTTGCTTAGGAAATCCATCCCAAGAATCATGTCATAGTCATGCATATCGATCACAATGAGGTCGACAAAAAGTTCCCTATCAGAAATCCATAGGGGTACTGCACGCAAACAATGCGTGGATAATATCACTTCCCCGGAGGGTAGTGTCGTAGTGAATCCCTGTCTCATTGGCTCTAAACGAACCCCTAACTTCCTAGCATGTGACATAGACACAAAAGAATGCGTGGCACCCGTATCAAAAAGAACATAAACATCATTACATAAGCTTGTTATCTGACCTGTGACCACGTTGGAGGTTTCTGCAGCCACTTGTTCCTTTGTCATGGTATAGATTCGGGCATTCGTTGGTGGGGCTTCAAGTCTCCCTTGGCTGATTAGTGGCCCATCAAGGGAGGCTTGCATCTGATGCAGCTGGGCCTGAGGAGTAGGTCTCTGTGGGGCATTGGCATTTATCAATTTGGGGCAATTCTTTACGAAATGATCTTCACGCCCACATATGAAACATTGGTTCGTTCCCAGTCGACATTCCCCCGGATGCTTCTTTCCACATTTGGCACATGGTTGGAATCGCCTGTCATTGTTGTTGCGCTGACCATCATTGTGCCTTTTGTTGTCTTGGCCCTGCTGTTGTTGAGGATTGCCCTTCCTCTTATTGTTTCTCCAGTTTTGACTGTTGTTGTTGCTGTTGTTGTTGTTCCTGTGGGAAGGACGGTTCTGGCTATTAGCATTGTTGGCTTGCTGGTTGGGCTGAGGCTGATTCCTTCTTAACTTTGACAAATGGAACTCAGCACGTTGGGCCCTCATAACAACCTGCTCTTGGGTCCTTGGCGGACTTGCCCCATCAACAATTGCAGCAATGTCTGGTCTAAGGGCTCTTATCAACCTTCTGACCCTTTCATCTTCATTCATAACCATCCCTGGACACAGACGAGCAAGTTGATCAAACTTTGTCACCACATCAGTGACTGTCATATCCCCCTGACGTAAGCTTTCGAACTCCTCATAATGTTTCCTCGTAACATTCATGTGGAAGAACTTCATGTTGAACTCGTGAACAAAGTCAGCCCATGACATTTCTTCAACACTTCTGCTCTGTTCGATGCCATCCCACCATATCCTGGCCTCCATAGTAAGGCAGTACGAGGCACAGAGGACCTTTTCATTATCCGTGAAATCCATGAGTCGTAAGGTAGCCTCAATTGTCTTTAACCATCCTTGAGCGACTAGCGGGTCCTTAGAACCCTCAAAGTCAGCTGGCTTAACTCTCTTCCATCTGACCAAAAGAGGTTCTTGATAGGCTGCTCTTGGTTCAGCAGCAGGAGCTGGGACTTCATTTACTTGTACTTGTGGCTGCGGAGGAGGAGGAGGCACATCATTGCCTGGTTGTTCACCATTCTGGCTATTGGCCCTTAATGCAGCTATTTCCCGTCGTTGATCCTCCAACTGCCTTTGTAGTTCAGCGATCATTGTCATAAGTCTCTCGTTAGACTGGGTGCGGGTCTGCATTCTTCTATAGCCGTCCATCGTAAATTTCCTAAAATAATAAGGACTTAAAATTCATCTTCTATTTATGAGACAGGTTTTCATTACTATGTCTTTTAATCATTAAACATTCAAACCTTAATCTTATTATCATACTTGCATCAGTACATCTAACAAACTTACTTGGAGGACTTGGATTGACGTGTGGCGATATGAATTGTAATCGAAAGATTCGCTCTGATACCAAAGCCTGTAACGCCCCTTTATTCGGACGTCACAGATATCGTTACATACTTATATTCATACATGCTTAAATAATTAAACACATAGATAATATCAACTCAATCGTACTATAGATTTTAAAAGTACTTAAACTTACATTACCAGGATCCATTCATATAAATTTTTTTTTTTAAAACTTACATTGTTTCGAAAAACATAGTTTAATGTTATTTCATAACATAATTTATTCGTTTATACTTAATTTATTCAAGAACTTATTTAATAATAATTGATAATCAAATAGTAAAATCAAGATTTATTAAAATCTCACATTAAATCACTTTGATCAACATATCTTTGAATTCCTCTTATTCCCACAGTTCGGCAGGCCGAACTTGGGACTTCGGCAAGCCGAACTACATCGGCAAGCCGGAGCGTCTTCCACCGGCAGGCCGGCAGAAGCTTTGTAATTCGGACCAAAAATTCATCCAGGTTCGGCAGGCCGAAAAAAATGGATCGGTCGGCCGATCTTCTGGTCTTCGGCAGGCCGGACACGGAGTTCGGCAGGCCGTCCGAGACCAAATCTACTTTGGTAAAAAAATTTAAAACGTTCTAACTTTGCGTAAAATATAGCGAAAGTTCATATTCATAAAAAAATGATAAAATAACTTATAAAACCATAATATAAGTGTTCTTAAAAACCCAACATAAAATATGTTCAAAATATATAATTTTATTGAATCATAAATTCATTTCTTCTTGGCGTGCTTCCGGTTACAATTCATCGTTCATGTTGCTCACACGCCGTTCCATGTCCTCCACCTATTCCAAGACTCTCTTACCCTTATCTGCAACATGACATATAAAACATGAATAAGCTAATGCTTAGTAAGTACATAAAATTCTCACAATTTAAAACATTTCATAAACATCATCATCATCATCATCATAAAAGTGCCTTAAGCACAATTTCATGGAAACATATCTTTCATAATATTGACCATTTTAAAAACTTATTCCATTTTATCTTAAGGGCCCAAGTGTTGCACCATAATCATCATCGTAGGCGCGCCGTCATGAGAGGAAAAAGGGTAGCTAATCCTAAACCAAACATGACATCATAACATATCATAACATTGGTGTGCAACACTTATTTAGGTGATACATATATACATATATAAAATTTTCATGCTTTGAAATACGTCATCATCATACATGCATAACTTTATGAACATCAAAATATTTCATGAGAGAACTTTAAATGAAACCATCATAAAATCCATCATAGAATAATTATCATTATGCACATAATTTCAAACCTTTTATAAAACATATCATTTTGCAGGTGAGAATGTACTTACTTGATCGATAGCTTACTTAACCTTAATATTGCACTTGGTGACGACACCGCGGTCTCGTTGTGCTTGCTTCCTTAAGTGTCCATGCCATATATCCATTTTAAGGTGCAATAAAAAAAAATCAATACTTATCATAAAATATCCATACACTCATCTCATATTTTAAATATTATTTTTATTATCATAAAATCTTTTAAACATACATAACATTTTATGATCAAACAATCCAAAAAAAATAACGTTTATTAAAACATTTCATAATCATAAAATACATTCATCTTACATACTCATACATAAGCATAATTAACAACTTTTCACGAAAACATCATTCTTTACCTATAGAATAATCATTACATTTTTCATACCTTCAAAATTAAACAGTATCATTTTACTGTGAGGGGTAGAAGACAGAAATATTCATTTTTCATAAAACATTAAAATGACATAAAACGTGAGGAGACATCACACATAACAAAATACAATACCTAAAGAAGACATTGTAGACAAAATTTGAAGAGGAGAACATCTTTTTACATTTACCAAAAAAAACTGAATTCATACCTTGAAGTTTCTTCTCGAAATTCTTGAATTCGATCAACGAAACAAGACTTCTCTCTCTTTTTTTTTTATCAGAAAATTTTCGTGGAAGAGAAAAAGAAATTTTGTGAGGAAGGGAAGAGGAAGAGAAGTGAAAGAATGTCTCAGAAATTTTTTTGAGAAACAAAACGTGTGAAGGAGAGAAAATAATGAAAAAGGAAACGTTAAAATTTTAACGCAATAAAAACCATTGATGGGAATTCATTTCCCTTCATTAAGTCAGAAAAATTCTGACTGTAGGGGCGTGACTTGGGGCGTGAGAGGAGGAAGAGAATAATGAAGGAACGTCTCAGAATCGAGACAAATCATTTGAGGAAAGAGCGTAATAAAAATTTTTAACGTAATGTGTATAATAAAGAGTCATTACTCTTCATTAAGTCAGAAATATTCTGACTATGAAGAAGGTGATTGGCGTGGGAAAAGGAGAAGAATAGAAAAGGAAGGTCAAACATCATCAATCTTACCTTAACTCACCTTCTAAAAATAGGAAACCTCTTAATATAATACAAATCTAATCCTTTAATTTCCTTAACTGATAAAAACATTCCATTATTATGCCAATTAATCACATTAATTCACCCAATTAACGTAATTAACTCAGTCATAACTCTGGAGAGATTTCTGCTGACTGTTGTCAACTTTGTTCGGCCTGCCGATTTTCCCTCTTCGGCCTGCCGATTTTCCCTCTTCGGCCTGCCGATTTTCCTTCTTCGGCCTGCCGATCTGTCATTAAATGCCATAACATAAAACATTCACACATCATTGCATCATAAATTTAATAATCATATATTTATAATTTCTCATGAACACTAGAGCACAACGATTCCTTGCGGTCGTCACCTGTCACAAATCTTGACATAAAAAGTTAGTAACATGCACATCACATATCATATCATATAACGTTATTTATTAAATACATTCCTTAATAGCGTTACTAACTTAACGTGGTCCGTTACATAAAATAGGCGGGTGTTACACAATTAGTTCATCACAAAACCATAAGACACAATAAGAAAGTGCATAAAACACATACAATATAATATGTATGCTACTGTTCTTCAAATATGGTTATACTTATATGGCTTTTATAGCACATAAGATAACTTTCTTTCTTTTTTTTTGAGAAAATCAAATAACTATAGATCTAAATGAATAAAAATCACATACTACACTCTTTATATAAATTTCATTTTATATAACATTATAACTTTTGTATAACACCTATTACTATAAAATATACATTACTCCAGTAGCTACAAGAGGGGAAAAAAGAAAAAAAAAACCCAACCTACAGTAGAAAATAAAAGAAAAAGGGGGAAAAAAACCTAAAGAGTGAGGGCTGAGGAGGTCCGAATCTGGAGGTGGCTGCTGTCGGTGGACCGTCGTTTTAGTCACTGCTCATGGGACAGTGGGCTTGAAAGTTGCAGGGGTTGATGATCAAAAAAGGGTCGATGATGAAGAAGTGTCGAAGAAGATGGTAGACTTAGGGTTTAAAAATCTATTTGCATATTTTTATCTGATTAAAGCCCGATTTCGATATTGGGTTGACTTTCTTTGAAAGGGAAAAAAAAAAGATTGGGTTGAAAACTGGCTCAAAATAGCCTTTAATTTGAGGCTTACGCCTCATAATCCTTGAGGCAAAGACTCCTCAAGGCGCACGCCTCAATGAAAAAAAGCGTAAGCCTCGTTCAAGCCATTCAAGGCTTAAGCCTTAAAGCGCTAATCAAGCGCCTCAAACTGAGCGAGCCTCGAGGCGTACACCTCGAACGCCTTTTTAAACCATGAATCAAATGCAAGAAGGGACTAGTCATGAAGCTGAACCAAAGCCAATCCTAGAGGAAACACAACCAGGTAACACTGTTTCGAATTCTGATAAGATAATTCCACAAGATCTTGATTTGAAGATTGCTCAGAGGAAAGGTGTCAGGACATGTACTCATCACCCTATTTGCAACTTCATTTCGTACAAGAAGTTGTCTCTAGATTACTGTGCCTTTGCTACTAAACTCACGAAAATTCAGATTCCTAAGAACATTCAGGAAGCTATGCAGGTTCGTGAGTGGAAGCAAGCTGTTACAGAAGAACTCAGGGCTCTTGAAAAGAATGATACATAGGAAATAGTCAATCGGCCTCCAGGAAAGAATCCAATGGGATGCAATTGAATCTTTCCTCTCAAAGACAATGCAAATGGCAGTATAGATAGGTTCAAGGCTCGATTAGTTGCTAAAGGCTTCACACAAGCCTATGGTATTGACTACCAGGAGACCTTTGCTCCTGTTTCAAAACTTAACATTGTCTCTTGCAGTGAACTGTGACTGAAATCTTCATCAACTTGATATCAAGAATGCCTTTCTTAATGGAGACTTGGAGGAAGAAGTGTACATGGAAATTCCTACAGGACTCAAAACTCAAGCAAACTCGAACAAGGTTTGTAAATTGAAGAAATCTGTTTATGGCCTAAAACAATCCCCTAGAGCATGTTTTGATCGGTTTACCAAAGTGGTAAAGAAGTCCGGGTACTCTCAATGCCAGTATGATCATACTCTGTGTGTTAAACATTCTCCTGCTGGAAGGATATCTATCATTATTGTATACATGGATGATATAATCCTAACAAGGATACAATGACAGGGAATCATGATGAGGAGATTAAAGAACTCAAGAGGCTTCTAGCTCTTGAATTTGAGGTCAAGGATCTTGGAAAGCTAAAATATTTCCTAGGGATGGAAATCGCAAGATCCAAAACAGGAATTGTGGTCTCTCAACGTAAGTATGTCCTTGATTTACTCAAGGAAACCGGGATGCTTGGTTGCAGACCTACAGACACGCCAATGGAAGCAATCGCCAAAGGCAAAGGAGAAGAAGACAATGTTCCTATTGCCAAAGGAAGGTACCAAAGATTGGTAGGAAGACTTATCTACCTCTCACAGACCAGACCCGACATTGGTTTCACTATTAGCGTTGCCAATCAATTCATGAATAATCCTACCAAAGAACATATGGACCAGGTATACCATATTCTGAGGTATTTGAAGAAGACTCCAGAAAAGGGCCTTCATTTTAAGAAGACTGAGAGAAGGAACATTGAAGTATTCACTGACGCTGATTGGGCTGGTTCTATTACTGACCCAAGATCCACATCAAGGTATTACACTTATGTGTGGGGGAATCTAGTTACATGGCGAAGCAAAAAGCAGACTGTTGTTGCTTGGAGTAGTGCAAAAGCATAATTTTGAGCTATGGCTCATGGGATATGTGAAGGAATGTGGTTAAAACGTCTACTCCTCAAGCTTAACGTTCCAGTAAACGATCCCATCAACATGGTGTGTGATAATCAAGCCACTATAAGTATAGCCAAGAATCCTGTTCATCACGATCGAACTAAACATGTGGAGATAGATAGACATTTCATCAAAGAAAAACTAGAAGGTGGCACAATCAATCTCTCCTACATTCTGAGTGCTCAACAACGGTAGACATTCGAACTAAGGCATTGTCAAAGACAAAGTTTGAAGAGATGAAGTCCAAGCTAGGCTTGCTCAACATTTACAGCCTAGCTTGAGGGGGTGTAGAAATCCAGGTCATTACAACTAGGATATGCAGAATATTTTGTACAGCCAAGTAGGCTCTTTTTAGGGGATACATTTTTTATTTTAGTTGACCAAATTCCATGGAGATATACTCTCCATTGATTAGGAAATTTTTTATTCATTACTGAATATTTTCTCAGCCATCTTGTATTATATATATCTGTTTGTATTCTCAAACAATGAAATAAGAACATAGTATTTTTCATTCATACAAATCTTCAATAATCCTATTTGCAAATTTAAAAATAAACATATTTGCAGCCATTAGTAAACAACAATAACCTTTAAAGCATTGCATTGAACATATTACCAAGTCATATTCTCATGTGTTCTAGTCTTTCAGACTTCTTAACTAGTCCAGCAAGAGCGAAGGAGGTCAGATACAAAATCGATTTGGCTAGCCCTTGAACTAATAAATCATCAAAAATACCAACGTAGCACGCAGAAGATTGAACTTCTTCACATGCTTGTATATGTGAAAATACAAAGTAGTCATCGCACCCAATAATTCTAAGAGCACTAAGCAGATACCTTTTTTGGCTTCTTTCACAAGATCATCATCCTTGGGGAGGAACACCATTCCAACACCAGTGTGCAACTTATCAAAGGTAGCAATCCCTTGACTGTTGGCCCAATTGTTAAATAGATCCCAGGGAATTGATGTCATCACACCTGAACCATCACCAGAATCATTATCTGCTCCACAGCCTCCACGATGTTCCATGCAGCCAAGAGCTGTAAGAGCATCCTCAACAATTTGGTGAGATGCTATGTTATCCAAATTGGCAATGAATCCAACTCCGCAAGCTCCTCTTTCTGATATTATATCTTTCAAGTCTGCGACCTGCCATGCATGAAATTCATATTCAGTGTAAAGGCAGAATCATTTGGATATTTACATCACGTGTAGTAAATGCAGATCAGAAATAACATCTCCATGCTTGATGGAAGAAAAATTAACAATAACAGGAGCATTACACTGCAAATAGGGCTGCTTTTTAGGTTCTCGCAATACAGTGGTAAAGACCAACAGTATTACTGCGTGACACTCGAATGTTGTTCAACAGAAACAAACTCCAAGAAACTACATGAACTACAGTAAATCCCAGCAAAATATATTTTTGGAGTATATAAGCATATATACATATAATAAATTACCAAGGAGGACATCCGATGAAGCACAAGTAGCTAACATGAGCAACAAGATTAACAACGTAAAGGACTAAGAAAATCTAAAAACTTTTAAATAAGGAAGTGTGATTAGTTTTGTAAGAAGCCAATTGTTGAGAGAGAGAGAAGAAAAAAATAAATAAATCAAATAAAAAAATTATTAAAAAATGAGAGTATTGAATTATCTTAAACATAAATAAATATAAGGGCACCAAAAAAAAAATCAACCTTGAACGGAACAAAAAAGTTTTATTTATCCAAATGCCCATCAGAAAATCTAATACTAGGCCCCAAGACTATTGCCAGGTAAATGTGCATCATGACAATCAGATGCAAGGCTCCTGGTTAAACTATACCCTTTTTAATGTTTGAGTACTTCATTCAGCTAATAAAAGCATCTATATAAATATGACAAACGAATATACTTGTGTCGTTTAGAGCAGCAACCTCTCTACCACCACATTTAATTACTATGCTCGTTACTTTCTAAACAGTATGCTGCCAAGCTTCCAAAAAAAAAAAAAAAAGCCATCGTGTCCACCGCATAGAACTTCACTTGAAGGACAATGACAAAGAACTCCCATATAACTACCCAATAAGCTCAGTAATATTCAGCCCAACTTGTAGGGCACTGACTAACCTTTATCATGTTGGAGTTCCATTATCCTCCACACAAATCCTCGGTAAAATTCAGCCTTTTGAGCATTCAACTTTTTAGCTAATTTTTATCAGTACCCGATAAGCTCCTTCTGACATCAAGTCTAACATTACAAGCATATCGAGTTCGAAAGCCTTGTTTGACAAATACCTCAGAAGCACCTCTAATTCACAAGACCAAACTTGCAGATGATTCAGGCATCAAAAATCGCGTTCAAAAAACACCAATTTGCTTCTTTTTAGATTTTTAAGAAAAAACCAGTGCTTTAAAAAAAATTTAACGTGCTGTTTGGTTGATAAAGTCGGAGCATTGTTCTCGTTTGATAGCAACGTCAAAACAGAGAAGCACACTTCCAAAATGCCAAACAAGTAGTACACACATCAACCCGCCACATACTATAAGATTGACTCATATTTCCAAACGGACTACACCCATCAGCCGCTAAACCTAAACGAACATTTCTTACTTAGAAGCAAAATCAGGATACCTACGATCAAATGCCTTCCATGCCTCTCCATCTACTGGATGTTGCAAAACGCCTTGTGTAGATTGACCAAAACCATGCCATCTCATATCTCTTGCAGTATGTCTTGACGCATACAAACGCTTCAACCGATCCTTTAAAGGGAAATAGCGTAATACTTTATGTGGCACTTTTTTTCTCTTTGTGTTTGGATTCACCCATCGACTCTCACCACATATAGGGCAAGTGTTTCTATCAGCATATTCTTTCCAAAATAAAGCACAATCGTACTTGCACACATGAATTGTCTCGTAACCTAAACCCAACTTGCGTAACTTCATCTTGGCCTCATAATGTGAAGCAGGAATATTATTCCCCCCTGGTAATGCCTCCTTTAAAAGCTTTAGCAAAGAGTCAAAAGATTTGTTGGTCCATCTATGAAGCACCTTTAAATGCATCAATTTTACTAAAAAATCAAGAGATGAAAAGTTTTCGCATCCAGGATACAACTCTGCCTCAAGCTCAACAAAAAGTTTTTCAAACTGCCCAGAATTGTATTTTACGGTTGGACTTGACTCTTCTGGTTCGACATGATTGTTGGCCCCACTACATCATCTAAGACATTTCGCATCTCGTCAATAGATTGTTTATGTGTTTCATAACCATTAATGTTCGCATTATAAGATTCTCCATGGTATATCCACGTAGTATATGTTCGACTAAATCCCTTGTCAATTATATGAGCTTCAACCACTGGTAATGTTTGCATTGTTACATTCAAACAATTAATGCATGGACAACTAACAAACCCATCCTCATTCATGTAGTTTTTTGCTCTTTCCAAAAATGCCATTGCACCATTCCAGTATCGATCAGAAAAGCGATCATTTTCAAAAATCCAACTCTTGTCAATCGTCATATTGATGTTTTCAATCCTATTGTCAAATGTAATATAAGTCATAAATATGGAAAATTTTCTACTAAACAAATATAGTTACACAATATTGCGTTACATAATACAAACTAAGCAAAAGGCATGGCAATCAAAATTAGATGATTAAACAAATTGTAATTCATACGGTTAAAAACTTCACACAATGAGAATGATAGAAATAATAACATGTCAAATTTCTAAAGAAAATTACCTAACCTAAGTGATCGAAGAAGAAATGTGACAAAGAACCAGCTGACAACAACAACAAACACTGTCTCTTGGTAAGGGCGACCTGCATTGTCAAACACAAAGAACTGTTAAGCAATCATAGCACACATTGAGCATCCAAGGTCCAAAGATGCAAACTTCAACAAGTAGAAATAAGTGCAGGAAAGAATGCATGTTGAAATTCAGTTACAGAATTTTATTGATATGCAATATACAATATCCCAAAATAATTTCTTTACTTTTTTGGTTGTTTTTCTTGCTCAATTCAATAATTGTGGCACAACTTTTTGGGCCATCGCATCAAGTTTCCAAAGCTATATAGTAAACCCTTTAGTTTCTAGTGTTTTATATTGTGACTTGCGAGTTGTGACCAAGTAATCTTTTTAAATAAATAATAAACCAACCCTTATAGTCTAAAGTATGTAACTATGCAATATACATGGAAGGCCTATCTTTAGGCCTCGAAACCACACAACTGCAAGCAACCTTCATAAAATGCAATATATCTTCGTCATGACCTTTCCCAGATAGAGCATTATCTATGGCATCCACGCTTCTACCGGCACTTGATAATTGGTTAACCCAATCAACTAAATTCCCCTTAAACCCTTCTCCCGCATTGTTGACTTCTAAAGGCTTCTGCCCAGTAACCAACTCCAGAAGCACTACCCCAAAACCGTACACATCTCCTTTAAGAGATGCCACCATTGTGCTCGACTACTCTAGAGCAACATAACCAAACTAACCCAAATCCCCATTAACAAACAAGCTATCATTAGAATCTCGAGAGCCCACAAGCCTTGCCAGACCAAAGTCTGTGATTCGAGCTTTGAAATCGTAATCAAGCAAGATCACGTTGGAACTGATGTTCTAGTGCATATACGGTGGCTGACATGAATCGTGAAGCCTAGCTAGACCTCTGCCTGCACCTAGACCAATCTTAAGCCTTGTGGGCCAATCCAAGAAACCATACTGACTACTAGCATTCCCATTTCCATTAAGCTACGAGTACAAAGTCCCATTATTTTCTGTGCTTATAAACCAAAAGCATTCTCATTTCCATTAAGCATCACCTTATATTTTATATAAACAGATAGCTCCAATAGAATCGGTGTGGAAAGTATAACCAAAAAAAAAAAAAAAAACCTTACCAGGTGCGGCGACAGCTGAAATCCGGCATGGAAAACAGCAACAATCTAGTCAACGACACTGTCTAGCTCCAGCAGGGCTCGTACGAGTCGCAAGGTGTTAGTCTCAGAAAAATTGGTCTCAAAAACAGAGAGAGAGAGTCTCAGAGGAAATCTGAGACCGCAAAGTGTCCACAGACAAAAAGTTTTTCAAACTGCCCAGACAAATCTCAGAGGAAATCAAGGTAGGAAAGTTGAACAAAAAAAAAAGAAAAACCCTTACCTGCTGCGGCGACAACAAATCTCCGGCGTGGAAAACAGCAACAATTCGGCCAACGACACTGTCTCGCTCCGACGAGGATCGTACAGGTTGCAAAGTGTTGTTTCAAAAAAATTTCGGTGAGAGAGAGTCTGAGCTGAGAGAGCGTTGAAAACAGAGAGATGATCGAATCCTTCTCAGACGAGATGAAGAGGCTGAAATTTTCTGAGCTGAGAAGCGGGTGAGGGGAAAGCTGGGTTTTAGGAATATGTATTCTCTTTTAGCGACGACATATTTCGTCTCTAAATATATACCTACCAAAACGACAACGTATGAGGATTCAACGACGACATTTATCATCGCTTAATATGCAAAGACCGCGAATTTATAGCGCGTGTTTGGGAATTTCAGCGACAAAATTTTTGCAAATATTCAGCGACGATTAAGTCGTCGCTAAATAGAATAACGACGACAAATATTGTCTCTAAAAATTTTATTACACAATTACAAAATCGTATTATGCATATATTTAACGACGACAATATCATCACTGAAGAATAATTTAGCGACGACATTAATTTTAGTCGCTAAATCACATAATTGTTGTAGTGCAAATATAGCCAGTGAAAATTTACACACACACACAATATAGAAAAAACCAAAATATTACACTTTAAACAAAACAAAAAAGGAGAATTTAAAGTAAAGTAACAGAAACAGCCTTTTGTTCATAAAACCAAACACGGCCTCTGAATGAGAAGAACTTAAAAGATAAGTCTTAACAGCGATGATCGAAAACCGTACCTTCGTTGGTGAGCCGTAATCGGTGCTGTGTTGGAGATCGAGAACCGCTTTAACCGATGACGAGGACGCTTTCTTGGAGACGAATTGAGGAACGCCGCGAGCGAGCGACAAAAAAGAAGAAGAAGCTCCCAATTTCCTCCGAGTCTTTTTCGATTTGCAGTGAAGTCCGACGAAATCGACGGGGAAGAGTCCGTTCCGGAGGCAGTAAGGCGGCGGAGGAGTGGCGTTGGAGCGGCGGAGCTGGGAAGTGGAAGAAGACACCGACTGCGACGCCATGGCAGTCGCAGAGAGAGACTCTAGAGAGAGAAAGTGTTGGAAGAGTGAGAAGAGAAGAGGATCGTGTGAATGAGGGAGAGAGAAAGAAGATAAAAGGGAGAGTTGTCCGGAGCCACAACTAGAACTCTCACACACACACAACACAGTCCTTTCTCCCTTCCGGGCGTCTCTCTCTTTTTAACTACTACTACAAACAACCCATCTTCTCGTTTGTTTTCATGTGTACATGACTATTACACATGCTTCCACAGAGCCGGTTTTTTCCCCCTGCTTTGTGGTTCACTGAGATGGTATTTTAGGGTCTGTTTGGTTCGAGTATTTAAATAAAGTATTTGAACGAAGATTTAAATTTTTATAAGAGAAAATACTGTAGCAAAATGATTCAAACCTTGATTTAAATATTCAACCAAACATACCCTCAATCTAACGTTGACTTTGGATTCTATGGTCTTGATTCTCCGGTATTGCTGGAGGGGACCAACAAGGGACCCGTAGACTAATTATGGAAACTTTTTTTTTTGGTAACTTTTAGTAAATATTTTTTTTTCTTCTCTTGAAATGGAGCAAATATATTGTTTTGATAAATGTACAATAAGAATTTGCCTGTTAAGTCAGATGTACACTAGGATTAAATCTCCTTTATAATTTACCCAAAAGAAAATGGATCCCTTTACGTGCATTCTCAGGATTTTTAAGAAATTATTTTATTCTTATTTTTCATGTAATAATCTGTTTTGAATTATAATAGTCGGGCATCAATTATGCACTTAATTTTACTACAAGGTATAAAGTTGAAATCCTTCGATTCAAAAAAGATAAATAATTAATCTGTTTCAAATATAATTTTCTTTCTCCACTTATACTAGTGTTTTTCAATTACTTATATTTTCATTTGTATCTTTTAGGTTTAAGACATTACATAAATCACGCGCTCAAAAAATTAATGGTGCATTATTTTATAGGTTGTTTGGAGAATCAGTTAGAACATATATTTTAAGTTTAAGAATTATAGCATGTGAGAACTTTATACTATAGTCATTTTTTATTTTTTTACTATAGTTGCTGAAACCCTTATACTGTTCACAATTAAAACTAATAATTTGAAACAGATGTCCCAAACGAGCGTAAATTTTCCAATGCAGAAATTATGAAACAATAACGCTCCACGTAGAGCAAGTCTAGAGTAAGGATGATCTCTGTATGATTTGTGCCAATTTTGGAAAAATCTCTAATTGAACCAAGCCCACTGGAATCGAAAATGAATCATCTTCAAGGAGGAATCAAGGCGAATCTAACTTGTCACACATCCAGCTATGTCGATTGTATAACAAAGAAAGAGGGAGAAATGGTGGCGTTGGGGAGGTATGTAGAGGCGACGTTTGGCTAGGCCTTTGATGTAGAGAGAGGCGATGCAGTCAGATTCATCGCTCTAGGTAAAGCAATATCTATGGAGAAAGATGCTTTTTTTTTTTTTTTTGAAGGGGGAGAAAGATGGTTTTATGGGGCAATAATTAATTTAGTTGCTGGTAGGGTTTGTGCTAAACGAGAGTGAGAGGGATTTCAAGAGAAATGGCAAGTAGTGGGATGGGGAAATGGTTTGGAAAAAGAAAATATGGTTTGTGTTTTATTCATGACCAAACATCGTCTCATTTAGGACTATTTCTCAAAAAAACAAAAACAAAAAAAAAAAAAAACAAAGCAATACAAAACAAAACAAAAACAAAAACAGTACTCCTAGAGTGGCGTAGACTTTATAGAATCCAAATATCACACTCCAAATTACAAATAATAATAATAATAACAATAATTGTCAACCTTTAGCAGTGTAACAAGTTTATATTATTTATCAACTGCCTACCATGATGTATGTGATTGTAGCAGTATAAATAAGTTTATATTATATATCAACTGCCTACCATGATGTATGTGATTCCCTGGAAATAAATTATGTATACTTACATATTATTCATGTAAAAACATATATTATGTCTGTCAAGCAATTACATCACTCTTGGGGACCAACGTTTTGACATTGAATGTTACTAAGAAGCCTCTATCAAATTTTTGCTTAGAAAGCGATATTACAATTAATTGTCAACTTATAAGTGTCATTCACAATATCTACATTTCTAATTATTACGTGAAGCAGTTACGTACCTTGTCATGAGTGTTATATTTGCAGACATTTTTATAGCAATTGACAATGGACAGATTTTAATATTGGCGTGTTGCTTGCAAAAGATATGCTGGTAAAATTAGACTAGAAAGTTTTCTGTGGAGTTATTTCAAGTTCAAATCTTCTATCTAATTTTGGAGTCTCAAATTATATCTAACCAATTGTAGTATACACATCATTTTAAAATATTTTTTAATTGACTTTTACATAAGGGTGACAATTCATGTTAATGAATCGTGTTTATGTCAACCCGATTATTAATCATGTCAGAAAACATCAACTCAAACATGACCCATTTAATAATTGTGTTAATCGTGTCAACCTGCATAATCCATTTAAGTTTATATCGTGAATAAATAACTATATAATCTATAACTTATTTCATATAGTTATGAACCATATAATTGATTTATTGCTCAATTTATCATTTATTTTTAGATTACTTACGGATTTTAAAATTTGTAATACTTATATTTAATGAAAGAAGTAAAGTTATTTTATGCGTCACATAAATTTTTGTATTATGTAATATACAATTAAGTTGTAAATCATATATGTAGTTAAATGTGTTATTTCGTATGAATCATGTTAGAATGGTCAACCCTAATCCAACCCACATTCTATCATGTTAATCGTGTCAACCCGTTATTGACCCAAACTCATTTATAGTAAACCTAAATCCCTAACTTCGTGTCGGTTTCGTGTCATGACCTAAATTGCCAACCCCACTTTATATATTTTTCATTGAATTACATATTATAATAGTATTAGTTAAACATCTTTTTTTCTTTTAATTTGAAGTACGGGATTTAAACTCTTTATTTTATAGTAGAATCATATGTAGATTTACCACTAGATTATGCTTGCAACTATGATTAAACATCATTTGGGAATTAGGACATCAATTAGACAAATGATCTGGGTATCCACTAACTCCCATCACTACTCATTTGCTTCTTTTTTTTTCCTTTGAGGATCATCACTAGTCATTTCTTACTGTCAATATTATGTAAATATTAGTCGTCGAGAAAATATTTGAAATCAATGAGTGCTTATTATGATTTATTGCCAGAGAATTTGTCATTAAGTACCAAAAAAACATACATTTAATTTTGCATCCTTTGATGCAATATTAAATGACATGATGTTTTGAAACATCCGCTGCTAAAGCTATCTTTGATTCTTTGTGTACTTGATTGACATACATGCAAGAATGAAAGTGTTTTCGCCATCAAGAATTACAAGAGAATACGTAGTTGGAGTAGTTACTTGGTCATGCGTAGGGTCGTGATTAATTGATTGATGTGGTCTGGGATATACCGGATTCCAGCTCAACAGGGGGCCGACATTGACTCCCAATCCCATGTGTGCCAAGCCACGGTAAAAAGATCTGCACAAGCGATGCGCACCACTCATTGTCTATAAAACGATGCCCGTTTGACTGACCATTTGACTGAATAGCACAGTTCAGGCTTGTGCTAATGCTTCATGTGAAGTGGCCTTGCAATTTGGCGGGGGACTTTTTGGCCGCTTTTTGAATGTGGAGCAGAAAGCTAGAAAGCGACAGCGACGACCGCCCTTTTTATTTTTATTTTTTGGTGGTGTCTGTTTTTACATTTTGTCTGATGCGTCCGCTGTTTCTCTACGTGGCGAAAGGAAAATGGAAAGAAAATTTGAGTTGTATCTTTTTTTTTTTAGGATTATATTATTATAGAGATAGAAAGTGCTCTTAGTTGCTCGTTGAACCTTAGAAAATGTGGTTTTTAAGGATCACAGCAACAATAATAAAGCAACCGAAGAGAGAAATTGTTGAAGCAATTAATATCAAGTTTTACTTTGGCGCCAGAGGAAAAAAATGTTGAACTCATCAACCTTTTTTTCTTTTTTCCTTTTCAACAAAAACCCATCGACTGATATGTTATAAAAATTTTCTTCTTCCCTTTTTCGTTTTATGTTGTTCCCTGTATCACATGCTTAATGCCAATGATTTTTGTTATCCTTTACCTCTAATTTTCTTCCACGACAGTATTGTTTACTTGCAATAGCAGGGGGGGTGTGATTGACTTTGACTCTTATAGGTTCCTTATCAGTTTCAGCCCTTGTAGGAAAGTTACTTGATAGGTATAATCAATTTTTTAATGAAAATATAGTTACAGACGTAATTCTACTTCAACTTTAATATTTAGGAATAATAAAGAAAATAGGCTAAATAAAATGGTGAATAAAAAATTAAAAGGCTAAGGTGAAAAAAAAAAGTTGATAAATAGACCAAAAGATTTTAAATCCATATTTATTAATCAATAAAATACCAAAATACCCCACCTAATATCAGTAATTAAGAAATCCTAATCTGTGTATGCTCAGGACAGCGTCGGCGCATTTATCAAGGAAGAATTTGAAAAAATGGCAAAAAAATTCTTAATTAAGGAAATGACATCTTTTTTTGTAAAAAAAACACGCTTTTTTAGACTGTAAATTGTCCTAGTTTTTTTCAAAAAAAAAGACGAAAATAACAATAACGATGAGAGGAACTTTAATAGAGTGAAAACAAAAAAAATGGAGCAGTTTTCATGCCCAAAAAGTATATTTTTTTGTGTTAAAAAACTACTAAAAAAAGAGTTATTTACCCAAAATGACTTTTTCTTAAAGTTATTTTTCAAAATGTCCATTTATCGCAAGGATGACATTAACGAGTTCGTCGCGAGGATGATGAAAATGAGCTCTTTGCAAGGCATTAACGCGACTTTGACTCACTTGATGGTCGGGTCATGATAGATTCGTAGCCATTCGCCTTGCGTTTCTTAGTCAGGAAGTCGACAATCTACCATCACTCCAATGATCTCAACCTCAGTGTCATCGGTGTCATCTGAAAGCGTTATTGGAGGATAGATAACCAGAAATTTTGGACAACGTATTGGTTGTCAAATGTGTGGAATCTCAACGTGTGGATGACAAGGTTTTTTAAGTCATTGTTGTTGATGCCGAAAAGAGAAGCAGTGTTGTCGCCACTGTCGTGATGGCTGACGGCATGTTGGAACGGTGGAGAGAAAGAAGAATGAGAGAAAGCTATCAAGAGAGAGAGAATATTGGGGGTTGGGGGTTGGGGGGTGGGGGTGAAGAAAATTAAGGGTTAATAGCTTTAAAAGTTTTTAAACTTTTAAAATTGTGATAATTTAGGTCTAGAATTAATTTACTAGGCTAAAACAGTCCTTAAACTTTTAATTTTGTGACAATTTAGTCCTTAAACTAATTTAATAAGGTAAAATAGTCCCTAAATTAATTCTTAATGGCAAAATCAATCCTATTTGTTAGCCGCTTTTAAAATTTGAATGGAAAACATTGTGGTGGCCTCCACTATCTGGCACTCCTCTCTACAGCACTGACCTTACGTCACCCTCTCGCTGTCTTCACAACAAAACCACCATGTAATTGCCCCACCAATTACCTTATCAGACTAGCTATATGTCGGTCATCACTGTTTTAGCCTATTAAATTAATTCAAGAACCATATTGTCATGATGTTAAAGTTCAGGGACGTTCTTGGCCTACTAAATTAATTCAAAGACTAAATTGTTGCAATATTAAAAGTTTAAGGACTATTTTAGCCTATTAAATTAATTCAAAGACTAAATTGTCATAATGTTAAAAGTTCAGAGATTATTTTAGCTCATTAAATTAATTCAAAGACTAAATTGTCACGGTATTAAAAGTTCAAAAACCTCTAAAGCTATTTACCCAAGAATTAAATCTAAAGATAAAATAGGAAAACAAATAAGTAGAAAATTAAAATAGCCTGTTATTTTTAATAGTTTGCAAAAAGGTTAATTACTTCTAAAACAATGAAAATCTGGCCCATTAAGTTCATATCCACCAAACTTCATTAACCTGCTCAAAAAATCAAATCCATAAATAAATAAAATGAAATGAACTTACTATAGATTGTGCATAAACTACATAGAGCTGAAAATGAAAAATGAGATGACTAAATAGATCGGCTAGTATAAAAAGTAACAAATTTGTTTAACTAATTTAGTAGCCAAACTATTTGGCTTTGGACGTTATATGCAATTCGTGCTTGTTAACTATTTGAATTAACAACGACCAAAAAACTTTAAAAAAAAAACTATTTTTTAAGAAACTATTTGTATATTTTGACACCATTGAGCAGAGCTTTTTAATTCATTGAGAAGAAAGCAAATTAGCACAAAAAATATTGGAAAGAAAAGTTTTCTCATTTAAATTGTACGTTGAGGAAGAGGCTTTTTCCAACATCCTACGTTACACCAAATGCAGTCCTCAAACAGTCGAAAACATATAAAAAGAAACTTTTTATTTTCTTTTGCTTATCCGAATATTGGTGGGCTCACAATTGTTTGGTGTATGATGCTAGCACATATTACATGCGGCATCGACTACGACCCTGCCTTCGTATCAACACCAGAAGCACTTTATCCACGCAAATTCATGGCGTTTTATGACGGTAGCAGCAAAAGAAAAAAAAAAAATCATCTTATGACAGACCAACTCAGGAAAAACAAGAAGTTTTTCCTAATTTATATATTTAAAATGTATATTTTTTATTTTTCTTTTCGCCCTTCTAATACCGTCACACATTGTGGATCTAAACTTGTCTTCACATTAATGAACAAATTTTCTTTCATATGTGATCATTCATATGGTTGTTTAGTAACAACGTGTACCTTGTTTTTTTTTTTTTTTCTTTTTTGTCGGGGAAAAGTTTGCGAAGGGAGTTGGCCATAAATTCAAAAAGATACGACTGTTTTAATTTTTTTTTTAAATCGTAATAAAACCAAACCTTACCTTTGCTTTGCAAGCAATTTTACCGGCACAAATAAGACAATATATACACACATATACAGTGAGGAGAAATTTTTCTCAAAAAAGGTTAATAATTAAGACAAAACTTAGCTGATAAGCTTTATCAAAAGTTTAATTAAAGTTGACAATTATCAATGTAATTTGTCACTAACAAACTTTAATGTCATGAAAGCGTTGCATAATAACCTTATTATCGAAGCTATTGAAGAAAGTTTTCTCCATACAAGTAAAATATCATCATTTATCAATTGATTTCACCTTCAATTGCACAGTTAATTCTTCATATTATTCATAACAGAAAATAACCTCTCTATGATTAACATTAATATTCATGACAGAGTCCGATAAATATTGAGAGGAATGGATATTGACGATATAAAAATTGATCATAAAGTATTATAAGTTTGATAATATAATTTTAAGATACTAAAAATTGGAATATTATAGCTTTTCCTTGTCAAGTGAATTATTTTGGTCTTTAACATAATGCACACAGAAAAAAGTTGAGATTTATCTTATGCTACACCAAAAACATGCTAGTGTTTACACGAGGTAGTATATTGAGCTTTTTTGATAAATTAATCTTCTATAAAAAGTTTGAGAGAGTGTTATTTAATTAATTTTAGAATATAAAATAAAATTGTCAATTTTTAAGGAGGGGTTATTTATAATTTAAAATGAGAGTTAATTATATAATTGTAACTTTTAATTTTAACTATTTTTTAATTTGTTCATTTGATTTTAGGAACTACAAAGATATCCTTTGAATTTTAAAAACTTAGTTTCAATTTTATCTCTATAAATAGAAAAATTAAGCAAAACAACATAATTACCCTTAAATAGTTATGATAAATATTTTATATATTGAAAACATAAAAAATCCTAAAATAAAACATTAAATTTTGAAAAAAAGATTGTAAGTTTTATGACTTTTTAAAATTTAAAATATTTTTATTTTTTAAGAGAAAACATATATTTTAACAACAAATTAGGTTTAATTAAGGGTATTTTTTTTATCTTCTATTTATGTTTTTCCAAACAAAAAAGTCTACAAAGAATAAAATTGAAACAAACTTATTAAATTCAAAGGAAACCATTGTAGTTTTTAAAAATAGACGAAAAAATTAAAAAATAATGAAAACTAGAATGTATAATTATATAATTAATCCTTTCATATGATATAATATATAAGTTGAGGAGGGCGCAAGCCCTCCCTGTTTCTCTACTATCTTCGTCCCTGCACACATATAAAATAGTAAACTGTAGACGTTGGATCTACAATTAAATCAAATTTGTTAGTATGGATTTTAGGGATTAAATCTAGTTGATTGGGCCCTTTGATTACCATTATTAGGTTTTAACATTCTCAAAAATTGAGTTAGTTAATCAAAAACTGGTATCATTAATAATAAACATGAATTTATAAAAGGCATAAAAATAAAAGATACCACACAAAAGATTTGTAATGGTTCATTCTAAATTGAGCTACGTTCACTGTTATGATGAGTTCTTCACTACTTACAAACTTGATAAAAAATTACAGCAGCTTTTATGTACAAAGTATAAATAAATGGAGAATTTGGACAGACGAGCAGTATATTAGCAAAAGTTTTCCAGTAGAAATCTGGAATTGCCTCCTTCAAATGAGGCCTTCAACCTATTTATAGAGGCCTCACTGAGATAATGTGTCCCTGTTAGCGGGAAGTGGATCTGAGCAATGCTTGGTAGAGGTGGACACATGTCAATCATTCATTTGGTGTGAATTTTGGGCCACTTCCCTCTAAATATTCACGGGACTTGGTGGATTTCAACTCCCACTAGGTGATTCTTGGCTCCAAGTCGAGCATTCTGCATCCAAACGAACATATCGGCCATAATGACCACAAAGTTGGATCTTGTGTTGAGCAACGCTTGTCCGCCTTACACAAAATGAGTACTTCATATTGACACGCACATCGACTATAACGTCCATGAATCACATGACGAGTGCAACAAACACTATTCTGCTGGGCTCACTCGGCTCAATGTACAGATTTGGTCATGCTAACATTGAACCTCGGTCGATTTGGGCCTCTCCAAATCAGACCCCAACAGTATTTAACGGTATATAGTTGATAAATGTTAATAAATACAATTATCAAGTCCGAGTATTGTTTTTCAAAATTTCAGCCAATATAACAATAAACCTGTCAATATTGATTCATAATATAAAAGATCTCCAGAAATCAATTTCATAAAATCTTTTCTTAAAGAATTTTTTATTATAAAGTCCAGTAAATTTCTTTAAAAAAAAAAAAATGATGAGACAAGACAAGTTAATCTTCACAATATTTGTTTCTCAACATTTAGCTAATAACATCAAATATTAGCACGGCTTGTTTAATTAATCAAAGTATGATATTCACCTTGAGTCCAAATCTGTTGTCCGGATTAGCTGCTCTGGCTGACACCTCATCTCAAATTCACACATCAGCTCCTCTTGATGGTTCTACACACGGCAGTGAACCAAACGAAACAAAAACAGGAAGTCGTGGCTTTTATTTTACTGTGACATCACCTATATGGACCATTACAGAATCACTTTTGCCTTTTTTTCATTTCATTTCTTTTTCTTCTTAAATTGTTGCAACACTTAATCATAGACCATTTCATCAAACCACCGGATCAGGTTTTCGTCCCTTAGTTACAAATCATTTCAACAAACCACCAACTCAGATCAAGTTTCCAATTCTCAACCTCGCGCCCAACCCAATCCCCACCGCAATCTTGGGCTGCCGGCATGAACCGAATGGGAACTATGTCTGAGAAAAGATGCTTCTTAGGTCGCCAACCCCCTCGCCAAGAGAGGATTCCCTTTGTCACGACCTCGCCCGGTTCCACCGCGTCCTGCATTGCGAGATCTCCATCTTTGTTCACCCTCAATAGCCATGGCTGTACAGCGTTGTCGCGAGCCCAGAGTGGGAGGGAGGTGAGCGGGTTCGGATCGAATGGCTGAGAGGGAGGAAGAGAGAGAGCAGGGAACTTTGAAGAGGATCCCAAGACCTCCATGGTTATACGGTAAAGAAGACTTCAAAAGACAGTGAAGTCTTCTTTCAATTTTTTATTTTTTTTTTGAAAAAGTCATTAAAGATTGAAAAGTGTTCATTTTAGTTTTTTCTTAAAAAAACGATGAAATAACGTTGAAAGCCTGATTATTTATAGAATTCAAAAAAACAAAAAAACAAAAAAAAAAAGTACCCCTAGCGTAGACTTTATAGAATTCAAATGTCACACTCCAAAATATAAATAATAATAAAAATAATAATAATAAAGAACAATAATTGTTAACATTTAGCAGTATAATAGGTTTATATTATTTACCAACTGCCTACCATGATGTATGTGATTCCGTGAAAATAAACTATGTATACTTGCATATTATTCATTTAAAAACATATATTTTGTCTGTCAAGCAATTACATCACTCTTGGGGACCAACGCTTTGACATTGAATGTTACAAACAATCCTCTATCAAAGTTTGCTTAGAAAGCGATAATACAATTAATTGTCAACTTCTAAGTGTCATTCACAATATCTACATAACTAATTATTAAGTGAAGCAGTTATGTACCTTGTCTTGAGTGTTATATTTGCAGACATTTTTATAGCAATTGACAATGGACAGATTTTAATATTGGCGTGTTGCTGGCTAAAGATATGCTGGTAAAATTAGACTAAGAAAGTTTTTTGTGGAGTTATTCCAAGTTCAAATCCTCTGTCTAATTTTGGTGTCTTAAATGATATCAAATCAATTGTAGTATGCACATCATTTTAAATTTCAAAATAATTTTTAATTGACTTTTATATAAGGGTGATAATTCGTATTAATGGGTCGTGTTCGTATCAACCCGTTTATTAATGATGTCAGAAAACATCAACTCAAACATGACCCATTTAATCGTGTTAACCTTGCATAATCCGTTTAAGTTTATATCATGAATGAATAATTGATATAACCTGACTTATTTCACATAATTATAAAAACATATAATAGATTTATTGCTCAATTTATCATTTATTTTTAGATTACTTGCAGATTTTAAAATTCATAATATTATATTTAATAAAAGAAGTAAAGTTTTTTTATGCATCATGTAAACTTTTATATTATATAATATACAATTAAGCTGCAAATCATACACGTAGTTAATTGTTTCACTTACCAACATCTAGCTGGTTTAGTTGATAGAGGGTTGTTCTGCTTAAGCAAGCGACTTGGGTTCAAGTCCTTGTGAACGTAGCTACTAGTGTTGGAAGACTCTTGCTGCCTTTGGATCTCTCCACGGGTAGACTCTGGATTAGTCTGGTTAAACCACCTGAACAGTTGAGGGGCCCTTAAGGATTCGTGTCGTTCATAGTGGACCCGAATACTGGGGGGTTTCACCAAAAAAAAAAAAGTTAATTGTATCATTTCGTATGAATCGTATTAGAATGGTAAAACCCTAACCTAATCCACATCCAATTATGTTAATCATATCAATCTATTATTGACCTAAACCCATTTATAGTAAACTCAAACCCTCTAACTTCGTGTCAGTTTTGTATCAGATCCAAATTGCCACCCTTCTTTTACATACTTTTCATTGAATTACATATTATAATAGTATTAGTTAAACATTTTTTTTAAAATTTGGGGTAGGAGATTTAAACTCTTTTATTTTATGATAAAGTTAGGTGTGGATTTACCACTAGGCTATGTTTACAACTACAGTTAAACGTCATTTAGGAATTAGGACATCAATTAGACAAATGATCTAGATATCTACTAACTCCCATCACTACTCAATTCTTTTTTTGTTCTTTTTTTTAACAAATCTGTAACTCCCCAAAAATTAATTAGGTGATAATCGTGTGTAAAATAGTAGATTAGTGTGCCATAATAAATGTTTAAAACTTAATTTGATTATTTGTGGGATCTTTAAATTAATGTTATTTTTTATTATTTTGATGATTTTTAATTACTTCTAATTATTTTTAATTGTTATTTTAAATTTTGAATCAAAACAATTTGTCAAAAGCTAAACATATCTTGTTTTACAAAACCGTGGGTGGCATACGGTTTTCACATAGTAAAACCTCTCATTTTTGTCTCTATATATACCCTCTCTCTCTTTCTCTCCCTCACTCTTGTTCTCTCCTTCTTCTCTCACTCTGCTTCTCTCGTCTCTCTCTGTGTCTCCCTTTCTCTCTTTTCTTTTCTTAAATTTTTGAATCAAAAATCAAGCCAAGCTTCAGTTTTCAGTGGATCAAAGGTTCAGGAACGTGATTTAACAACCATAAACTCAATTTGAGGATTGAATCAATGTTAGTTTTCAAATTTTCAAAACTTTTTCAAATTTTCAATTTTCTTTGTATTTTGAAATCTAAGTTCATTTAAGCTTAGAAAACCTTTAATCTAAGTTAGACGAATATAAAATGACTAGAATTTAAGTTTGGTTTGATCAAAAATGGATTTAAATCAAGATTTTTTATTTTTCCTTCATTTTTTTCTATTTTTGGATTTTCTATGCGAAACTTGTTTAAATTAGTTCAAAAGTATTTTATAATATTTTTCTATCATCTATAAATGTTTTCTATGCCTGGGAATTGAGGAAACATGTTGAAATTGAGGATTGGAGCTCGGGAAGCCGAGGCTCGGGTTCTGGAAAATTCCAAAATTTCTAGTTCGGCAGGCCGGATTCATAAGTTCGGCAAGCCAGATTCATACGACCGGCAGACTGAACCTAGAAAAGTTTGGCCAACAGGACCTAGCTTGTCGGCAGTGCAGTTCGGTAGGCCAAACTAGGGAGACCGGCAGGGCGACCGGACATGGTGAAAATTTGTCATTTTTCACCCATTTTTACTGTTTTAAACACCGATTGAGAATTTAAACTTTATAATATGATTTTGCGAACTAAATGGCGCACTAGGACACCATGAGGTAGGTTAGTAATGTAAAATGTCCTAAGCCAGAAATTGATGAGCTTAGTTTATGTTTAACGGTTGTTCGAGGTTCTGTGGAGCCAACGTGTAGCGGACCAAGGCTGTGGTGTGGAACACCAACACGAGTATCGATGTAGGACTTTTACCCCTTCCTTGGTAGCCAGGTTTTCAATGATTTTGGCCTTAAAGAATTTTATTTTAAAATGTTTTCAATAAATGACATAATTTTTTTAAATGTTTTCAAAAAAGGGACTTTTCGGGCACACAGTGATTTCTTTCAAAATAATTTCCTACAAAATGATTTTCTTTAGAATGAATTTCAAGGAACTGTTTAGATAAACTTCTTAACAATTTTCATTATTCATCAAGAATTGTATGAGCATAATGAATTGAATAATAAATGTAATTAAGAATACTCGGTAATATGAGATTTAAATAATAATAAATACACATAAGGGCATGATGTCATAATCAGAGATCGGGTTGTGTAGCGTGCGACCTTAGGGGCAGGTCTCGAAACCCAACTGGGCTACTACGGTGGTGATAAATATGCTTTGCTCAGAAAAGATAAAAAGGTACTCTCTAGATGAACTATTTTTGATAAGATTTATTTAAATGAATTTATTTACTTATTTAACTCTGTTCTTCAAATCATTTCTTTGAAAGGTAAATTTCATGTTTAAATTGTTTATCTATTTTAAAACATAGTCCTACTGAGCCTTTTGCTCACTTTTTACTTACTTTCAAACCTTTCCCCTAGGTGGAATCCAGCTTAGGACTGACGAAGAGTCCACTGCCCGGACTCGTAAGCAAAATAAGGATCTTGAGTAGGTTAGTAGCTGTAATAATTCAAGGCATGTATTATTTAAATTTTATTTTTCATGTTGGACTGTGACTATAATAATTTATTGTCGATACTATGTGTATGCATACGTTGTAGACCCAATGGGACCTAACACGTACCCTCCTTGCCCTCTTTATTATTTTATTTCTTTTTATTTCTGTCTTATTCGTTTTTACTATTTTGAATAATTGATTAAAAGTTTTAAATTGTATCGCATTTTTAATATAATTAATTAATTGCTTAAATTAATTTTTTTTTACAAAAACTCAATTAAATTAATCTAATCAACTGCCACATCACCTCTCGTACTCCAGAGCGTGACAGAATCATCACTTGTCATTTCTTACCGCCAATATTATGTAAATATTAGTCGTCGAGAAAATATTTTAAATCAATTAGTGCTATCTTAGAAAATCTATCCACCACCACAAAAATTGAATCTCTACCATGTTTAGGCCTAGGTAAACCTAACACAAAGTCTATCAAAATATCAATCCAAGGTTCACTAGGAATAGGTAAAGGTATGTATAAACCATGGGTTTGCACTTTGGATCTTGCTTGCCTGCATATAACACATCTACCACAAATTCTCTCAACATCTCTTTTCATGTGTGGCCAATAAAAATGTTCTTGTAAAATGGCCAAGGTTTTAGCAACTCCAAAATGTCCTATTAGCCCTCCACTATGGGATTCTCTTACTAACAATTCACGCAAAGAGCAATTAGGTACACATAGCTTATTCTCCTGAAATAGAAATCTCACATGCCTAAAGAACTTACCCATAGTGTTTTGTTCACAAGCTCAAAAATCCTCAGTAAAATCTTGGTCTAAAGGATACAATTCTTTAATGTGCTCAAAACTAAGCAATGTTGCATCAAGGGTAGAAATTAATACATACCTTCGAGAAAGTGCATCTGCTATGATGTTTTCCTTACCTTGCTTGTATCAGATGACATATGGAAATGTCTCAATGAACTCCACCCATCGTGCTTGTCTCTTATTCAACTTGTGTTGGCCTTTCTAATGCTTTAGCGACTCATGATCGGTGTGAATCATGAATTCCTTAGGCTAAAGGTAGTATTGCCGCGTTTCCAATGCATGAACCAATGCATACATCTTTTGGTCATATGTTGGGAAGTTTAAGGCTACCCCACTACTGTCCCCAAAATACTCTTCTTCTTCAACTCTCACTTTCTTAGGTTGTATTCTCTCTCTCCTTCATACATTAGGAACATTTTGTGGCTATGCATTTTCTATCCTATCTATCCGTTCATGAACCTACTCCGTTTCTACACTAAACATTCTCCTTATCTCACCCATTAAGCCTTCCATGAGCATTTTTGGATGAACCCCCCCTGACACCTCTCTAGTAGTATTTTTGTCCTTGATGTTGGACATGTTGGCTGCAAAACAAAGTTAAAGAAGAATGAAGAAGAAAAAAAACCTCACACATTCACTACATGTTTCACTCAAAGAATGAATTGCTCAAACAAAATATAATCGGCTTTTACCCTCTTATATGCTCACTACTCTTGCCTTTTTCCACTCTTAGTAATTCTCTATAGGTTCTTATCAAACTACTCAAACAAATATCGAAATTTCTAATAACAATTCACCAAGAACTCACCAAGAGAAATTCGGATTTATGTGGCTAGAGAATAAGGCTGTAATACAAACTTAAAAATTTCAAATTGTAAAAAGTATTAGGAGTTGAGAATTAAGAATGTTAGAAACTGATACAAGAATGAAGAATAGGGAATTAAGATGTAAGATTGAACAAGAATGTAAGAATTGGGAATTAAGATGTAAGATTGAAACTGAAACAAGAATGTAAGAAATGAAACAAGACTTGAATTTCATGTTTTTTTTAAATGTCTCTTTTTTTTTTATAGCTGTCTTTTTTTTTTCTTTTTTTTTTTGACGATTTTTTTTTATTGCTAAATTGGATATACCAAGGAAAGGAGGGAACGCGAATTTGAACAAGAGGAAAAAAAAGAGAGGATAGGCAAACCTGAGACTATAACATTGCTCTGATACCAACTGATACGAACCTCGCCAAGAAAGTGACGAGACCCTTGAATCAAATAAGTCTCCAAGATCGTTTAGAAAGAAGTTTTTATGAAACTATGACTCATTGCTTATAGTGAAGTAAGAACCTTGGTATAAGAAAGACACCATAATCAATTATAGAACGATTGATTGATAAGTCGAAGATGAACGCTAGGGAAATTTCGATACGTTTGAAAAGTTCTTAAAGAAACAAGAGAATTTTTGATCTCACAAAGTATGAATGAGATCTAAATTGTGTTTCATTGCATCAAATCAATGGCTATTTATAATACAAGACAATTCATGAATCTAAGGAAACTAAATATTCTAAATAGTCAGCCATTGAAGTCACCTAAACCTAAAAGGATACTAATAGAAATCAGGAAATTGAAAAGGAAACGGAAACTTCCTAATCCCCTTGCATGCCTATTCCAAAATCAAGTAGGTAATTATATGGGAAACTAACCAAAGGGGAAACTAACCAAATAGGAAACTTACCAAATGGGAAACTAACCAAATGGAAAACTTAACCAAATGGTGCCTACTCAAAAAAAAAAAAAAAGGAAAGTACTCAAAATGGCAACAAGCCTTACAATTCAGTAATAAAAAAAAAAAAAGAAAACTAGCATGAAAAGAGAAACTAGTTGAAAAAGGGAAACTAGTTGAAAGGGAAACTTTTTCTAATAGGCGTGCTGAATAATGAGGCGTGATCTTGAATAAGAAACTTCTAAATTACTCCAATGCTTGAATCATGGTAATCTAAACTTGTGGATGGCGTGTTGCATCTTCCTTAGGCTTGCATAAATTCATCTTAGTCCAATTGCTTTGAATCAGCCCATTAAGATTTTCTTTGAGCCTTTTAGCTTTAGCCCTTGTAACCGGCCTAATTGGAACATGAATAGGATCGCTCATCAGATATACCGGATTCTAGCTCAACAGCAGGCACGACATGGATTCCTAATCCCATGTGTGCCAAGCCACGGTAAAAAGATCTGCACAAAGCGGCGGGTACCATTCATCATCTATCAACAATGACCGTTTGACTAAATAGTATAGTTCAGGCTTATGCTAATGCTTTATGTGAAGTGGCATCGCAATTTTGTGGGGAACTTTTTGCCCGCTTTTGGAATGTGGAGCAGAAAGCCAAAAAGTGACATCGACGGCTACCCTTTTTTATTTTTATTTTTATGGTGAGGATAATTTTTGTGTGAGCTTTTTTTTTTTTTTTTTGTGTCTATTTTTACTTTTTGTTTCGCACTTCCGCTATCTTTTTTTTTTTTTTTTTTTTTAATTTTATGAAATAACGTTGAAAGCCTGATTCCGTTTCTGGAGATCTAACAAAAAACTGACATGTAAATTTATGATGAGTTATCAAAACTTTAGTGGAAGGATAGACAACTAAATGTGACATCAAAACTTTAGTGGGAGGACAGTTAATGAGACAGCTGAATGAGATATCAAAACTTTAGTAGGAGGATGGCCAACGAGATTTAGCAAATCTGAGCTCGTAGATCCTCCTATTAGCCTAGCACATCCATTAGGCCATGCTCTTATGTGTCTTGTGGTGCGGACTCATTTGCTCAATCAAAATAACTCATGTGATTTCAATTAATTAGCAAATTTTAATATTAACGTTAATAATTATATGATTTTTTAAGAAAATGATTCATATACAATTGCTCATTATTTGATATACAATTATTCAAAACGTCAAAAATTTAAGATTTTTGGGCCAATTTAGGATTGCTTGTGCTTTCATTTTTAAGCCGTAAAATATGCTTTTTAATTTTAGAAAAGCTTTTAAACACATTTGGTTAAATAAGTCAAAAACTCTTGTTAGTTAAAAAAAATAGTATAATTCAAAGTTATGGGTAAAATTTTTAATGATATCTTTAACATCTTTATTAAAAATGAATAAGTTTCATGGGAGGTTCTCTCCACCTTAGAAATTACATTCTTTTTTTTCTTCTTTTCCCTTTTTTTTTCCCCATTCTTGCCCTTTTTTCCTCTATAAATTCTTTTTTTCCCTTCTTCGAATATGAATCTCATAATTTTTTTTTTCCAATTACCACATCAAAATAATTTATCTTCATAAATATTTCTATCTGAACTATTTTTAAACCCTACAAATACATTTTTTGTATGTGCTATATAAAATTTTTTTGACATACATATAAAAGACAATTTGTTTATCAATAGATCCCTTAGGGTTTTTTTTTTCTTCTTTTGTTTTTCATTTTTCACTTTAGTTTTTCTTAGTCCTCCCTTCGAATTTTATATATATATATATATATATATATATATATATATATCTTTTGCTCCTTTCTTTTTTTCTTTTTTTTTGTTTTGCTTCCTTCACTAATATCTTATCTATTTTTACACACACATTATTTTTTTATTACTTTAATTTGTCTCTATTAAAATATTTTCTTACATATATCTTTTTAACTACTTCTATGTATCCTTGACTAGTTTTACACCTCTTACCCACTAAAGTATATTGATTTGAAGCTTATATATCGTTTTTCTCAAATATGCCTTTATAAATATCTTTTTATATCATATATGTACCCGTAATTAATCTCCCCATCATAGTGATATGAGTGCACAAAGTTTTAACTAGTTCTTGAATAAAAGGCCAAAAGTGTGAATAAAAAACTTTTTACAGCACTTTTTTAATAAAATACCAAATGATTGGCTTCTCCCAAAATTGTTTGTAAAAGTCAAAATTATTTTTATAGGTCCATCAAAACATTTCAGAATAATTTTTTTTAGAGTAAATAGCAACCTTTTTTAAGCCATTCCAAATAGGCCTTTTATATTTTTAGGAGTAAACTAAAGGGTTAATTATGAAAATATGCTTTTTAGTTTTAACTATTTCTCAATTTATTGCTTTATTGTTAGAAACTACAAATGTATCTTTTAAATTAAAAAAAATATTTCAATTTTATCCCTCGTAGACTTTGTCGTCAAAAAAATATAGAAAAGACAAACATACTCTTTTATAGACCGAATTGATTTTGAAAATTTTTTCTTGAGATTTTAAAAAAAATATTTTGACATTTGAAAAAAATATAAAACTCAAGTTTTTCCCCCTAAAATTTGATGTTTTGTTATAGGTTTTCTTATGCTTTGAATTCAAAGAATATCTTTGTAGTTTTTAAAAACAAAAAAAAAAAAAAAGAATTGAAAAGTAGTTAAAACGAAAAGATATAATTATGTAATTAACCTGATAAACTAATAGATGTAAAAGAGCTTCTTTTATTAAAAAAAAAAAACCCAAAAGATGCATATAGGAGATGTTATAAGGTTGTTAAAAAATCGAAAAATCAAAACGGGTCACTAATTGGCAAATAAATAAATAAATTGATTCACAATATTAAACCAACCATCACGTAAAGTGAGTCATTTAAGGTGTGTTTGGTACGAGTATTTGAGTATAGTATTTGAATGAAGATTTATATTTTTGTGAGAGAAAAATATTATAACAAAATGATTCAAACTGTGATTTAAAAACTCAAACAAACACACTCTTAGTTATCGAAAGATGTTTTCTTGTCGATTGACAACCGAATTCACTGGCCAATTCTTTTTAAGAAAATATAAATATAATTGTATATTCTATATTACAAAACTCCATAATTTATATAATACAAATAGCAAAAAGAAAATGAAAAACTCTTCTTTGACTGTCTTTAGCTCTTTGGTATGTTTTAATTGAGGAAATTACTACATTAGTCCCTAATTTTTTATAAAAGTGTGATTTTGGTTCTCTATTTTTTTTATTTTTGATAAACCAGTCCTCAACCTTTAATTTTAATTGCTAAATGACCAATTTAATGGTTTAGCTATTAATTTTGGGTACTAGTTTGTCACTTTTTTTATAATAAATTTGGAGACTAGTTTGTCACATTTTTGATAACTTTAGGGATTAATTTGTCACATTTTTGGGTCCAAAATTAACTGTTTGACCATTAAATTAATTCCTCAGCAAGTAAAATCAAATGTTGGCCGCTAATAAATCAAAAATAAAATGTTGGGGCGCCAAATGTTTACTTTCATGAAAAGGTTAGGGATTGCTGGAGTAATTTACCCTTTTAATTATTAAAGAGTGTTTGTAAACAAAGTTAAAACTTAAAGTTAGAATTTAAACACTGTTGTATATAAAAGCTTTATACTATAGCAAACTTTTACTTTTCATTATAACATATGAAGCTTTGCATAGTAGCAAGTTGAACATATAGTTTCAACTAACTTGTCAAATTAAACAACGTAGTTGAGTTTTTGGTATGTTAAACTTTAAAACAATAGACTTTATTGATTATAAATTTGCTTGCTAATTTTTTGGCATTTATTATTGATCTATTACATTATTGTCCTCATAATATTGGAGGTTGGATTTGGGCCATTTCTAAGGCATCATATCTGAATCCAAAAATAAAAAATAAAATAAAACTAACCAGGTTACTGCTCTTCAGCTGCTAGGTTATTATGTGCGTTTGGCTGGTTAATGCTGTCTAAAACCAACCGCCATTGATAAAAAAATCAGCCTATCGTTTACTGCAATCGGTCAGCTTTCATTTTGCATTTTCCAAACAACCTCGGTTGAAAACCAATCAACAAAAAACCGATGGATTTTAAACGACAAACACCCTACTATGTTACATGAAAAACAAAATATACGGTAAATAGAAAAAATTAAGTGACGTCCACAACTTTCATATGTTTTTGAATTCATTCTACCATTTTTTTTGGGAATGAATCTGAATTTCCATATACATGGCATAAATTTGATGGTGATTTTTCTTCTTTATCATTCTTCAAAATTTCTCTAAATTTAAAAACAAAAAGTATGACGATGATTAAAATTAGTAAGAAAAAAATCTTGTCAACCTAAATTTTCGTATGCATGGTATAAATATATCATTTTTGTATTAAAAATACAATTTGAATCATGTTTGTGCCAATCTAAATTTTCGCGTCTAATATGCCTTGTAGTCTGAGCCAAGCCAAGCTACTTCTTGTGCCAATCCGTGATTTTGACCTTATATTTTCAATGCTTCGGCCCTTCTTGACCATGCAATAAGATAGTGTTTGGCATGCCATACCAAAAAAAGGCGTATGTGCCATCTCATTCTCTTATGTTAATGAACCAACCCTACTTACAAAACAATAGGTCCTAATTATAAATAATGAGGTTTTAATGCATAAGATTAAAAAGGAGTGCTTTTGTAGCAGTAAACAACAATGTTAACCGCGACAAAGCTTATTGCCATAAGATCTATGGAATGTTGTGCACCACCCAACGAAAATCGAATACTGTATGTCAAACTAAAGTTACACATCTCCGCGTTTTAATTGAAAAATGAAAGAAAATCTTTGCACTTTTAGCATTTTTAACAATTCTCGTTCATCTCAAAACTTTTCAAAGATTACCTGTTGCCCCTAACTTTTCTAAAATTTTCTAAAAAAAACAAACTTCCCAACATTCAGAGCGTTTTCATTGTTAGTCTGCACGCAGGGGGTGGCAGCAGAAGGAAAAATTTCCATGTTTCTTTTTTGGTCAAAGGTGCTTTGTAAGCGCCAAAGCAACTCTTACCCATATTAGGAAAACACTCATCTCTTCCCGACCATTCAATAAGAAGATTCTACAAACCAGCCCACAGTAGTTGAGCTAGTTCTCGTTAACTTCCAACAGATGAACATCCATGCATGCTTAATACCAAAATCTAATCCAAGGTTTCCCATAGTGCCAATGGTGTTTGTACAATTGTTAGTAGTTTGAAAAGGGATGGAAAGCCTATTTTAACGAGTCAATCTATCAAATGACCTAATGTCATTTCCAGCACTAGATGTCAAAATAGACCAGATCTAATGAGTCAATCTATCAAATGACCTAATGTCGTTTCCAGCATTAGATGTCAAAATAGACAAAATCTAATGAGACAGCACGGCACAATTATTAAATAAACTGAGCTTGGTGTAATTTTTAGGCGCACAACATATTAAAAACACAATAAGGTAAAAGCTCAACACGAACACAAGCATATTAAAAGCATGGTTCAATTATAAGCACAATTAAAATATATAATTTAAAACTAATTTCATCAATATATTTTATATTTTTTTTATGAATATTCTTTTATAAAGTTCTAATTTTTTAATCAATTTGATTAAAAAAAATCAAATAGATTCTTTATTGTTTGTAAATTGTTAATTGTCAACATATACTTACCCTCTTTGATTTATATGAATAACTAAATAATAAAAACTATAACATACAATATTCTACAATGTTATTGTCCTCAGAACAAGATTGTTTTTATCAACAACGTATTTTCTTTTGTTATGATTTAGTATTTTCATTTTGTCTTTTTTTTTTAATTTAATATTAGACAAAAGAAATATACATTAAGAGCAAAAAATACAACCAAAAAACACAAACATCACTACAAACATGTGCATAGACCAAGCACTTTATGGGCACGGCCCATTAATAAATAGGCCATGGGCTGGCCTTGACGCTAAAAAAATTAACTGAGTCAAGCCAGACATGACACAAGAAATAAATAGACAAGCCCAGACATGACACGAGACACACTTGGGCCTAAATTAACCCAACCCAGCCCATTTGACATCTCTAAGTAGCACACAACCAACACAATGGCAAAAATTAAACTTTCCATAATGCAAACTGGTTTAATACAAAATTAAGGATCTGCCGGTGATATGAAAAATACATAAATGTCAATGATTTTTAATCAAACAAAAACAAGTCACAAAATTATCCTAAAAGGGTAACAACTGAAACATCCTCTTTAAAAAACCAACTCATGAGGCTTCATGCCTGCCTTAAGAGAAAATCTTGCTCCGAGGTATGTCTTCAGGTCTGGGACAGCCTCAATGTTCTTTATCAATTGGGTGTCTACAGCCTTCTGATCATCTTTCTTTTCCTGTGGAAGCTGATTCTTCTCCTGCAAATTTTGAAGGAAAAACAAAAACGTTGAAAAAAAAAAAAACATCACAAAGAAATGTGAAACAAGAAGTTTGTAAAAATATTTGTAGGTATATCGCATTCTAAGACATGTTCATGCCATGCTTAAATGCTAAAGCCAGAGTTGTTAAAAAGAAGAAGAGGACACTAAAGAAGTGAAAAACTATACAGCAAGCAATTAATAGCGACACTAACCTCCTTCTCAGCCTCAAAAAACTCTCCCTCTCCCTTCTTCTTCTTCTTTTCGGCTTCCTTCGCGAAATATTTGTCGTCAAACTTTTTGACATTCACCCCAGAAATATCAACCTTGGTGGAAGTTCCAATCACATAAGACTGATTCACACGTCTTAATGGAACCCCGTTGATCTTGAATGGTCCTGCAATAGCATAAAATAACCAATCAAGCAAAACCCAATACAGAACAAAATAAAGTGAATATGCTAAGTTTGATTAAAAGAAAGAAACAACACATGAAAATGAGTATCAAACTGACGTCGTCAAAATGATAGATTGCTTTTATTGATAAAAGAAATTAACATTGGAACAAAATGTAGCACTTCTTTCGATAATTTAAATCATTTCATCAACCAAAATACAGCACAAAATGATGATAAAAGTAACATCCACGAGCCATTAACTCTGCAAGAATTCAAAACACAGTGTGGGTGTAAAATATACTTCTTAAAAACTACCAACCCCCCAAAAAGGAATCTAGTTTAGCCAGACATTATGCATTTTCCAGAGTTTCCATGACACACACACGCAACTGATTTTCATTTCTGGGACTGACATTCACCGATACCTTAAACGCATTATACAATGGTCAATTCAATGAAGGTTTGTTGATATTTGAAAATCAGCGTTATTTTAGGCCATTCCCTGAGATCTAAATCAGTAGTATTTGGAAACTGGAGCCAGCTTCCATGGATTAAGAACAAAATTGTGACCAAGGTTTTAAAAGGCAAAAACGGGAATAGAGGCATTTTGTCTAATTGACTCGAGACGTAAGTCTCGAGGCAGATTGAGGCGTAAGCCTCGAATGCAAAATAAAAAATTCAAAAGGTTGAATAAAATTCATAAACATGCCATAAAACACACACTTAGTTCATCATAAAACCATAAGACACAATAAGAAAGTGCATAAAACACATACAATATAATATGTATGCTACTGTTATTCTAATATGGTTATAATTATATGGCTTTTATAGCACATAAGATAACCTTTTTTTTTTTTAGAAAATAAAATAACTATAGATCCAAATGAATAAAAATCACATTCTGCACTCTTTATATAACTTTCATTTTATATAACATTATAACTTTTGTATAACACCTACTTCTATAAAATATAGATTACTACAGTAACTATAAGATGGGAAAAAAGAAAAAAAAAACCCAACCTACGATAGTAAATAAAAAAAAAAGGGAAAAAAAACCTAAAGAGTGAGGGCTGAGATAGTCAGAATCTGGAGGTGGCTGCTGTCGGTGGGCCGTCGTTCTAGTCACTGCTCATAGGACAGTGGGCTTAAAAGTTACAGGGGTTGATGATCAAGAAAAGGTCGATGATAAAAAAAGAGGCAGATGATAATGAAGTGTCAAAAAAGATGGTAGATTAGGGTTTAAAAATCTATTTGTATATTTTTATCTGATTAAAGCCTGATTTTGATATTGGGTTGACTTTCTTTGAAAGGGAAAAAAAAATAGATTGAAAATGTGCTCAAAATAGCCTTCAATTTGAGGCTCACGCCTCATAAGCCTTGAGAAGCATTGAGGCAAAAATGCCTCAAGACGCTCGCCTCAATGAAAAAAGGCTTAAGTTTCGTTCAAACCATTCAAAGCTTAAGCCTTGAAGCGCTAATCAAGCGCCTTCAACTAAGACGAGCTTCAAGGCGTACACCTCGAACGCCTTTTTAAACCATGATTGTGACAATTTCTTTCCGATGAATTTTCCAAATTTCCAACAATTTCAATCATAAAAAATATATATATAAACAAGAAATACATCAGTTGTCAATGATCAGAGAACGTAAAAAAAGGATAATTTCACACCTAACAAATAAAAACAGATATTAACACTATCATTTCAGATTTGGAGATGTTACAAGCTTCCTAAAAACTAACAAAAACAAACAAAAGTGAAAAAACAGTAAAAACAGATCACTGACCAGTGACCAAAAGAAGACCAGAAGAGAGCTGCTTGAGAAAGACGACTCTCTTTCCCTTAAACCTTCCAGCCAAGATAATCAGCACAGTTCCTGGTGCAATGGTTGCCCTAAAATTTACACAAACACGCATAATTAACAAAAATCAAATCACTACAAAGGGAGAAAAATGAAGAAAGAAAGAGAAAGCATAAGAAATGAACCTGAGCTTGGCAGGCTTGGGCTTGCGCTTGTTGATGAGCGGCTTCTTCACATCATCAGCCGGATAGAACTTGGGAGCCTTCTGCGGCGGAGCCTCGACGGCGGGCTTGGCGTCGTGGCGAGGGAATACGCCGCCGTTTTTGGCCTTGATGGCCCAGAGACCACGCTTGTGGTACATCTTCGACCTCGAGTATTTTCCGACGCCCCTGATCAGATCAGGGTTTCTGGTCTTCCTAGGGTTTCTCGCCTTTGCCGCCATTGGAGGGAGCTCAGAGATTTGCCTTCTTCTTCTCAGAAGTTGTTCAGCGTGCAAGCAGCAGGAGTTAGGCTGTGCAAATGAAACCCTACGCTGCCTCTTAAAATGTGCGGCTTTAGGGTTTCTGCTTTTCTGGGCTAATAACAATGTGGGCCTAGATCGGTTCATTGTAAGCCCAGCCCACAGAATGGGTAATTATTTGCCGTCTTATGTGGTGTTTGGAAGGGTGGTGAAAATTATTGGTTAGAACCACTTTTACTGTAACATGTAAGAGCTTTATACTATAACAATTTTTTTTATTGCTACTATAGCATTTAAAAACTTTGCACTATTTATAACTGAGTAGTTCCCACCACTCAACCAAACACCACATTAGTCACCTCACACCTGACAAAAGAAGGAGAGAATTACAAATCCTGCAACACCTTTTAATCATCAGTAATTTTATGCCATAAAAAATTGAAAAAAGTTGGAAAAATTTTATTAAATAGCAGATTTTGCTATTCAATTAGTAAATAATTTCAACAAATTTAAAAATATACAGAGAATATCATATTTTATATTTGAGAAAATTATACAAAATGCCTCTTAAATGAATGAGTTTTTAAAACTGCCCTCTTGATTTTATCTCTTCAAAACTATCCATTTATTTAATTTTTTTTAATAATAATTTCATTATTTTATCTGATTATCTACCAAAAAATATCCTAGATTAGATCAAATCTTTTTCTCTCTCCTCTTTCTATGCCTCTCTTTCTATCCCCTCTCTCCCACCATTTCCCTCCCTCTCCCTCATTTCTCCACCCTCATTCACCTCCCTTCTCTATCTTTCTCCTCTCCTCCAACCTCTCTCTCCTTGCCGCCTTGTCTTTCATCTTCCTTCTCTCCTCCGTTGCCTTAGGCTTGAGAAGACATTGCCGCATTTGTGAGGGGAAGCTTGCCATCCTTGTTTTCTTGTGAAACCACCATGAGATCAATCTCTTTTACCATGAGATTGCGCGACCTTCCATCTTCAATGATGATGGAGCAACGTCAAGTTCCTTCGTTGCGGCGAAGCTTTGTGTAGCTACAGATTGGAGGCGCATTTGTTGCAGATCAGAGATGCGTCACAGATTTTCGGTAGTTGTAGGTTGGAAGGCATAAGCACAATGGCTGCCGTTTTGCTGTCTTCCTCAACTGTGATTGAACGCAACTTCTTTGAAAATTCCATCTATACTTGCGTCGTTCGATTTGCAGGGTAAGATCTCTGTGATTTCATGAAAAATTCCAAGATCTATTTGTTTGGTGTTTATCTCTCTTTTTTGTTGTTGTTTTACATTTTTGTTAGTCTATTTGATTGTTGATTTTTTTTTTCCATAGATGATTTGTTTTCATGCTTAGATTTTGTGAGCATAGGTTTATTTGATTCTTGATTTTCTTTTTTGCTAGTTTTTTAATTCTATGTTTGGTGCAAAATGATCTTCCTTCCATTATTTAGATTATAGATTGATTTGTAGTTGGTTTAATTTCAGATTTCATATTTCTTTTTGGTTTATATAAGCTGATTCTATGTTTAGCTCGAGCTGCAATTTGGATAAAATAATAATCGAGTTAGAATATAAAACAAAACATGAGTTTTGGTTCATTATGGATGGATTTACTTTCTTAACTGATTACTGAAATCAATTTTTTTTTCTTTTCTATTTGATATTAAATTTCTACAACCAGTTTTTTGATTGTTTTTGGAAATATTTATTGATCATGTAATAGAGAATGTTCATTTTGTTGTTGCACTACTATACATTGCAAACTTCTAATAGAACACATGATTTTTTGTTGGCATTAGCTTTAAGGACTATCCACTTCATAGTGCTATGTTACTCTTCCATATGAAAACCCATGTGTTGTCTAGAGATCTTTTTGAAAATGACCTTAATAAGAAGCTTCATTTTGTAAATTAACTTTTTTAAAATTTTAATTTGCAAAATAATGTCAAAGCGATTGATGAGACTGTAAAAGTATATATTTTATAAGGCTAAAATCATCCATTTTAGGCTTAAACAGAAAATTTAGGCCAATATTGATATTGGACCCTCATTTTAGGCCGGTCGATGACCAAGTCACAATAGATTAGTTAAATTTCAAATTGGCCCATGATTTCAACAATCCATCAAGCCCCAAACCATCTCAGATCACAAGAATTGGGTATGATCTAATTCACTTCAGTTTGACCATGTAAATAAAAAGAGAAAAAATCAATATATATGTATATATATATATACATACTCAGCCTTTCACGAGTGCCTTTATACATGTTGAGCATGGTGTCCATTCCTTGTCTATATATGCATGTACTCTGCATCGGAGCTCATTCATCCAAGTTCACTCTCTCTTTAAAATTTTTACTCTCTTTAGTTTTTTAAATTCGCCCTTCTCTTTAGATTTTCTTCTTTCTCTCTCTAAAAATTTTCTAGTATCTTTTAATTTTCTACCTTGAATTTTCTATTAACTTTATTCTTCTTTCTTTTCTTTCTTTTTACCTTGTAACTAAAATACTTTTTATCACTTTTCTAGAAAGTTCTCAAGAAGAAATATAAGTCTAGGGCCACTCGACTATGAATTCCCATGTGTTTTCGCATCTCTAGTGATGTAAGGATGTTGATAGGAGGAAAGATCCGACCAAGTGACTTCAATCAAGATGTTGGCTTACCAGGTATGGGTACTAGTCATAGTGTGATAAAAAGAAGAACTTGTGCCATCGTAGTCACATGTAACAAATGTGGATGACAAAATTGTAACAGTAAATATACTTCGCTTGGATTTATGTTAGTAAATGGAAAGGATAAAAGCAAGTTCTACAAGGATAGACTTTCAAAAGAGAACTTGGCTGACCTCTATGCTTTTCTTCAAAACCATTCAAGTGGATATGCTCAAGGTGCAATTTCTAAACTTTGGCCCAAATTTCATAAAAAGGACAAACCTCAAGAACATGACATTTAAAGACCCTGTTAGCCAGATTATAAAAAAAATTAGATGGAGAGTAAATTCTCGATGCATAAAGGTCGTTTGAGGGTTGCTTGGTTTTGAAATCGTTACAGTGGGTGTTTAATAATTTGTGTCTACTTTATGTAGAAAAAGTGAGTGTGTTTTTTTGTTTTGAGTATTTGTTTGTTTTTAAATTGTCACTGTACGTGTTAAATAATACTTAGTGTTTATTTTTGTTTATTTGTTTTGTTTAAAAATATTACTTTGTCAGATACATGACGTGTTATATTGTAACATGTTTAAAATTTTCGAATCTTATCTAGATGTTTCAAGATTTATGTCTCTTGTTTCAAAAAGTTCTGTAGTAATTTGTTGTTTATCTTAGTTTTCTAGATTTGATGCACATTTGTCAAAAAGTGTATAAGCGAGTTAGAGTTGTTGGAAAAATAGTACGCAGTAGAAATTAAAATTTTTTTTATACTAGAGTGTTTTTCAAAACACAAGTTTCACATGCTATATGCATAAATTAACTAAATCTTACTAACCTTAGTTGCTAAAGAGCTCCTGCAATTGATGAAGAGAAAAACGTTCCAAAAGAGCCTCAATCAACTGGTCTTCTTTGCTCTTCTCTATCCATGATCGGAATGCGTGTGGACGCACGTCGTACAGCTCTTCCCTGGTGACTCTCCTTCCAACCAATTGAGAAATACCGTTCGTGATTTGTGAACAATAGCTCTTCAGGGGAGTTTCAGAGACTCATAGAATAAAGTGCTCACTCTTGATCTCTCAACTAATCTAAATAATTATGAAGTCTCACTTCTTATTTATAAAGGTTGGACCCAAGGGTTAGTTCTTATCATATAAGGCCTCAAAAATTCAAATCTAGATCAATATCTAATAAAATTGGATAAAAATATGTGATCAAATTATCGTTCGGTTGGCAGGTCAAACTAGCAGATCGGCCTACTGAACTTACCCAATAGTGAAGTTTTCTGATTAAAACAACCATATCTAGAAAATCTATAGGAAAATAAATATTCTGGATAATTCAACAAGTTTATCTTGAATTATCGTTCGGTTTACCCAATAAAATTGCATAAAAATTGCAATTTTATTACATAAAAATATGTGATCAAATTATCGTTCGGTTGGCAGGTCGAACTAGCAGATCGGCCTGCTGAACTTACCCAATAGTGAAGTTTTCTGATTAAAACAACCATATCTAGAAAATCTATAGGAAAATAAATATTCTGGATAATTCAACAAGTTTATCTTGAATTAATTTTTACAGAATTAATTCAATCGATAAATAGACATGAATTATCTGATCCTATCAAATTTTAGCCAATCTAATAATTTAACATAAGTCACAAATTTATTAGAAAAGCATGTTGTATCATTACAGAATTTGTTATCAGCTAGTACAGGGGACTTGATGGACCTATATAGTTCAAGTTCTTGATAATTATGAAACCCAATATCCCAAATATACATTTCATAATTATCAACTCTAACGCTACTCCACTAAAAGCTTAGAGCTGCATTCTCAAACTATATAGAATTATGAAGCCCGAATAGCTAAGTCTCTATGACATATCATAATGTATCGTATCCCCATGGGATATCCATAATCGGCTTAAGGATAAATTCTGTCTTACCTTCCTGATTATTTTTCTCTTATGTTCCATTATCTCATCATCAAAAAACTTACCATCCAAAGACAGTATACCATTTGGTTACACCTATGTATCCGCATAGTTGAGTGCTCTAGTCTTCCAATATAGGATAATGCATATAAGAGGATATCGTCAACTCCTAAAGTGGAGTTATGGATTACGTATCTATGAATAACATGTTTACACTATCAAAAGCATGTCTCCAATGTATCATATGCATACCATCATAAAATATGTATGTCACCCTTTGGTAGATCAAAAGGCATAAGTTAAGACAATGGGCCCACTATTCATCTTGAGATTAAGATATAACACATATGATTGTCTAAAATGAATTGATTTGTTGAGACAAAATTATTAATCCAAATTAATTATACTTTATGTCCCGATGCAATACATCGTCACCTATAACAATGCACTAATGTTTCTATTTGTGGAGTCTACCTCCGATGGCCAAGATAAACCATCTCCCGTTAGGGATATAGACAATATAACAATCTTTACATGAATAAATTACCTAATTTATTCCCTCGATTGCAGATCTTATAATTTTGACCATCACCTTTAGAATCATGTCTTCTGCATAATTTGTCCATCATATGCCTGATTTTAAAGGTTTAGACTGATAGTCTCAAACTTTTGTTTGCTTAACATACATTCAACAAATATGAACGTAAAGAGAACAATCATTTGGTATATGAATAATAAATAAACTCTTTACTGATAAAAATGTCTCCCAAAAAGCATATTACTTTTTTACTCCTTAGGGCATACATGTCTAACAAGAGTGCCTTTTGTCATTTTGTTTTCAATTGTCAAAATTTGTATTGTTATCTCAAAGTGTCTTTTGTCAATTTATTTTCAATTGTCAAAAGTTGTACAGTGGGGTCAGATGTCAGAGTCTTGTTTTTCAAAAATTGATCCAAATTTTCTAACCTGTCTATAACTTTTCTTACTTTCGTGCCTGTACAATATCTTGGTTAGATTCTTAGGTTACGTGTTCATCACCTACTTATCTGACTCTTTGTCCTTTTAGCATTTTCTTTTTCTTTAAGAGCTCATTCATGGTTCAGAGCTTAGACAGAGTGGACCTATAACAAAAAATTAAAAAAAATCAAATAGTAAAAAAAAGAGTCAATCTATCTTAGAAACTAAACATGTCTTTTTCCCATTCATATAGAAAAATCAAAACCATCTGTGTCTTCTGTGCTTCCAGTCACGGTAAAGATAGAGTCTACTTAGAAGCCGCAGAATACTTAGGATAAGCCTTAGCGCATTGGAAGATTAACATGATTTATGAGGGAGGTAGTTTAGGGTTAATAGGGAATATAGCAACAGCAACACATTTATGGTAGCCATGTCGTAGGGATTATCCCTCGTCTCCTAGCTGAGAAAAGCATCTATGTAAAAATTATAGGTAAGAAAGAGAGAGTTTTGGACATCCCTAAGCGTTTTGAAAATATGATTCATAACTCTGATGCATTCATAACATTACCTTATGGTTTAGGCACTCTTAAAGAGTTATTTATAATTGCTAGGAGGAGTATGTTGGGTATTCACTCCAAACCTGTAAGTCTTATGATAAGTTTTTAGATTACATTGTAGAACAAAACTTCATTGTAAAATCAGGGAGACAAATCTTTATTATAGCTTCAACTACTATAGAGTTGCTTGACAAAATGCAAGCCATTCATCCGAAGTCTGATACTACAACGTCCAAACTTGATTGGAAGAAAGAATGCAAAAAGCAACCATTAAATTTGAACCTCCACCTGTAATCTTTTGGTTTTTCCCACGGCATGTCCATTTATACTTATTATGTCCTTAATAACCGTTCTAACCGTTCTCCTCCATATCTTATATTTTTATGACATGCTGTTGTTAAAACCTTTAGACTCATTGACTCCAGTATTGGGATAGGTGATATTACAGAGCAACTAGTACTCTCAAAATGCATCCTGTTTGAGACCCGATCTTTTGTTTATCAATGCCCCTATGTTCTCCATGCATGTATGATTAAAATAGCTGATTATACATTGTGCTTTGTATTGTCAAAATGTATCCATATCATATCTGTAACATATAGGTTTCTGTTAATGTTTTGTGGGAATGCTAAAGTTAATTGTGGGAATGCTCTGTAAAAAAAAATAAAAAATTATGTTATTTGTTTTGTGTGTTTGTATTTTGAGAGAGAATAGTTGTCTATAGGAGGAACCACCAAGCTTGTCTACAATTTCGGGTTCCTTCTAACTCTCTGTGTATTATTTAAATGTGTGTTCTTAATATAAGTATATGTGTGGTTTATTCCAATATTATTATTATTATGTTTTAATTTATTTTAGCTGGGATTGTGATGCAAGACTACATACCTAAACGTTTTTCTAGCAGTACCCCAAATCTAATTATAAACTATAGTTCAAAAACAATAAAAGATTGAAAAAGGGTATGATTAATATATGCATTTCTCTAACAATATTCCAATGTCACAATGCGGATTTAAAAATCTGGAGCATATTGACAATACTCTTATCATTAGGTATCTAGAGCAAGTTAGAAATTTCAAGAAAATGAATAGAGATATGATAGTCTATGTTGGAGACAAATAATTTTGATGGTGTAAAGTTGACAACAGAAGCACAATGGATTTGTGATTATTACTGGTACCATGATTTGAAATTTCAAGGATGAAATTCTTTTTAGGAGGGTAGAGCTGCAACACTTATTATTTTAAACGGATATTAATTATGTTAAATTTAGTTATTAATGTACCAATTTAAATTTTATAGAATGCTATTTTCTCACAAATATGTCTAATCTTATTTTTTCTACTTATTTCTAATTTTTCAAAATTTTTGCAAAATATATTTTGTAAAATTACCAAGGCGACCTTGCTATTTTCAATTAACTATGAAAATGCCATTTGGCATTTTCTTCCTAAAGAACACTAAGGAGACAAACTCTCCTTAATTTTCTCCGTCATTTCCTCTGGTCTCCCACATTCTCACTCTCCCTCTTTCTTTTTCTTTCTTTCTTTTCTTTATCTTTATCTTTCTTCCTCACTTCCTCCACTTCTTCCTCTTCTTTCTTCTTTTCCTTCTTCCTCTTTTGCATTGCTTTTCTCTCCACGACAGCCACAAACAAGTAAACCCAAACAAGCCAACTTCAAAACTTCTCCATTTTTGTTAAAAACCATTAAAACAATCTCCTACAAACTAATAAAGCAAGGAAATGGAGGGATTTTCATGATCAAAACATGTTTTTAATAAGGATTTAAGGTAAACTTTCTAAATTCAAACTTTGGCTTAAAGTTGTGATTTGTAAAAATTACTAGAAATTAGTTTTTGTGGATTTTGGATGATTATACAACATTTTTACACTTAGATTGATGTTAAAAACTTGGTTTTTGATAAAAATTTGGTAAAGAACATTCAAGGTCGTCTTTAGAAAAGTTTCCAAGTAAAAAATGACAATTTTTGGGAGAAACAACTAGGAGAAAAAAAACGACAAAAGTGGGAAAAATAACATATCATTTTCTAAAGGGGGTTTTTGGAAAAAAGAAACTGAGTTTTTGCTTCAAGTAGGTTTGAACCCTTAAATTAGGGGAAAATAATGGCAATCCACACCACTAGGATAAGAGTAGTTGTTTGACACATTATCTATTGGAAATCTTAAATATGTTGATGTAAAACAATTGAATTCAAATTTCAAAAAGGACACGTGGCACGCTTGTAGTCGTCAGAGCAGCCTCCAAATGTCGAATTAGCCTCCAAATGACCCAGAGAGTTGGCCCCATTGCCAGTGAGTCTTGTCCAATCCGATGCACCTGGTTCCACGAAGACTCGGCCTACATCTCAATCCCAGTCGTTGGTTGACTTGATCCAACAGTCTTCTTCAACAGGCCATGCTCCATTCACTACAGCCTTTAGATTAGTCTTTGGTCACGCATCTAATGCTCTAGATCACATTGTATCCATGTGTCCTTGCTCTACGTTACACTGGTTCTCAAACCAAAATTTAGATTCTCAGACTTCCTTATCTACAGAGAAAAAAAGAAAAAAATAACAAGCAAAATCTTACCCACTATGAAGAAATTCTTCCCCCACAGTACTAATATTTGCCTATAAAAGGAAGCTAAAGCCCTCATTTAGTGCACACTGTTGAGAGCATAACAAAATTATGCTTACATTTTATTTCCATATTTTCTCTACAGAACTTGTGGAAATGCTGAGTATGCTAGGTTAGAGCAGTATGGTGAGGTTTGATATGATTTCATATGTATAATTATTGGGTGTGGATTTTGATTCTATAATGTTGTGATAATGCTTATATTTTAGTAGAAATAATACTTTCTTATATTCTAAATTAATATTGTTGTGTTGTTGATTTTTATATAAATTTAGTCATGCTTTATTTATATATTAATTGTTTAGCATAATAATATTGATATTATTATTTTTATGAATAATTCTCCACTGCATTAATGCCAAAGTTAGGTTTATTGTCACTTAAGAATCATTTGTAAAAATAAAACTCTGCTAAATTTTATGAAATATTTTTTTATTGCAGTTATGCTAGTGGTAGGTATATTGGCCTTTTTAGATATTTCATAAGGTAAGGTTCTGTTGGATTTAACAGAAATATTATTCTACCAAAATATATTAAATTTTGATTAATTTTTTCTTTTCTATTTTATAATTGTGAAAAATATTTCCGTAGTGATAACGGATTTATTTATTATAGTTGGTGTATGTTGGTTAATAAATTTATGAACTATTCCTTACTGCATTATTGCTTGCAATATTGTCGATTTCGTATATCTTGTAAAAATAATTGTGCTTGTTGTAATAGGAATAGATTTGGTTAACCAAACGCTTCAGAAATTTAATTAAAATCAAAATCCATACTAGTAATAAACATATAAAGGATTCCTGATTCCTTGCCTATTTAATTCTATGTTTTAAACCTTAAAAATTTGAAATCACCAAGGACAAGAAAAATATATTTTCCTTCTTTTAAGTTTAATTTTGTTAAACTCATTTACCTTTTTAAACGTTAAAATTTGCCAACTTTACTATTTGTAAATTTTACCTCCATGTGGATATAGCTGCTTTTATTGTACTATAAATGACCACGTTTAGAGAAACACTTTGGTTGAAACATCAAAGATTTTAGCACTGTTGCTTGGGAGGCGCTGCATTTGCATCAAATTGCTAAATTAAACACAACAATAGGTGAGTAATATTTCCTTATTGTGTAAATATTGTAAATATATTCTTTTTAAATTGTAGATTAATTATTTAGTAAAATAAGTTACTATTCACTATTCAAGAAAAATATATAATAAAAAGAAATTTAATTTTAGCTTTTGTAAATTTTTTATGCTTTATTTTAGAACTTTATTTAGGTTGTTTAATTTAGTTGCTTGTTAGTTTTAGGTCTAGATTTAGGTTTTTGAACTTAGAAATAAAATTTCATGAAACTTTAGATCTAGGTTTTTCATAAAACTTAAAAAGTAAATTATGGTTTTGAGGAAGAATATACTTTAAGGAAGTTCTGTTTAGGGGCTAGTCAATGGTTTGGAAAATTTTCTCATAATCAGTTACTTTTGGAGATTTTCATAACACCAATCATTTTGGAAGCGTTGTTCTGACTAGGAGGTTGATTTTTAAAGACGCCATGCTCCACCAATTTTTCTTGGGAACATTTTTAAAGAATGTAATTTTCGATTCCTACATAATAAACAAGACAAATATTTTTCATTTACTACTTTGTTCATCCCTAATAGAGAAAAGCTAAACATTTTGTCTTTTGTCTTTTGTCTTTTGTTCTAGTAATCAAAAAAATAAAAAAAATAAAAAAAAGAATGCTTAGGGGTAATGCATTGACGAAGAGACAAACTAGGGCAATTTGCTAAAAGGCTCAAACTTAGGGAAACCTAGTGTACAATCGGCAAACTCTCCTCCATATTCTCCAGCTTTGCCACCAACAACTTCAATTCAAAATCCATTAGTAATGGTGCAATGTGAGGAGAATCCTCAGAGGGTATTGAAAGATGACTTGTATCCGTCTCGCACTCCTAATTCATTATGTATTATGTTTCCACCAAATATGCCACAACAGGATTTTAAGCCTAGCATGATCCAACTTTTGCCAACCTTTCACAGGTTAGAAAATGAAAATCCTTACGTTCATAGTCATAAATCTTTTCATAGTCGTGGTGACGTTGCTGGTTTCATCAAACTGAAATTTTTTCCATTATCTTTAAGGTTGAAGGAAAAAGCTAGCTCTATTCTTTAAGACCTCTGTCCATTGGATCATGGGAAGAAATGACAATTACCTTCTTCAACAAGTACTTCCTGCATCATAAAACCAATAATCTCAAACGACAAATCTTAACTTTTTCTCAGAAAGATAGTGAAACACTCTATTAAGTTTGAGATAGATTTAAGGATTTGTTAAACTAGTGTCCTCACGACAAATACAAGAGTTGGTGTCTTGTTAGCGACTTCTATAATGGACTTACGAGCCAAGAGTGTCAATTTATAGCAATGATGTGCAATGGAGAATTTCTACACAAAGACCATGACGAAGCCATGGAGTACTTGAATCATTTGGTAGAAAAAGCTCACATTTGGACTAGACTAAGTGCTACTGAAAGCACTAACAGGTCCCGACCAGCTGGAGTTTACCAATTAAACTGGAGCTTGTCATTTAAAATCATGTGTGATGTAAGCAAGTACGACGGAAGAGCAGTTTTAGGTCAATGAAGGGAAAGACCCTTTATAGTATACTACATAAATAGAAATTTGAACAGTGCACAAATGAAATATTCAACCACTGAAAAAGAGTCATTGCTATAGTATTTGCTCTTGATAAATTTCGAGCGTATCTGACTGGTCCACCCATCATTGTTTTCACAGTTAAGCTAGCCCTTAAGTACCTCTTTCGAAAAAGGATGCTAAGGTGACACTTATTAGGTGGATCCTTCTTTTGTAAGAGTTTGATTTGACTATTGAGGACAAGAAAGGAGTTGAGAATATGGTAGCCAACCATTTATCTCACTTGGAATTTTATGATTCTGTAGGTGGCTCACCAATTCATGATGAGTTTCCTAATGAACATCTTTTTGCTGTCTCCAAACTGCCATGGTTTGCACACATTGCCAATTACTTGGCAACTGGAGAAATTCCATCCACTTGGAGTTTTCAACATTAAAGGAAGTTCTTGGCTAAGGTACGTAATTTCTACTAAGATGATTCTTATCCTTTCAAGTACTGTCATGACCAAATCGAGACATTGTATTCCTGAGGACAAAATGTTTAATATGTTAAGGTTTTCTCTGTTGGAAAATGAGTACGCAGTAGAATTTTAAAAAATTTTTAAATCAGAGTATTTTTCAAAACACAAGTTTGGCATTCTATATACATAAATCAATGACAGATCTTACTAACCTTTTGAATGCCGAAGAGCACCAACAACTAGTGAAGAGAAGAACGTTCCAGAAGAGCCTTATCCAACTATCCTTCTTTGCTATTCTCTATCTACGATTAGAGTGTGGGTGGTTACACGTCGTACAACTCTTCCTCCAATGATGCTCCTTCCAACCAATTGAGAAGACCTAGAGCTAAGGTTCTTGATTATGAACAATAACTCTCAGGGAGTTTTAGAGTTTCTCACACTAGAGTACTCACTCTATACTTCTCAATTGATCTAAATAACTGAGAAAACTTACTCCCTATTTATAAAGGTAGGACCTGGGGTTAATTATTATCACATAAGGCCTCAAAATTTGAATCTCGATCAACTTTTGATGACAAGCACGTCTAAAATGAGTAATCAGAGTATCTTTAGATCAGCAGTTTAAATTTACCCATCGGCTTGCCAAACTTACTCCATCGGTAGGCTAAACTAGCAAATCGACCTATCGAACTTGCAGTAATATGATCCCTAAGAATCTTTTATTTCCTACTTGAGATTCTTAGATAGAGCCTTAGTTTTAATTCAAATAACCCAATAGAGAAGTTATCTGATTAAAACAATCATATTTGGATAATCTTATAGAAAATAAAATATTATCCTAATAATTCAACATGTTTATTTTGAATTAATTTACAAAATTAATTCAACCGATAGACAGACATGAATTATCTGATCCTATCAAATTTCAGCCAATCTAATAATTTAACATATGTCACCAATTTGTTGGAAAAGCATGTCGTATCATTACAGGATTTATTATGAGTTAACAAAGAGGATCTAATGGACTAATATAGTTCAAGCTCCTATAATTATAAAATACAATATCCCAAATACATATTTTATGATTATCAACTTTAATACTAATCCACTAAAAGCTTAGAGCTACACTCTCGAACTATATAAAAATTACGAAGCTTTAAGTAAGCTAAGTGTCCATGTCATATCATATGTGTCATATCCACATAGGATATTCATAATCAACTTAAGGATAAATTCTATTTTACATTCCTAATTGTTTTTATCATATGTTCCATTATCTCACTATCGAAAAACTTATTATCCAAAGACAGTATACCATTCAGTTACACCTATGCATCCAAATGGTTGAGCACTTTAGTCTTCCAATTACAGAATAACGCATATAAGAGAGTATCATTAACTTTACAAAAAGAGCTATGGGTTCCATATTTATGAATAACATGTTTATGCAATCAAGAGTCATGTCTCCAATGTACTGGTATGCGTACCATCATAAAGTCAGGTCACCCTTTGGTACATCAAATGACATAAGTCAAGAGTATGGGCTCATCAGTCATTTCAAGACTAAGACATAACACATATGATTATCTAAAGTGAATTGATTTGCACAAACAAAATTATTAATCCAAATCAATTGAACATATTGGTACCAAATCAATACATCGTCATCTATGACAATGTACCAATGTTTCTATTTGCGGAGTCCCACTCTGATGACCAAGACAAGCCATCTCCCGTTAGGGATGTTAACAACATAACAATCTTTGTATGAATAAAGTGCCTAACTTTATTCCTTTGATTGCGGATCTTATGATTTAGATCATCACCTTTAAGATTCATGTCTTCCGCATAATCTATCCATCATATGCATGATTCTTAAAGGTTTAAACTGACTATCTCAGACTTTTGTTTGCTTATCATATATTCAACAAAAATGAACGTAAAGAGGACAACATTTGGTATATGAACAGTAAATGAACTCTTTATTGATAAAATGTCTCCTAAAACATATTACATCATTTTACTCCTTAGGGCATCATGTCCAACATTCTCATAGCGATGCATGCGGTGGTCATTTTTCTACAAAGAAAATAGTTGCAAAATTCTTATAGTGTGGTCTTTATTGGCCCTTTTTGTTCAAAGGCACTTATCATTTTTGTCGTTCTTGTGAAAGATGTTAGAAGTTGGTACTCTGTCCCATCGCCACATGATGCCACTTAACCCAATATTGCAATAGAAATATTTGTTTGTTGGGAAATAGGCTTTGTGGGAACATTTTCCTCTTCCTTTGGATAGCTTTACATCCTCCTTGCTGTGGATTACATTTCAAAATGGATTGGAGCCATAACATGCTGTTCTAGTGATAATATGACTATTGTGAAATTCTTGAAGGAAAATTTATCAAGGTATGGTATGCCACATGTTATAATCAGTAATCAAGGCACACACTTTTGCCACCATCTTTTAAAGCTCCAATGCAGAAGTATGGTATGATTTATAAAGTGTCAATTGCCTATCATCCACAAAAAAATGGTCAAGCTAAGTTAGCAAATAGGGAAATCAAACAACTCTTAGAAAAGACAGTGAATCCTAATTGCAAATATTGGTCTTTGCGTCTTTTTGATGCACTCTAGGCATACCGTATAGCTTACAAAGCTCCCCTAGGAATGTCTCCCTATAGGCTTGCCTTTAGAAAAGTTTGTTATTTACATGTAGAGCTTGAGCATAAGGCTTATTGGGCTATGAAAGCCCTTAACTTTGATCTCAGTGCTGTAGGTATATAGCAAAAACTTCAACCTTCAAAACTTGAGGAATTGAGAAATGATGCCTATGATAATTCACGGATCTACAAGGCAAAAATAAAAGCAATTCATGATAAGTAGATCCTAAGGAAGAACTTTGAGCCGAATGAACGGGTTCATTTGTATGAGCCCCGTCCTCATCTCCACGCTAGTAAGTTAAGGTCACAAGAGTCTAGTCCATATATTATCAAACAGGTTTTTCCAAATGGTGTTGTTGAATTGAAGATCCAAATGATGGAAGAATATTCAAAGTTAATAGTCAAAGATTGAAAAGTTACATGAAACGGATAACTGAGCCTAAAGAACCCACTCTCATGGCTCTAGTTTATCGAACCTGAGTAATTTCTTCACCTTCACTTGTATATATTTATTTTTTTTGTTTTATTTTCTTATTTTATTTTTTTTTGCTAAACTTAGTGTTTCTTAAATTTTAAAAATAAAAAAATGAAAATCCAAAAAAAATTTTTTTTGAACAATTGTTAGAGTGATAGAAATTTTGGAACTAAAGCTAATGCTTTGCTTAATGCATAAATGCTACCAGCTTCTAGAAATGCATTCTGACAAATTCAAGCAACAATGAATTTTTTGATTTTTGTTACGTTTAAAAAAATAAAAATAAAATCTAGTTTCCCATGTGTGTATATTTTTCCCCGTGTCTAAGCAGTACCTCAATCTTAATTTATAAATATGTTCACTATACATTCCAGAGCATTTGCTTAGCTTTTTCTCTCTCTAAGCTTCTCTTTCTCTTTCTAAAACCTTGAATTCTCTTTGCCTTCTCTCTAGATTTTCAAAACCTTCCTAGAAATCTTTATCTCTTGATCTCTTAAATTTCCCATGATCTATACTTAAGCACTTGAAATCCATCAAATCTGCTTCCAAACCCTTTAAATCTCACCTTCAATCTTTAAAATTACTCTCAAAGCTCTCAAATTTCTCTCTGCATCTTTATCATGGATCCCAAATACAATCATTTGATGAAATGTTATTGTTCCTTGCCTTAGGATGAAATCAAAAGAAAATACAAAACTTGAGTCACTCAACTCTAGATTTTTTCACACTTTGGTCTCCCCAGAGATATTAGGATGCTCATTGAAGGCAAAGTTCGTCCTAGTGACTTTGAAGAGTTCAAATATTTACCAAGGATAGGTAGGAGTTTGCATTCAAGGAAGAAGAGAGCCTAAAATGTTGAATCTAGGTGTCCTAAGTATGCTCAACAAACTTGTACAAGCAAATGTCCTTCAATAGGCATGGTCTCTAGAAATGGAAAGGATAAAATGCTATTCAACAAGGATGGACTAAGTAAGGAGAACTTGAAAGATCTCCGAGCCATTCTTAAGATGCGTCCTAGTGGATATGCATGGGGCTACTTCAAAACTCTAGCCATGATTTCATGTTGAGAGAAAACGTCTATGAAATCTGAAGTTAAAAGACCCTATTTACCAGTCCATAAGAAAACTGGATAGGAAATAGATCCTCGATCCATAGAGTTCAAAACATAATTTGTAAAAAAAAAAAAAATCTGTGTATGTTAGCCCATTTTCAGTCTAAATGGTAATTGTTAAAGTAAATTCGTCTGCATTTTTTGCTTTTACTATTATTCTTTTGACATTTTTGTTTGTCAAATGTCTCATTTTTCTTTGGTAGGTTTTTTGCATGCTTTATTTGTTCAACTTTATCTCAATTTTCAAAGATTCAATGCCATTATTTCAAAAAATTGTATAGTTTTCTTTGTAAATTTTCAAAAAAATGTAGTTTGTTTGTTAAAAAAAGTTTGATTTTGCACTACTGTCCCTGTCCCACCTAACTCTTTGTCATGCTTAACTCCTTTATAAAAACCATTTGTGACTTAGAAGCTAGGCAAAGTGAAAAAAGCCAAAAAAAGTCTTTGGAGCCATTATGGAACCCTTTAACCTTTCACCTCAAATCAAAAACCATTTGCGTGTTTTGTGGTTCTAGTCTAAAAAAGAATCATTATTAGAAACTGCATTTTACTTAGGTCATGTCTTAGCTAAGAGGAAAATAAACATGGTTTATGGGGGAGGTAGTCTTGGGTTAATGGGGAGTGTTGTAACAGGATCCCACACAAGAGGTAGTTAAGTCTTAGTATTATCCCTAATGTCTTTGCTCAAAGCAATCTTTGTGGTCAAACCATAGGAACAAAAATAAGAGTCTTGATTATCACTGATCGCATTACTGCTATGATCAAATCCTTACTTGGTGCCTTCATTGCCTTACTTGGTGGTCTAGGAACTTTAAAGGAGTTATTTATAGTAGCAAATAGGAACCTGTTAGGCATTCACTCTAAACCTTTAAGTCTGTTAAACATTAATAATTTCTTTGATGGTTTGTTAAAATTTCTTGATCGTGTTGTAGAACAAAATTTTTTTTATCTAGTTAGGGAGAAAGATCTTTATCTCGGCTTCAACTATTGAAGAACTAATTGGTCAAGTCTTGGCCATTCGTCTTGAGACAGACACTACAACATCAAAGTTAAATTGGAAGATGGATAGCAAGTAGCAATGTCTAAATTTGGATCTTCAACTATGACTTGTTTAATGTTTTGGTTTTACCCATAGCATATTCATTTTTTTAGTAATTTCTTGACTAACTGTTCTTGTAAAGGTAATATCATTCTTCCCTCTATCTTTTTTAGTGTCAGAGACAATGTTTAATTTAGGTTAGGGGAGAGGGTTAAGTGCCAATTTTTTTTTTTGTATATGATTCTTGACTATTATTGATTTCATGTCTATCAGTTAGGCCAAGTGGAAAAAATGGTATGTTGTTTTTAAAACTTTAAGATTCTTATTCTCCAAAGTAGAGATGGTTGAGTTAAGGAGTTTCCCCTTGAAACACATCTCATTTTGGTCCGATAATATAATCTTGATTGTTTGTTTTTCGTAGTTGCATTTTCTTTTCATTTACATGCATGCATAAGGATGGTATAGTTAAGGAGTACATAATACTCTTGAGACACATCCTTCTCTTGTTTGAAATGGCAGAGTAAAGAGTGATTAGCATTCTTGAGACGTATTTCGACCTGCTGGTACTATTTGTGTCTCTGCATTGAATTTGACTAATTAACTTAGATTAACAAAGAAAAAAAGTTAATATATATATATATAATGTTTTGTAAATACGTATATTATTTTGTTTCTTAGTAACTAATGTGTTATTATTTTGTTTTGATTTCAGAATTTCATATCAATGTAGCATCATTTTCTTGTTCTTTGAATTGTCTAACTTTATGAACTCTCAAAACATCGGTTTTATTTAGTATGCTTATGTGTTTATTTTCCAAAATGTTTGTAAGTCACTCTTTTTACCACACACACTACGATGAACGTCTAAGGGCAGTGACATTTTCGATTAACTAAATAATAATAATAATAATAACAATAATAATAATAATAATAATAATAATAATAATAATAATAATAATAATAATAATAATAATAATAATAATAATAATAATAAGCATGTAAATTAATGAACAAAATGTGGGTAAATTTGTTTTTGTAGCCTCTGTAACTCGAGTAAGTAAGTTCCATGGGATGCTTCCACACCTAGTACTTTAAGCCAACTAGTTTGGAAGCTACTGACCTAAAGCTTACTAAATGGTTTATGGAGAAAGCTTAAGGGAGCCAAACATTACACTATCCATTGTCATGTTCTTTAGTTGTTCTGGTAAATAATTTTAAAGTATTGTTACCTAGAAAAGTGATTTAAAGCAAAGTAGAAAAATGATTTTATTTGTATTTTTGATGAACCTTCATAATCATTCATTATCTCTTTTACATTCTATTAAATAGCATATAAGGTGTTTAAATAAAAGTTTTGTTTTGTTAGTTTATCTAGTTAGATGAAACAAATTGTAGTTAAATGATATGCATGATGTGTGTATTCTGTAAATCGTTTCACCTTAATTACTAGAGACTTGTAATAAGCTGGTTGGGGCATGTAGTGAGATTGTAAAAGAGTACATTTTATAAGACTAAAATCATTCATTTATGCTTTTATTTCTTATTAGATCCTTTAATTAATAGCATTTTAGTGATAAAACATTTTAGTGTATTGGTGTGAAAATTTGTTTAATTACGTAATTTTAGTGTGTTTTTATGGTTAAGAATATTTTAAAAAATTTTTAGAAGCGCTTTTGTGTGTAAAATATTTGCTTAACTTGAAATTAATTAAAACTATAAAAATAACGTGTTATGATTTTATTTTTAGTCCTAATATGTTGCAAAATATGTTTGTAGTTTATAAATATATTCTTATATGCTTTTAGTAATTTATAAAAATATTTTCGAGTCTTAAATATTATATCTATGCAAAATCGTTAATGCCCAGAATTTTATAAGTTTATTCTTATTTTTAGTGTGTCCCGTGTGTTTTAATGTAAAATAAATTTTTAATATATTTCTGTAAATATTATTTGTAAAATAATTAGTTTTGTTTTAATTTTCTATTTCTAAATTTGAATTCTGGAGCAAAAACGAAGTAAAATGACACTAAAACGGGTAAAATCAGACAATGAATGCTCAAGAAAATAATTAAAATTTGAACTTAAAAGAGCATGACATGTGGCACACTTGTAGCCATCAATCAACCGCTAAATGACCCAAAGCTGTCGATCAGGTGACACGTGTTAGCACGTTACTCTCATGTCAGTGTGTTCGTCAAGAGTAGGCCCCATCGCCTGTGATTCTTATCCAATTCGATATGCTTGGTTCCTCATAGAATCAATTAGCATCTCAATCCCAGCATTGGTTAACTAGATCCAATGGTCTTCATCAGCGGGCCATGCTCCATGCACTATAACCTTTAGATTAGTCTTTGGTCCATGCGTCTAACTCTCTAGATCGCGTTGTATCCATACGTTTGTGCTCCGTGTACACTGGATCTCAAACCAAAATTTAGATTCTCAGCTATCTCATCTGCGAAGGAAAAAAAATTAAAATCTTACCTGCTTTGAAGAAATTCTTCTCCTTTACATTGCCCCCACAATACTAATATTTGCCGATAAAAGGAAGCTAATGCCCTCGTTGCAGTGCACATCATTGAGAGCATGCCAAAATTATGCTTAAATTTTATTTCTATATTTGCTCTATAGAACTTGTGAAAATGCTGAGTATGCTAGGCTAAAGCAGTGTGGTGAGGTTAGATATGATTTCATACGTATGATTATTGGGTGTGGATTTTGATTCTACAATGCTGTTATAATCCTTATATTTTAGTAGAAATAATACTTTCTTATATTATGAATTAATATTGTTATGCTGATGATTTTTATATAAATTTAGTCATGCTTTATTTATGTATTAATTGTTTAGCACAATAATATTGATATTATTATTTTTATAAATAATTCTCTATAGCATTAATGTCAGAGGTAGATTTATTGTCGCTTTAGAATTATTTGTAAAAATAAACTTTGCTAAATTTTTTGAAATATCTTTTATTGCAATTATGCTAGTGGTAGGTATATCATCACTTTTAGATATTTCATAAGGTGAGGATTTGTTGGATTAATGCAAATATTATTCTATTAAAATATATTAAATTTTGATTAATTTTATCTTTTCTATTTTATAATTGTGATAAATATTTTCGTAGTGACAACATATTTATTTATTACAGTTGGTGCACATTTAGTAATAATTTTTTGAAATATCCCTCATTGCATTAGTGTTTGCAATATTGTTGATTTTAGATATCTTGTAAAAATAATTGTGCTTGTTTAATAGCTTAAGATTTAGTTAACCAAATGCTTTAGAAATTTAATTAGAATCAAAATTCATACCAGTATTAAACATATTAAGGATTCTCAACTCTTCACTGATTTAATTGTAGATTTTAAACCTTAAAATTTGAAAGCACCAAAGAAAAGAAAAATATATTTTTCTTTTAAGTTTAATTTTGTTAAACTTACTTATCTCTTAAAACGTTAAAATTTGCTAACTTTACCATTTGTAAATTTCACCTCCTTGTAGATACGACTGCCCTTATTATACAACAAAACCACCGTATTTAGAGAAACACTTTGGGCGAAACATCAGTGATGAATGTGCAATCACTTTTTATATTGTGTGATTGAGTGGGTCAATCAGTGTAAGCATGAAAAAGGTCATAACCACTCCTTGACATTGTCATTTTGGCAAACTTCCATGGCTTGTCATGACTAAAAGAGGTTAATTGAATTGAAACAAGCAAAAATTACCATATTATGTTTCCTCCAAGGGGATATGTTTGTGAATAGTATCTTCTTTATCTTTTTTTTCTTTCTTCTTCTTTTATATTTGTTACTGTTGAAGATAAGTTAATTGATCTTCATAACCCAGAAGTTCCTTGTTATTTGTTGATTTGATGCCTTTTGTTTAGATCGTATAGACTTGAAATCAACACTAGGAAAGAAATAAGGAGATGGTAATCTGTGCCTCCACAACCATTGGTTGCCTTGCAGTTACATTATATCGGTCAACTTTGTTAAAACATGGGGACGACTATCAGGTAAGAAGCAAATATTATTTGAGTTTGGAATAGACTAGTTTCTTTTTCTCTCTTCAAACTTTGTAAGCTTTTTGTTTCGTAGGGTATGTTCATGGATATATAGCTGAATTCTATGCATCATTCTATTGTGATGTTGGAGAAGTTATACAGAATATACAACATGTATTCTAGTTTATTCTAGTTTCGTTATTTTTGATATTTGTGTTACTGTGGTTTTGATGTGAATAAGGGTTTCTCTCAAGTGGTGGAAAGATGCTTATTGTTGTGGTTATGATAATTTTTTTTTTTTGAATTACATTGTTTGACTTTGTTTGTTTGGTTGATTTTGCAGATGCTTTTGAAGAAGCCTTCAACATATTTTTGTAATTTTTGGATATGGAGTTTTTGTAATCTGGTTCCTGAATGTTTTAGTTGTATTCTGGTTTTTTGAGTTAGATATGAGATTTTTAGAATTTTTGGATATGGAATTTTTGAAATTTTCTAGTTGTAATCTAACAGCTTATAATTTTTGGTTTTTTTAGACTGTATTCAATTTATTTTGTTTTGATTTGAAAAGATAATTAGCGGGTTCTGCGACAGAACCTTGTGGGTTCCGGTTCCATGCCATATTTTTATATTTATTTGTTTTAAAGAAAATTATTAAGATAGATGCTCTTAAAGCATATGATATTTTGTAAAGGACGTATTTATAAATAAATAAAATGAATTTATTCATTATATTTGCATGTATGTATTTTGAATACTTTATGAATATCATTAAATTTCTATAATTATCTAAGTGACCTTAAATGTTGTATATAAGTATTATATATAAGAGGATAATATTTCAGGATAATAGTTAGAATGATCAATAATATATAATTAATTATTCAATTAAAGTATAGAATCTTTATTCAAGCATTTCTAGTGCATGTCTTTTCCTCTAAGAATAAAACGGTCTTAATCGAACAGTTAATGCAACAAGTCATTACATAAGTGCACTATACATAATGAGATTATATAGGGCTGAGATATGATGTGCTATAAACAACTAATAATTTCCATCAAGTATAACAAGTTCTAATCACATCGATTGATAGTCATATATAAGATGATCTTAATATTAAGTTATTAGCAGACTCTTATTTATGATTTTATATCTTTTGATTTACTCTATACAGCTTTGAGAATCTAATCCTATCCCTTAGATTAAAGAAGTATGATGAAATAAACAGCCGAAAATGTTAATATTACAAGATGAAATCCGTTCATTCTCTCACAAGAAGCAGATAAATAATTCTCTTGAGTATTGATTCGAGGCTTGAATAATAAGAGCGCTCAATTTGTGATTAAGTTCATTAATTTATTATTTATCAGAGAATCAATGGCATTTAAGAATAAAGAAGTAATTAGAGAGGTTAATGGATTTTACCTAGTTCTAATTATGAATTATTTATAGAGGATTGACTTATATATAATGGCTATATCAAATGAACGACTCTAAAAAATAAGTAATTAAATGTCTATAATTTCAAGCAATTCCAAGCATTTAATGGAGTTACATTAGAATTAATAAAAGAGTAATATATTAATTAAATAATTTAATTAATATATCAGTTTTATTGGAGCTAAAAATTATGGGTCCATTGATCCCCCACCATCCTTGTAAACATTGTTTGGACAAATGGAATTATTGGTTGAAATAATTAATCTAGAATTATGGAATTGTAAATTAAATATCACTTAGAATAAATCAATGAATTAATTTATACCATTAAATAATAGGATTACTTAATAAATAATTTATAATTATTTAATACAATAATGAATTTTAGAAAGTGCACAGTGGTAAGTCCCGTTGCATAGGCAGCACACATAGTGGGAGGGTTTCGTTGTGTCTGTGGCACCTATGTTATTAAGGGAAAGTCCTTTGTGCACTTCAACGCTTGATTATCAAGTTTCCATATTTAGAATTTCCAATTTTGAATAAAAGTGATTTAATTCAAATATGCAAACAAATAAAATTGGATAACAAACAGATTTTCTTCCCTTCTTCTCCTTGAGTTGGCGCCACACATAGATACAGTATTTGTTTGTATGGCACCTATGACGATATGAATGGGAAACTTGTATCTTTTATTTTGATTAAATATTTGATATTAAATTAAGATAAGAAGATTTTCTAGAATTAATTAGCTCTTTCATTCTCTATAAATAAAGGCTTTCTCTATTCATTAGAGATGGGCCTGAGTTTTGGAAAGACTGAGAGTACTCTACAAAATTCTTCCCTCATAGGTGTGCAAGTGAGAGCAAAGAGAGTGAATAAAAGTTCTTCATCCCCAGACCATTTCAGTCATATGTTAAGATTAACAGGTGACTACAACAAGTTTAGTGATCTCTTTAGAAACCATATTCCTCCGACGCCTACATGTTCATCCATTCTATGTTGAGGACTAGGTGAGGAAGTTGACAGTTTCGTCTTATAGAGAACGCTTTTTTACGATACATTGTTTTTTGATTCTCTCTTTGTCCGGATAAGCAAAGTTTAATATATTAAGGAGTGCTAAATACAGACTTGATTTTAGACTCTTTTATAGATGCTAGCCTAATCTTCTGACACATGGCATCTCAACTTTCTCAAGCAAACTCACATAATAATAACTTACTTTTTTTTTTGAAATCTTATTAAAGCGGTGCCACTCCCATGTTCATGGTTACCATCTTTTTTTAATATTGAAGTTAGCTCCTCTTTTTTTCTCTTAGGTTATGTCATTTTTTGCAATAGCTTACATACTAGATGTCCTAAATAAATTGCCAATTGATACTCTAAGTCTACAACCGATTGTTGTATTGGATTTTTTTTATGCTTCATGCTGCTGTTCGTCATATAAATTTACTGTCCTTTTTTTTTTTTGCATTACATGGTCAACTTAATTTTTATTTTTTGGGTTGATGTTTATTTTTGCTATATATATATATATACTCTCTCTAATAGGAACAAATCCCAACATGAAGTTATAAGAGGAAGCAATCACGCATATAAGGTAAAATTTTTGTTTCCGATAGTGGGAGAGAAAATTAGGGGCTGCAACTTCAATAAAAAAAATTGTGACTGTGTAGTATAGAAAGATAGTGTGTATAAAAAGAGTGAATGTAGGAGTGTCACCCGAGTAAATAAGTTTGGAAGAGTGACTTATTATTAGTTGAGTTTGTTTAACAAAGTTGAGATGCCACATGTCAAAAGATTAGCCTAGCATCTGTAAAAATGTATGAAATACAGGCCGTATTTAGTACTCCTATAATATATTTATTTGAACGTTAAATTAATAAAATCTATAGCATGTTGTTATAGAAGTTTTTAGAAAATTTTTGTTGTATACGTTCCAAACCATAACTATGTGTCCACTATTTTTTATGAAAATTGTTGTCTGAAACCAACAATTGATATCAGAGCCAGCTATAGAATATATTAATTTTAGCGTTGATTATGAGATAGTCATTTTTAAAGGAACATATTTGTTCTCTATTATGTATGCATGTGATGGATAGGTTCTTTGCATTAATATGTGTGTTATATATTTATCTTATTCATGTGATGAATGATGAATGTATGGACGGTGGATTTGCTTGTTAATTATATGGTTCGGATGATCTCTTTGATTGTCGTAATTTTATTTCATTAGAATTAATATTCACCTATAATTAAGGGTTAGGATTTTATATAATTTAGATTATCTCTTCGATTATCATAATTTTATTTCATTAGAATTGATTTTTGCCTATAATTAAGGGTTTGGAGTTTATGTAATTTATTTTCCTACAATTTTTATATTATTGTAATATCAAGGCTGGAAGATTATTTAAGACCCAAAGTCCTACAAAGAGCCAAAGAATCAAAATTTTCAACCATAAGATAATCGGAGTACGACAATTTTAGAACTATTGAAAAAGATTGAAAAAACAAAGCATATGCTCAAGCATTAGCCTGTGAGCCAAAAACCTTAATGTAGGGTTTCTAGCCACATTTTGGCTGTTTTTCTCCCTCTATTTTGATTTTACCCTTGAAGGCATATGACAATGATTCAAAAAGGATTACAAGAAGACCCATGAAGATTTTGAAGACAAAAATGGATTACGAATTTATTTTATTTCCATCATTTCAATTGCGTTGTAAATTAAATATTCAAGGAACCTAGTCAAATCTATCTCAATTGTTGAATTGAATGTTTTGTTTTTTGTTGATAAATTATTGTATGTCCTTGCATTATAACATATCATATTATTTCTAGTGTGCCTACTCATATGTTTTATAACATGCCATGCATATTAGTGTATTAATTTATTATATTAAAATTGTTTTAATTATAAATATGGAATATGTGCCATAAATTAATTTAATGAGATTAAATAAATTAACAGTTGCAAATTTGATTTGTAAAATAGTGTTATTATACGAAATTGAATTTAAGATCAGTTAAATTTTAGAATTTCATTTATTTAAAAAAATAAAATATTTATATTTATAGAAATTGTGAACCATGAGATAATTTACAAATAAAATACATCTTTACAAAATATTGAGTGGGAGAGGGCTGTATGAAAATACAACTCATTGGTCTTCACCGTTAGACTAACACTGTAAAATTCAAATGATACCTCGAGATGACATTGATTTTGTCCACCCTACAAAGGGTGTCTATTCGGATTGATACAAGGTTGCTCTTTCTTATGATGGGAATTTAGGATGTACCTATAATTTAATCTACCCTATGACAACACTTTAGAGATAAGTCTTTGAAGTCCAAAACAATGGGTTACACTCATAAAGGTGAAACTAAATGTTGATTACATTTTTTGACCAAGATAATAGTAGTTAATAAATGTTAAAAATATAAGATATTAACATTTATTAGTTTGATTTATAAATAATTCGACCTACACATTATTTGTGGTAAATTAAATTATTGTTGGCTATAATTTAGAAAACATATTTTATGTATTTTTCATGTGCATCCATACATCATATTTACAATGCCTAAAATTCATTTATTTGATTATAATATTCATACATGTCAATTAAATGTTTATTTTTTTATTTTCCAACAATATGTCTAATCAATTGTCAATCTTCTCGCACTTGAACAACTAATTGGCGAGAATTATACCAAATAGAAATGTAACATAAACCTAATGCTTGTTAATGACGACTATAAGTTTGTCCTTTTAGAGGTTGTCCTTCAGTCCCTGTGGTACATGCTAAAGTAGCAAATCAGAATGCCTATGCTTACTGGCAAAAGGCCAACCAGAAAGCCAAGTGCTATCTATTGGCTGGAATGTCCAAAATGCTTTGTAAGAAGCAGAGGAGATGGATATTGCTTATAAGATAATGTAGTCACTAGATGACATGTTTGGCAAATTAGACAAGAAGGCTCGTCTTAGTGCTTTGAAGTTATTCATGAACAACAAGATGAAGCCAAGCAACTCTGTTCACGTCTGTGTGCTCCATATGATTAACTATCTATATGAGGCTAAGTTTAATGGAGCAATCATTGATGAGGGAACGTAGGTGGGAATGATCTTAGAGACTGTCCCACCTTCCAGCAGTTCAAGACTAACTACATTATGAACAACATGCACATAGGGCTAACTCAATTATAGATGAGCTCCAAAAATATGAATCATTTCCAAGTGTAAAGAGTGGTGAGACAAATGTTGCTGAAGCCAATTTATCCAAGAGCAACAAGAGGAAGAACAAGAACATTAGAAAGCCCAAGTTTGAGAAGAACAAGAAGAAGCCCAAGAAGGTTGACAAGGGCAAAGAGACAAGCTTCGACACTAAGGCCGAAGAAAAGTGTTTTACTGTAAACAACCAAGCCTTTGGAAGAGAAACTACAAGAAGTATCTCGAGGAGCTAAAGAAGAAGAAAATCCAAGGTAAATGTGATTTATGATTCAAGAAACATGTGTTGTAGAGAATGAATTCTCAACCTAGGAAGTTGACACAAAAGCAACAAATCATGTTTGTTCTTCTTTGTAGAGTCTTAGTTCTTCGTGCGAGCTTGCCTATGGGGAGAATATGATGGTCATGGGCAATGGAGCAAGGGTGTCGGCTAAAGAAGTAGGAGAAGTTAGACTTCCATTGAGGAAAAAAGTATTTAGTTTTGAACAATGCTTTGTATATTCTTAGATTTAGAAGAAGTTTAATTTTCTATTTTTAGATCAAATGAACAATTATTTAAAGTTTCTTTTGATGATGAAATTGTTTCTATTTCAAAGAATGGTTTAAATATATGTTCTGGAAAACTAAATGCTGGTTTATATTTTTTAAACCTAGTCCTAAACCACTGCTTAATACTGAAATGTTCAAAGTTGCTAAACCTAAGAAAAAGGCAAAGGGTCTCATGACAGTGACACATATCTATGACATATTATACCTAGAAATATTAACCTAAACAACATAGAGACACTCGTAAAGTATTGTCCGTTGAGGGCACTAAGAGTTAGTGAATTCCCAGTCTATGAATCTTGTCTAGAAGGTAATAAAATGACCAAGAGACTTTTCTCAGCTAAGGGTACAAGAGCCAAAAAAACTCCTAACTCAATACATACCGATATATGTGGACCTTTAAATGTCCAAGCAAGAGGCAGATATGAATATTTCGTTATATTTATTGATGATTATTCTAGATATGGTTATGCTTACCTAATATATAGAAAGTCTGAAACTTTTGGAAAGTTTATGGAACTCCTAGCGAAAGCTAAAAAACAATTAGAAAAGCAAATAAAGATGTTTCGATCAGATCGAGATGGTGAGTATCTACATAGTTCATGGACCATTTGATGGAAAGTAGAATAGTTTCACAACTCTTGTAGAAATGAGAAATCGAATGCTACTTGAATGATGGTATCAATGTTGACTTGTTCTTCATTGACGACATCCTTCTGGAGATACATCTTAAGAATTGTCGTTTACATTCTGAACTTGTTTCCATCTAAGTTATACCTAAGATGCCTTTAAAGTTATGGAATGGCCGAAAACCCAGTTTAAGGTAGATCCACATATGGGGTGTCCGGCACATGTGCTAAAGCTTTATTTTGTAGATTAACTTTTTAAAATCTTAATTTGAAAAATGACATGAAAGCGATGATGTGTAATCACTTTTTATATTGTGTGATTGGGTGCATTTATTAGTGTAACCATGAAAAAGGTCACAACCACTCCCTGACATTATCATTTTGGCAAACTTCCAGGGCTTGTCATGGCTAAAAGAGCTTAATTGGATTAAAGCAAGCAAAAATTACGATGTTATGTTTATTCCAAGGGGGGATATGCTTGTGAATATCATCTTCTTTTTCTTTTTTTTTTCTTTATTCATCTTTTATATTTGTTGCTGTTGAAGGTAAGTTAATTGATCTTCCTAAATCGGAGGTTCCTTGTTATTTGTTGATTTGATGCCTTTTGTTGGGATCGTATAAACTTGAAATCGGCACTGGGAAAGAAATGAAGAGATGGGAAATCAATGCCTCCACAACCATTGACTACCTTGTAGTGGCATTAGATCTATCAGCTTAGTGAGAAACATGGGGACAACTATCAAGTAAGAAGCAAGCGTTATTTAAGTTTGAAATAGACTGGTTTCTTTGTTTTTCCGTAAACTTCATAAGCTCTTTGTTTCGTTAAGTATGTTCATGGATGTAAAGCTGAATTTGATGCATCATTCAGTTGCAACATTGGAGAAGCCATACAAAAGTGCCACATGTATTCTAGTTTATTCTAGTTTCGTTGTTTCTCAAATTTTGTGTTGTTGTGGTTTTCATATGTGAATCGAGGTTTCTCTCAAGTGGTGGAAGGGTGCTTATTGTTGTGGTTATGATAGTCTTTTTTTTTTGAATTACATTATTTGACTTTGTTTGTTTGGTTGATTTTGCTAATGCTTTTGACGAAGCCTTTAACATATTTTTGAAATTTTTGGATATGGAATTTCTATAATATGGTTCGTGAATGTTTTAGTTTTAATCTGGTATTATGAGTTGGATATGAGATTTTTAGAATTTTTGGATGTGAAATTTTTCAAATGCTCTAGTTGAGGTCTACCAGATTGTTATATTTAGTTTTGTTCGAATTTTAGTTAGTTTATTTGTTTTTAATTTGAAAAGATAATCAATGGGGTTCCATAACGAAACCTTGCGGGTTTTGGTTCTGCACCAAAACTTGGCATTTCTTTGTTTTAAAGAAAATATGATGGAACCTACTAGGTTTCAGTTTTGGAACCTACAAGGTTCCACCCCAAGTTCCCATGCCGATGAATAGAGGTGGCTGGCATTTTGTTGTTTCAAAGAAAATACATTGGCACATGGAAGGTTCTAGCTCCAAAACCTACCAGGTTAAGCTCTGGCATCCCGCACTAGCCACTAGTGACGGTTCCTTTGTTTCAAAAAAATATTTTGAAGCCTGATAGATTCCAACTTCGAAACTTACTAGGATACACTTTGGCACCCTATGCTGATGGCTAGAGGCTATTGGCATGTTTTTGTTTCGAAGAAAATATGTTGGAACCTTGTAGGTTATAGCCTCAGAACCTTCTAGGTTATGCTCTAGTATCCTGTCTCAGTGATCAAAGGCTATTGGAATTTCTTTTTTTTTTTTTCAAATAATATATGTTAGAACTTGGTAGTTTCTAGCTCTAGAGTTTACCAGATTATGCTCTGGCACCCCACGCCAATGATCGTAGGCGGTTTGCATTTCTTTGTTTTAAAGAAAATATGTTAGAACCTAATAGGTTCCAACTTTGGAACCTAATAGGCTCCACCACTTTACGCTCCAGCACCTTGTCTCGGTTACCAAAGGCAGTTGGCATTTTTTTCTTTCAAAGAAAATATGTTAGAACCTGGTAGGTTTTATCTTTGAAACCTACTAGGTTATACTTTGGCACTCTATGTCGGTGACCTAAGGCGGTTGGTACTTTTTTTATTTCAAAGAAAATATGTTAGAACCTGGTAGGTTCCTGCTTCAAAACCTACTAAGTTACACTTTGGCATTTGATGCCAATGACCGAAAGAGGTAGGTATGCCTTTGTTTTAAAGAAAATATGTTGGAAGCTGGTAGGTTTTTGTTGCGTAATCTACTAGGTTATGCTTCGATACCCTACACTGGCTATTAGAGTAATCTACCACATGAGTGAGCTAGAAAGGAGGATAATTTAGACTTTTAATAAATCATATTTCTTAATTAAAAGAAGGAAGGGTAACTTAAAATTTTAATAAATCATCCTTTTGAATTAAAGGGGCAGTTTTGAGAAGAACCTTTTAAAATAGCAGTCTTGAAAAGGTGTTCCTTTAGGGGGTATTTTTATGCTTTTCTCTCAATATTTTACAAACATAAAAAGATCAAAATACACCTATTAAAATTGATATCTAACTTTTACATTTTCTAAAAAAAAATCTACTCTCTCTACCTTTCTTTTTCACTCTCTTATACTTTCCTCTCTCGTTAGATTTCCTTCGACAAAGGAATCTACTCCTCTTAGCTAAGAAGAATCGTGACATTCTCCTTGTCGATAGTAGGAAAGTTAGATGAGAATCTTCAAGGTTTTGCTTGTTGTTGGCTTTTAAGTCTATTGAAGATGAATGCGAGGAGCGACGTGTGATAGATCTGACGACAACAAGCGACTGATGAACACATAGGCATTCGCATTGCAAAGATAGGTTCGATCCAGTCATAAAGAGGTAGATGGTATTGTCAAGGACCTTTGCGTCAGTGGCCTTTTTGGAGCATGATGGTAGAAAATCAAAGCTATTGTTTTTTCTTTCTTTTTTGCTATGAAACTATTCTAATTAATACAGGGGAGGTTTTTTTGTATGGAGTTTTTTGGCTTTTCTTTGAATGGAGTTTTTTTTTTTTTTTTTTTTTTTTTTTTTTTTTTTTCTAGTGTTGTGAAATCTATTTCTTTTATAAAGTTGTGAAATTTATGTATTTATTGCCTGTCGGCAATGTTACTAGTAATTTTTTTTTTATTTACATAGAGTTATTGTCTTTCACGTAAATATAGTATTTCTCGGCTGCTAGCAATGTCATCAAAGCTGATGATGTCTGACCACATTGTCAGTAAATTTTTGTATTTACATGAAAATACAATTAAATATAGTATTTCTCGATTGTTGGCGACATTGCCGGTGTTAGTGATGTTTGGTGACTATGTCGGTTAATTTCTATGTGTACATTGAAATACTATATTTCCATGTTAATGTAGTATTTCCTAGTTTTAGGTGACGTTGTTGGAGCTAGTGATATCCGATGATGTCATGGGTAAAATTTTGTATCTCTTGGCCTCCGGTAAAGTACCCTGTAATATTTTGTATTTACATGAAAAAATAGTATTTATGTGTATAGTATATTTCCCGGTCGCCAGCGACATCGTGGTGCCAATAATGCCCGACAATGTTTTTGATAAATTTTTGTATTTGCTTGAAAATACAACATCTACATGTTGATACAGTATTTTCAAAGTTCAGCAAGGTTGTTGGTAATTTTTGTATTTACATAGAAATACAATATTCACATGTTAATATAATATTTCTTGGCCACCAGCGAAGTGATGACAAGTGATGTCATTGTAAACTTTTTTCATTATTTAGAAACATAGTATTATCATATAAATATTGTATTTCTTAGCCACTCATGGTGCTGGTGGGGCGGAGGGATAGAGGTGGAAAGAAGAAAGAGGTAAGAGCATTTTAGGGTTTTTATCCTCAATTTCTCACGAGATAAATTATAATTTCTTATGATATGCTATTTATTACACATTTTTAAAACATGCAATATTATTTTCTAATTCTTAGCCAAATATGTTATTTAACACTTTCTCCTCGAAAGTTATGCCACACCCAAATGCCATAACTAAAAATTCAAAAGTTTTCACCAACTTGTATTTATTATATCATTATTTCTTTTCTCTCTCCCTTTGTCATAACTAAAAATTCAGAAGTTTTCCCTCTCCTCTTCCAAATTGGATCGCTTTAGTCTCTCCTCCTTTGCTTAGAACCTTATAGCACTCTTTAGATCCATAATGAATTCAAATTAGCCTCCTCCTAAGATCAATCCGTCGTCAGCTATCTTTGATTGCCATGTCCTCCACCCACATCAAATTGTCATCAACCTATTAGATTACAGAACTCATCGCGAAGGCTAATTTTGAGAATCTCCACTCTCTTAATATTCATATCTCTATCTATGGCTTCAGTTCCCTCCTCTACGTCTACTCATCTGGCTCCAAGGCTCTTAGATGCCACTCGAGAAAAGCACGCACGATTATCGGATCATGGATTCACAATAAATTTTTAAAGTTCTTCCTCCTCTTCAACATAGAATAAATCTCCACCGAAAAATGACACTATAAATCAACACCGATAAACTCTTAACCTCTACATACCATTATCTTAACTTTGAGATCTGAAATTCTAGTGGAGATCAACTATATTGATGGAGATCAATGGCATTATCTTATTTAGTGAGTTGCAAGGAATCATCCCTATTGTTTTAGTCTCCTCGACAACCTCTTAATATCCTCGCTGACACTGTTACTGCCATTGTTGCTACAATCTTCGATTCTGAAAGTGATCTTTGTTTACTAATGCATTTGTTAAAAAGTTTTAATTAAAAGTAAAATAATAGGTTAACTAATAGATGAGTTTGTTGAGAAATAAAATATTCTTGTTGTTAGAGATGTATACCCTAAGGAGTAAAATATTATAATATGTTTTTGGAGACATTTTATCAATAAAGAGTTCATTTATTTTTCATATGCCAAATGTTGTCCTCTTTATGTTCATATTTCTTGAATGTATAATAAGCAAATAAAAGTTTGAGACTGTCGGTCTAAAACTTTAAGAATTAGGCATATGATGGACATATGCGGAAGACATAATTCTAAAGGTAAAGGTCTAAATCATAAGATCCATAATTGAGGGAATAAAGTTGGGCACTTTAGTCATGCTAAGATTGTTATGTTGTCTATATCGCTAGTGGGAGATGGCTTGTTTTAGTCATTGAAGTTAGACTCCACGAGTAGAAACGTTGGTATATTGTCATAGGTGACAATGTATTGGATCAAAACATAGAGTGGAATTGATTTCAATTAATAATTTTATCTGTACAAATCAATTCACTTTAGACAATCACATGCGTTGTATCTTATTCCTAAAATAACTAATGGGCTCGTTAACTTGACTTATGTCTTTTAATGTAACAAAGGGTGACATCCTGACTTCACGATGGTACGTATATTGGTATGTTAGAGACATGACCTTGATAGCATAAACCTACTATTCATAGATATGCAATCTATAGCTGCATTGGTGGAGTCAATGATATTCTCTTATATGCTTTATCCTACAACTAAAAGACTGGAGCGTAAAAACCCTTTGTATGCATAGGTCTAATCGAATGGTGAATTGTCTTTAGATGGTAAGTTTTCTAATGGTTAGATAACAGAATGTAAGATAAAATTAATTAGGAAGGTGAGATGAAATTTATCTTTAAGCCGATTATGAATATCCTATGGGGATACTACAAATCATGATATGTCATGGACACTTAGCTAATTTGGAGCTTTGTAATTTTATATCATGTGAGAGTACAACTCTAAGCTTTTAGTGGAGTAGCCTTAGAGTTGATAATTATAAAATATGTGTCTGGGATATTGTATGTCATAATTATCAGAGCTTGAATTATATAAGTCCATCAGGTCCCTTTTGCTAGCTCGTAATAAATCATGTAACGATATGGCTTGCTTTTCCAATAAATTGGTAGCTTATGTTAAATTATTAGATTGGCTAAAATTCGATAAGGTCAAATAATTCACGTCTATTTATCTGTTGAATTAATTTTGTAAATTAATTCAAGATAATCTTGTTGAATTATCGAGAATATTTTATTTTCTTTGAGATTATCTAGATATGGTTGTTTTGATCAGATAACTTCTCTATTAGATTATTTGAATTAACACTAAGGCTTTATCTGAGAATCTCGAGAGGGAAATAAGAGATCCTCGAGGATCAGATTATCGTAAGTTTAGTAGGCCAATCTACCAGTTTGGCCTGCTGATGGAGTAAGCTCGGCAAGCCGATCTATCAGTTCAGCCTACCAATCTAGCGATTATCTGATTATGCATTTTTAATGCAATTTTGTCAGTAGTTGATCCAGATTCAAATTTTTGAGGCCTTATCCGATAATAACCAACCTTGAGTTTGACCTCCATAAATAGGGAGTGAGTTTTCTTAGTTATTTAGATCCATTGAGAAGTGAAGAGTGAGTACTCTGCTGTGAAAAACTCTCAAACCCCTGAGGGCTATTATTCACAATCATGAACCTTGACTCTAGGTCTTCTTAATTAGTTGGAAGAAGAGTCACTTGGGAAGAGCTGTACGACGTGTGCCCACACATACTCCGATCGTGGATAGAGAATAGTAAAGAATGCCAGTTGGTTGAGGCCTTTTTGGAATGTTCTTCTCATCACTGATTGTAGGAGCTCTTCAACATACAAAGGTTAGTAAGATCTAATTAATTTATATATATAGCATGTCAAATTTGTGTTTTAAAAAATACTCTAATTTTAAATTTTTTAAAATTCTGTTGTATTCTCGTTTTCCAACAACTTGTATCAGAGTCATGGTTTTTACGTAAATTTATGAGTTTGTGACTATGCTATACATATAAATTATGTGATCTTGATCTCTCATATGCTTGAATTTAATTTTTTAAAGAGTTGGCACTTTAGGGTTTTTGTATATTTATATTTTCCCATGAGATTATATGGTGAATGTTTATTAACTAATTATGCTTGATAAAATTATTATTTAATTATTTGTTAATTAATTAATTTATGCTAGTTATGGTTCCTTAGAGGTTAGAATGTGTATCAAGGTTTTACATGTAATTAGATGGCGGTCTATCATTATTGTCTCGGAATTATTATTTAATTTTTAAATTTGTAATTAAATAATCATTTGGAGTGAAGATGGGTCTAGAAGACGGATGATAGCGGTTCTACTGTTTTTTCCCAAGTCTCTAAATTTTATGTGTTTGAATTGTTGAAAATAAGATTGAAAAACTATGTAAAAACTGTTTTTCCTTGGAAAAACATGAATTCAGCTCGGTCGGTAGGCCAAACCCTTAGGTTTGGCAACCTGATGGCTGTGACCGATAGGCCAAACTTCTAGTTTGGCAGGCCGTCCGTGGCGCAGGATTTAGCCAACTCTGGCGGCAGGTCGAATAATCAAGTTCGACAGGCCAATAAGTTATGACCGGTAGGCCAATCACATAGATCGGTAGGCCAGCAGAGAGTTGTGGGTTTTCAAAAAAGGTGCATTTTTCAATGTAGTTTTGATTTTATTTTTTAAACAATTCTAAGAAACACAAAATTTTGTGATGACTGGAAAAATGAAGTACTTGATCTATGTGAGGTTAAAGACTTGAAGATGGATTTTACACGAAGATGGATACAACTTAAAGATATAAGGATGAAGAATCGATAATATGCTTCGATTAAGCTCTTATAATCTTTAATTTCTTTTCTCTAGGATGGAACCATAATGGTATGGCTGTTTATTATTATTTTCCTTATGGCTTTGCATGATTGCTTTGCTTGTCTCCATTATAATATAATTTGCCATGTATGTTGATAAGATGTCATATAGAATAGGGAGTGCCGCTCCTTAAAAATTGTTCATGCATATTTTAAAATAAAACCTTTGTTTCAAAAGATTGAGTGGGAGAAGGTTTTCGAAGAGAGGACCTACGGCCTCTATCGTTGGTCCATAGGTAGCACATGATAGTCCTAACCCCTAGGAAGGAATTTCATCATAACTGGGTTGGATCTCCAAAAGGATAATTTATTTTAGCATGATCTATTGTTGTACACCCCTAGGTGGCGATTATAGATCATGGATAAAATAGTTGAAATGATGGTTATACACTTAAGCTAATTTTATTATTAACCTCCCCTAGGAGCTCTGTTAATAAAATTAATAGCCAAAGAAAATGATTATTAATATATGTTGGATCAGACGGGTCCTAGATGACATATATTAATCGGGGTGATCCATGTTCCTAATTGAATTTCGCAAGTCTCCCTTAGGCGGCTCATTAAATTCTGAGTTAGGAATTATTGTTGTAAGGCTATGATTTTTTCAAGGTTTTGACATATAAACACATTTACTTGTTTACTTGATTGTGTTATCTTACTAAATTGTTATGGAATGTTTGCTTATATTTCGTATATGATATTTGTTGTAGATTAAAATGTCTAAAAATGCTTTATCTTTGATACTCGATAAAAACCAATTAACTAGTGAGAATTACAATGATTGGAAAAGGAACCTGAACATCGTTCTATCTTTGAGAAACTAAAATTTGTATTGACAACACGGTGTCCTCCTAAACCTATCGAGGAATCCACTAATGAGCAAATCTAAGCATATGATCACTGGAAAGATGCTAACGATTAGGCCCGTAGTTATGTTATGGCTAACATCAATAACATACTGCAAGCTCAACATGAAGATTATGAGATTGTGAAGCAGATCATGGATAATCTTGAAGACCTGTTTGGAGGCCAAGCCATAACAAAATGGCAAGGGGCACTTCAAAAAATTTTGAACTACAAACAAAAACTGAGGACTTCTATGAAGGAGTATATGATGTAAGTCATGGGCTACCTAGCTGAGGCTCAAGCCCATGGAGCTGATATCGATGTTGAGTCACAGATGACTATGGTTTTTGAGACTCTGTCACAGGAGTTCATCTTGTTTAGAGCTTCATATAATTTAAGCAATAGACAAGATGTGACCTTAACAGAGCTGATGAAGCGGTTACAGGAGTTTGAAAATTTGATCAAGGAAACTCCTACAGGTGGCGAGGCCAACTTAGCGGCTACATCCAGTTCTAATCCTAACACCCTAATAGTGGAAGGAAATTGAAGGCTAAGAATGGGAAATCTTTAATTCTTGCAAATTGTAAGAATAAGAAAAAGAAAAAGAAGAACTCAAAGAATCTTACGTGCTTTTACTGTGGGAAGGTTAGGCACATCAAGAAGAATTGCAAGGACTTCTTTTCTCAAGGAGGTAGGTGTAATTTTATGGTTATTGAAACTTGTTTAGTTAAGAAACCAATTGACACTTAGGTCATAGATTCTGGAGCAACTAATCATGTTTGTGTTTCTCCATAGGGGTTCAAAGAAACGAGAAGTCTGCTGCATGAGTACTACACGCTTGGGATGGGCAATGGATCCTTGGTGTTGGCTGAAACAGTGAGAGGCGTCCATCTTTATTTTGATAATTATAGGATTTTAGTTTTGTAAGGTTGTTTTTATGTTTCTAAACTTAAAACAATTTAATATCTATAGCTTGTTTATTAAAAATTCTTATTCAGTTTTTTTAATAATAAAGTGGTGATTCATAAAAACAATTTTTTTTATCTATGATAGATGGATGCAAAATGATCTATATTTTATCAAACATAAGATGGAGATATTGCTTGACACTAAGGTTAATGATAATAACTCTAAAAAACTTAAGACTTCTCACTCTAAAAAGACCTACCTTTGGCATTTACGATTATGTCATATTAGCCTAAATAGGATTTAAAGGTTGGTAAGGGATGGACCTTTAAGTCACTTAAAGGTAGAATCTATACTATAATATGAATCTTATTTAGAGGGAAAAATGACCAGTACACCTTTTGGGTCAAAGGGCAATAGGGCCAAAGGGGTTCCAGAACTTATGCATAGTGTTGTTTATGGTCCCATGAACATCCAGGCACGAGAAACGTATAAGTACTTTGTCACTTTTATGGATGATTACTCAAGTATGGGTATGTCTACCTAATACATCATAAAGTAAAACTTTTGACAAGTTCAGGGAGTTTCGGGCTGAAGCAGAAAAGCAATTAGGTAAACTTATAAAGGCACTTTGATCTGATTGAGGTGGTGAATACCTCTTCGAAGAGTTCTTGGAATACTAATTAGAGAATGCGATTTTATCTCATTTGACCACGCTGGGCACTCCACAGCAAAATGGCATATCTGAGAGAAAGAATAGGACTTTGTTAGACATGGTCATGTCATGATGAGTTATTCTTTATTGCCTTTATCCTTTTGGGGATATGTACTACAAACCACATATTATCTTTTGAACAACGTGCCTTCAAAATCGGTTCCTATAACTCCTCATGAGTTGTGGAGGGGGAAAAAGACATCTTTAAACTATATTCACATATAGGGATATTAGGCTTATGTCCTATATAAGGAGGTGAATAAGTTGGAAGCATGTTCAAAAGTTTTTGCGTTTGTAGGATATCGAAAAGGGACTAAAGGGGGTTATTTTTATAACCCAAAGGAAAATAAAGTCGTGATTTCTATAAATGCAACATTCCTTGAGAAAAGTTACATGAACAACTTTGAGCCTCGAAGTATAAGTATTACTCAAGGAGTTAGGGAGTGATTTAGTCACTCTAGGGTTTTTAGTAGAAACCAGTCCAATCAATGTAGAAAAACCAACCGAATAGCAACTTAAGGGGCTTTGGCACAATGGGAGCATCGGGCGTCAACTTGAGAAGTATATGTTCAATGGTAAGGGCTTTTTGGCTGAACCGGATGAACATGACATAGATCCTTACACTTCTGAAAAAGCTATGGAGGATGTTAATTCAAAACACTAGATAGAAGCCATGAACATTGAGATAGAGTCTATGGAGACTATAAGCCTAGGAACTTATGGATCTTCCTAAAGGGGTAAATCCTGTAGGGTGTAAGTGGATCTATAAGAGAAAGAGTAGAGTAGATAGAAAAGTCAAAACCTATAAGCCTTGACTGGTAGCAAAGGGATACACGTAAAGGGGAGGAATTGATTAATAAGAAGCCTTTTCGCCTATAGCCATGCTAAAATCCATCTCTATTCTCTTATCCATAGATGCTGCTCTCAACTATGAGATTTGGCAGATGAATGTCAAGACACCTTTTTTGAATGGCTATCTTGATGAGTCCATATATATGGTACAGCTAGACGGGTTCAAGGCTAAGGGTCAATAGGATAAGTTTTATAAGCTACTAGAGTTAAGTAATGGACTTAAGCAGGCTTCCTGTTCTTGGAACATAAGATTTGATCAGGTGAGTAAGACTTATGGGTTCGAAAAAAATATGGATGAACCATGTGTTTACAAACACATTGAGGATAGAAAGTTGGTTTTTTTACTACTCTATGTAGATCACATTCTGCTAATTGGCAATGATGTTGGGGTGTTGTCATCAGTCAAATTATGGTTGACCAAGTAGTTTGACATGAAAGACATAGATGAAGCAAATTATGTTCTTAGTATCCAGATCCTTTGGGATGGGAAGAACAGAATGATAGCCTTGTCTTAAGCGGCCTACATAGATAAAATTTTCAAGAGGTTTGCAATGTAGGATCTTAAAAGAGGTGGGAAACCATCTAGGTCTAGAGTTACTCTTTCTAAGAAAGACTTGCCAAAGTCTGATGGAGAAAAAGAATACAAGATGAAGGTGCCTTATGCTTCTGTAGTGGGTAGTCTCATGTATGTTATGCTTTACACACGACCAGATATTTATTATGTTGTCAGGATAGTAAGTCGGTTTCAATTAGATCTAGGACCGAACCACTAGGTTATGGTCAAGCATATTTTCAAGTACCTGAAAAGGATTGGAGGGTATATGCTTATGTATTCGGGTGAGGATCTAACACCATTAGGATATATTGATTCAGATTTCCAATCCTGTGTGGATCTAAGGAGATCGACTTCTAGTTTTGTGTTTACTTTGGGTGGGGTGCCATGGTTTGGAGAAGTGCCAAACAAGATTGCACTTCAGATTCAACAATGGAAGCCGAGTATGTGGCAGCTAATGATGTTTCGAAAGAAGCAGTGTGGCTCTGCAAATTCCTTGGGCATTTTGAGGTAGTTCCTGGGATGGATAATGCGGTATCACTGTATTGTGATAACATTGTAACAATAGCTAATGCTAAGGAACTAAGATTTCACAAGAAGAGTAAGTATATTCATTGAAAGTATCATGTGATAAAGGACTTCATTAAGGGCGGGCATGTTGTTATATGCAAAATCGTATCTGAGGACAATTTAGCTGATCCATTCATGAAGACACTAACTACGAGGGTTTTCGAGAGGCATGTGGAATCTATAGGGATGCGTGATGTGATGATTTGCTTTTTTGGACAGTCACTTGACTTTCTTTAAACATCATTTCTTAAACATTAATCTTACTTAGTAAGAAAAATACTGTAATAAAAAATTTCTTATTTCTTTAACATCCTTTAAAACATTCTTAAAAGCTATTACGACTTCTGTCGCATTTTAAGTTGAGACCTCACTCAACACCTGACTTTAAAACCATTTCAAATCGTTTCTTAAAACTTAATAAGAAACTTTAACTTTACATTTGTATAAAATATTTCGTAAAATATACCCTAAAACTTTGAGAACAATTCTCAAAACTTTGAAAACACTATATCATATAGTGAGAAAACCTTTTCTTTGAGTAGTGGAAGCATACTGTAGTGGTATCTATACTCAAATCTTTGCATCTGCCCTCTACAGCACTTAGCTCTTCAAACAAGTTCTACTAGTCACCCTTAGGACTACCTATAGCATGAAGGAAATTTTATGAGCTTCCTCTCAGTAAGTTCAAACAACATCTCACAAATCATTTTCACATCCTTTAAAGCTTTTCTCATAAAAACCTTTTTTCTTAAAACATTTTTAATAAAACATTTCTTAAACGTTTTTCTTAAAATGTCCTTTATAAACCTTTTCTTGAAAACATAAAAATGTTTTTCATTAACATTTATCGTAAAACATTTTTTAAAATGTCTTTCATAACATAATCTATAAATATTTCATAAAAAGGAATTCAAGCAAAATCAGGATGCATGACTCCATTTATGCTTAATTATGATCATTCAATTATGAGCGTTTTATGAACATTCTTTTCTTACTTTAACTTTCTATCTTTATTTCTTAACTTTCCTTATCTTACTTCAGTGTTCATACCAACATCATTAATCGTGAGATCATAAACATAATGCTTCCCTTGTGGAAGACTTGAGACCATCGAACACCGAGGTCATGTACCTCACATCGGAGGTCAAAACTTTAACTTTACTTATGTACCTCACATCAAAGAGGTTGGTATGACACTTTCTTTTTATCTTAACTTACCTTCTTTTTAACTTTAGTGAGTATATCAAATGCTAACATATTATATGCAAACACATTTGTAAATCATAAATTGTACTGTAAAACTTATTGCATAACAAATACAACATAAAACTTATAACTTAAACTGTAGAACATTATGCATTAACAAAATGCAAACATACTTTAAACATAATTATTGCAAATACATTACAAACTTTTGCTTAATCTTTAAAACTTTAAGCCTATTAAATGCAATCATACTTTAAACATAATAGTTGCAAGTACATTGCAAATCTTGGTTTAAACTTTAAAACCTTTTGCATAACAAAGGCAAACATATTTTAAAAACAACTTGCATAACAATTGTAAACACACATATATATATACACACATAAGCATTTGAAAATCATTTACTTTGTGCTGTAGATGAGATTTTAACTTACCTGTCTATAGCTCTAACGTTCCTGTTTCCTTCTTTTTTCTTTCATTAGTTGGCCTTTGTGTTCTGATCATATGACACCCGAGTTATTAGTTAACTTTCTTTTTATCAATCTACTCGATTGATAACTTAACTTAAACATTAAACATTAAACCTTCTTTCCTTTTAATTTGACTCGGTACCCTATCGGTATACCCTTCTCTTTACTTTGTACCTCATTGCTTTTAACTTTGTAACCCTCCAGGTTATTGTACCTTTCACTTAACTCCGTTACCCAGTGGGTTATCACTCTCTTTAACTAACTCACTGCCTACAACAGTGCAGGAAACCAACGTTTCTTAGTGATAACCTAGTTTTCAAACAATTTTATGGTTTTGGCCCAAAATATAAAAATATTTACATTTTTGCCCCTGGAACCAAAAGCGACCAATTTATACCATAACGTTCAGTTTTTTGCAAGGAATAAAACTTACAAAAGCTCCTTGGTTGAATTCTAAACATTTCATAACGTTTTCATTTCATGAAATTTTGTGCTCAAAATTTCATAAAATTCATAACTTCTCAACTGAGCAGAATTTTGACAAACTGTCTATGCTGTCCTAACAATTTCGATGTGTTCTACAGCTTTCATGTTTTAACTTTTTTGAAATTCTAACATTAAAGTGGACTTTTTGGCTGAGTTTCAAATCTGCAGAGCCTTTGTAAAACTTTACAATTTAGTCCTTTAGGAATTTCACAAAACTTTGTTCACAAAAGTTGTTTCCCTCACTGTGTTGGCAAATTCTAGACCTTATTTAAAACATAATTTGGCCTCTAAGGCCCTCAAAATCCCATTGCTTGAAATTAGTTAAACTTTACAAAGTTTAACAGTTTTTCACTTTTAAGCCCAAAACCCTTACTTTCTTTCTTCTTTTATCATCACCATCAATTTAAAGCATAAATCAATCATACCATAGACTAAAACATTTTATCAAACACTTGATATGCATATTAAAGCATAAACTTTAGCCTAATAAAAAGACTAGGATTTTACCTAATTCATGCTAGATGCTTGTCCTCACTTTCTAGTACTTGAAAGCTTCCAAATTTCCTTGACATCAAACCCATACCTCATCATAAAAGATTCTATCAAGACTTGAACCAAACCCTTGTTCACCATAGGGAAAGTTTGGATTTTACCTTAAAAATTGATGGAACCTCTTGAACTTCAATTCTTGAAACTTAAGTGGGGCAATTTTGCAAAGATTTGAGCTTAAAATTTTTTTTGAAAGAGAGCAGCTATGGCTGCCGTGGAGATGGAGGGGAAGGATAAAAAAATTTGATGGTTTTAGTCTTAGTTAAAGACTTATCCATTTACTTTTTTTTCCTTTAAATAGTAAGTCATCATCTTAGGCCATAATTGATACATAAGTTGGCCTAATGTGATCGGGCCACATTTTGTGATTGGGTGGCCCAATCATTATTCTCAAGGTGTCCCCTTGGTGGATCCCACAAAACTTTTTTATACAGTCCAAGTTTATACTGATAATATTTTTTCTTATACTACCGGTATTCTTTTCCATAGAATTCATGAGGTCCCACAACCTCGCATACTTATTTTCATCCATCACATAATGTAATTTCAATATTATCTAACTTTGTATAGTCTAAATTTATACTGATAGTATTTTTCTTATGCTGCTGGTATGTTCTCCATACTGTTACAGCATTCCTTATTCTTCCATATTCTTCAAATAGTATTATTCTTATGCTGCTTTAACTTAAATAGTCCAATTTCCGTACTGCTTAACCTTAAACAGTTAAATTCCTATACTACATTATCTTTGCAGTGTAATTTTCATACTACATAACTTTATCAGTGTACTTCCTTACACTATATTATTTTAATATTGTATAATTTTTTATATTGTTATACAGTATTTTTCTTAAACTGTATTTTTTGGTCTTAATAGTTGTTGCAACACAATTTGCAACAATTAAGCTTTCTAACTTATTTCCATATCATTCCTTCTTTATTTCAGGCTATGGCATGATTCTTACTCTTAAAAATCTTGTTTTTCACTTTTATGGACTATATCATATAAATTGGAATAAACAATAATCCTTAAATTATTGAATTTTCACTGCGCTTAAAATGCTCAGATGTTACACATGATATAGTTAGACATGTATGCTCTAAGGAGTAAAAATGTAATACGTTTTTGGAGACATTTTTATCAATAAAGAATTTATTCATTTATATATACCAAATCTTGTCCTCTTTACGTTCATATTTGTTGAATGTATGATAAGCAAACAGTAGTCTGAGACTGTCAGTCTAAACATTAAGAATTGGGCATATGATGGGATGATTATGTGGTAGACACGATTCTTAAGGTGATGGTCTAAAACATATGATCCGCAATCGAGGGAATAAAGTTGGGCGCTTTATTCATGTAAAGATTGTTATGTTGTCTATATCCCTTTTGGGAGATGGTTTGTCTTGACCATCGGAGTTGGACTCCATGAATAGAAACATTGGCGCGTTGTCATAGTTGACGATGTGTTGGATCGGGACATAAAGTGAATTGATTTGGATTAATAATTCTGTCTTGGCAAATCGATTCACTTTAGACAATCATTTGTATTGTATCTTAATCCTGAGATGAATAATGGGCCCGTTGTCTCGACTTGTGTCTTTTGATGTACCAATGGGTGACTCCCACATCTCTATAGTGGCATGCATGCCGGTACGTTGGAGGCATGACTCTTGATAGCGTAGACTTGTTATTCATAGATATGGAATCCATAGTTCCTCTTTAGGAGTAATGATATCCTCTTATATGCGTTGTCCTATAATTGGAAAACTGGAGCGCTCAACCATTTGGATACATAGGTGTAACCGAATGGTATACTATCTTTGGATGGTAAGTTTTCTAATGGTGAGACAATGGAACATAAGATAAAAATAATAGGGAAGGTAAGACAGAATTTGTCCTTAAGCCGATTATGGATGATCATACGGGGATGCGATACACTATGATATGTCATGGAGACTTAGCTACACGAGCTTCGTAATTCTATAAAGTTCGAGAGCTCCAAGATTTTAGTGGAGTAGCGTTGGAGTTGATAATTGTGAAATGTATATCTGGGATATTGGGTTTCATAATTATCATGAGCTTGAACTTTATAGGTCCATTTTGGTCCCCTTTGCTAGCTCACAAAATCCTGTAATGATACGGCGTGTTTTTTCAATAATTGGTGACTTATGTCGAATTTATCAGATTGGTTTAAAATTTATAAGAATCAAATAATTTATGTCTGTTTATCGGTTGAATTAATTATGTAAGAAAATTAGTTCAAGATGAACTTGTTGAATTATTGCGTTCAGGTAATTCTTGTCTGTTTATCGGTTGTTTTAATTTTGGACAATTAGAACAAGATAAACTTGTAGAATTATTGTGAATTAATTTATTTTCTTAGAGATTATCTTGATAAAGTTTGTTTTGATCAGATATCTTTTCTATTGGGCTATTTGAATCAAAACTGAGACTTTATCCTTTAGAATCTCGGGTGGAAAATAAAAGATTCGCGGAGATTTTTTCTCGGTAGTTCTGCCTGCCGGATGACGTGTTCGGCTTGCCGAACTGGCCTGTTCGGCCTGCCTATCAGAAAGTTCGGCATGCCGACCGACGACAATTAAGATTACGCGTTTTCACGCGTATCTTATCAGATATTGATCCGAACTTGATTCTGTTTCGATTTTTTGAGACCTAATATGATATGGACTGACCCTAGGACCAATAGGTATAAAAAGGGAGTGAGTCTAATGATTTACTTAGATCAATTTGAGAGATTAAGAGTGATACTCTTCGAGTGAGCATCTGAAAACTCCCTGAGAGCTTTTGTTCACAAATCACGAATACTAGCTTTGGGTTCTCTCTGTTGGTTGGAAGGAGAGTCACCGGTGGAAGAGCTGTACGTGTGAGCCCACACTCACTCCGGTTGTGGATAGAGAATAGCAAAGAAGACCAGTTGGTTGAGGCTCTTCTGGAATGTTACTTATCTACACAGGTCGCGGAGGTTCTTCGGCACACTGAGGTTAGTAAGATCTGTTTAATTTATACATATAACATGTCAAACTTGTGTTTTGGAAAATACTTTGATGAACAAATTTTTAAAATTTCGCTGCGCACTTTGTTTCCAACAATTGGTATCAGAGCCGAGGTTTTTACATAAATTTGCAAGTTTGTGATCATGTTATACGCATAAATTTTGTGATCTTGATCTCTCCAATGCTTGAATTAAATTTTATAGAGAGATGGCACTCTAGGTTTCTATATTATATATATGTTGTCATGGATTATGTGGTGAATGTTTATTAATTAATTATGGTTGATTAAATTGTTGTTTAATTATTTATTAATTAATTAATACCGGTTATGGTTCCTTAGAGGTTAGAATGTGTATCTAGGTTTTTCATGTAATTAGATGGCGGACTATCATCTCCGTCTAGGAATTGTTATTTAATTTTTAATTTGTAAGAATTTTGTAATTAAATAATTATTCGGAGAAGACGGAACGAGAAGTCGGATCTTAAAGATTGATGATGGCGCCTCCAGGTATTTCCTGAGTCTCTAATTTTATGTTTTTGAATTGTTGAAAATAAAATTGATGAATTGCATTAAAATTGTATTTTCTGGATTAAGGTTTCTTCTGCTCGGTCGGCATGCCGGACCTCACAGTTCGACAGGCCGAAGGTCACAAATCGGCAGGCCGGACGTACGGTCTGGCAAGCCGACAGTGGGGCAGAAATTTTGGTGCTCTGTCGGTAGGCCGAACCTTCATGTTCGGCAGGCCGAACCACCATGATCGGCAGACCGATCACCCAGATCGGACTGCCGACCGAGAGCTGCCAGGTGTCCAGAAAAGGTGCAATTTTTCTGTTTCAGTTTTAATTTTATTTTTGGGACAATTCTAAGAAACATTAAATTTGGATATGACCGGAAATATGAGGTGTTCGATTCATACGGGATTGGAGACTTGAAGATGGATATTACATGAAGAATGATACAGCTTGAGGATTCAAGGATGAAGAATCGATAAATGTCTCCATTATTCTCTTGTAATCTTATTTTTCTATTCTCTAGGGTGGAACCATAATATTACGGTTATTATTATTATGCTTGTAGCTTTGCTTGATTGCTTTGCTTGTCTGCATTATAATATGATTTACCATGTATATTGATAGCATGTCATATAGAATAGGGAGTGCCGCTCATATTAAAATTGTTCATGCATAATTTTAAAATAAAACCTTGACTTCAAAATATTGAGTGGGAGAAGGTTTTCGAAGAGAGAACCTAAGGCCTCCATCGTTAGTCCATAGGCAGAACATGGTGGTCCCTACCCCTAGGAAGGGATTTCTATCATGTACCAGATTGGATCTCTGAAAGGATAAGGTATTTTAGTATGATTTATGGTTGCACACCCCTAGGTGGTGATTATAAATCATGGATAAAATATTGAAACGGTGGTTATACACTCACGTTAATTTTATTATTAACCTCCCCTAGGAGCTCTGTTAATAAAATTAATGGCCAAAGAAACGATTATTAATATATGTTGGATCATACGGGTCTTGGATGGCATATATTAATCAGGAGGGGATCCGTGTTCCTGATTGAATTTGGCATGACTCCCCTAGGAGCTTGTTGAATTCTGAGTTGGGAATTATCGTTGTAAGGTTGTGATATTTTCAAGGTTTTGACACATAAACACATTTGTATGATTTTACATGATTGTGTTATCTTACTAAATTATTATATATGTTTGCTTATGTTTGGTATATGATTCTTTATTGTAGATTGAAAATGTCCAAAAACGCTTTATCATCGATACTTGACAAAAACCAATTAACCGGTGAGAACTATAATGATTGGAAACGAAACTTGGACATCGTCCTTTCCTTTGAGAAACTGAAATATGTACTGACAACTCCTTGTCCTCCCGAGCCTACGGGAGACTCAAGTAATGAGCAATTCCAAGCGTATGATCGCTGGAAAGATGCTAATGATCAGGCCCGCTGCTATGTTATGGCTAGCATGAACAATGTGCTGCAGGCTCAACATTAGGATTATGAGACTGCGAAGCAGATCTTGGATAATCTTGAGGACATGTTTGGAGGCCAAGCCATGACAAAGCGGCAAAGGGCTCTTCGAAAACTCTTAAACTGTAGACAGAGACCGGGGACATCTGTAAAGGAGCATATGATGTTGGTCATGGGTTACCTCGCTGAGGCTCAAACCAATGGAGCCGACATCGATGCTGAAACTCAGATGACTATGGTCTTTGAGACTCTGTCTAAGGAATTTATTCTGTTTAGAGCTACTTTTAATTTGAGCAATAGACGGGATATGACCTTGACAGAACTAATGAAACAGTTACAGGAGTTTGAACTGTTGATCAGGGAGTCTCCTGCTGGTGGAGAGGCCAATATGGTAGCTACTTCTGGTTCCAATCCTAACTCTGGGAATGGAAAGAAGCAACGGGCCAAGAGTGGAAAGTCTTCTATTCCTGTTGCTACCAAGAGCAAGAAGAAGAAGAAGAAGAACCCAAAGAAGCTTAAGTGCTTCTTCTGTGGTAAAGTCGGGCATATAAAGAAGCATTGCAAGGACTTCCTTTTCAAGGGAGGTAGGTATGATCTTCTATATTTAGAAACTTGTTTGGTTGAGGAATCCAGTGACATATGGGTCATAGATTCCGGTGCAACTAATCATGTTTGTGTTTCTCTGCAGGGATTCAAAGAAATAGAAGTCTACTTCGTGAAGACTTAACGCTTCAGATGGACGATGGATCCTTGGTCTCAGCGGAAGCAGTGGGAGATGTCCATCTTTATTTTGATAATTATAGGAGTTTAATTTTGCGAGACTGTTTTTATGTTCCTAAATTTAAAAGGAATTTAATTTTGTATCTTCTTTATTTAAAGACTACTACGTGGTATCTTTTAATGAAAAAGTGGTGATTCGTAAAAACAAATCTTTTATCTGTTCTGGATGGATGCAAAATAATCTATATTTTATCAAACCTAAGATGGAATTATTGCTTAATGCTGAGATAAATGATAATGACTCAAAAAGACTTAAAACTTCTCACTCTAATAAGACTTATCTTTGGCATTTGCGCCTTGGCCATATTAACCTGAATAGGATTCAAAGGTTGGTAAGGGATGGACCTTTAAGTCACTTAAAGGTGGAATCTATACCTCAATGTGAGTCTTGTTTGGAGGGTAAAATGACCAAAAGACCATATGGGTCTAAGGGCAATAGGGCCGAAGGGGTTCTAGAACTAGTGCATAGTGATGTTTGCGGACCGATGAACATCCGGGCACGAGGAGGGTATGAGTACTTCGTCACTTTTATTGACGATTGCTCAAGATATGGGTATGTGTACCTAATGCACCACAAAAGGGGAACTTATGATAAGTTCAGGGAGTTTCAGGCTGAAGTGGAAAAGCAATTGGGTAAACCCATAAAGGCACTTCGATCTGATCGAGGTGGGGAATACCTTTCTGATGAGTTCTTGGGACACTTGTTAGAGAATGGGATTTTATCCCATTTGACTGCGCCGCGCACTCTGCAGCAGAATGGCATAGCGGAGAGAAGAAATAGGACTTTGTTGGACATGATTCGGTCCATGATGAGTTATTCATCATTGCCTTTATCCTTTTGGGGATATGCACTACAAACCGCATGTTATCTTTTGAACAATGCTTGATCTATGCAGAATTGAAGACTTGAAGATGGATTCCACATGAAGATGGATATAACTTGAAGATACAAAGATGAAGAATCGATAATATGTTTCGATTGATCTCTTGTAATCTTTAATTTCTTTTCTCTAGGGTGGAACCATAATATTACGGTTGTTTATTATTATTTTGCTTGTGGCTTTGATTGATTGCTTTACTTGTCTACATTATAATTTGATTTGCCATGTATGTTGATAACATGTCATATAGAATAGGGAGTGCTGCTTATTAAAAATTGTTCATGCATATTTTAAAATAAAACCTTTGTTTCAAAAATTAAGTAGGAGAAGGTTTTCGAAGAGAAGACCTACGGCCTCTATCGTTTGTCCATAGGTAGCACATGGTGGTCTCGACTCCTAGAAGGAATTTCATCATGTACTAGGTTGGATCTTTGAAAGGATAATTTATTTCATCATTATCTGTTGTTGTACACCCCTAGGTGGTGATTATAGATCATGGATAAAATAGTTGAAACGATAGTTATATACTTAAGTTAATTTTATTATTAACCTCCGTTAGGAGCATTGTTAAAAAAATTAATGGAAAAAAATGATTATTAATATATGCTGATCACATGAGTCCTAGATGGCATATATTAATTGGAAGGATCCATGTTCCTAATTGAATTTGGCAAGTCTCCCCTAGGCGGCTTCTTGAATTCTAAGTTAGAAATCATCATTTTAAGGTTGTGATTTATTCAAGGTTTTGGCACATAAACACAATTGCTTGTTTACTTGATTGTGTTATCTTACTAAACTGTTATGGAATGTTTGCTTATATTTAGTAAAAACAAATCTTTTATCTGTGATGGATGGATGCAAAACAATCTATATTTTATCAAACCTAAGATGGACATACTGCTTAACACTGAGGTTAATGATAATAACTATACAAGACTTAAGAATTCTCACTCTAATAAGACCTATCTTTGACATTTGTAATTAGGTTCTATTAGCCTGAATATGGTTCAAATGTTGGTAAGGGATGGACATTTAAGTAACTTAAAGTTGGAATTTATACCACAATGTGAATCTTGTTTAGAGGGCAAAATGACCAAAAAATCTTTTGGGTCTAAGGGCAATAGGGCTGAAGGGGTTCTAGAACTTGTGTATAGTGATGTTTGTGGTCCCATGAACATCTGGAATGAGGAGGGTATGAGTACTTCGTCACTTTTATTGATGATTGCTCAAGATATGGTTATGTCTACCTTATGCATCATAAAAGCGAAACTTTTGACAAGTTCAGGGAGTCATGGGCTGAAGTGAAAAAGCAATTAGGTAAACCCAAAAAGGCATTTCGATCCGATCGAGGTGGTGAATACCTCTCTAATGATTTCTTGGAACACTTATTAGAGAATGTGATTTTATCTGATTTGACTACGCTAGGAACTCCACAGTAGAATGGCATAGCTGAGAGAAAGAATAGGACTTTGTTGTATATGGTTAAGTCCAGATGAGTTATTCATCATTGCCTTTATCATTTTGGGATATGCACTACAAACCGCATGTTATTTTTTAAACAATGTGCCTTCAAAATCGTTTCCTAAAACTCCTCACGAGTTGTAGATAGGGAAGAAGACATCCTTAAACCATATTCGCGTATAGGGATGTCTAGCTCATGTCCTATATAAGGAATCAAATAAGTTGGAAGGGCATTTGGAAGTTTGCATGTTTGTAGGACATCCAAAAGGAACTAAGGGGGACTATTTCTATAACCCAAAGGAAAATAAAGTTGTGGTTTGTACAAATGCAACATTCGTTGAGGAAAGTTACATAAACGACTGTAAGCCTCCAAGTAAAGTAGTACTCGAGGAGTTGGAGAGTGATTCAATCACTCCGGGGGTTCTAGTAGAAACTAGTCCAATAAATGTAGAAAAACCAACTGAAAAATAACCTAAGGGGTTTCAGCATAGTGGGAGGATCGGGCATCAACCCGAGAGGTATATGTTCAATGGTGAGGCCTTCTTGGCTAAAGTGGATGAACAGGACGAGGATCCTTACACTTATGAAGAAGCTATGGGGTTGTTGATTCAAAACTCTAGACAAAAGCCATAAACACTAAGATAAAGTCTATGGAGACTAATCAGGTCTAGGAACTTGTGGATCTTCCCGAAGGATTAAAACCGATAGGGTGCAAGTCGATCTACAAGAGAAAGAGAGGAGTAGATAGAAAAGTCAAAAACTATAAGGCTAGACTGGTTGCAAAAGGATACACGCAAAAGGAAGAAGTTGATCACAAGGAAACCTTTTTACCTGTAGCCATGTTCAAATCCATCCGCATCCTCTTATCCATTGTTGCTACTCTCAACTACGAGATTTGACAGATGAATGTCAAGACGGCCCTTTTGTATGGCTATCTTGATGAGTTCATATATATGGTATAGCCAGATGGGTTCAAGGCTAAGGGTCAGGAGGGTAAAGTTTGTAAGCTGCTAAAGTTAATTTGTGGAGTTAAATGGGCTTTCTGTTCTTAGAACATAAGATTTGATTAGGTAATCAAAACTTATGGGTTCGAACAAAATGTAGATGAACCATGTGTTTACAAACACATCAAGGATAGGAAGATAGTTTTTCTACTGCTCTATGTAGATGACATTCTATTGATTGACAATGACTTTAGGGCGTTGTCATCGGTCAAATTATAGTTGACCAAGCAATTTGACATGAAAGGCTTGGGTGAGGCTAATTATGTTCTCAGTATCCAGATCCTTAGGGATAAGAAGAACAGAATGATAGCCTTGTCCCAAGTGGCCTACATACATAAAATTATCAAGAGGTTTGCGATGTAAGATTCTAAGAGTAGTGGGCAACCATCTTGGTCTAGAATTACTCTTTCTAAGAAAGACTTGCCAAAGTCTAATGAAGAAAGAGAATACGTGAGGAAGGTGCCTTATGCTTTGGCAGTGTGTAGTCTCATGTATGACATGCTTTGCACATGACCATATATTTGTTATGCCGTTGGGATAGTAAGTTGGTTTCATTCGGATTTGGGACCGAACCATTGGGTTATAGTCAAGCATATTTTCAAGTACCTAAAAAGGACTCGAGGGTATATGCTTATGTATTCAAGTGAGGATCTAACACCTCTAGGATATACTGATTTGAATTTCCAATCCTGTCCAGATTCTAGGAGATTGACTTCTAGCTTTGTGTTTACACAAGGCAGCGGTGCCATTGTTTTGAGAAGTGTCATGTAAGATTGCACATCAGATTCAATAATGGAAGCCAAGGATGTGGCAGCTAGTAATGCTTCGAAAGAAGCAATGTGGCTTCGTAAGTTCCTTAAGGATCTTAAGGTAGTTCTTAGGATGGAAAAGATGGTATCACTGTATTGTGATAACATTGTAGTGATAGGTAATGCTAAGGAACCAAGATTTCATAAGAAGTGTAAGCATATTCAGCGGAAGTATCATGTGATAAAGGACTTTGTTGAGGGCGGGCATGTTGCTGTATGCAAAATCGTATCTAAGTATAATTTAGCTGATCCATTCACAAAGACACTAACTGCAAGGGTTTTAGAGAGGCATGTGGAAGCAATGGGATGCATGATATGTCAGATTTACTCACTTAGTACAAGTGGGAGATTGTTAGACATGTATGCCCTACGAAGGAAAATGTTGTAATATATTTTTGGAGACATTTTATCAATAAAGAGTTCATTTATTGTTCATATACTAAATGTTGTCCTCTTTACATTCATATTTATTGAATGTATAATAAGCAAACAAAAATATGAGATTGCCAGTCTAAACCTTTAAAAATCAGGCATTTGATGGACAGATTATGCAGAAGACATGATTTTAAAGGTAACGGTCTAAATCATAAGATTTGCAATCGAGGGAATAAAGTTGGGCACTTTATTCATGCTAAAATTATTATGTTGTCTATATCCCTAACAGGAGATGGCTTGTCTTAGTCATCGAAGTTGGACTCCACAAGTAGAAACATTGGTACATTGTCATAAGTGACGATGCATTGGATCGAGATATAAAGTGAAATTAGATTAATAATTCCGTTTGTGCAAATCAATTCACTTTAGATAATCATATGTGTTGTATCTTAATTTTCAAATGACTAATGGGCTCGTTAACTTGACTTATGTCTTTTGATATACCAAAAGGTGACATCTTGACTTTACGATGGTACGTATACTGGTATGTTAGAGACATGACTCTTGATAGCATAGAGATATTATTTATAGATATTGAATTTATAGCTCCATTAGTGGAGTCAATGATATTCTCTTATAAACGTTATCTTATAATTAGAAGACAAGAGCACTCAACCATTTAGATGCATAGGTGTAACCGAATTGTGTATTATCTTTAGATGGTAAGTTTTCTAATGATGAGATAAGGGAATGTGAGATAAAATTAATCGGGAACGTAAGATGGAATTTATTCTTAAGCCGATTATAAATATTCTATGGGGATAAGACATATCATGATATGTCATGGACACTTAGCTAATTTGGAGCTTCATAATTTTATATAGTTTGAGAGTGTAACTCTAAGCTTTTAGCAGAGTAGCGTTAGAGTTGATAATTATAAAATATGTATCTGGAATATTGTATTTTATAATTATCGAAGCTTGAATTATATAGGTCCATCAAGTCCCCTTTGCCAGTTCATAATAAATCTTGTAACGATACGACGTGCCTTTTGAATAAATTGATGACTTATGTTAAATTATTAGATTGACTGAAATTCTATAGGATCAAATAATTGATGTCTATTTATCAGTTGAATTACTTTAGTAAATTAATTCAATATAAATTGTTGAATTATTGAGAATGTTTTATTTTCTTTGAGATAATCCAGATATGGATATTTTGATCAAATAACTTCTTTATTAGGTTATTTGATTTAAAACTGAAGCTTTATTTGAGAATCTCAGGTGGGAAATAAAAGATTCTTAAGGATCAGATTATCATAAGTTCGACAAGCTGATCTGCTAGTTTGGCCTACCAATGGAGTAAGTTCAGCAGGCTAATCTACTAGTTTGGTCTGCCAATCCGGTGATTATCTGATTACGTATTTTTGATGTGATTTTATCACAAGTTGATCCAAATTTAAATTTTTGAGGCCTTATTTGATATTGACTATCCCTAGGTCTAATCTCTATAAATAGGGAATGAGTTTTCTCAGTTATTTAGATCAATTAAAAAGTTAACAATGAGTATTTTATTGTGAGAAGCTCTGAAATTCCCTGAGGGCTATTGATCATAATCACGAACCTTGGCTCTAGGTCTTCTCAATTGGTTGGAAGGAGAGTTGCTAGGAAAGAGCTGTACAACGTATGCCCATATACACTTTGATCATAGATAGAGAATAGCAAAGAAGGCCAGTTGGTTATGGCCCTTTTGGAACGTTCTTCCCATCACTAATTGCAGGAGCTCTTCGATGTACAAAGATTAGTAAGATCTTATTAATTTATGTATATAGAATGTCAAAACTTGTGTTTTTTGAAAATATTTTGATTTAAAATTTTTAAAATTATGCTGCATACTTGTTTTTCGATACTTAGTCATGTAGATACATTTGGTAACTAGATGATTTTCTATTTGTATGTATTATGAATGAAATTTTCCAAATAACTAAAATAACAAATTTTAAGATAAAATAAATAGAAGGAACAACAAAATTAAGTGCTAAATAGAGTTACTAAAATACCGTATGGTGATAGAAATATATGAGAGAACATAAAAAAAGACTAATTTATTTAGAGTCTTGTAATGCAATATAATATCAAGAGTTTAGGTTTAGGTCTACAATGGAGTGACTTCAAAGTAAATAATTAAATAGATAATTAATCAGGAATTAATTTATATGTTATTATTAGAGCTTGATAAATATATATGTCCTTATAGTCCTGTGCTAGCTTACTAATTCTTTGACATGTTGGATAGATTTTGTTTACCACAGGTAGTATTAGGGTTGACAATTGGGGTTACGAAATGATGGCGCAACATGAATTCGACATAAAAATTGTGGGTTAGGGCTGGGAAAAAAGACCTCAGGTTAGAATTGGGCCGAAATTATCTGACCCTCACAAAAATTAGGTCAGGTCTAAGTCAACCTAAACGACACAAAATCAACCCATAATAACCCGCTAAAACATTGTGTCTAATTCAGGTTGACCTGAAGGTTAGTGTGCACTTCATAGTCCAGTTAGAATGTGTAGTGCTAAGCACAATCAATTTGGACTGTTGGTGCCCATCTTAGAGTTTTTGTTTTTTTTTTTGAAAAATTAATTGTTTAATTAATTTAAGGAAAAAAATTATTCAATTTGATTGTTGAGATCAGATAATTTAATTACTTGAATTCTGTGTATAAAGAATTAAAGTAAGTCCTAATTATATTTGAGTTTGAGTAAAGGATAATTATTCAAAATTATTTGAATTAGATAATTTTTTTAAAAAATAATAAGATTACAATTTAAATTGAAATTATTTGAACTGGAGTTATTTTGATCGAAGTAGGAGATCACATACTCTTATACAGTGATTAGCTGAGATTTGAATAACCCCTTCTAGTGATATACATGTACCACAGGGATAAGGATCCCTCTAATTAATGCGTTTTATAGAAAGGAAAAGAGAGAAAGTTTGTTTTGATTCTGATAGACTTCATATTCCCCTAACCAATTTTATAAATAGAGGTATTAGGTCCTCATTTATTCTTAAATTCCTATTGTGTAAATCAAAAAGAGTAGAGCTTAGATTATTTTCCTTTAGTAATCCTAGCTCCTTTGGACTATTATGGTTGGAAGGAGAGAAACTGTAGTGAATATCTATTGAGTTGTACCCACACACCTAGCAACCTAAAGGAAGAGACGTAACAATGAGAATATGAAGTTGAAATTTTTCTAAAGATTTGATCAGTCAGAAATGTTGTTGTCAGTCATCAATGTGTACCATCAACTAGAATTCTGTTCATTTTATAAAGATTATGAGAATTTAATGAAAATTTTAAAATTATAATGTGTCATTGAATTAATTTTTCCAACCATGCCCTTACACACAACAACTTGAAGAAAGAGACATAACATTAAAGACTTGAAGGTTGAAGTCCTCTTGAAGATTTAATTCGTCAAAAGTGTTGCTTCTGATCATCAGTAAGTACAATGAATTAGATTGAATTTATTGCTTTATAGCAAGATGTGTTAGATACCAACTGATTAAATAAAAATTTTAAATTTGCTATGTCTAATTTTTTCAACTCGTAGAAAGATTTATATGATGTTGAGGAGATCTAGTGGTTGTTGTGCAGTCTAAGCCGAAGTCTGACTCTTTGCAATTTGCGTATGAGAATTCAATCACTCTAGTGCTTCCTTAATGGATGGCGACTAGGTTAGGGGTAAAGAGGTGACGATTGTTGCCGACTTTGTTCCTATAACCATCCATGGCGCCTATTAAAGAGAAGAAGGCAAGTTGGAATTTGATATATATATATATATATATATATATATATATATATATATATATAGTGAGAGGGAGAAAGGAATAGGAGGCGGCTCTTTGGGAGTGGGAGAGAGAGAGAGGAGGGGGAGTAGGTCTCTAAGAGGTGGGAGAAAAAAATAGAAGGAGTAAAAATACCTAAATTTAGTGAATGAGTTGTTGATTCACACACTAAATTTTAGTTATGCCACCGTGAAATATTTTCAAATAATTTTTGCATATATTACATAAATCAATTCAATTGCAAAATATGTGGCATGTAGCATAAATAGTTTAGAAAAGGAAAGAGGGGAAATTTTAATATTCTTTTTGTAAATGTGGCAAATAGATTCAAAAGCAAAATGTATGGTATGTAGCATAAATAGTTAAATAAAAAAGGACAAACAAGAGAATTTTAATATTCTTTTTGTAAATACTATTGTACGTGTGAATATTTTTATTGAAAAAGAGAATATATATAAAATTAAGAAAATACAAACACCAATATTGATCTATATGGCTTCAAAACAATAGGAAATAACGACCCTAATAGGCAATTGATTCCAACAATAAACTCAAATGAAATGCTTAAGGGGAATAGATGTGTAGTGAAATATGTAAACAGATGTAACACCCGCCTATTTCATGTAACAGAATTATGTAATGATAGTAACGACGTTAAGTAATTTTATTAATGATTTATGATATATGTTATGATTTATGTTACTAACTATTTATCTTAAGTTTTATGACAGGTGACGATTGCATGGAATCGATGTGCTCAAGTGTTCATGTTAGTTACAATGTATGTTTATTTATGATGCAATGATGACTTGAAAGCTATGATGTATTACATTTTAAGGAGAGTTCGGTAGGCCGAACTTTCAAGTTCGGCAGGCCGAATAGCCTGTCAAGGATTGGCAGGCCGATGGAAACCATCGGCAGGCCGGACTTCATGGAATCGGTAGGCTGAACTGTGCAGTCAGCAGGCCGATGACAGCTAACGAGTAGTCAGCCGAAGTCTCCTAAAAATATGACAATGATGATTGGATAATGATTGATGATTGATTGGCATATTTATGGATTAATTTCCTTATTTAAGGAAATAAAATCATTGACTTTGCATTGATTGGTATTGTTTTAAATGGTTTCCTATTTTTAGAGGGCAATTTATGGTAAGATGAGATGATTTGTTTGAATTTCCCTCTTTTCTCTCCATTCTCCTTGCAAATTAGTCTAAGAATTAGTCAGAAAATTTCTGACATAATTGAGGGCATTGAATTTTTTTTTACGTTATCCTCATTCATGACAATTTTCTCTCTATCTAATCTTTTGAGACGTTTCTTTTCTCTTCTCTCTTCTTCTTCACACTTTCTTATTGCCTTCTTTTCAATTCTTCCCTGCTAATTATTTGAAAGAAAAATTTAAATTTTGTTGGTTGAATTCGAAGGAATTTGAGAAGAATCATTTTGAGGTAAGAGTTTATTCTCGTTTTAATTTTTGAAATGAAATCCTTCTTGACATCTGACTGCTATATATTTCTCTACAAAATTACTTTTGCTCTAAATTTTTAATATGTTATTCATGTATGAGTATGTGATGTTTCCCCAAATTTTATGTAAATTAGATTTTTCTATGATAAGTTATGAATTTTCTATCCTCTACTACTCACATTAAAAATGTTGTTGTTTGGTTATGATGCATGAAAATGTGATTTTTGTTCAAGGGTTTAGAATGTTCAAGGGGTAAACGTGCTTTGTTTGCTACGAAATTTGGCTAGAATGTTCATGTATATGTTAATGTATGAATTGAAAAGTCTCATGATAATATGATATATATTTTATGTAATATGAAATTTTTATTGAAGCTAGGATTATAGAATGTTTTATCGGTAAATTGTTGAACTCTTTGTTTGGTGATGATTTGTGTGACTAAATGATTTTACTTGATGATAAAATATTTTTGTGGTTCTGTAAGTATATGATAATAAGTTGTTTTATAAATTTTAGGGTCATCATATTTTTATTTTAATTATGGGAATATGATGATTGCTTATAACTCATTACATGAATTGATTATGATTATTTTGTCTTTGAGTTCAAACACACGTTTTGAATGTATGGAATTTATTTAAAGCTGATTTTTGGGTATGTTAAGGTTTTATATGTCTATTATATGAGAATGTTGAGTTATTAAATTTTTAATTCATGGAGGTCAGAAATATATTTTTGATGATTATGGTTAAGGATGCATGTTAAGAATTACATATGCAAAAGATGGATGTATGTGTGATATATGAGTATGGAATGGATGTTTTATTCTATGAAAATAAGTATTAATTTTTATCTTTAAATGAATAAATGGCATGAACACACTAAGGAACGAGCACATCGAGACCGCGGCACCGTCACCGATACATTTAAGGTTAAGTAAGCTAGCTAAAAAGGTAAGTACATTCTCACCTGCAACATGATATGTTTTATAAAAGGTTTGAAATTATGTCCATGATGATATCTATGATGATTTTATGATGGTTTCATTTATATTTCTCATGAAAGATTTGATGTTCAAAAGTTATGCATGTATGATGATGACATATTTCAAAAGTATGAAAGTTTATATATGTATATATGTATCACCTAAGTAAGTGTTGCACACCAATGTTATGTTATGATATGTTATGATGTCATGTTTGGTTTAGGATTAGCTACACTTCTTCTCTCATGACGGCGCGCCTATGATGATGTTTATGGTGCAATACTTCGGCCCTTAAGATAAAATGGAATAAGTTTTAATACGGTCAAAGTTATGAAAGATATGTTCCCATGAAAATGTGCTTAATGCACTATTACGAAAATGATGATAATGATGATGATGATGATAATGTTTATGAAATGTTTTTAAATTATGAGAAATATATGTACTTACTAAGCTTTAGCTTATTCAAGTTTACATTATGTTGCAGATAAGGGTAAGATGGTCATAGACTAGGCGGAGGATATGGAAAGGCGTGTGAGCAAAGGACGATGAATTGTAACTAGAAGAACACCAAAAAGGAAATTTAAATGATTTAAATCAAGTTTTACATTTTGGATATATATATATTTTTAAGTTTTAAGAATACAAGAACTACATTTTAATATATATTTATATTTTTATCATTTTAAGAATTTGGTCTTTCGTGTTAAACAATGGAGTTTTGATTTTGAAAGCTGATTTTTTTTACAATCAGTCGGCCTGCCGAACATTATTGCTCGGTTTGACGATAATGCATCAGCCTGTCGATCATTCAGTACTGTCCTGTCGATCTTACTGATTTTGAAATCCAGTGTTTGCAGAGCCTCAGACGACCTGCCAAAGTCTGACTTCGGCCTGCCGGACATATTCAGCCTGCCGAACCCACAAGTTCGGCCTGCCGATCTGTTAAGAATGTTTTCTCCAAGTTATCTTTAAAAGATTGTTTCTTCTCCTAATGGTTTGATAAGATATTTAAAGAATGTTTGTGGTTAAGTAATTTATTGTTTTAAAGATAGATTATGATAATATATATATATATATATAAGTATGCATGGATCCTGGATTATATTTTCAAACTATCTTGTTTGACTTTAAGTAAAGTATTAAATGAAAGTATGTAATGACATATGTGACGTACGCAAAGGGGGCGTTACAAGCTTTAGTATCAGAGCAAATTTCTGTTTACAATTCATATCGCCACACGTCAGTCCAAGTCCTCCAAGTAAGTATATTTTAAAGTTAGATGTTTTGATGCAAGTATGAGGATAAGAATGAGGTTTAGATGTTTAACGATTAATGTTCTAGTAGTGAAACCTGTCTCATTATTAGAAGATTATTTCTAAGTTCCTAATTCTTTTAGGAAATTAACGATGGATGGCCACAGAAGAATGCAAACACACACCCAGACCAATGAAAGGCTTATGACAATGATCGCTGAGCTGCAGAGGCAACTTGAGGATCAAAGAAGAGAAATTGTTGAGTTAAGGGCCAACGGCCAGAATGACGATCGACGAGGTAATGACGTGCCTCCTCCTCCTCCTCCTCAGACGCAAGCTAATGAAGTTCCAACTCCTGCTGCTGAACCAAGAGCAGCCTATCAAGAACCCCTTCTAGTCAGATGGAAGAGAGTTAAGCCAGCAGACTTCGAGGGTTCAAAGGATCTATTAGTCGCTCAAGGATGGTTGAAAACAATTGAGGCCACTCTGAGACTCATGGATTTCACGAACAATGAGAAGGTTCTCTGTGCCTCGTACTGCCTCACCATGGAGGCCAGGATTTGGTGGGACGGCATTGAATAGAGCAGGAATGTGGAAGAGATGACATGGGATGATTTCATTCATGAGTTTAACATGAAATTTTTCCACATGAATGTTACAAGGAAGCATTATGAGGAGTTCGAGAACCTGCGCCAGGGGGATATGTCAGTCACAGATGTTGTGACAAAGTTTGACCAACTAGCCCGTCTATGCCCAGGGATGGTTATGGATGAAAATGAAAGGGTCAGAAGACTGATCAGAGCCCGTAGGCCATAAATTGCTGCAATCGTTGATGGGGCAAGTCCACCAAGGACTCAAGAGCAGGTTGTCATGAGGGCCCAACGTGTTGAGTTTCATTTGTCCAAGCTAAGAAAGAACCAGCCTCAGTCTGGCCAACCAGCCAATAATGCTAACAACCAGAGCCGCCCTCCACACCGAAACAACAACAACAACAACCAGAACTGGAGAAACAACAAGAGGAAGGGTAATCCTCAGAACCAGCAGGGTCAAGGCAATAAGAGGCATAATGGTGGTCAGCCTAACAACAATAATAGGCAGTTTCAACCATGCGTTAAATGTGGAAAGAAACATCCAGGAGAATGCCGTCTAGGGACAAACCAATGTTTTCTTTGTGGGCGTGAAGATCATTTTGTCAAGAACTGCCCCAAACTGATGAATGCTAATGTCCCTCAAAGAGCTCATCCTCAAGCCCAACTCCATCAGATACAAGCTTCCCTTGAAGGGCCACTAATCAGTCAAGGGAGACTTGAAGCCCCACCTATGAATGCCTGCATCTACGCCATCACAAAAGAACAAGTGGCTGCCGAAGCCTCCAATGTGGTCACAAGTCAGATAATAAGTTTATCTAATGATGTTTATGTTCTCTTTGATAAGGGTGCTACACATTCTTTTATATCTACATCATTTGCTAAGAAGTTAGAGGTTTGTTTAGAGCCTATGAGACAAGGAGTCACTACGACACTACCGTTTGGGGAAGTATTATCTACGCACTGTCTGCGTACAGCACCCCTATGGATTTCTGATAGGAAACTTTTCATCAATCTCATTGTGATCGACATGTATGACTATGATATGATTCTTGGGATGGATTTTCTAAGAAAGTATAGTGCTTCCATTGAATGTCGACAACGAAAAGTGATCTTCCATCTTGAAGGTGATCAAAAGTTTGTGTATGTTGGCGAGTCCAGAAAGAAACCTAGCATGTTTTTATCCGCAATGAAAGCAAGGAAGTTATTAGCAAGTGGCTACATGGGCTATCTGGCCAATATTGTAGATAAAAGACAAGAATTGAATATGTGCCGGTAGTTTGTGATTATACGAAAGTGTTTCCAGATGACCTGTCAAGCTTGCCACCAGAAAGAGAAGTCGAATTCGAGATCTAGCTCGCTCCTGGCACCAATCTGATCTCAAAAGTGCCTTACAGAATGGCTCGGTAGAGTTAAAGGAGCTTCATACGTAATTAAAAGAGCTACTCGATAAAGGCTTCATCAGGCCTAGTCACTCTCCTTGGGGAGCTCTAGTCTTGTTTGTAAAGAAGAAAGATGTTACTATGAGACTCTGCATTGACTATAAAGAGCTGAACAAGGCGACAATTAAGAACAAGTACCCGTTGCCTCGAATTGATGATTTGTTTGATCAGTTCAAGGGTGCATCTATGTTTTCAAAGATTGATCTACGGTCAGGTTATCACCAGCTGAAGATTAAAGAAGGAGATATCCCCAAGACTGCCTTCAGGTCGAGGTATGGTCACTATGAATTTGTGGTTATGCCTTTCGGTCTGACTAATACACCTGCAGCATTTATGGATTTGATGAATCGGGTATTCAAGGATTTCCTTAATAAATTTGTTGTTGTGTTTATCGATGATATTCTTGTCTATTCAAAGAATCAAGAAGAACATGAGGAGCATTTGAAGATTGCACTGGAGACATTAAGAAGACACAAGTTATATGCAAAGTTCTCTAAGTGTGAATTTTGGCTCGATAGAGTGTCTTTCTTGGGGCATGTCATATCAAAGGAAGGAATCATGGTGGACCTTGCTAAAGTAGAAGCTGTTCTCAATTGGAAGTAACCAACAAACGTAAGTGAAATAAGGAGCTTCTTGGGTCTAGCAGGTTATTATCGGAGATTCGTAGAAGATTTCTCCAAGATAGTAGCTCCACTCACGAATCTAACTCACAAGAGAAAGAAGTATGAATGGACAGATGCTTGCGATAAGAGTTTTCAAGAACTGAAGAAGAGGCTAACGACGGCTCCAGTATTGGCAATTCCTGAAGGAAATGATGGGTTTGTGATTTACAATGATGCATCTAAGATGGGCCTTGGAGCTGTTCTAATGCAAAATGATAGGGTGATTGCCTATGCGTCAAGACAACTAAAAGATTATGAAAAGAACTATCCTACTCATGACCTCGAGTTAGCAGCAGTCGTTTTTGTGTTGAAGATATGGAGACACTATTTGTACGGAGTACAATGTAAGATCTTTGCAGATCATCAAAGTTTAAAGTACTTCTTCACGCAAAGGGACTTGAATATGAGACAATGAAGATAGCTTGAATTGGTGAAGGATTATGATTGTGAAATCCTGTATCACCCTGGAAAGGCTAACTGAGTGGTTGATGCTTTAAGTAGGAAAACAGCGGCTACGCTAATGTTAATGCAAGCAATGTCTCCACCTTTGAGAAAGGAAATTCTAGACTTTGGTTTAGAACTTATCACCGAACAGTTGTCAGCACTCACTATTGCTCCTACGATGTATGATGAAATTCAGAGAAAACAAGATGAAGATTTAAGCCTCACAAGGATTAAGCAAGAAATGAAAGAAGGGAAATGTCAAGAGTTTCGTATCGCAGATGACAGAACTCTATACCTCAAGGACCGCTTATGTGTTCCCAACGTTGATGGTTTAAGGGAAAGAATCTTGGCAGAAATGCATAACACTCCTTACTCAATTCATCCAGGTGCAACAAAGATGTATAATGATCTAAGGGGGAATTTTTGGTGGTTTGGAATGAAACGTGATGTTGCTATGTATGTAAAGAAATGTTTGACATGTCAGCAAGTTAAAGCCGAACACCAGAGGCCTAGTGGTGATTTATAGTCTATCCAAATACCGAAATGGAAGTGGAAGGAAATGGCAATGGATTTCATTACCGGTTTGCCCAAGACTATGAACGGTTATGAAGCTATTTAGGTAGTTATGGATCAACTGACTAAGACGGCGCATTTCATTCCTATCAAGATCACTTACTCAATGGAACGGTTAGCGAAACTCTATGTCAAGGAAATCATACGACATCATGGAATTCCTAATTCAATCATCTTAGACCATGATGGTAGATTCACACAAGTTTTGGAAAAGCGTGTAGACTGCTATGGGAACCAGGCTACATTTTAGTACAGCTTTTCATCCTCAGACAGACGGCCAAACGGAGAGGACGAACTTGATCTTAGAAGATATACTATGGGCTTGTTCCCTCGATTTTAAGACCAGCTGGTGTAAAATGTTGCCATTAGCAGAGTTTGCTTACAACAACAGCTTTCAGGCGACAATTGGGATGGCACCTTATGAAACTCTGTATGGACAAAAATGCAGGTCGCCTATATGTTGGCACAAAGCAGGTGAGAAGAAGTTGATGGAAAGCATCGATGCTGAAAGAACTGATTTTGTTAACGAAACTTCTGAGATGATAAAGTTGATAAGAAGAAGAATAGAGACCACTCAAAGCCGTAAAAAGAGTTATGCTGACAAGAGAAGAAGACCCTTAGAATTTGCTGTAGGCGAATCTGTGTTCTTGAAGGTTGTACCAATGAAAGGAGTTATGAGGTTTGGAAATAAAGGCAAGTTAAGCCCAAGATTCATCGGTCCTTATGAAATCGTGAAGCGGATAGGCAAGGTGGCTTATCAGTTGAGATTGCCATCAGAAATGTCAGCAATGCACAATGTGTTCCATGTCTCTATGCTCAAGAAGTATGTTCCAGACCCTACACATGTGATTAAGCCACAGGTGATCGAGATACGTGATGACTTAAGTTATGAAGAAAAGCCAGTAGAAATACTTGATCGTAAAACAAAGACCTTGAGGAATAAAGAAATTCCATTAGTCAAGGTACTAATCACCAAGTGGAAGAAGCTACATGGGAACGTGAAGATGATATGAGAACTAAGTATCTGCAATTATTTTGGGTTTCGAGGATGAAACTCTTATAAGGTGGGGAGAATTATAACACCCACCTATTTCATGTAACGGAATTATGTAATGATAGTGACGACGTTAAGTAATTTTATTAATGATTTATGATATATGTTATGATTTATGATTTTATGTTACTAACTATTTATCTTAAGTTTTATGACAGGTAACGATTGCATGGAATCGATATGCTCAAGTGTTCATGTTAGTTATAATGTCTGATTATTTATGATGCAATGATGACTTGAATGCTATGATGTATTACATTTTAAGGACAGTTTGGCAGGCCAAACTTTCAAGTTTGGCAGGCCGAATAGCCTGACAAGGATCGACAGGCCGATGGAAACCATCGGCAGGCCAGACTTCATGGAATCGGTAGGCCAAACTGTGCAGTCGGCAGGCCGACGACAGCTAACGAGCAGTCAACTGAAGTCTCCTAAAAATGTGACGATGATGATTGGATAATGATTGATGATTGATTGTCATATTTATGGATTAATTTCCTCATTTAAGGAAATAAAATCATTGACTTTGCATTGATTGGTATTATTTTAAATGGTTTCCTATTTTTAGAGGGCAAATTATGGTAAGATGAGATGATTTGTTTGACTTTCTCTCTTTTCTCTCCATTCTCCATGCAAATTAGTCCAAGAATTAGTCAGAAAATTTCTGACATAATTGAGGGCATTGAAATTTTTTTTACGTTATCCTCATTCACGACAATTTTCTCTCTCTCTAATCTTTTGAGACGTTTCTTTTCTCTTCTCTCTTCTTCTTCACGCTTTCTTCTTGCCTTCTTTTCAATTCTTCCTTGCTAATTATTTGAAAGAAAAATTTAAATTTCGTTGGTTGAATTCGAAGGAATTTGAGAAGAATCATTTTGAGGTAAGAATTTATTCTCGTTTTAATTTTTGAAATGAAATCCTTCTTGACATCCAACTGCTATATCTTTCTCTACAAAATTCCTTTACTCTAAATTTTTAATATGTTATTCATGTATGAGTTATGTGATGTTTCCCCAAATTTCACATTAATTGGATTTTTCTATGATAAGTTATGAATTTTCTATCCTCTACCACTCACAGTAAAAATGTTGTTGTTTGGTTATGATGCATGAAAATGTGATTTTTGTTCAAGGGGTAAACGTGCTTTGTTTGCTACGAAATTTGGCTAGAATGTTCATGTATATGTTACTGTATGAATTGAAAAGTCTCATGATAATATGATATATATTTTATGTAATATGAAATTTTTATTGAAGCTAGGATTATAGATTGTTTTATCGGTAAATTGTTGAACTCCTTGTTTGGTGATGATTTGTGTGACTAAATGATTTTATTTGATGATGAAATATTTTTGTGGTTCTGTAATTATATGATAATAAGTTGTTTATAAATTTTAGGGTCATCATATTTTTATTTTAATTATGGGAATATGATGATTGCTTATAACTCACTACATGAATTGATTATGATTATTTTGTCTTTGAGTTCAAACACACGTTTTGAATGTATGGAATTTATTTAAAGCTGATTTTTGGGTATGTTAAGGTTTTATATGTCTATTATATGAGAATGTTAAGTTACTAAATTTTTAATTCATGGAGGTCAAAAATATATTTTTGATGATTATGGTTAAGGATGCAAGTTAAGAATTACGTATGCAAGAGATGAATGTATGTGTGATGTATGAGTATGGAATGGATGTTTTATTCTATGAAAATAAGTATTAATTTTTATCTTTAAATGAATAAATGTCATGAACACACTAAGGAACGAGCACATCGAGAGCGCAGCGCCGTCACCGATACATTTAAGGTTAAGTAAGCTAGCTAAAAAGGTAAGTACATTCTCACCTGCAACATGATATGTTTTATAAAAAGTTTGAAATTATATTCATGATGATATCTATGATGATTTTATGATAGTTTCATTTATATTTCTCATGAAAGATTTGATGTTCAAAAGTTATGTATGTATGATGATGACATATTTCAAAAGTATGAAAGTTTATATATGTATATATGTATCACCTAAGTAAGTGTTGCACACCAATGTTATGTTATGATATGTTATGATGCCATGTTTGGTTTAGGATTAGCTACCCTTCTCTTCTCATGACGGTGCGCCTATGATGATATTTATGGTGCAACACTTGGGCCCTTAAGATAAAATGGAATAAGTTTTAATACGGTCAAAGTTATGAAAGATATGTTCCTATGAAAATGTGCTTAATGCACTATTACGAAAATGATGATAATGATGATGATGATGATAATGTTTATGAAATGTTTTTAAATTGTGAGAAATATATGTACTTACTAAGCTTTAGCTTATTCAAGTTTACATTATGTTGCAGATAAGGGTAAGATGGTCATAGACTAGGCGGAGGATATGGAAAGGCGTGTGAGCAAAGGACGATGAATTGTAACTGGAAGAACACCAAAAAGGAAATTTAAATGATTTAAATCAAGTTTTACATTTTGGATATATATATTTTTTAAGTTTTAAGAATACAAGAACTACGTTTTAATATATATTTATATTTTTATCATTTTAAGAATTTGGTCTTTCGCGTTAATCAATGGAGATTTGATTTTGAAAATTGATTTTTTTTAAAATCGGTCGGCCTGTCGAACATTATTGTTCGGTCTGCCGATCATTCAGTACCGGCCTGCCGATCTTACTGATTTTAAAATCTAGTTTTTGCAGAGCCTCGGAAGGCCTGCTGAAGTCTAACTTCGGCCTGCCGGACATATTCGGCCTGCCGATCTGTTAAGAATGTTTTCTCCAAGTTATCTTTAAAAGATTGTTTCTCTCCTAATGGTTTGATAAGATATTTAAAGGATGTTTGTGATTAAGTAATTTATTGTTTTAAAGATGGATTATGATAAAAAAAAATTATATGTAAGTATGCATGGATCCTAGATTATGTTTTCAAACTATCTGGTTTGACTTTAAGTAAAGTATTAAATGAAAGTATGTAACGACATCTGTGACATCTGAAAAGGGGGCGTTACAACAGACACCCAAATAAGTATACAAACAATTGATCATAAACATAGGTTTTTTAATAAAACCTTTATAATCGATGGAAAATTTAGATCTGCCGAAATTAGGAGACTGGTAGTACTAAGGCAACATAAAATGCTACTAAGAAACATATTTAGCAAACTAAACATAACCTAACACCATGAAACAATAAAAACAGACTACCAAATTGTAGTAAAAACCACTATTATTACAAATTACAATACAAAGAAAAACTCCCAAGGCAATATAAACTAAGAGACACATGATGTAGTTGAGGCATTACAAAAATCGCAGCATGTAAGCCCTATGCCCCACCACCATCTTCGCTTGAAAGGTTTTAGCTACCAAATGTTAGGTATGTCAATAATAATGCTCCAAATAGATGGCCACTGGAAAAGTAGTACGTGGCGGAATTATAAAAATTTTTTATACCAGAGTATTTTTCAAACACAAGTTTGACACACTATATGCATAAATTAACCAGATTCTACTAACCTTGTATGCTAAAGAGATTCCTCAATCAATGAAGAGAAGGGCGTTGTAGAAGGACCTCAACCAACTAGCCTTCTTTGCTATTCTCTATCCACAACTAGTGTGTGTGTGGGCACACTCGTACAGCTTTTTCACAGATGACTCTCCTTCTAACCAATTGAGAGATACCTAGAACTACCATTCATGATATGTGAACAATAGTTCTCCAAGGGAGTTTCAGAGATTCATAGTAAAGGATGTGCACTCTTGATCTCTCAACTGATCTAAATAATTTATGAGTCTCACTCCCCTATTTATAGAGATTGGGCCTAGGAGTCAGTCTTTATTAGATAAGGCCTCGAAAATTCAAAACAGGATCAAATTAAGATCAATATCTAATAAAATTCGTGTCTAAAAATACGTGATCATAAATCGTTCGGTCGGCAAGCCGAACTAGCAGATCCGGCTGCCGAACTTACTCTATCGGTAGGCCAAACTTGAAGATCGGCCTACCGAACTTACGATTTTTGATCCTAGCGAATCTTTATTTCCCACCCGAGATTCTTGGGATATAGTCTCAGTTTTAATTCAAATAACCCAATAGAGAAGTTATCTGATTAAAACAGTAATATCTAGATAATCTCTAGGAAAATAAATATTCCCTATAATTTAACAAGTTTATCTTGAATTAATTTATTAAAAATTAATCCTATTGATAAACTGACATGAATTATCTGATCCCGGTAATTCAACAAGTTTATCTTGAATTAATTTTTCACAAAATTAATTTAACCGATAAACACGCATGAATTATCTGATCCTACTGAATTCAGCCAATCTGATAATTTGACATGAGTCAATAATTTATTGAAAAAGCACGCCATATCATTACAGGATTTATTATGAGCTATTAAAGGGGACCTGATGGACCTATATAGTTCAAGCTCCCGATAATTATGAAACCCAATATACTAGATATACATTTCATAATTATCAACTTTAGCACTACTCCACTAAAAGCTTAGAGTTGCATTTTCGAACTATATAGAATTATGAAGCCCGATAGCTAAGTCTCCATGACATATCATAATGTATTGTATCCCCATAGGATTATTTATAATCGACTTAAGGATAAATTTTGTATTACCTTCCCGATTATTTTTTTCTTACATTTCATTATCTCACTATCAGAAAACTTACCATCCAAAGATAGTATACCATTCGGTTAGACCTATGTATCCAAATAGTTGAGCGCTTTAGTTTTTCAATTACAGGATAACGCATATAAGTGGATATCAACGACTCCTAAAGAGGAGCTATGGATTTCATATATATGAAAAATAAGTCTACGCTATCAAGAGTCATGCCTCCAATGTCTCGGCGTACGTAACAACATAAAAATGTAGATGTCACTCTTTAGTATATCAAAAGACATAAGTCAAGACAACGGGCCCATTATTCATCTCAAGACACATATAATTGTCTAAAGTGAATTGATTTGCCAAGATAGAATTATTAATCCAAATCAATTACACTTTATGTCTCGATCTAATATATCGTCGCCTATGACAATGCACCAATGTTTCTATTCGCGAAGTCCACCTTCGATAGCCAAGACAACCTATCTCCCGTTAAGGATATGGACAACATAACAATCTTTACATAAATAAAACGCTCAATTTTATTCCCTCGATTGCGGATCATATAATTTAAGCCGTCACCTTTAGAATCATGTTTTATACATAATCTGTCCATCATGTGCTTGATTTTAAAGGTTTAGATTAACAGTATCAGACTTTTGTTTGATTATCATACATTCAATAAATATAAACATAAAGAGGACAACAATTTGATATATTACATTTTTACTCCTTAGGGCATATATGCCTAACAATGGCTACCAATCTTCATCCCATGTATGATCTACCACAAAAAAAGCTATGTGATACACATCGCCCCTACCATCAGAAAGCACACTATCTAGCAAGATTGGAGATCAAATTAGAGGGCCGAGACCTTAGTGATACACTTAGAGGCGACCCTAAAACCTCGGCCATCTCCCTTCCTTCAGACCTCTCTTTTCTCTTTAGGGCTCTAGAGTCGGTGCAGTCTTTCTACCTAGCATGTTTATGAAAGTGTTATTGAAATAAAACTATTATTTTGAAATTTTTCTGAACTAACATAATTATGTAATAAGTGTTAGAATATTATATATTTTATTTGAAAGAATGATGTAGTAATTATCAACCATAATATGTAAATTGTTTTTTTCCAAAATATTGCTATATGATTGGTAAGATTAAGCTACAATCTTAATTTTTTTTTACTATGTATCTATGCTATATGTTTAACTTTGCTTTAATTTTTATTTTTTTTTTGCTATGTATTCAAAATTTATGTCCATTATTTGTCCGATGGTGGTGATAAAGGTGTTTGGAAAGTGTATTAAGATTTGAAATTTTTGAATTGAGAATTGTAACATGTGAGGGTTTTACATTATAGTTCACTTTTTTTTACCATTATAATATGTGAGAGTGTTATACTATACCTAGTAAAAGTTTTAATTAGAACTGATTTTGTCAAACACTATAGAAGTAAGTAAATAATATCAAATTGTAGTTGAAGCGCGTCTTAGAATATTGGAGGGACCAAAATTCTTCCTTTCGCAGAGTAAATTGATCAAATGTCAACTAAATAAATTTTGTCCAAATTGCCCCACGGGTTGTCAGCATCAAAGTTTTGAACGATATACTATATTATTACCAATAATCTACCGAATTAAGTCACCGGAATCAAAAGTCACCGCTGGTCGCCATCAAAGATTGCAGAATAATCTACTAGATTACCAACAATAATATACTAGATTATGTCAACATCAAATTTATTGTCTTATGTTTGTTGTGTGGTTGAAAATTGTTTTAGTTTAAAACGACTACTCGTTTTTGTTTAAAAGCTTTCGAGGAGTGTGACATATCTATTCCTAATTGTTATGTCAACTACAAATTTATTATCTTATGTTTATTGTGTGGTTGAACATTTTTTTTAGTTTAAAACGACTACTCGTTTTTGTTTAATAGCTTTCGAAGAGTGTGACATATATATTCCTAGTTGTTCCATTTTTTTTTATTGATGAGGAGGCATTTTATTAGATTTTTTTGGGTTTTTTATATTATTGACCCTCTAAAAATATGCACTTGTCTCATTAAAATTTTTTTTTACCCCTTTTGGCCAGTAAAAAGAACTTTTACTTTTATTAAAACGGTCAGAGCACGGATGTACACAGTCGGGAGATACAAAATTAATTTATTTAATAATATTCCTAAAAAGAACTGGAAAGGAACAATATTTATAAATACAACCATAAATACGCCAATGTACTTTTTTTTTCTGAACTATATATTTGTTGAACAAAAAAAAAAAGCATAAATACAATATTTATTGGGATGATATGTTCCTATATAGAAACCATAAATACATTATACACTTGACAGGCCCCAGAGATCTCCTTATCTCTTGCCCAAAATAATCGGTACAGATGTTTTTACAATTGAAGTACACTAGTAATGATTCTAATCACAGAAAATTTTTCTAGAACTCAGTTCAGGAGTAAGGTATATTTAGCTGTAGCAGTATATTAATATATAGTGAATTCGGAAAGAATGGTATTTAAGAGAAAAAAAAAAAATACTAACCAAGGTTATGTGAATCTCTTCAATATGGAGAAGCCAAATTTGGCTTCCAAGCCTCGCTTAGTGATCTTGTTTCCAAAATCAGTATATTGTTTAAAATGCTATTGTTGATGGTTTTGCTCAAGTGTCTTCAGCAAATATTTTGAGTATGAAATCCCGGAAGCGCTTCGAGTATTGCTTTGGATCGACGGCTGAGATGGAAGTCGGGTCATATTGAATGGACTTGTAGGCATGTTCAAGCTTCTTACTAATGTCATAGTCCTGAAGAATATCTATGATACCAAAGAACATTACGACGTCATAGTATTCCCCAGTTGGTTCTATTATCAGTTGAAGTTCACAGTCAGTTCTTCTTATTGTCTTTTCAACTCTTGCTGGCATGTTCAGACCCAACTTAATGCTAGCCCACCTGCAATGCAACAAATAAATATTGTATCAAAAAAATTTCTGTTTAATTTTTTGCCCCATAATATAATCCTGCTTTAAGAGAGAAAACTGCAGAAACCAATGTGAAAAAAAAAAAAAAAAAACTAGTATTCAGACTCTAAAGGCCTGTTTGGCAATGTTTTTCATGTCTTTTGATGCAAAAATTTCAGAAACGCCGCCAGTACTATTTCCCAAAAGTTTTCATTTTTCAAAATAAAACCATTTTAAAAACATTACCAAATAGGCCCAATATCTCTGTCTCATTTTACCTGGACGGATCTATAAGAAACTGATTCATGTCTTCTCTTGAAAGTTGGGGAGCTCCATCAGTGTCATCACCTGCATGAAGTAAAACATGGCAGTCTCATGCACTATGAGCTTAATGAAATCTAAAGTGAGGACAAAAGCTTACAAATTAAAATAAAAGGATAACAAAATATATATATAATAACCTGTGGGAGTTCTAGCTCCAGAAGGAATCAGACTCCCAGCAGCAGATGTATTTCTGAAATGAAGACCAACCAAAAGACTGTAATCCATAATCCTCTCCTGTTCAAGGAACTCACAGTCTCTATCAATTTGCCTGCATGAGAAAATAAGAAAAAATAGTAAGAACCAAGGCAGGCCAACTTGGTAAAAAAAAAAGAGTAACATAATTATGCCACCAAGAAGCTGGAGGGAAAATGAAGCACTAGAAACTTTCAAGCAATATGTGGAGTTGAGCCAAAACTGCAGTACAATCAGTCTTTTTTTAGGTTGTATGGTGCAAATAAAATATCATGCATTGGATGATGAACCAATCAATCTGGGCCGTTGGAATTTGAGCTACTTGCATAATGTGAGACCCCAACAATAAAAACTTTCAACGGTTATCTAACATCTGAAAAATCGTTGCATGATATTATCAAATTTGAGTGGTCATACCATAGGGAGACTAGGAGCTTTTGTCTTCACACACTCACCTAGAAAACTCTTGAAACCATGACTTCTGAAGCCGGAACATGAAGTTAAGATCAAGGTCCTTCAAGATTGTGGTTTCATCGATCTCTGTCTCAGGCTTATCGGTTGTACGGCCCAGGACAGACCCTTTCAAGTCGAAACGTCTATGAATCGTATATTCGGTACAAAAGAGGTTCCCCATGATGATGAATCGTACCTTAATAATACAGTACCAATCAGTTAAATATTTTCCATGACAAGCTCTGAATGAAAGAAATAACAGCCTTCTTATCACTTCAGTAAAAAAACTTCCTGTCTAAGTTTTGGTTTCTAATGAAGTCATAAAAACTTTGCATTTCTTTACCTTCTTCTGAATTGGTTGCCCCATTAATTTGACACAATGTAGGCCATAAAATTTGGTGACTAGAGTATTCTCAAAGGCTCGAACATGGTTGTAATAGGCTGAAAGCATCCTTAAAAGCACCTTTTTCAATGAAACAAAGATTGCAAGTTTAGCTATAATTAACCAGAGTTTATTTTCAAACACAAGTACATAAGAAGTAGAAAAGAGTACACATAAAAACTCACTTTTGCTTCTGACTTCTTTATAGTCTTGATCATGTAACGGTCGTCATTTGTCAAGTAAAAGAAACTACCACTTTTTCCAGGAGAAGAGAGTTCCCTAAGAGCCTCATTCCCGCATATAGAAATCATGTAATCAGCGGGGTCCACTTTGAATAGCTTCCTTAATGTTCTGAGCACAAATCAAGTTCAAATAATAAACACCTTAGTCGTCAGCCGTCTAATGTATTATAAAGAATTTGGACCAGTTAGTCCCTGCACACTTTGGACTGTGCCAGCTTTATAGATATGTATTTTTTGCCAATTAATCCCTTAACTTATTTTTTTAGCAGTTTTGGTTCTCAAATCATATCCATGAAATATATGACAAATTTTAAAAATTTTATACAGGTAATCACACAATCCATCACTATATAGCTTCAAATTTTACATACACAGTCCCCCTTTATGAGATTTTTTTGATATAAAATTTCAAGTTTTTACACGATCGACCAACGATTGTCTCTACTAAATATTTTAAAAATTTTCTTCATTATCTTTTTTAAAATTAAGTTTAGAGACTAATCGGTAAGAAGAAAAAAGAAGTTCAGGGACCAACAACTTCAAAAATCCTAAAAATCCTTGAAAAAAAAAATAAAAATGAATATGTAGAAACAACAATGCCTGACCTGAAAACTAATGGACAGTAATCCTTCCATTTAAATTCACAGGATTGGTGTGGGGGAGTATATTTACTTCCTTCCGGGGGAAATCTTGTCCATAGTTTGTCCTTCGCGTCGAAAGCCGAAGGCTTAAGATCAACGGATGCGGTTGGAGCTGGTCTTCCAACAGCATGCCTGTATGCAATTCATCACCATCACATTTGGATAATCAGTTGTCAAATAAATACATAATTTTACTATTTATGTCAATATGCGCATCAAATAAATGCTTGGAAGCACAAAACAGCCTGAAAAACAGGGTTCGGTGGGAGTTGATTTAAAATGCAGAATAATTGGTTTCTGTTTAGCAAAATTATATGAACAAGTTGATTACTTTGTTAAGCAAGAAGTCCATTAGTACGGTGCCCTTCTTATGTTTAATTTGATTCTAATGATTTTTATGCATATAACAAAGGAATGAAAAAAAGCAGAGGAACCAAATAGTTATTTTTTGTTAGGCAAATAGTTATCTGTTAGAAACAACTTTCATGCTGCATTAAAAAGTAGGGAAGTATAATGGCTTTGTTAAGTCCAATTCATTCAATACAATATGCATCATGACTACTAAGACAAGAAAACAGAGAAAATAGGACCAAAAAAATTAAAAAACCAGAGCAATATAAGCAATAGAATTTTAGTAGAGCCTGATTTTTGACATAAACCAACTAAAATTTAATTATATAAAATATGAAACATGCCTGATACCAAGCTGCAAATTTAGCATGAGCTCATAATTCTTATGCCCTTTACAAATGGTGTCTCCTTGCCTCTTTCCCTTCCTAAACACTCTCATACTCTGCCCAACACCCCCACTCCCATCCTCCAAACCCTCAATCCTACACTCTTCCCCACCACCACCACCCCACAGCTTTATCCTATCAAACGGCCGCTCCACCGCAGTGCTCATCCGTCCGTCCACTGAGAACCTCCTCGGCTTCTCTCCGCCGCCACTTTCACCACCCTTGGAAGATCTCCAAACAGCCAGCTTCTTCTGAGAAGGCATTATGGACACCTTCTCTCCAGGACAAACTCTACACTCACTCAGATCATGATCATAAACCTCTTGTGGGTCCCACTCAAGATTCCCATCAGGGGACGACCCAGATGGGTAATAACTCCCGTTCTGCTCTCTGGGGTCCTTACTCCAGTTCCCCACATAGAAGCTCCCGTCTGGCCACTTGAACGTCCCATTCCCCTTTGGAACGCCGTCTTCCCAATAACCGTCATAACGCTTACCGTCCTTCCAGATTAACACCCCTCTCCCGCAAATCTCGCCGTTCTTCCATTCTCCAACGTAGCAGTTGCCGTCTCTCCATAGGTATCTCCCTTGACCTTCCTGTAACACAGTATCCATGAAAATATGTATATGGAGAAATCTACTACAAATGACTTTTGCTTTTATCAAAGTATAAAATTTGCAGAATTGCAAATTCTGTTTTTAATCGTTTCATCTCATTGGTTTCTATTCATCTATAAAAACAGGATAGTATTTAAAAAAAAAAAAGGAATCCTCTCTCTCTCTGCAATTCGATTGTCACCATCAAAACATATATATTGCTTTTTTCTTTTTTTGAGAAAGTTTTTTATGCTTGCCTGCAAGCCACGTCGCCATTCTCCATCATAGACGTCCCCAGTGAAATAATTCTTAACACCATGGCCATGCTTCAAGTTCATGACCCATTGGCCTTTGTAAGTGTCCCCATTGGGACCTGTGTATGTCCCCGTCCCATCCATGTATCCGCTCTTGAATTCTCCCTCGTATGTGGCCCCCGACGGCCAGCTGAATCGGCCTCTCCCCATGCTCTTCCCCCTAAACCACTCCCCCACGTACATGCACCCATCTGTCCACAAGTACTTCCCCTGCCCGTGCGGAAAGCTGTCCGACCACTGCCCTGTGTAGTAGTCCCCATTCGGAAGCACCTTCTCCGCGTGGTACACCTCGCACCCTACCCCCGCACCGCTGATGTTGTGGCTGTCTTCTTCATTGTAGTCCTCCTCGTTGTCATTGTCCTCGTTGTTGTGGTTCCCCGTGCTGGGGCTAATGGCCGCCGACGACATTGTTGTTCCAAATATGGTGTTGGCTCGTCTCTTGGCCGCTTGTTGTGTCCTCTTCATTGTCGCCTCCCATGCCTTTATCATGCCATTGCCACTGCTTTCTTTGCTCATTGTTTTTGTTGAGATATGTATAAAAAAAAAAATTGTTGTTGTTTTCCTTTTTCTTTTTGTCTAGCTTCAAATTTTCATTTTTCTTCTTCTGCCATCTTGATCATCTGTGCTTGTCTGTGGAAGTTTCTTTGGTTGTTTTCTCCTCCTTTCTTTTCGAGAAGAGAGTACCGAAAAGAGCGATGGTACCAAAGAGTGGCTTTCTTAACCAGAGTAACCGTTCCGTGGTATTCATCATTTGGGTGGCGAGTTTTGGGCTTTCATTTTTGGGAGCCTTCAAAAATCAAAAGGGTCTTTTTCTTTTTTTCTATTTGTGCTCTCAGTAGTTTTCATGCAATTAGATGTAGCACGTAGTTTTGATCAATAGAAGCTAACTTATCTTGTTGTGATTGATCTCGTCGACCAACTATTTTGTTTGATTTTTCAACCTAAAAATACCAATAATAATAGTGAAAAATATTCTCAATGTTGAAACTTTCATGTTACTTTGATGAGTCAAAGGGGCAAGTTTGTTTCCTATGTTTTTCTGTGGGTTTGTGATCCAGAGAGAGGCTAGGGATATCTTCTCCTACAACGTCTAAGAACCATGACACATGGGGAGACGGGCATCGTCAAATTCAAGGTTATTTATGGCTTACAACTGTTTAATCTCAGACTTTTCCTTACCAAAAAAATGCTCCTAAAACAATTGCTATATTGAAGGGGAAAGAACTAAAAAGGAGCAAGAAAAAAAAAAAAAACAGAGAGAGAGAGAGGAATTTTAACTTGGAAAAAGTTGCGGTGGAGAATGTTTTTATTTTCCACCAATAGAGAATTTTTTTGAGCAGTTGGATTTTCAGCTGATAAATAAAATACAAGGATTGCAAAGTTAAAAAAATAGTCCTCCTTACATATTATTTCACTCTAGTTTTTTTTTTCCCTCTCTCACCCAATCTCTGCACGTCTCTCCCTTAACAAAAAATAAAATAAAACAAAATAAAATAAAAACTCTCTCTATTTTGCTTTGAGCTCTCTCTCTCTTCGCTCGTCCTCTTCACCATCAACCTTCTGTTGTCGCCGGATCTGGTCTGGTCTCGGCAATGGTTCGTGCCCTCTTCCGAGTACGGAAGCACTAAGGTTTCTTCCCTTCGCCATCACCTTGGCCCTCTGCATGGCCAGCCGTAGGCCTTTGTGCTGCTACCTATGTCATCACAGTCGTCACACTGCGCGGGTTGCTTGTCGGCATGGATCTCATGGCCAAAGCCATCGCTGAACCATGAATCACTAGACACACGAGCTTCTTGCCCACCATCATCGTCTTCTCTTAGCGCCCTTCGCTCCTCTGCGAAAGGTGACTCTCTTGGCCGGATCTGAGTTTAACACTAGTCTCGGTTTCGCTTAGCGCCATTCGCTCCTCCCCGAATGGTGGTTCTCTTGGCCAGATTTGGGTTTTACACCTATAGAATTTACTTATTATTTTTGAACTTGACGGAGACTGATTTGTTTTGTAAATTAATTGTGTTTTTCGATTGATTTGTAAATTGATTGTGTTTTTGATTGATTTGTAAATTAATCTTTGTGTAATTGAAAGGGTTTTTTTATTTTTGGTTGTGTCGTGAGTTCAATTGTGTTTTTAAGATCGATCTATGCAATATTAGAAATATCTTTAGAGAAAAAAATTTGTGCTATTAGTTTGATTTTTGATTTGCGAAATTATTTTTATCAATATATCAATTGAGATTAATCTGTGTATTATATTAATCTAATAGGGTGGAAATGAGTTTAGATCTACCGTTAAAAACATTAAACATGTTTAACTCATTCTAAAAAAATGGATTGGATTTTGTTATTATTCTTATAATTTTTAAACTTCTTAAATGTAATTTTTTTAATTATTTTTATTGTATTTAAATAATGTTTCAGTGTGGAAAAGACCATGTAGGACCTTCCTAAGAACCAATAATAATCGTTAGATTGTTCTCCACCGGAATAAATTATGTCCATTGTCCACTTCTTTTAATGTTTTTTTTTATTGACTTATGATGTTATGGTTAACATACCTTCAATAAAAATAGAAAATTAAGCAGCAGCGTTTGCAGTGAAAATTCATATACAAGTGGTAGCTAAATTAACAGAGAGCGAGAAGTTCACTCTAATTCAAGGGACCATACAGATCACTGCTGATTTTGCTTTTGATAGCGGTACTCTTGGCCTGTTTGACATTGCTTTTATTTGTGCTTTTAGCAAGTAAAAAAAGAGAAGTAAAAGTTATAACTTTTTAATAAGTATTTAAAATCATATTTTTAAAAGTGTTTTTTATGGGTCAAAATAGTTTTAATGTTTTTTTAAAGTTACAAAAATATTATAATTAAGTTTATAATGTATTATTAATACTTTAGTACAAGCTTCAAATTTTATTTTAGAAGTGTTTTTTTAAGAAGATATATTTTATGACTTTAACAAGAAGCACTTCTGAAGAGCAAAAGTACTTCTAAAAGATCATCTAAACACCTTTATAAGCTACTAAGTATTTTTTAGACTCAAAAAGTCAAAAGTAGCTTATAATAAGCCCTTCCAAACATGGGAAGTTGAGATTTATGTCCTTTAATTATAGAGTAAATAGGGAACTGTCTCTTATATGCATGATTGCAATCATGCCCCTCACAATTTTAGTTATTTTTATAGCTTTTTTTAATTGCTTCAGGTTTCTAAGAGAGAAGAAGAAAAAAGCATATTTTAGATGGAGATTAGAAAATAATAAATTAGCATTTTCGGAAAGGTAGCAAATAGCATAACTTGATAAATTAGATTTTCAACATAATTAAAAAACCATTAATGCCTTCAAATCTTGCTCTTTTCTCCTCTCGCTCAAAGCTTAGATCCACTATTGTAGCCGTTGTCGTTGTCGTCGACTAATAGATCCACAGATTTACAGATTTACTAGTAAATCTTAGTAAATTCTTGGATTTACCAAAAAATTTAATCAACAGAGCTCAATAACAACATAAGAAAAAAAATCACTTGCTCTATCTTTCCTTCTCCATGCCCTCTCTCCCCCTTTACACTACAAATATTTGACAAACCACAAGAGCTTTGTCGAGGACATCATCATTCTCATTGGCGATGCTCTCCTTGCCTTGGCCTTCGAACTCATCGCTGTCTCCATTGTTGGTGTCTTCCCTTTGAGAATAGTCTGTGTGATCAGCGAGCTCGCAAAGTCGACCGACAACAAATGATGAAGCCTGCCTTGCGACGATGAGAATTGCCGTGAAGCCTTGCAAGGGCACAAAGACATGAACGTTGGAGATAATCCATCATGATGATGCCACAACTCGCAATCTTTAATGCAAGTCTATCCTCTCAACAATTGCACAATTGTTGAAGAGAGAGAGTGTAACGCCCCGAAATTTTATTTAATGTTAATGTAATATAAATGATGAATTAGTGTGCCATAAATAATGTTTTAACATTAATTAGATTATTTGGTTGGATTTTGAATTTTTGGTTATTTTGTTAATTTGATGAATCCAAATGATTTCTTATTGTTTTAAAATAATGTTTTGAGTTTTAAAACACAACAATTTGTAAAATGTTAAAAATACTCCGTTTTACAAAACCGTGGGCGGCACATGGTTTTCGTACAGTAAAACCACCCACCGATTTTCTCTATTTATTTTCTCTCTCCCTCTCTCTCCTCACTCTCACGACACACTCTCTCTCCCTCCCTCTTGATCTCTCTCGGCAACCCTCTCTCTCTCTATCTCTCTCAAAATTTTTGAAACCAAATTCGAATCCAAGCTTCGGGTTAGCAAGGAGGAAGCTCGGGGACGTGATTTAGCAACCGAGAACGCGGATTGAAGCTTTAATTCAAGGTTAGTTTTGAAATTTCTAAACTTTTTCCAAAATTTTCAATTTTGTGCAATTTTGAAATCTAGGTTTGTTTAAGCCTAGAAAACCTTGGATTTGAGTTAAATGAACTTAGAACAACTAGAATCTAAGCTTAGATTGAAGAAAAACAAATTGGATTCAAGATTTTTCATTTTTCCTTAATTTTTCCTATTTTCAAATTTTTGGGATTTTGTGTTTGAATCTTGTTTAAATGAGTTTTAAAGTGTCTAAATATATTTTTCTATCATATATGAATGTTTTCCATGCCTGAGATTTGAGAAAAACAGGTTAGAATCAAGATTTGGGTTTTGGGGAAATCGAAACCCGTGGCTGAAATTTCTGGGTTTTTCCAGTTCGGCAGGCCGAAGTGCGTGTTCGGCAGGCCAGAATAGGGATCGGCAGGCCGGTGTTCTTCAGTCCTGCAGGCCGAACCCCGAACTTGGAAATTGTTCGGCCGACCGAACTTTGCTTCCGGTAGGCCGAACTGTGCAGTTCGGTAGGCCGAAGCAGGGAGTCCGGTAGGCCGACCGAGGCATATAAATTTTTGTGATTTTTACCCATTTTTACTATTTTGAACCCTGATTTAAATTCCAACATGATAGAATGATTTTAAAGGTACAAATGACACACTAGGACATCATGAAATGGTTTAGTAACATAGGATGTCTTGAACTAGATATTGATCGACTTAGTTTGTATCTAGGATCGTTCGTGGTTCCGCGGAGCTAACGTATAGCGGACCGGGATTACGTTGTGGGGCACCGGTACGAGTATTGAGGTAGGACTTCTACTCCACTTCTTTGGTAGCCTGGTTTTGAAATGATTTGGATTTGAAAAGGATTTATATTAAAATGTTTTCAACGGTTGTTTGAAAAATGAATTTATCGGTTATATTTTAATATACCGTGAACTGAAATGAACTTCATAATGAATGTAAATGACAACACTCGGTAATTGGGTTTTGAATGATGATGATAATAAACACATAGGCATGATGCCATATCAGAGATCGGGTTGTGTAGCGATCGACCTTGGGGGCAGGTCCCGAAACCCAGCTGGGCCACTACGGTGGTGATACTATGGTTTGCCTAGGAAAAAGAAAATGATATTTCTGGTTATCTAAGTAAACTATTCTGGGTAAGAATGGTTTTACTTAAAATTGTTTATTTATTTATCTATTTATTTATTTAAGGTTTCTTTTAAATAATTCCTGAATAGTGAAATGTTCCTTTAAATTAAATTATTTTAATAAAACATAGTCCTACTGAGCCTTTCACTCACGTTTTATTTGTTTTAAATTTCCCCCTCTAGGTGGTTTCCCATTTAGGTTTGGAGATGATTCTTCGAACTGAACTCAGGAGCAATAGGAGGATTAATTTATATTTTGTATCATTTAATCAAGGCATGTAAGATTTAATTTTATTTGTATCTTGGACTGTGATTGTATTATGATATTATCAGTACTATGTGTGTGCACAAGTTGTGGGTTGTGGAACCCATACTCGCGGCTTTATTATTTTAATATTTATTCATTTAATGTTTTAAATTGTCTAATGTATATGAACTCTTTATGAAGTGTTTTAATGAATCCCACATTTTATACGTAATTCAACCCCTTAAACTCTGGATTTTAATTAAACTCTCTTTTAATTAATTTAAATAATCCGCCACGTCACCTCCCGTACTCCGGGGCGTGACAGAATGGTATCAGAGCTCAAGGTTATGAACCTTGGGAATTATGCACACATAGGTTTGACAATGAAATACCTCTGACAGTCCAAATTTTGTTTTCAGAAGTGAGAGAATGGCACCTAGACGTCGTTCGACAGCTGACGCCGAGTTCGAAAATGATGAGAGCATGATGAGGTCTATGTTTGCGGCTTTTCGGCAGATGGCAGCCAGGGCTAGACCAGGAGATTCCGATGTTGGTAGTCGGCATGCGTACTTTAAGGAATTCCGGCGGGCGTCTATTCTGACTTTTGATGGCAATGGGGATCCGCAGTTGGCAGAGTATTGGCTGGATTCGATCTTGAAGCACTTGGATACTCTTGGTGTGCCTGAGGAGTATCGTGTGGAGTTTGCTGCGTATAAGCTCGAGGGTGGCGCTAACACTTGGTGGAAACAGGCTAAGCGTCTGGAGCGCGGTGGTGATATCAGTTGGGACAGGTTCGAGGAGCTGTTCTATGATCGATATTTTTCACAGGGATATAGAGATCAGAAGGCAGCTGAGTTCTACAGGTTGCAGCAGGGTGATCTGTCAGTTCGGGAGTATGAGGCAAAGTTTAATGAGTTGGCTAGGTTTGCTCCATCAGCGGTGGCATCGGAGCGTGAGAAATGTATTAAGTTTCAGGAAGGGCTCAAGGCTCCTATTCGGCGGCAGTTGGTTGCTCTACGGCTTAGGAGTTTTGGAGAGCTTGTGTCGTCGGCGATATCTGTGGAGAATGATTATGTGCAGTATTGTGAGGACCGAGCCAAGGCTTCAGGAGGACCACAGAGGAGTGGCAGGAAGAGCACCAGTAGTCGTCCAGCTCTGGGGAAAGGCAAGCAAGGCGGTGCGACCAGTGGTAGCAGCAGTTCATCTAGCAGCGGGCACAGTAATCCCTACAGCTTTCATTGTCATTTCTGTCAGCAGCCTGGACACATCAAGAGGAATTTCCCGATCAGGAGTGCTCGTCTCAGATCTCAGACCGGGGAGGATGCCAGTCGTCAGTCTCAGTCTCAGCCTCAGACCCTACCTCCGCCTCCGCAGTACCTGCAGTTGCAGTATCCCCAGTTCTCTCCTCAGCAATTCTCATATCCGGCACGGAGGCAGTAGCCGCAGCATTTTCAACGCAATGTTCCTCAGTATAGAGCGCCGAGTACAGGTAGTGTACAGTCGTCTCCATCTCAGCAGCATCGGCCGAATAATCCAAGACCCAGCAATGTCAGGAGAGGGAAAGGAAAGGCACCAGTGTAGGTTCATGCAATGGCGTCTAGAGGGTCAGATTCTCAGACTGGTAACACGGTTGTCGATGGTATGATTTTGGTTTCCAGATCTTTAGCTCGTGTTTTATTCTATACTGGTGCCTCTCATTTTCTCATTTCGAGTTCTTTTGTATATGCCTTAGGAATAGAGGTAGAAGAGTTTAATGAACCCCTAGTCATAACTTCTCCCTTGGGGCGGGTGTGTGTAAATTGTATGTGTAAATCCTGTAAAATAAAGATTAAGGATGAGATTTTGAAAAGTGATTTGATTATACTCCCCATGAGCTCCTATGATGTAATTCTAGGGATGGACTGGTTGTCCAGGTATAGTGCAGTCGTGGACTGCCAACTTAGAAAAGTGACCCTAGTGTCTGATAGGGGGACGGTGATCACTTACTAGGGTGGTGGTGATTGGTTAATGAGTGAGCGTCTCATGAAGTCGTGTCTAGGAGGGCGAAGGAATCTAGGTTGTTGTGCTTTTCTTGCCAATCTAGATTGCGAGCCCTATGTTTTGAGAGGCAGTGTAGCGATTCCGGTGGTTGATGAGTTCGAGGATGTCTTCCCCGACGAGTTGCTAGGATTACCACCGCATCGGGAGATTGAGTTTGGTATCGAGTTGTTTCCAAGGACATCACCGATTTCTATGGCACCTTATCGGATGGCGCCGGCAGAAATGAAGGAATTGAGGAAGCAACTTCAGGAGCTTGCTGATAAAGGGTATATTCGAAATAGCACATCTCTGTGGGGAGCACCGGTTTTGTTTGCTAAGAAGCACGATGGGACTCTCAGGTTATGTGTGGATTATCGGCAGCTAAATCGTGTTACGGTGAAGAACAAGTATCCCTTGCCTAGGATTGATGAGTTGTTTGATCAGTTGGGAGGTTCGCGGTACTTCTCAAAGATTGATTTGCGGTCGGGTTATCATCAGCTCAGGATCAAGGAAGAGGATATTCCCAAGACAACTTTTAGGACTCGGTATGGGCACTTCAAGTTTCTGGTCATGTCTTTTGGGTTGACGAATGCTCCGGCAGCTTTCATGGATTTGATGAACAGGATATTTAGGCCGTATCTGGATCAGTTCGTGATCGTGTTCATCGATGATATTCTTGTGTATTCTAAGACTTGGGAGGAGCATGAGCAGCATCTTCGGATCGTGCTTCAGACTCTGCGGGAGCACCAGTTGTATGCTAAGAGGGAAAAGTGTGAGTTCTGGCTGACTGAGGTCAAGTTTCTGGGTCATGTCATCTCGGAGCATGGTATTTCTGTGGATCCGTCCAAGATTGAAGCTATATTGGAATGGGAGCGACCAAGGAATGTAGCGGAGATTCGCAGCTTCTTAGGTCTTGCTGGATATTACCGAAAATTTGTAAAGGATTTTTTGAAGATTGCAGCTCCGTTGACGAGATTGATCAAGAAAAATGTCAGGTTTGAGTGGAATGAAGATTGTGAGCTTGCTTTTCAGGAATTGAAGAACCGGTTGACTTCAGCTCCAGTGTTGGTTATTCCTAGCAGTGACGAGCCGTATGAGGTTTATGCGGATGCTTCAGGGCACGGACTTGGATGTGTGTTGATGCAGCATGGACATGTAGTTGCATACGGATCGAGACAGCTACGACCTCACGAGCAGAATTATCCTACTCATGATTTAGAGCTTGCGGCGGTGATTTACGCGCTGAAGATTTGGAGATGTTACTTGTATGGAGCGTCGTTTTAGGTCTTCTCCGATCACAAGAGTTTGAGGTATTTGTTCACTCAGAGGGATCTTAACTTGAGGCAGCGTAGGTGGATCGAGTATATGGAGGATTATGATTTTGCGTTGCAGTATCATCCCGGGAAAGCTAATGTGGTCGCGGACGCGCTTAGCAGGAAGTCTTCAAGGATTCTAGCTTGTTTGGTTTTTGAGGACTGGAGTAGGGATGCGACAGTGAGTGAGTATCGGCTACGGTATCATGAAGACTGTGATCAAGTTTCGGTGTATCATGTGGAAGCGACTCCAGCTCTTGTTCGGATGGTGAAGCAAAGTCAGTGGCAGGATCGGCATTTGCAGGGGATTTGGTCGCAGATTCAGAACGGGGAGCAGTTCGAGGAATGGAGCGTGCATGCAGATGGATCGTTGTACTTTCGGGAGCGTCTTGCAGTTCCAGTTATCGCCGAGGTGACGAAAGATGTGTTAGATGAAGCTCATAGGTCTTAGTTTGCTATTCATCTGGGGAGCACCAAGATGTATCGCGATTTAAAGAGGCAATATTGGTGGAGAGGCATGAAGAAAGACGTTCGAGAATACGTGGCCAAGTGTTCGACGTGTCTTCAGGTGAAAGCTGAGCATCAGAAGCCTGCAGGTCAACTTCAGTCGCTTCCTATTCCAGGGTGGAAATAGGAGCATGTGACAATGGATTTCCTCACAGGTTTGTCGAGGACAGAGCAGCGGCACGATGCAGTTTGGGTCGTGGTTGACAGGTTGACGAAATCAGCGCATTTCATTCCGTTTAGGTCGACGTGTTCTAGGAAGGTTCTCGGAGAGTTGTATATGCAGAACATTGTGAGGTTGCATGGGGTTCCTTTGTCCATCACCTCTGATCGAGACACCAGGTTTAACGCTAAGTACTGGAGGAGTTTTCAGGAGGCTTTAGGTACAGATTTGAACTTCAGTACTGCGTTTCATCCTCAGACTGATGGGCAGTCTGAGCGGGTCATTCAGGTTCTTGAGGATATGTTGCGTGCCTGTGCGTTAGACTTCAGCGGAACTGGAAGCAATGTTTGCATCTGGCGGAGTTTGCGTACAATAATAGCTATCAGGCGAGTATCGGTATGGCACCGTTTGAGGTGTTGTATGGCCGACCGTGTCGGTCACCCGTGTGTTGGGCCGAGCCGAAAGATAGGGTTATTCTTGGGTCGGATGAGATTCGTGATAGCAACGAGAAAGTCGCGGTGATTCGAGATCGGTTGAGGGCAGCTCAGAGTCGGCAAAAGAGTTACGCGGATAGGAGACGTAGACCCTTAGAGTTCGCAGTTGGAGATTACGTTCTCTTGAGGGTATCGCCTCGTAAGGGAACTATGCGGTTCGGGGTGAGTGGGAAGGTCGCGCCAAGGTATATTGGGCCGTTTGAGATCACCCAGCGTGTTGGTATGGTCGCTTATCGGCTTGATCTTACGCCTGAACTTTCTCATGTTCACGATGTGTTTCATGTGTTGATGCTTAGGAAGTGTCCGCCTGAGCAAGGTAAGATAGTTTCATTCTGCGAAGTGCAGGTTCAAGAGGATACGACGTACGAGGAAGTGCCAATTCATATCATCGACCAAAAAGTGATTAGTTTGCGTCGTCGTGAGTTCATGAGATTTTTATTTAATTTTTTTTATTTTTATATATTTTACTTTTTATTTCATTTTTGTTTATTTGATTTTATATTATTTTATTTGAATTTGATTATTATCATCATCATCTCTTTATTTATTTCATTTTATCTCATTTGTGTATGCTAAATAGGTGAAAAGAGGCAAACATGAAAATTTGGAGCTAAAGTTAGGCAAAATGGAAAAAAAAAAAAATCGAATTTACAACTTCTGCAGAAGAAGCAACATGCATGAATCACAAAGAAGGCACAAATTCACCATTTCAGCGATTAGATCGCACCTGAAGCACACTTGATGCGCGCATGGAATCTACTTCTAACCAGAGTGCGTCCAGAGTCTGGCTACAGTAGCTCCTGCCAACTAAAGAGTGCCACGCGTCCCTTGCATCAACTACTGGTTAGCCCAAATCTAGTTTTGGCACTTTGTGTCCTCCAATTGCTTCCGTGCGTCCCTCTACTCTAGCGAACAGCATGCGGCCACGTTGCCAATGGCAGCGCTGCTCTGAATCGAACGTCACCACGTGTCTGCAAGCTCCAAGTCTGCTGCACTTGATTCTTTTTCGTCTCATTTATGCTATGGCGTGGAGAAAAAGAAAGAGGGTGGGGGATTGAAGAGGACTGAGCCTCCATTTTGGCATGGTGAACTCGAGAAAAAATAAATCTCCATAGTTTTTGAAGCAGATTCCATGGAGAGAAAATGAAAAGGAAAAGAAAAAATAATAAAATAAATTTATAGTTTAGTCTTTATTTTGAGTTTTAAGTTTTATTATTATTTTTAGTTTTAGTTTTAGATTTTATTTTTCTTTTGAAACATTATTGAAGAGCATTTTAGAGCTTCAAAGAGGAGGAAGAAAAAGGTTTAAGGAAGAGGTTTTGAAGATTGTGACACCTTCGCTTAGGTGATTTTTTTCAATTTTTATTTTTCTTATTTTTGTATATTCTAAAAATGTTTGAATATTGGTATTGTTTATTTTTATTTTTGTTTATGGCTTGATTGTTAATGTTCTAAGGATTTCAATTCAACTTATTCATGTTTATTTGATTTTTTTATTTACTTAAATTAATTGTGATTGTCTAATTTATATTGAATAATTATTCTATGTGGTGTTTATGCTTCTGGTTGATTGATCATCAATTAGTCGATTAAGAAGCTGTGAATTTCTACCTGGAGGAGGATTTACACGCTCAGTCAATCATAGAGTAACGTAGTCTTAGCAGGATAAAAATGTACTCACTATGATTATTTAGCCATTAGTGAAATCTTAGAGCCTAATGAATTAGTAGGCATAGGAATATATTTTACTAATTAATATCCTATATTCAATTGATTATTGGGAGGGGCTTTTGAAGAGTTTAGGTGATTTCGGATTTTATTCAACTAGACAACATAATTAAGGCAATTAATGGCTGCTTGGTTTCATGATTAGGTGAAATTGAATTGCTAGAGCGTTTTATTTCATTTCATTTTACTTTATTAGTTTCATTTAGTTTATTTAAATGTTGTTAATTTAGTCTTAGAATTTATTCTTATCTTTAATCGATTGTTCAAATAATCAAAGAGCTAATCTATTTAGGCAATTAACAAAAATTAAACACAATCTCCGTGGGAAAGTTATCTATACTCTTGGTACAATTTATTACTTATATGATTATATGCACTTGCGGATCCAACCGAATAAGTTTTTGGCACCGTTGTCGGGGATTGCTTTGTTCAATTTTTGTTAATATTGATACTAATTAGGTCTAGGAATAATTTGATTTTTTTTGTTTTATTTCATTCTATTTTGTTTTTAATTTTGTTTGTTTGTGGATGCACTTTGAGATGTTTGATCAACAAGTGCTCTTGAGTTTTTCCTAATAACACTTGGAACCTTTATTTGATGCTTGGTGGAGGTATAAAGAGTTGCTAATTGAGTTTTCCCATCAAGGTGTCTCCAAAAAGTGTCAATTGCAAGTCTTCCTTAATGGTTTATGCTGTATAACAAGAAATTGAGTGGAATGTGGAGATGGTACCACCACTTTTAACCAAAAGGTTAGTCGATGAAGTCTACTTTTTGTTAGAAGACATTTGTGGAATAACCAAGATTGGAAGAACAATACCAACACTATAGAGCCATGGTTTGTTAGAAGACATTTGCAGAATAACCAAGATTGGGAGAACAATTCCAACACTATAGAGCCATGGCTTGACATCCAACCTCAAAAAATGGCAGCATCCGCTCTACTGCAAGCTTTTTTTGCTCAAAGTATGGAGATGTTGGATGATATGCTATGGGAGATGTTGGATATAATGGTGGAGGGATCATTACAAACCATGAGGCGTATGAAACGGTGGAGCACTTTACCATCGATAATGCAATTAACAACATACAAGTTTGTCACTTTAAAGAGTCGATGCGAAGAGAGGATCGTTTGGAGATATTTGATTACAATTCTCTATGTGAGGATGAGACACAAGAATTAATTATGAAAGAAGAATTGCAAGAAAAAGTCTTTAGTCCTTAATCTATGTTGCCATCATTGATCATTCAAGATCACATCTATGAGGATCCAATGTGGTCACATGTCCTTCCCCGTCCTCAGCATCACTAATACAAGCCCACCATGCATATTCAATGAAACCAAGTCAAGTTGGAGTGACATGCCAAAATTTTCAACATCTTGCCAAGCTTGAGGGAATTTGAAACCAAGACTTATATGTGATGATTTATGATTCCTATTATGGGCGGAAACCGCAATTTGATGAATGCTTCTCCAAGAGTCAAGCCAATGACTAAAAATCAACCGCTTTTTAGGAGGCAACCTAAGTTTCTAAACTTTTTCTTTTGCTTTAAAGTTTGAGTTTTGGTTTTCAAGTTTTGGAATCTTTTATTTTCTTTTTCTCTCTTTCTTTTGTAGGAGTAAGCGACGGAGCCAATGGAAGCTGGAGACGCTGGAGGCGCTTATGAGCTTTAAGGATATCAAATCATGCCTAAGCACCAAAAAGCATCAATAAGGGAAGTTTTCTTCAAACTTTCCTATTTTTTCGTGCTTCTTATACATTGAGGATTTTGCGCATATTGAGTTTAGAAGGGAAATGGAACTTTTTATTTTTGTTTTTTTAAAAAAATTGAGAATTTAAAAAAAAATTTAATTAGAGAACTTTTGTGCTTTCTTTGGTGATTTCTCCTAGACCAATGATGAGAATTATGGTTGGAAATTGTGCATTGCTTATTAAAAGTGTGAATATTGTCTAGTTTTATGCTTAGTGCTTTAGTTTCTTTCATTTAGATTCTGATTGTTTCATTTTGAGTACCATGTCTTGATCTTTAAAACTGTGTGTAATTTTGGAGAATGTTTGTGTGATTATGTGATTTTCAATGAACTCCCAAGTCCTAGAATTTATTTGATTTGTTCTTGAGGTGAAATCGTAGGCCTCACCTCATTAAGGAAATCACTTAGGCTATCTTTAGACCATTTAAGCATTTTCCAGCCTACAAGACATATTCTCGCCCCTAGTATACCCCTTTGAGCCTTAGTATATCCTATCTTTGTTAGCCACAATTTTGACCTAGCTACTTAAATAATTTCTATTCCTTTCCCTATTCTAAGCATATAATTTTTCTAGGAATTATTTTTTAGCTATACTAAGTTATGGGAGGAAGGGTGGAGTTTTGAAAGTGTTCTTTTTATATTAAGTCATTATGTTTGTAAAAAAAAAAGCACTACACCCATGGTTCATTAAAAAAGAAGAAGAAAGAAACAAGTTTGGAGGTGTAATAGCAAAAATAAAAATTAAAAAAAAAAACAACAAAAAAAGAAGAAGAATAAAGTGAATGGCACAAGAGAGATCAACTTAAGTTTAGAAGTGTTACTTGGAAGTGAAGAATTGTGCTTTACTTAGGTCCTAGAATGAATAATGTACTTAGGGAGTTTTGAGGCTGGCTTGATATGGACCTGTGAGGAAAAATAAAAGCAGTGATGCCGTTTTGGGGATAGATCTCGGCCGATTTAGCGATGGCCACGAACGGAAGGTTGACGTGGGTGGTCAAAAGGAAGTTCTTGTGGATCAAGAACCTAGTGCCGGAGATCTCATTGCCTGTGCCAGAGATTCAAGACATGGCCGGAGTCTTGCCGGAGCAAATGGCAGATTTCGTTTTCTCCGACTTGATCACTCCTTTGCAGATACACCATGATTCTCTAAGACCTCTTGTTTTACCCTTTTTTGGGGGCAAAAGCGTGAATTTCTTAGGGCATTCAATGGCTTTCCTTGTAATAATTATTGGGATGTATAGGAAGAGATGACTGGCATTTCTTTTTCTTTTTTGTTTCTTGTTTTGCTTTGTTTCACAATTGTGTTTGCCGTAGAAAGAGAAGGGAGAGAGAGAGAGCAAAGGAGTGTAGGTCTCGTGCGAGCTGGAAATTTTAGGCTAAAAGGAACAGGAAAAAAAGTGGAAAAGGAAAATAGCATGTTAAATGCTGAACAAGTAATCTGTTGTTGCAATTGTCCTTTTTTCTGTTTTTGTTGTTGTTGTGTTTTTAGATTTTTTTTCTCTGATTTTCTTTTTGGCCATTGGCGGTGTCGCCAATGCCGGAGATGGCGAGGAGGAGAGAGAGAGAAAGATACGAGAGAAGTGTTCGGGAGGGATATCAGAGAATATCCTAGGACAACCAAAAATGTCCGGCAAGGACACAAAAAGCATGTCCTAGAAGGACACCGAAAATTGTCTTAAGAAGACATAGGAAAATGCCCTAGAAAGACACAAAAAAAGTCATGGAAGGATACACGGATATATCTTGATGGGACATATAATTTGTTCTTAAGAAACACAAAAAATGTCCTGAAAGAACATATGGATATGTCTTGATGGGATATGTGATATGTTCTTAAGGGATTAAAAAATGTGATAAGAAAAATGTCTTGGAAAGACATACAGACATATCTCGGTAAAACATGCTTCAAATTTGTGATATAAAAACTTTTAAAAAGTTGAAAAAAAAATAACATTTATTTATGTGAATACCCTGTTTTCTCATGGCATAAGTTCGTTCAAGGCGAGATTTTTTAACATTTGTAAACGATATACATGTTAACCAATAACAAAACAAGTATAGGAGATGTTAAAAAAAATAGCGGCCATCTCGCGTTTATGTATGTACGTACGTATGATGGTCTAAAAGCTCAAATTAGTTGTGTCTTTATATTTCTTATTTACACTGAACGGCGTTAATGTTTTCGGAAAGCAGGCCCAAATTGCACACGAATCAAGTGGAAAATAAACACATCTTAGACAATCACGCATCGCCTCACAAAATACCTCACCTTTTGGAGGAATTGTACAGGTTCTGGAAGTACCAACAGTTGTGGTAATTTTTTGACAATATGAGTTAGCTTTTGTTACTTCTTTCCATTATCTCCCTTTTAAGATGGTCTTGGAAACACTTATTAGTTGGGACAATAAGAATGCACATAACATATATAATTAACAAACAGCTTCTCAAATCTTATTAAGTTTAGCCAGAGTGAAGACCGTGGCAGAAGTGACTCCCGGAATGAAGACCTCATTAGGAACTGCACGGGGAAACAGTTTCTGCTTGAGAAACAATGCCGTAAGAGGAACACCAAAGATGTATATGAGTGTGTCCTTGGCTCCAAGTCCAGTGAATCCTGAGTCTGTTATGAGTATTTCTTGGAGGATCTTCTGAAATTCTTCCCTTGTCACCGGTTCCTTCGAGCGTTCATGGTGAGTCTACACAATTGAAGGATACAATTTTCGGATCATGAAATTCGAAAGGCCTCAAAGAAATTAAATTAACTAAGAATTCAATAAACTAGTTATACATAGAAAAAACTTCCAATTATCCTAGATTATGGTTCAAAAGGGTTCTCACCATACTTGAAACAGACATTATTTAGCGAAGGAGGAGGCTTAAAATTGTATTTTTTAGTGTGTACATATATATATCGCATTTGTATGGAGAGTAAATAACAAGTAACAAACACAATTATATAAAGAGTAATTGAAAATTAAAAATATCCTACAAAAGAAAATTATATCAAGCAGAAATAATTGTTTTTTTTCCCTGAACTTTGATAAAGTGAATTTAAATTCTACCATTAAAGATGCAGCATATAATTACTAAGAAATCGTGGCATTTCAATATTCAATATTTGAGCTGTCAATTTTCTTTCTCAAGGTATTTGACGGAGAAAGTGCATCTAATACATTTTTGTGAAACTTATGAAAGTATGAAGCATAAATTTTAATAAATAAAAATGAATAGCATTAATAATCTTTCAAACAAATATTAAAAGCCCAACTTTACCCCGTCTTCTTCACTTCCGTCCCTCCTACTTCTTCTCCTCTTCCTCCTCTTGAAATCTCTCATCTCTCTAAATCTCTCTCCCAACCGCCTCTCTCTTCTTAGATCCCCTCCGCCTCTTTGTGGCGCCTCCATGTCCAAGCACCGACAAGCCCACAACCTGCACGACCAAGCTCCGATGATTTCCTCTCGGTGAGCTCCCCTCAACGACAACATCGTTGACCAAATTGACGTGGGAGATGAAGAATGAAAGCGCAACGACGACCACGACCGATGATCAAACGCTGCGAAGACGGCTGCATTATTGGAGATTTTGGACGACAATTTGAGCTGAAAACATTGGGATTTGAGCGCAAGGTTGTTGGTATTTGGCATATAGAAGTCCGACTAGTCGATCTGTGGCGGTGGTGTCGCCAGACGCCCGATGGCGGTGGCGCGGGACGACAGTGGGCAACGCGTTGACGGAAGCTAGAAGCGCATGGGCAGCGTGGAAGGTGATAGGGGTGTTTTTAAAGTTTAGTTCCAAAAATAGATGCTATTAATTTCCTTTAAGTTATTAATTCTTATTCCTTCCCCTAAATGTGATATTTACATCTATCTTTCTATTAGACGAAAAGCTAATACAATGGTTGTGAATCCCACAAAATGGGTTAGCCTCAATAAATATATAACATGTAGGCTTGGATACACATATCATGTGACACAACAACAAGATCCGTCTACGTATTAGCTATGAAGGAAACAAGAAATTTGTACTTACAAATTAGTAAATTTAATCACCATTAAACAAAAAGATTTAAAATAAATATTGGACTATAATGAAAACAATAACCATATAGTACTTACTTGATAGGCATCCTTGAGCGTAGCTGCACTCGGTACCTTGAATTGTGTGTTACCAAATGTTTTGTTGATTTCTCTGCCAAAATAGGATTAAAAAGTGACAATGGCATGGTATAAAGAAATTTTCCAAGTGAAAAGTTTTATCTATTTGATTAATGGAAATTAAATGCAAAGGTAACTCTTAGTACTCGACAGTTTCGCATACTGCTCTATAGAAATCGGGTAAGCTGCATGCAGGCTGACTAGTTTCATCCCCAAAATGTTTAGCGTAGCGTTTTTCTATTATAGGAACAATTTCCTTAAACTTCTTCTCCTCACTTCCTGCATCCAGGATAATAATGCAGTATTTATTGGTGATTTAGACATAAATATAATTAGGCATATAATTTATAAAAAATTTAGTTTTAACAAAAATTATGATCTACAAAGCAATTCAATTGGTAGAAAAAGAGATACATAAAAGATATTTAGTACCTGGAGCAAATTTCTGAAGGGATTGGCCCATATTGGCACTTGGATGTTTGAAAAATATAATTGAGAGATGGTTAATCAAATAATCATTGGGTAGATAATGGTTGACAAGAGGAAATATATATGGTATTGGGAGGTAATCCAGGCTACAGGATCAACGAGACTTGTTTGTTAGGAATAGTATATTTGCATCTCCTTGGCAATAAGCAAAGCTAAAAGACAGCACATGAGAATAACGTGGTATCATCTTAAGCAATGCATACGCAAATGGGCAATATCCTATATAGATACAAGTGTGGATGCTTTTGTACGTCAACATATGGGCTTGTGTGCCTGCTTTCATCTATTTCTTGATTTTTTTAAACTCAATTATTGATTGTTTTTTCTTTATTTCTTTTTTAATATTTTACATTTTTAAAATGTGTTTCATAAATATATTTTTTCTTTTTTTTAATATGTCCCCTCTTAAACATTTGTTTACATACTATGCCAAAACATTATTTTCTCAAATATGACTCTAGTAAATGCTTTTTAATATTTTATGTACGGGTTTGATAAAAATATAATGCAATACCTTTTTCATTTCAACCTTTGGATGCTCAACAAGTGTTTACATAGTTTGTTGTTTGGTCTTTTTCGTTTAGAAAACTTAATTTTTAAAAAAAAAAAAAAAAACTTTTTTTCTAGACCATTTTCAAATAATTTCTTAAATTTTTTTGAATTTTTATTTTATTTTAAATTTACTATTTAAATGTTTCTTTCAAAACATATGCATTGTTTTCATAATGAGGCTTTTTTATTGTTGTTTTCATAAAATATTTCTTCTCATGGACCTTTATACATGCACTTTTATATTATATCGAGAAAAGACAATCAAATTGTTTGATCGATTTTTCAACCAAAAAACTTGATCTCCTAAAAAAAAACAAAACAAAACAAAACAAAAAATCAAGCAAAATTAAAGAATATGCACATTTAACGTAATCTCATAAAAGTAGTTGTGATTAAGAGATGTTATTATCTGTTAGTATTAATTATTTTCTTCTTCGTAAAATAATAAAATCCTAAATTAAAACAGCTGTGATTTTTTAGGGGAAAAAAAAATACTACAAAGCATATAGGTGCCTCATGCTATTACTAATTAAATGGGAAGTACCATTGATCTTTCTAAGCAAGCAGCTAAAGAAAGAAAACTTATAAAAATCGACCTAAATGTGACTTTTTGAGAAAATTTTTATTTATACCACAAAAGATAAAAAATTCTTATGCCACAAACTTAATAGGATGTGTTCTATGGCCCACTAGGATATTTTGTCAGGATATTATTCGTGTCCTATCTAGAAATTTTAGGTTTTATTGGGATATGTTTTGTGTCCTACTCCCTCTTCTTGCACTGGCTCATCTTTAGTTTATTGGTGATGTCATCAAACATCGCTGGCACCGATGACATCATAGGTGACCAGTAAATACCACTAAAAAACAAAAAATAGGAAAAAAGGGAAAAAAAAAACACAACAATTGTTGGCAACCATAGCCATCAAGATCACAACGTTGTCGCAACATCACTAGAGGTAACTGATCTGTCCAGATCTATGCAGCTTTGTGAGCCTTTGTTGTCGTCGTACCATATCCTTTTGCTTCGTTCATCCATCGATGTTGACATGGAAGTTCATGCCGTAGAAGACAGGATCTCGATCTCTTGTGCCAATTGACCAACGACGTTGTCGTTGAGAGAGATTGCCAAAGTTTGTCAGTCTTCGGCCATGATAACCAAATGTGAAATGGATGGGAAATAAATGAGTTTTTTCTTTTCTTTTGAAAGAGATCAAAATTTGCAGTATAAATTTTTCTAAGTTTTAAAATTTGTGGTACAAAAATTAGATTAGTTTAAAAGATAACATATTGTGCAATTTTCTCTCGTTTTTTTTTCTTTTTTGTAACTCTTAGATTTAGACTGACTTTTTAATTTTAGTTTCAAGCCTTTTTGTCAATGTACCTGCTAAACCAACTCTTGTTGACGTCCCTATTGTATGCATATAGTTGTGATATTTATTTAGCTATTATGAAATTAACACTTTTATAAAAGAAAATGATTATTTTCATAAATCCTCCTCGACCATGAATCTTATTTCACTTTGTTCCCTAATTTTTTAAACTAGAAGAATCCCTTGAACTATAAAAAACAGGTCCTTTATCCCCACTGTCCAATTCCATCTACATATCTTATGGAATTGTTGACGTAGCATATAATTAAATATTAAAAATATATTAAAATTTTAATTGAAATAAATTTAAAAAATAAATATATTTCATTTTGTTTAATTCTTTGCTTTTCTCTATCTGTTTCTCTTCTCCCACTCTCCTTTCTCTGGTTCTCTCTCTTTATTTTTCTCTCTACTATAAATCAAAGTATTAAACCCTTCCAAAAAAACAAATCAAACACTTCAGCCTCACTTCCATCGCCCAATCATCACCTACCGTGTCACCCCCACCCCCCATCCCAACTAGCCCACTAGCCCCGCGCCCACAATCTCTTTCCATCCCTTGCCCATTTTTGCCCAAGCCTATAGCACACAGCACCTTACCCGGTTGCACCCCCTATCCTTACCAACATTCCACAATCCTTCTTGATGCCCAAAACCCTTCTCTATCGAACATCCCTCACCATACCTCTATCACTAAACACCGCCACCCAATCAAGAGGGAGAAAAATGTGATACATATAGAAAGAGAGAGAAGAGAGAGAGAGAGCAAAGATAGAAAAGATGAGAGAGGGAGAGCGATCCCAAAGAAAGGAGGGACAGAGAGAAAAAAATTAGAAAAAAATAAAATATTTAATTATTTCTATATATTTTAAATATTTTTTTATTTTTATATATTTAACTAGAATTTTAATATATTTTTTAATATTTAATTATATGTCATGTCAATAATCATGTTAGGAATATAGAATGGAGGAAAAAAAGTGATTGGTTTTTGTTCGGAGGGGTGTTTTAACCGAATTTTAAAAATCAAGGGAAAAATAAAATAGGGTACAAAGATTTAGGATTTTTGAAAACATTCCAAAAGAAAATTGTATAACTAGTAGTGCTTTCCTTGTTGCACAGGTATGCCCTAAGGAGAAAAAATGTAATATGTTTTTGGTGACATTTTTATCAATAAAGAATTTATTATTGTTTATATACCAAATCTTGTCCTCTTTACGTTCATATTTGTTGAATGTATGTTAAGCAAACAAAAGCTTGAGACTGTCAGTCTAAACCTTTAAGAATTGGGCATATGATGGATAGATTATACGGAAGACACGATTCTTAATGGTGATGGTCTAAATCATAAGATCCGCAATCGAGAGAATAAAGTTGGGCGCTTTATTCATGCAAAGATTGTTATGTTGTCTATATTCCTAATGGGAGATGGTTTGTCTTAACCATCGGAGGTGGACTCCATGAATAGAAACATTGGCACATTGTCATAGGTGAAGATGTATTAGATCGGGACATAAAGTGAAATGATTTAGAATAATTATGTCTCAGCAAATCGATTCACTTTAGACAATCATATATATTGTATATTAATCTTGAGATAAATAGTGGGCCCGTTGTCTTGACTTATGTCTTTTGATGTGTCAAAGGGTGACGTTCACATTTTAATAGTGGCATGCATGCTGGTACGTTGGAGGCATGACTCTTGATAGCATAAACCTATTATTCATAGATATGAAATCCACAGCTCCTCTTCAGGAGTAGTTGATATCCTCTTATATGCGTTATCTTGTAATTGAAAAATTAGAGCGCTCAACCATTTGGATACATAGGTGTAATCGAATGGTTACTGTCTTTGGATGGTGAGTTTTCTGATGGTGAGATATTGGAATGTAAGATATAAATAATCAGGAAGGTAAGACAAAATTTATCCTTAAGTCGATTATGGATAATCCTATGGGGATACAATACATTATGATATGTCATGGAGACTTAGCTATACAGGCTTCGTAATTCTATATAGTTCGAGACTACAGCTTTGAGCTTTTAGTAGAGTAGCATTAGAGCTCATAATTATGAAATGTATATCTGGGATATTGGGTTTCATAATTATCGAGAGCTTGAACTATATAGGTCTATCAGGTCCCCTTTGCTAGCTCATAAAAATCCTATAAGGATACGGTGTGCTTTTTCGATAATTAGTGACTTGTATCAAATTATTAGATTGGTTGAAAATTTGATAGGATCTAATAATTCATGTCTGTTTATCAGTTAAATTAATTTTATGAAAATTAAATTAAAAAAACTTGTTGAATTATCGGGATTAGATAATTCATGTCTGTTTATCGGTTAGATTAATTTTGAATAAATTAATTCAAGATAAACTTGTTGAATTATCAAGAATATTTATTTTTTTTAGAGATTATCTAGATATGATTGTTTTAATCAGACAACTTCTCTATTAGGTTATTTGAATTAAATCTGAGGCTATATCCCAAGAATCTCGGGTGGAAAATAAATATTTGCAAGGAATCATTTATCGAAAGTTTGGCAGGCCAATCTGCAAGTTCGGCCTGCCAACCGAGCGATAAATAGATCACGTGTTTTACATGGATTTTATCAAATATTGATCCTGATTTGATTTTGATTCAAATTTTTGAGGCCTTATCTGATAATGACTGACTCCAGGCCCAACCTCTATAAAAAGGGGAGTGAGACTCATTGTTATTTAGATCAGTTAAGAAATCTAGAGTGAGACTCTATCGGTGAGACTCTATGACTCCCCAGAAATCTATTTTTCACAAATCACGAACTATAGCTTTGGGTTTTCTCAATTGGTTGGAAAGGAGAGCTACCTAGTGGAAGAGCTGTACGAGTGTGCCCATACACACACCGATCGTGGATAGAGAATAAAAAAGAAGGCCAGTTGGTTGAGGTTCTTCTAGAATGCATATCTCTTCATAGACTGCAAGAGCTTTTCAGCATTTACAAGGTTAGTAAGATTAGATTAATTTATGCATATAGTGTGTCAAACTTGTGTTTTAGAAAATACTCTGGTATAAAAAATTTTAAAATTCCGCTGCGTATTGTTTTTCGAACATTCCTTACATTGTATATTCTCAAATATATTAGCTTAAAAAGCTCTAAAGTTAAGCATATCTTTAATGCAATGCTTGATTAGAATATTAATGCCAACTTTGACGTTTGATTTAGAAAACCAATATCTAATGACGTTCTATATTTGTGCTAAAGTTTCATGTGTTCCATTTAGTGCCAAATTAAGATAATGAAAAATCTTATATTTAGTTGCTATTATTTGATATCTTGTTCTTTTCAACTAGTCACTATATTACATGCTTTAATTATTTCAAAATTAAATATTTATTTTTTGCAAATTTTAAGGCTTAATAATCCTGACAAAAAAATAGACATTTAAAAAAATTTATATATTGAAGTAAAAAAAGAAAATAACATATCAAATATATTACTTTAACTTTATATATTAAATATAAGGTATTTGGTACTATTGCCTCTCTGAACTTATCGTACGTTTATAATTTACCCCTTGAACTTTTAATTTTGATAAGTTATCCTCTTAAACTTATAATTTTGTAGCAAATCACCCCCGGTTCATAGCAATTTTAAGTTTTTGACTAAAATGGATATGTAATTTTTACATGGGTTGTGAACTAAGGGTATAAAAAGGTTTTTTCATATAAATGTTAACCAAATTTTATATTCAAATTAAAGTTAATTTAAAATTTTTCTATTTTGATAAAAACTTAATTAAAAATGTTAACCACAATAAATTTATGTCTAAATATATAAAGATGACCATTCAATTCAATAATCAACTATTTATGTATAAAATATATGTCAATTTGATTAAAAAAAAAACTAAAGTCGTTATCAATAGAGGATGGTTTGTAAGTTCAGCGGATAACCTTCTCTTTCTGGATCTTTCTTTGTCTCTCTCCTTTGATCCAATTCAGATCACTTTTACTAGAGAAGTTAACAATGGAACAGTGACAGAATTTCCGTCACGATCGTCGCTCCGCCATCGATCAGATAAGAGCACGACTAAATACTTGCAGCAACAGAGGACGTGGGAGTGAAGATAGAGGACGACCACAAAATATGTGGCTATGGACGGCGATTCGAAGGAGTCCACTAGCGACGGCTCAATGAAGAGGTGGAGGACGATGTCTGCTGACGAGGAGTCATTGAAGGCGATTTTAGCGACTGTGACAGCGGAGGAAGGATTCGCCATGGCAGGAGAAAATCTTGTTAAAGAAGAAGAAGAAGAAGAGAAGAAGAGGAGTTTTGTTGTTGTTGTTGTTGTTGTTGTTCGCTATGGCAAGCTCATGGAGAGCTCGCGGTTCTCTAATTGCGCTCGCAATCGTCATCTCCTGTGAGTGTGTTTTGAGCAGCAGTGATTGCAGTTGAGATGGTAATTGCAAAGTTGTACTTAGTGTCCATCGAGTGTTTGAAGATGACACTTGTCCAACAAGAGAGACAGCAACTGCAGCAAATACTGGTATAAAGGGGCAGTCTACTGTTGGGGGCATGGGAGAAAAGAAGTTAGAAAGAAAAAAGTTTTGAGTAAAAAAAAGTACCTACCCAATTCACCTACATACCCTGCCAAGAGAAAAAAAAGGGTCAATTTGTACATGTTTAAAAAAAAAATAGTTATATATTATCATAGAATGTTTGATTAAAGATAATTTACAACACAAATTAAATTATAAATGGTATAAAATTTTATATGTTTTAGTAAAAAAAAATTACCATAATATAAAGTTTTTATATATTATAATAAAAACAATTCTCATTAATAATTTTTACTGTGAGTCAAACACCCTATAAAAAGCAAGCACTACTAGGACTCGGTGAGAGCAACCTTGCTTCCATACCTGTACATATCAAAATAGTTTTTCTTTTAAAACAAAAGGTTGATGTGTCTTAACTTGTGAAGAATATTAATATAAATATATATACATATATATACAATTATCTATTTCTTTTCTAGTTTATATATATATACACTATTCGTATTTTTTATACTTAGTTATTAACCATTAACTTGACACTTGATGGTGTTATCAAACCACCTACCTATCATCTAACTAGTAGGGAGTTTTTTTTTTTTTTTTTTTTTCCAACAACTAGCAACTCTAATAGCCTAACTTATAGAAGGAGTCGTTATAATTACAACCGCCTATCCTAAGCACTGACATACAAAAAGAGTTGTTTAAATCACAAACGCTTGTTTCTTTTTTTTTTTCTTTTTATGTTATTCATTGATATTATCATCTTATTTCCTTATTTAGTATTTGTTTTGTGCTTTTTAATCTTTGAAAAACAAAAGAGCTCAAACATTTTTTTCATTTTATTTAGTATTTGTTTTGGCGACTCCACTGGGGACCTTAAGTTCCCAATCATACTAAACTTTATTTTCTTGGTTTCCTTAAAAGAAAAAGAGTTTGTAAAACTGTCGAAACGACTGACCCGCTAAACTCATCTGAAGCCAAAAATCCAACACAACAAAATGACATCCTTACTCGTGTAATCACTACATTGGAAGCAAACACAAGAACGCATCGCGCAAAGACTCTTTGTAACGTCCCGAAATTTATTTAATATTAATATAATGTAAATGATGAATTAGTGTGCCATAATTAAAGTTTTAACTTTAATTAGATTATTTGGTTGGATTTTTAGTTTTTGGTTGTTTTGTTAAATTGATACATTTAAATGATTTCTTATGGATTTAAAATGATGTTTTGAGTTTTAAAACACAACAATTTGTAAAATGTTAAAAATACTCCGTTTTACAAAACCGTGGGCGGCACATGGTTTTCGCACAGTAAAACCGCCCACCGATTTTCTCTATTTAATTCCTTCTTCTCTTTCTCTCTCTTCACTCAGCTTCCTCACTCTCTCTCTCTTCCCTCCCGTGGATTCCCTCTCGGCAGCTCTCTCTCTCAAATCTCTCTCTTTCAAAATTTTTGGTTTCCATTTCGAATCCAAGCTTCGAAACAGCAAGGAGGAAGCTCGGGGACGTGATTCGGCAACCGAGAACGCGGATTGAAGCTTCGATTCGAGGTTAGATTCGAAATTTCTAAACTTTTTACAAAATTTTCGATTTTGTGTGTTTTTGAAATCTAAGTTTGTTTTAGCTTAGAAAACCGTGAATTTGTGTTAAATGAGCTTAGAACAACTAGAATCTAAGCCTAGATTGAAGAAAAACGGATTTGATTCAAGATTTTCATTTTTCTCCTCTTTTCTCATTTTCGGATTTTTGAGGATTTTGAGTTTAAATGTTGTTTAAATGATCCCAAACATGTTCTAGAATGTTTTTCTATCAACTATGATTGTTTTTCATGCCTGGGATTTGAGAAAAACAGGTTGGAATCCAGATTTGGATTTTGGGGATCGAGAAATCCGTGGCTGGGATTTCTGGATCTTCCCAGTTCGGCAGGCCGAAGTTCATGTTCGGCAGGCCGGTGTTCTTCCGATCGGCAGGCCGAATCTGGGGCAATGTTCGGCAGGCCGAACCTTGTTTCCGGCAGGCCGAACTGTGCAGTTCGGCAGGCCGAAGCAGGGCGTCCGGCAGGCCGACCAAGGCATGGAAAATTTTGTGATTTTTACCCGATTTCACTGTTTTGAACCCTGATTTAAATCCCAACCTTATAGAATGATTTTAATGATACAAATGGCACACTAGGACATCATGAAATGATTTAGTAGCATAGAATGTCTCGAACTAGATATTGATCGGCTTAGTTTGTATCTAGGATCGTTCGTGGTTCCGTGGAGCTAACGTATAGCGGATCGGGATTACGGTGTGAGGCACCAGCACGAGTATCGAGGTAGGACTTCTATCCTATTTCTTTGGTAGCCTGGTTTGAAATTATTTGGCTTTGAAAAGGATTTCTATCAAAATGTTTTCAACGGTTGTTTGAAAATGGTTTTATCGGTAGTATTTTAATACACCGTGATATGAAATGAATTTCATAATGAATGTAATTGACAATACTCGGTAATTGGGTTTGAATGATAATGATAACTAAACACTAATGGCATGATGCCATATCAGAGATCGGGTCGTGTGACGAACGACCTTGGGGGCAGGTTCCGAAACCCAGCTGGGCCACTACGGTGGTGTTATCATGGTTTGCCTAGATAAAAGTAAACTGGTGTTTTGATTCGACGAGTAGACTGTTCTGTGTCAGAACGGTTCTACTCAATTTATTTATTTATTTATTCAATGTTTTATTTCTGTACACTCCTGATAATGTTATGTTTCTTTGCATTAAATTATTTTATAAAACCTAGTCCTACTGAGCCTTTCGCTCACGTTTTATTGTTTTAAATTTCCCCCCCTTCTAGGTGGTTTCCCATATAGGTTTGGAGGAGATTCTTCAGACCGAACTCAGGAGCACTAGGAGAATTTATTTATATTCTGTATTATTAAATCAAGGCATGTAAGACTTAACTTTATTTGTAACTGGACTGTGATTGTATTTATGATATTGTCAGAACCATGTGTGTGCACAAGTTGTGGGTTGTGGAACCCATATTCGCGGTTTTTATTCAATTATTGTTATTTGATTAATGATTTTAAATTCTTTTATAAAAATGTGGTGGAAAATCTTCTTAAATTTTACTTAATTGGGTTCTCAAACCCCCGATTTTTAATTAAATCTGCTTTTAATTAACTTAAATATTCCGCCACGTCACCTCCCGTACTCCGGGGCGTGACAGAATGGTATCAGAGCTCAAGGTTATGAGCCTTGGGAATTGTGCACATATAGGTTTGACAATGAAATACCTCTGACAGTCCAAATTTTGTTTTCAGAAGTGAGAGAATGGCACCTAGACGTCATTCGACAGCTGACGCGGAGTTCGGAAATGATGAGGGCCTGATGAGGTCTATGATGGCTGCTTTCCGGCAGATGGCAGCCAGGACTAGACCGGAAGACTCCAGCGTTGGTAGTCGGCATGCTTTCTTTAAGGAATTTTGGCGGGCGTCAATTCCAACTTTTGATGGTAATGGGGATCCGCAGTTGGCAGAGTATTGGTTAGATTCAATCTTGAAGCATCTAGATACTCTTGGTGTGCCTGAGGAGTATCGAGTGGAGTTTGCGGCGTATAAGCTCGAGGGTGGCGCTAACACCTGGTGGAAACAAACTAAGCGTCTGGAGCGCGGTGGCAATATCAGTTGGGACAAGTTCGAGGAGCTGTTCTATGATCGGTATTTTTCGCAGGGATATAGAGACCAGAAAGCAGCTGAGTTTTATAGATTGCAGCAGGGTGATATGTCAGTTCGGGAGTATGAGGCAAGGTTTAACAAGTTGGCTAGGTTTGCTCCATCAGCTGTGGCATCGGAGCGCGAGAAATGCATCAAGTTTCAGGAAGGACTCAAGGCTCCTATTCGGCGGCAGTTGGTTGCTCTACGGCTTAGGAGTTTCAGAGAGCTTGTGTCGTCGGCGATCTTCGTGGAGAATGATTACGTGCAGTATTGTGAGGATCGAGCCAAGGCTTTAGGAGGACCGCAGAGGAGTGGCAGGAAGAGCACCAGTAGTCGTCCAACTCCGGGGAAAGGCAAGCAAGGCGGTGCGACCAGTGGTAGCAGCAGTTCGTCTGGCAGCGGGCGCAGCAATCCCTACAGCTTCCATTGTCATTTCTGTCAGCAGCCTGGACACATCAAGAGGAATTGCCCAATCAGGAGTGCTCGTCTTGGATCTCAGACCGGGGAGGATGCCAGTCGTTCGTCTCAGCCTCAACTTCAGACCCTACCTCCACCTCCGCAGTACCCGCAGTTGCAGTATCCGTAGTTTTCTCCTCAGCAATTCTCATATCCGGCACGGGGACAGCAGCAGCAGTATTTCCAGCGCAGTGTTCCTCAGTATAGAGCTCCGAGTGCAGGTAGTGTGCAGTTGTCTCCATCTCAGCAGTATCGACCGAGTAATGCAGGACCCAGCAATGTCGGTAGAGGAAAAGGAAAGGCACCAGTGCAGGTTCATGCGATGGCATCTGGAGGGTCAGATTCTCAGACCGGTAACGCAGTTGTTGATGGTATGATCTTGGTTTCCAGATCTCTAGCACGCGTTTTATTTGATACCGGTGCATCTCATTCTCTCATTTCGAGTTCTTTTGTACATGCCTTGGGATTAGAGATAGAAGAGTTTAATGAACCCCTAGCTATAATTTCTCCCTTGGGGCGGGTGTGTGTAAATCATATGTGTAAATCATGTAAAATAAAGATTGGGGATGAGATTTTGAAAAGTGATTTGATTATACTCCCCATGAGTTCCTATGATGTGATTCTAGGGATGGACTGGTTGTCCAGGTATAGTGCAGTTGTGGACTGCCAACTTAGAAAAGTGACCCTAGTGTCTGATAGGGGGACGGTGATCACTTACCAGGGTGGTGGTGATTGGCTAATGAGTGAGCGTCTCATGAAGTCATGTCTAGGAGGGCGAAGGAATCTAGATTGTTTTGCTTTTCTTGCCAATCTAGATTGCGAGCCCTATGTTTCGAGTAGTAGTGTAGCGATTCCGGTGGTTGGTGAGTTCGAGGATGTTTTCCCCGACGAGTTACCAGGATTGCCACCATATCGGGAAATTGAGTTTGGTATCGAGTTGTTTCCAGGGACATCATCGATTTCTATGGCACCTTATCGGATGGCGCCGGCAGAAATGAAGGAATTGAGGAAGCAACTTCAGGAGCTTGCTGACAAAGGATATATTCGGAATAGCACATCTCCGTGGGGAGCACCAGTTTTGTTCGCTAAGAAGCACGATGGGACTCTCAGGTTATGTGTGGATTATCGGCAGCTAAACCGTGTTACGGTGAAGAACAAGTATCCTTTGCCTAGGATTGATGAGCTATTTGATCAGTTGGGAGGTTCGCGATACTTCTCGAAGATCGATTTGCGGTCAGGTTATCATCAGCTCAGGATCAAGGAGGAGGATATTCCTAAGACAGCTTTTAGGACTCGGTATGGGCACTTCGAGTTTCTGGTTATGTCTTTCGGGTTGACGAATGCTCCAGCAGCTTTCATGGATTTGATGAACAGGATATTCAGGCCGTATCTGGATCAGTTTGTGATCGTGTTCATCGATGATATTCTTGTGTATTCTAAGACTTGGGAAGAGCATGAGCAGCATCTTCGGATCGTGCTTCAGACTTTGCGGGAGCACCAGTTGTATGCTAAGAGGGAAAAGTGTGAATTCTGGTTGACCGAGGTCAAATTTTTGGGTCATGTCATTTCGGAGCATGGTATTTCAGTGGATCCGTCCAAGATTGAAGCTATATTGGAGTGGGGACGACCAAGGAATGTAGCGGAGATTCGCAGCTTCTTAGGACTTGCTGGATATTACAGGAAATTTGTGAAGGATTTTTCGAAGATTGCAACTCCGTTGACGAGGTTGACCAAGAAAAATGTCAGGTTTGAGTGGGATGAAGACTGTGAGTCTGCTTTTCAGGAATTGAAGAACCGGTTGACTTCAGCTCCAGTGTTGATTATTCCGAGCAGTGACGAGCCATATGAGGTTTATGCTGATGCTTCAGGGCGTGGACTTGGATGCGTGTTGATGCAGCATGGACGTGTGGTTGCGTACGGATCGAGACAGCTACGACCTCACGAGCGGAATTATCCTACTCACGATTTAGAGCTTGCAGCGGTGATCTACGCGCTGAAGATTTGGAGATGTTACTTGTATGGAGCATCGTTTCAGGTCTTCTCCGATCACAAGAGTTTGAGGCATTTGTTCACTCAGAGGGATCTCAACTTGAGGCAGCGCAGATGGGTGGAGTACATGGAGGATTATGATTTCGCGTTGCAGTATCATCCCAGAAAAGCTAATGTGGTAGCGGACGCGCTTAGCAGGAAATCTTCAGGGATTCTCGCTTGTTTGATTTTTGAGGACTGGAGCAGGGATGCGACAGTGAGTGAGTATCGGCTACAGTATCATGAAGACGGTGATCGAGTTTTGTTATATCACGTGAAAGCAACTCCAGCTCTTGTTCGGATGGTGAAGCAAGGTCAGTGGCAGGATCGACATTTGCAGGGGATTTGGTCGCGGATTCAGAACGGGGAGCAGTTTGAAGAATGGAGCGTGCATGCAGATGGATCGTTGTACTTCCGGGAGCATCTTGCAGTTCCAGTTATCGCCGAGGTGACGAAAGCCGTTCTAGACGAAGCTCATAGGTCTCAGTTCGCTATTCATCCGGGGAGCACCAAGATGTATCGTGATTTGAAGAGGCAGTATTGGTGGAGAGGCATGAAGAAAGATGTTCGCGAGTACGTGGCCAAGTGTTCGACGTGTCTTCAGGTGAAAGCTGAGCATCAGAAGCCTGCAGGTCAGCTTCAGCCGCTTCCTATTCCAGGGTGGAAATGGGAGCATGTGACGATGGATTTTCTCACAGGTTTGCCGAGGACGGAGCAGCGGCACGATGCAGTTTGGGTTGTGGTCGACAGGTTGACGAAATCGGCGCATTTCATTCCGTTTAGGTCGACGTGTTCTAGGAAGATTCTCGGGGAGTTGTATATGCAAAACATTGTGAGGTTGCATGGAGTTCCCTTGTCCATCACCTCTGATCGAGACACCAGGTTTAATGCTAAGTACTGGAGGAGTTTTCAGGAGGCTTTAGGTACGGATTTGAACTTTAGTACGGCGTTTCATCCTCAGACTGATGGGCAGTCTGAGCGGGTTATCCAGGTTCTCGAAGATATGTTGCGTGCTTGTGTGTTGGACTTCGGCGGGAATTGGAAGCAATATTTGCATTTGGCGGAGTTCGCATACAACAACAGTTATCAGGCGAGTATCGGTATGGCACCATTTGAGGCATTGTATGGGCGACCGTGTCGGTCACCTGTGTGTTGGATCGAGCCGAAAGATAGGGTTATTCTTGGGCCAGAAGAGATTCGTGATAGCAATGAGAAAGTCGTGGTGATTTGAGATCGATTGAGGGCAGCTCAGAGTCGGCAGAAGAGTTATGCGGATAGGAGACGTAGACCCTTAGAGTTCGCGGTTGGAGATTTTGTTCTCTTGAGGGTATCGACTCGTAAGGGAACTATGCGGTTCGGAGTGAGTAGGAAGCTCGCGCCGAGGTATATTGGGCCGTTCGAGATCACTCAGCGTGTTGGTGTGGTCGCTTATCGGCTAGATCTTCCGCCCGAACTTTCTCATGTACATGCTGTGTTTCATGTATCGATGCTTAGGAAGTGTCCACCTGAGCAGGGTAAAATAGTATCGTTTCGCGATGTGCAGGTTCAGGAGGATGCGACGTACGAAGAAGTGCCGATTCAGATTATCGACCAGAAAGTGATTAGCTTGCGTCGTCATGAGATACCGTTGGTAAAGATCGTGTGGCAGCATCACGGGGTTGATGAAGCCACTTGGGAATTAGAATCGAATATGCGGGAATTGTATCCGCATTTGTTTTGTTTTTGAAGTGAGTTGTAAATTTCGAGGACAAAATTTCTTTTAGGGGTGGAGAGCTGTAACGTCCCGAAATTTATTTAATATTAATGTAATGTAAATGATGAATTAGTGTGCCATAATTAAAGTTTTAACTTTAATTAGATTATTTGGTTGGATTTTTAGTTTTTGGTTGTTTTGTTAAATTGATACATTTAAATGATTTCTTATGGATTTAAAATGATGTTTTGAGTTTTAAAACACAACAATTTGTAAAATGTTAAAAATACTCCGTTTTACAAAACCGTGGGCGGCACATGGTTTTCGCACAGTAAAACCGCCCACCGATTTTCTCTATTTAATTCCTTCTTCTCTTTCTCTCTCTTCACTCAGCTTCCTCACTCTCTCTCTCTTCCCTCCCGTGGATTCCCTCTCGGCAGCTCTCTCTCTCAAATCTCTCTCTTTCAAAATTTTTGGTTTCCATTCGAATCCAAGCTTCGAAACAGCAAGGAGGAAGCTCGGGGACGTGATTCGGCAACCGAGAACACGGATTGAAGCTTTGATTCGAGGTTAGATTCGAAATTTCTAAACTTTTTATAAAATTTTCGATTTTGTGTGTTTTTGAAATCTAAGTTTGTTTTAGCTTAGAAAACCGTGGATTTGTGTTAAATGAGCTTAGAACAACTAGAATCTAAGCCTAGATTGAAGAAAAACGGATTGGATTCAAGATTTTCATTTTTCTCCTCTTTTCTCATTTTTGGATTTTTGAGGATTTTGAGTTTAAATGTTGTTTAAATGATCCCAAACATGTTCTAGAATGTTTTTCTATCAACTATGATTGTTTTTCATGCCTGGGATTTGAGAAAAACAGGTTGGAATCCAGATTTGGATTTTGGGGATCGAGAAACCCGTGGCTGGGATTTCTGGATCTTCCCAGTTCGGCAGGCCGAAGTTCATGTTCGGCAGGCCGGAGTGATGATCGGCAGGCCGGTGTTCTTCCGATCGGCAGGCCGAATCTGGGGCAATGTTCGGCAGGCCGAACCTTGTTTCCGGCAGGCCGAACTGTGCAGTTCGGCAGGCCGAAGCAGGGCGTCCGGCAGGCCGACCGAGGCATGGAAAATTTTGTGATTTTTACCCGATTTCACTGTTTTGAACCCTGATTTAAATCCCAACCTTATAGAATGATTTTAATGATACAAATGGCACACTAGGACATCATGAAATAATTTAGTAACATAGAATGTCTCGAACTAGATATTGATCGGCTTAGTTTGTATCTAGGATCGTTCGTGGTTCCGTGGAGCTAACGTATAGCGGACCGGGATTACGGTGTGAGGCACCAGCACGAGTATCGAGGTAGGACTTCTATCCTATTTCTTTGGTAGCCTGGTTTGAAATTATTTGGCTTTGAAAAGGATTTCTATCAAAATGTTTTCAACGGTTGTTTGAAAATGGTTTTATCGGTAGTATTTTAATACACCGTGATTATGAAATGAATTTCATAATGAATGTAATTGACAATACTCGGTAATTGGGTTTGAATGATAATGATAACAAACACTAAGGCATGATGCCATATCAGAGATCGGGTCGTGTGACGAACGACCTTGGGGGCAGGTTCCGAAACCCAGCTGGGCCACTACGGTGGTGTTATCATGGTTTGCCTAGATAAAAGTAAATTGGTGTTTTGATTCGACGAGTAGACTGTTCTGTGTCAGAACGGTTCTACTCAATTTATTTATTTATTTATTTATTTATTCAATGTTTTATTTCTGTACACTCCTGATAATGTTATGTTTCTTTGCATTAAATTATTTTATAAAACCTAGTCCTACTGAGCCTTTCGCTCACGTTTTATTGTTTTAAATTCCCCCCCCTTCTAGGTGGTTTCCCATATAGGTTTGGAGGAGATTCTTCAGACCGGACTCAGGAGCACTAGGAGAATTTATTTATATTCAGTATTATTAAATCAAGGCATGTAAGACTTAACTTTATTTGTACCTGGACTGTAATTGTATTCATGATATTGTCAGAACCATGTGTGTGCACAAGTTGTGGGTTGTGGAACCCATATTCGCGGTTTTTATTCAATTATTGTTATTTGATTAATGATTTTAAATTCTTTTATAAAAATGTGGTGGAAAATCTTCTTAAATTTTACTTAATTGGGTTCTCAAACCCCGGATTTTTAATTAAATCCGCTTTTAATTAACTTAAATATTTCGCCACGTCACCTCCCGTACTCCGTGGCGTGACACTCTTCGAGGTTGAAAAGGAGAAAAGAATAGAAAACCTAGAACCAGCCCAACCCGATCAACATAACAATACCCAGACATCGAAAAGCCAAAATCCATCCATGTCAGGAATTCGTGAAAATCTTACGCACCATCCTTCTCTTACAAAGAATGGTATTGGAACTTCAAGTGAGTTCGTCACCAAGGATAAACTGCAAAATATGTTTCAAAAAGACGCGGAGAAAGCTAGCCAAGTTGCAACAATAGTAGACTTTCAGCCACCTTACCCTAGCCATATGCTCTCCAAACCATGCCCAAAAGATTATACTAGTCCCAGGTTCAGAAGGTTTGATTGAAAGAAAGGAAATGCTAGATAACATATTGTCAGTTTTTTAGATGATCTCGGAATCTATGCTAGCGATCAGGAACTATGAATGAGAGAGTTTTCAAAATCTCTCACGGATCGAGCATATGCTTGGTTTGTTAACTTGCCAGCAGGAAGTCTTAACTCTCGGGAAGAATTGGTGATGGTTTTTTGCACCAAGTTCTTTGTTGCATATTGCAAAATAGGCCTAACGGATTTGGCAACTAAAAAGCAGACAAAGCGTGAATCTCTCTTAACCTATATATATCGATTCAAGAATAAGGCTTTAGATTGTAGTGAACTTATTGCAGAAAAGGAGTTAATTTGGTTTTATATCAATGGAATGCAGGTGGAGTACAGAGTCCATATTGAAAGTCATACCATCACTAGTTTTGCTGAATTAATAGACAAGATAGAAAATATAGAAACTACAATAATGGCATTATAAAAACTTGTACCATCCAAGCGACCTATAACAAATATAGAAACTACAATAATGGCATTATAAAAACTTGTACCATCCAAGCGACCTATAACAATGTAAGTTGTTCACACATTTATAACAACCATAAACGAAGATAGAATTTGTTACCTCCTGCCATAGATGCTTTACTCTGTTTTTGCACGATTTTGCACACTGTGATTTTGTGAATTCTTGGTTTTCTGGGCACTCTCAATTCTTTATGTGATGGTGTATATGTCTGTCTAAAAATTGTGTGCTCAGAGACCGAAACCTTTTAAAACCGTGACCATCACACGGTTGTAACGGTTGGTATTAACCGTTACACGTGAGGCAGTTGAAGTTTTGCCAAAATTCACGTGGGCCAAAATGAGTTTCAACATTCTCCCACTTGGTCCACGTATTACATCAACTGCTATAATGAGAAACAAAACACATGAATCATGGCGACAGGTCCTCTAAATAACAAGTATTATCTTCTATGTATCACAATATATCTTGTTTCTTAGATTTTCTCTCTTATCTTAATGAATAAACCCTATGTTTATTCTAGGTCCAAACTTTAGTGATATTTCTCAGAAATAAAGTTGCGCACTTAATTGAAGTTGAAATGAGAAAATATCATAAATATAGAGTTTCACAACAAAGTACAACAAATTACATGAGGAAACCAAGTCCCATTCTATCCACATGATCCCTAAATTTTACTAGTGGCATGCCTTTAGTCAAGGGATCGGCAATCATCAATTCAGTGCTTATGTGTTCAATGACCACTACTTTATCCTTAACACACTCTCTTATGGCTAGATATTTAATGTCGATGTGTTTGCTTCGACTACCGCTCTTGTTGTTTCTAGCCATAAAAACAACAGTTGAATTGTCATAGAATATCCTCAATGGCCTAGAGATAGAATCCACAATCCTAAGCCCAGAAATGAAACTCTTGATCCATACACCATGTGAGGTAGCCTCAAAACAAGATACAAACTTGGCCTCCATAGTGGAAGTAGCAGTCAAGGTTTGTTTGGCGCTTCTCCATGAAATAGCTCCACCAGCTAGCATGAAAATGTATCCGGAAGTTGATTTTCGTGAATCAATGCAGCCAGCAAAGTCAGAGTCAAAGTAGCCAATGACTTCCAAGTTGTCAGTCCGTCTATACATAAGCATGTAGTCTTTGGTTCCTTGTAGGTACCTCATCACCTTCTTTGTAGCCTTCTAGTGGTCTGATCCTGGATCACTCTGATATCTGCCCAACATTCCTACAGCAAATGCAATGTCAGGTCTTGTGCAAACTTGAGCATACATAAGACTTCCAATAGCTAAAGCATATGGAATGTTGCGCATCTGTTTTCTTTCAAGGTCATTTTTTGGGCACTGATTCAAATTGAATCTGTCACCCTTCACAATGGGAGCTATACTTGGTGAACAATTTTTCATCCGAAATCTCTCCAAAACTTTGTTGATATAGCCTCTTGAGACAAACCCAAAGTGCCTTTATATCTGTCTCTGTGTATCTTAATGCCTATAACGAAGGATGCATCACCCATATCCTTCATGTCAAAGTTTTTAGAGAGGAATTGTTTTACCTCATGTAGCATACCCTTGTCATTGGTTGCAAGTAGAATGTCATCCACATATAGAACCAGGAAACAAATTTTACTCCCACTGACCTTCTGGTATATGCATTGATCCATGATGTTCTCTACAAATCCAAATGAAGAGATGACATCATGAAATTTTAAATACTACTGACGGGAGGCCTGCTTCAACCCATATATGGATTTCTTAAGCTTACATACCAACTGCTCACCATTACTAGAGGAGAATCCTTTTGGTTGTTTCATATAAACCTCTTCCTCTAGTTCACCATGGAGAAATGCCATTTTCACATCCATTTGTTGCAACTCTAAGTCAAAATGAGCAGCAAGTGCTAAGATAATACAAAGAGAATCTTTCTTAGATACAGGAGAAAAGGTCTCCTTGTAGTCGATTCCTTCTTTCTGAGTGAATCCTTTGGCGACGAGTCTTGCCTTATATCTTTCGATGTTGCCCAATGAGTCTTTCTTCGTTTTATAGACCCATTTACACCCTATGGCGTTTGCACCATCAGGCAACTCGACAAGATCCCAGACTCCATTAAATGCCATAGAATCCATCTCATCCTTCATTGCATCGTACCAAAGTTTTGATTTTTGGCAACTTATGGCTTGTGAAAACGTTTCGGGATCATTTTCGGCTCCAATGTTGTAGTCCGATTCTTGTAGATACACAACATAATCACTAGAAATTGCCGATTTCCTTTCTCTAGTAGATCTCCTTAATGTTGGTTCAACATTTTCCAGAGGAATCTATTGTTCAACTTGTTGCTCGATTGTTTTCGGTGGTTCTTGAGCAATTTGACCTTCTAGATTATTATCAGTAATTTGTAGAACCTCAATGATTGGTTGCACAACACTCGGTTGAACTATAGGAGTGCTATGAACTATGATCAACCGATCACTTGATGTAGATGGTTGAGCTTCAGTATGATCTCTTTCAGAAACTATGTTCCGAAATTGATCGCTCCCACTAATCAAGTCATTCTCAAGAAACTTGGCGTTCCTTGATTCCACAAATCTAGTGTTGTGAGTTGGACAATATAATCTATATCCTTTAGACCTTTCGGCATATCCAACGAAATACCCGCTAATGGTCCTTGGATCTAGCTTCTTCTCTTGTGGGTTGTACACTCTTACTTCAGACGGATATCCTCAAATGCGTATATGTTGCAAACTCAGTTTTCAACCTTTCCTTAACTCAAATGGCATCTTTGAGGCAGCCTTAGTCAGAACCCGGTTCAATATATACATAGCTGTCTTAAGAGCTTCAGTCCACAAGGACTTATGCAGGTTGGAGTTACTCTGCATGCTCCACACCATGTCTATTAATGTTCGGTTTCTTCTTTCTGCTACACCATTCTGATCCGGAGAACCAGGCATGGTGTATTGGGCAACTATCCCATGCTCTTGAAGAAACCTTTCAAATGGACCTTGAGCTTGTCCATCCTCAGTGTATCTACCATAATATTCTCCACCTCTATCTGTCCTCACGATCTTTATTTGCTTTCCACATTGTTTCTCTATTTCAGCCTTGAAAAATTTAAAGGCATCCAAAGCTTCGTCCTTTGTAAGAAGCAAGTAGAGATACATGTATAGTGAGTAGTAATCTATGAAAGAGATGAAGTATCTCGGACCATATGAGTCCATTACTGGACTACAAATATCTGAATGTATGATTTCTAATATTTCTAAACTCCTCTTGGCACCTTTCTTAGACTTGTTGGTTAGCTTTCCCTTAATGCAACCCACACAAGTCTCGAAGTCAGTAAATCCAAAGTACTAAGTACTCTGTCAGTCACTAACCTCTTGATTCTCTTAATGGAGATATGTCCTAATCTCCGATGCCACAACATAGAGGAATCCTCATTTATAACACAACGTTTAATGCCAGATTGAACATGCATAGCAGTATGATGTGGTTCATTTTGCAAGTTAATTGAGAAAAGACCATCAGACAAAATACCATTCCCACAAGATCAGATTTATAAAATAAACTGAAACATTTGTCTAAAAAAGTAAAGGAATATCCCAAAGGTACAAGTCTGGAAACAGAAATTAAGTTCCTAGAAAAGTTTGGAACATAAAATGTCTTATCCAATTCCAAAGTAAAACCACTACTTAGAACTAAGGTGCATGTTCCGATGGCTTCCACATGTGAACGCATCTTGTTTCCTGAAGAGATGCTTAGCTCACTTCCCACTGGCTTCCTTAGTTTTCGCATACCCTGCAAGGTATTCGAAACATGGATTGTAGATCTAGAATCAATCCACCATGTGTTATAAACAACATCAATCATATTAGATTCATAACAAACTAATGAGCTTGGATTACCTTTCTTCTCAAGCCAACTCTGAAATTTCGTGCAATCCTTCTTCATGTGTTCCTTCTTTTTACAGAAGAAACACTTAGATTCCTTCTTAATGACAGCTTTGGGAGGTATTTTACCCTTCCCTTTGTCCTTGGCTTGAAATTGGTTTTGATTCTGATTCTTTCCTCTCGTGGTTGTCAGTGCAGTTTCACCCATTTCCATTACAAGTCACCCTTCTTCTTGAGTACACATGGTCAGAAGTTCATTTATTGACCATTTGTCTTTATGTGTATTGTAGGAAATCTTAAAGGGCCCATATTGTTTTGGAAGGGTGTTCAGAATGTAGTGCACCAAGAAAGATTCAGACATATCCACCTCAAGGTTCTTTAGTTGAGCCGTTATGTCCCTCATCTCTATGATGTGCTCACGCACACCTCTTACACTGGTGAGCCTTAAGGATGAGAACCTCATGATTAGGGTGCTGGCAAGTGCCTTATCTGAAGTTTCAAATTGCTCATCGATAGCCTTCAGTAATGCCCGGACTTTCTCATACTGTTCGACGAAACTACGTATACCAGCAGAGATTTTAGTCTTTATGAACATTACGCTAAGGCGATTAGATCGCTCCCAACGTTCATAAAGAGCAATCTCATCCTGAGTGCTGGTGTCAGTAATTACAGGCTCGTCTTTCCTTATAGCATAATCAATGTCCATCCACCCCAAGTGAAGGAGAATTCTCTCCTTCCAGACCTTATAGTTATCCCCTTTCAGCTCAGGGATATCACATCAAACATCAGAGAAATTCACAGGTTGTATGACTGCATAATTAAAATAAACATGCTTATGATCCAAAATATTGAGGCTAATAAACATAAATCATGCTTTACCAATGTAAATCATGCATAATATCATGAATCTATGACATAAAACTTGCCTGTGGGCTAAAGTTCTAATTCAATTAGATCCATTTCATTGTATGACAAACTATCAAATTATGTTCCCTTTTCTAATCCTTATGGGTAAATCAGAAAATATAATTTGATATTTTATCCCAATTAGTTATACCAATATAATAAAAATTCATGTGGGATAAAATTTATTATATTAAGTACAACTAATTACAATAAATGTCCTTTAACTAAATGTGATCTTAAACCAATTAATATATATTTTTGTATAATTAGAGTTGCTGTGGCTAAGCTGTAAGTATTCAAAATTATATGGATCACTTAGACATTTAATTTTGTTCACAAATTATTCATGAAAATTGCATGTTCCATAGGCAATATAATAATTATGAACAAAATGTTAATTTGTGCTAAATAGGTTAATTAACTTAATTACATGCATAATAAAACTCAAAACTATGCATATAACAATAATTAGCATAACAATTACCACAATATGTTTTTCAATAAAACATTCATTAATATAGAACATTTTTTAAATGATATGCATAATTAATTTCATAATTTATGCATAAAAAATGTATTTCTAAAATTATGTACATAACAACAACAACAAAATTATGTCAGATAAAACAAATACTTGGCACATAATGTATAAATTGAATTTCCCATGAAATTATTGCAAAAATTATGTGCATATCCAAAAACCAAAAATTAAATAAAAATAATAATTTTTTTTTTTTGGGTTTTTTTTTTTTTTTACGCAAAACGGCGTCGTTTGAGTTGGGGGGGGGGGGGGGGGGGGGTTCCCCAAAACGGCGTCGTTCAGCCTTAGGGGGGTCTCACGCGCGCTAAAAACAACAGGTCGTTTTGCTGCCCGAATGCAAAACGACTTGTTGTATGGATCGTCTTCAACCTTCAGCCGGGTTGTTCTGACCCGGTTGTGACCTGCGCGATCCAAAGGAAAACCCGATGGTTTTTCCTCCCTCTGACGTCCATTTGAGGCGTTTCAAATCTCAAAATGCTCAGAAATCAATAATGTGATGATTTATGAATTCAAAACACATAATTAACCAAGAATGCATATTGATCAAACTTTGATTTTCACGGCCACAATGTCGGCATGCACAGATTACATAAGTTGGTCGAATTTCTCAGTTTTTCACCATAAACATTAAGAAAACATTAACTTAATGGTTTTATAGCAGTAACAATGAAAAATGCCAAAGGAAAAATAAAACCCAAGTCACGGTTCTAATGTCATGAAAAACAGAATTTTTTGTTCAAAATTTGAACATCAAGGCAGAGGTGCAACGGCTCTGATGCCAAATGTAAGTTGTTCACACATTTATAACAACCATAAACGAAAGAAAACGGAAGCGTATCGGATAGAATTTGTTACCTCCTGCCATAGATGCTTTACTCTGTTTTTGCACGATTTTGCACACTGTGATTTTGTGAATTCTTGGTTTTCTGGGCACTCTCAATTCTTTACGTGATGGTGTATATGTCTGTCTAAAAATTGTGTGCTCAGGGACCCAAACCTTTTAAAATCGTGACTATCACACGGTTGTAACGGTTGGTATTAACCGTTACACGTGAGGCAGTTGAAGTTTTGTCAAAATTCACGTGGGCCAAAATGAGTTTCAACAACAAACACCTAGATTAAGACACCAATGCCCAAACAAAGAAAAGAAGTTGTTACAGCTACATCAACCTGACAAGAAAGGAAGAATTTACCAACTCCTCTGGAGATATCCTTGTCTTCAGATGAAATTGAAGCTTTAGCACGAGCATGGATTGAAGACGGATAGATAAAATTTTAGGAAAATAAAAGGCCGATCACTCTAGAGGATATACAAAACCCTAAGTTGTGCTTTCTTCACCAAAAAGTAAATCATGCTAAGTCAGACTGTTATTTTAGTCAAAGAATGTATCATCAAAAAGTTCAAAATGGTGAAATTTTGCGAGAACAACAACTCGCTGAAAATAACCTACCCTTTTCCAAATCATGAAGAAGGTCAAGTAAGAGTCGGCACTACCAATGACATGTCCAAAGAAAATCAAATTAAAGAGGAGTTGGCTAAAGGGAAGAAAATTTCAATGATATTAGAAAGTCTCATGAAGTCTCGAGTTTTCAAGAACCTCTTTGACACTCTTGAGTTTGGAGACGAAGCCCGTAAAGAAGCGACACAAGCAATCTTTAAAATATCTCAACAACATTGCCTGCAATATTGCCTGGTAAACCATGCCATAGGTCGTATTGTGAAAAAAATGAAGACACATTGACATTCTCTCAGAGAGATGCTTAAACTACAACTTTTGGTCATGATAGGTCTCTTTATGTTGAAGCTTAAGTCAATGGTACTATGTTTAGATGTAGATTGGTCGATAACGGTTCCTTAGTTAACCTTATGCCCTGGCATATGTTTAAGGCTGCTAAAATCCCAGAAAACAGATTGATTGCCCAAACCATGCCTTTAGTAACCTTCACTGCAAGTTTTCACACTACTAAGGGGTACGTAAATATTGATCTACATGTTGGACCAATCAGGACACCAACTAAGTTCCATGTGATCGATATGGATGTGTCTTATCATTTGCTATTGGAAGACCATGGATCCATCATAATCAAATGGTGCCATCCATATTACACTTGTGTCTAAAGTCAGCAAAAAGGAAAAAAGAAATTTTGATTCTTGCCACAAAAGTACCTTTTGCTTGAGAAAGAGTCTTTTTGAAAGAGAACATTTTTTTATGGTGTCCAACGAATCGGGCTTAGATAAAGTCCCTTATTCATCCCCTATGGACATTGATCAGACTGTAAAAGATTGTCCTTTGGTGCAATGAATGATCTTGCCTAATGGTGGGAAAATTTTAAATTATGAAGATACGGTGAGGTCAGTATTGGCCTTGCGAATCAGGAAAAAATCCTTGCCTTGCAAAATCCAAAAAGAATTGAAGCTATTCCATTAGCTCCGGATAAGTTACAAGATGAACCCAAAAATTCTCAAGGGCAACTTAAGAAGGTCAATTTAGCAGAAATTGGAGAAGAAAGGCCCACATTTATCTCTGCCACTTTAAATCCTGAATTTAAAACAACTTTGCTCGCCTTAGTGAAAAAATACCAGGATATCTTTTCTTGGGCATTCAAAGATATGCCAGGCTTGAGTGATAGACTTATTACTCACAAGTAAGTTATCAAGCCTTTCTCCAAGCCTATAAAGCAGTCTGCAAGAAACTTTAGGAGTCATATTAAGCTTCAAATTAAAAAGGAAATAAAAAAATATTAGATGTAGGATTCATAAAGCTATGTGTTCATGCTACCTGGTTATCCAATATAGTGCCGGTTAGGAAAAGAAAAACAGTTAGGTTTGATGTTGTGTAAATTACCAAGATCTGAATAAAGCATACCCCAAAGATGATTTTCCACTCCCAAATTTGGAGATGCTTATTGATACTACAGCTAATCATGAAATGCTTATTAATAGATGGATTTAGTGGCTATAATTAAATCAAGATGGACACAAACAATGTAGAAAAATGACATTCTAAACACCATTTGGTAATTTTGCTATACTGTAACGCTGTTTGGTCTGAAGAATGCTGGCACTACTTATAAATGTGCTACGACTGCTATTTTCCATGATGTGGTTGAGGATTATGTTGATGACCTTGTAGTAAATAAAAAACGAAAGCATTTCAGTAAGTACATTTGAAGAATGTATTCGAAAGACCTCGACAATATGCCTTAAAGATGAATCAACTCAAGTGTGCATTTGACGTATCTAAAGGAAAATTCTTGGGCTTTAAGGTGCGCAAGGATAGAATTCAAATTGATAAAGATAAGGCAAAGGCAGTACTAGATATTAAACCACCTTAAGATCTTAAACAACTTAGAGAATTCATTGGAAAATTTTCCTACCTTAGAAGATTTATTCTAGTTTTAGCTAGTATTATGAGACATCTTCATCAATTAACAAAGAAAAATAAAGAACATTGGTGGGAATGAGAACATAAGTCAGCTTTTGAAGAAATTAAAAAGCTCTTTGCAAACCCACAGAACATGGTTGCACCGTCTCCACAAAAAGACTTTTTGATTTATCTAGCAGCAAGTGATGAAGCAGTTTGTATCATGCTACCATAAGATTATGATGACCAAGAAAATCCAGTATATTATCTAAGCCATTTATGAAGAAGATTGGAAATAAATTACGTGTTTGCTGACAAGTTATGCATTGCATTGATGTATGCGGTGCGCAAGCTTAAACATTATATTCTTACCCATAAGGTGAAGGGGATTAGCAATTCAAATCTGATCAAATTTTTGTTACAACAGTCTATTTTGTCTGGACTGTATGCTAAGGGGATGCTCATGTTAAGCGAACTTGATAGCGTGGTTGAAAAACCAAAAGCAATTAAGAGTCAGGCTTTGGCTGAAATGCTCAAATATCCTAAAACCGACTCAAATACTGGAATCTTGTCAGTTGAAGAAGATGAAAGCTCCTGGATATTGTATTCTGATGGAGCATCTATGCACAATAAAGGGAGTGCTGGAGTCATCTTATCAAATAATAAAGGACACATCTTCAAAAAAGTTGTTAGATTAGCCTTTCGATGTTCTAACAATGAGGCAAAATATGAAGCTCTTGCCATTAGATTAGATATAGATAAAGAAATGAAGATCACAAAATTAAAAATTTATGGAGACTCCGACCTAGTTTTCAAGCAGTTGAATTGAGATTTTGCTAGTAAAGGACTAAATCTAACAAAGTATAGAGAGGCCATCTTGGAAAAATTGCAAGGGTTTAACACCTATCAAGTGAAGCATGTACCAAGATGTCAAAATAAATATGCAGATGCCTTGGCAACCCTGGTATTAAAAATAGTACCTACATTAGAAAAAAAAATTATCCAAGTTCCTTTTGAGACAATATTAAAGCCTATTTCCTCGCCACTGCAAAAATTAACCATATGGATGCAATCTATCAAAAGTAAACTAGAAAATCCTATGGTCAAGTATTTCAAGGAGATCAGAGACTACATCCTAATTACTAATTGGCTGTAGAGAAAGCTCTCAAATGGTGTTCTAGCTAAATGCATTGATGATAAGGCCGGACAATAAATTTTGGAAAAAATCCGCTCTGGGGTATGTGGTATAAAAGGCCTAGTGTTGGCAAGACGAACTAAAAGATTGGGATTCTTTTGGCCAGAGCTCAGAAAACAAGCTAATAATTTACAAAAAAAATTACAATATTTGATCCCAAAGAAGGTTCTTTAGTAGAAGAGGGATTGGAGAAAGGCTTATATCAATTATCTTTTTCATAATCAATTACTTAAGGATGTCGCTTTGGCCATCTTGGTAAAAAGGAAAGGGAGTAGATTCTTTATATACAAAGATTCCCTTTCCAAAAAAGCTTGCATGGGGAAGCCCTACGATGTTTCGGGCCAAATGACATTGAAACGGTCATGCAAGAAGTTCACGCCGGAGATTGTAGTGGTCATATGGGTGGAAGGCGTCTGTTAGAAAAATTAATTATTATTGGATATTATTGACCTATCATGGAAAAGGACCCTATGGAATTTATTAGAAAGTGTGAGGCTTGCCAAAGGCATGGTAATTTGATACACGCACTGGCAGTTAAAATGGGGAGTATTGCATCACCTTGGCCGTTTCACACATGGTCAATTGATCTTATAGGACCCATTAGCCCCCTTCAAAAGGAAAAGTGAGGATTTTAGCGGCCACCGGAAATTTCACAAAATGTCAGAAGCCGCATCTCTCAAAAAGGCTATTTCAAAAACAGTAAGTAATTTTGTGCTAAAAAAGGTAATATGTAATTTTGGCATACCACATAGATTAATAACCGACAACGGAACACCTTTTGTTGGACAACCTTTTGAGATTCTAATGGAGAGATACCAAATTTTCCACGGGAAATCTACAAGATATTATCCTCAGGGAAATGGAGCTATAGAGGCCTTCAACAAAACTCTTGTAGCAACAATGAAAAGAATGGTCCATGATAAGTCAATCAAGTGGATAACAGTTTATCTCTCGCACTATGGGCTAAAATGATATTGGTATATGACGAGACAAAAAACCTATGCAAAGTTTACTCGGAAATATTGGATGGTAAAAGAATGCAAGTTCGTGCAAAGATTCAGAGTAATCAAAAGAAGGTGGCCCAAACCTACAACAAATAGGTAAAGCCCAGGAGCTTCCAAATAGGAGACTTGGTGCTTAGAGCAGCCACCAAATTCACACCAAACTAGGAAGGACCTTATCAAATAGTTGAGGTCAATTCTAGTGGCTATTGCATTCTCAAAACTTGGATATAGGTAAATTTTCTGCACCAACCAATTTTAAGTTTACTAAGAAATACAACACATAATGATGTGCTAAAGATAATTTTCTAGCTCTTGTAAGGACTTTTACAATATAATAAATGCTTGACTCTGATATTCTCACAAGTTTGCTCCTTTATTTATCATCTTTCCTTTGCTTAAAAATTATTAGTATCTTAAAGGTAATATACAAGGATATACAGTCATGCAAAGCAGCGACAAATTTATCAATGTGCAAAATTTGCAACATTCAATAAACAGTGTATGTCACCAAGGCTACACATCATCGGGTAAGAAACTCCAAAAAGATATGCCCCATCTATTTGTCCAAGTTGCAAAAATATGTATTGAATAATTCAAATGCCCTGTCAACAAGAAATATATTAATATTTTTGTTTTTGGGATACTCAACTTTATTATATGCCATCCTCACTGATCAATCACCTTTGTGGTCTAAACTTTTTTTCCTAAAGCAACATAGTAACTCATTATTATTATCTTATCTATAAAAATTCCTTTTTAACTAGGGAAAAAAAAAAAAACACATTCTCTGTATATTCTTCGTTTAAGGCAATGCATATAAGTTGTTGATATATACATTTAGACGCCTTTTATGTGTCATATATTTTGTTTCTTTCATTTAGACGCCTTTTATGTGTCATATATTTTGTTTCTTCTCTTTTATACACACACACACACACACATATAGTGAATTGCAAACCTGTGTAGGTGCCGCATTTTGTTTGCATAATAAGTATAATTAAAGCTGCTGAGTCCAATAAAAAAAAAGATAAGGCCATTGTCCACATAACCAATGATTAACAAGTATTAGTGTTCAAAAGGAGTCTTTTCCTTTTCCTTGATTCTCTAAACAGAATAAAGAGACCTGATGTATTTACATCAAAAGTTGAGCCTTTCTTCATTTCATTACCCTGTCTATTCCACTCATTATATTACATGCCCATGCAAACTAGAACAATGCATCTACCATTACCACATGTCTTTTAACGGCTCTAACATCAATAGTTTGCAACAAAGTGTGTGTGTCTATATATATATATATATATGACATACAATGCACGAAAAAAGAACTTTTCTTTTATTTAAGGAGTTTTCATTATATAGAGATAGAAGCTACAAGCTCCAAACCCTTCTTACAAACTCCCATTTAAAAGAAAAAAACTAATTACCCCCATATCATCGGGAGGGGTAATCTCTAGACTGTCTGTGGGAAGTATGATCGGATGGATGGGCATAGGAAACAGAGAGAGAAATAGCAGGAGAAGCCATAACTAGAACGTGGACCACATGATTCCTTGGATCCAGTATAAATCATGCTACCTTCCAATCTCTCCAATGGCTCCTTGAAGATGAGCTTCCATAGTTGATAAACTAGCTTCCAAGGAGGCAATATTGTTCTCAACATAAACCTGCATTTCCGAAATATGGTCACAAGCAGGGTTAGCCTGTTCTTCAAACTCGCCGATCCTGAAAGAGTAGTAGTTGAGTTTAGCAGTTGCGCGGAGCTCCATATCATTTAATTGATGGCTGAGTGTGTCAACATGTTCTTGAAGCCCAGAAACTTGTCTGTGAGTGTCTTCAGTTTCAGGGTGATTCGAAGTTGGCAGATCTGATGGAGGAAAGTGAACCATGGCATTAGTTAAAGAGTTATGAGCAGGCAAAGGATTATTACTCTCGGATCTAGAAGACCCATCATTCACTACATTTGACATTACAACAGCAGGATAATATAGTTGATAAAATAAAAAATAGCAAGAGGGTATGGCTGAGGCTTATGCAAAGAAGATATTGTTGGGTTTGGTGCCTTAAAAGCTGTAACATTGTACATATTATTAATAAATAAATAAAATGACATTTATTATTATTTTGGTTGATTATATGTATTATGAATACATTTATAAACATCAAGAAAATTTCATGATTATTTATGTGACTATAAATTTATTATATAAGTGTTATTTGCTTAGGGATAAAATTTATAGATAATAATCTAAATAGTCCGTAATAATTAATTAAAGTTTGGAATCTTTAATTAAAAATTACAAGTACGGTCTAATCTCATCTAAAATGAAATAGACATTATCCGGACTATTAATGTAGAGACATTGGATTGGAGGTACTTTATATAATGAGATTATATAAGACTAGACTTGATAAATTATGAATCTCTAATAATCATCCGTTACAAATAGAGTATTCAAATTTATCACTAAGATGATCATATATTTGACAGTCTTAATCCTGAGTATTTATTAGACTCCGATTTATTACATTATGTTTTTTGACTTGTATGGTAAGATTTGTCTAAGCACAGATTATAACTTAGCATCTTGGAAACATAAAGTAATAAATAGCTGGGAATAATATTATACAGATATGGAATTCATTCCTTCCCTATGGAAGTTAGAAAAATAGTTCTCTTGAGTGATAATTCAAGGTTTGAACAGTAGAGCGCTCGTTTGTAATAAGATTATGAATTAATTGTTCATTAGAGAATTATTGGAACTCAAGGATAAAGATGCAATAAGAGAGGTGAACGAAAATTAAACCTAGCTCTTATTATGAACTATTTATGGAGGATTGACTTATATGTAATGATTATATCAATGGACTACTCGCTAATTTTCTTTGAGTAATTTCACTATAATCTCACGAGTTCAGTTTCAGATTTTTAGTGGAGTAACACTGAAACTAATAAATTTGGCACATTAATTAAAGAGTTTGATTAAATGTCAAATTTATTGGAGCTTGGGTTATAGGTCCATAGGTCCCCAATACCACCTCCGTAACACTATATTGGATTTTTGCATAGAATGAATTATACATATTTAATTCAGAATTATTGAATTCTGAATTAAGTTTTTCACACTTGAATTATTAACGTGACACAGAAAAATGTTCTCTATGACACATAATGTAATGTGATAAATGTTATCACATTTAACTGAGCATTAGTTAATTAATTGATTATTGTTAAAATCTATTCTTAAATAAATGTGATTTATTTTTGAATTGAGATTTATATATATATATGGTTTTGAACCATTTATTTATATATATATATATATAAGATTTTATAATATATTAATATATATATATTAATATAATATTAAAAAAAAGGAAGGAAACGTGAAAGTCACGTTTCCCTTATATATAAATATATATATATATATATATATATATATATATATATAAAAGGAACCGAATCAGTGATTCGGGAAACAAAAAAAAAAGAAAGAAGAAAAAGAAAAAGAAAAAGAAAAGGGAAAGTAAAATTACTAATGGCTCAGATATAAAAAGGAGATATAACAGTTATCTCAGAAGAATGATTATTCATATAATTTTTAGAGAGAAAAACTGAGAGTTCTTCTCTAAAGAAAGGTCTGCTATCTCATGTGTTGAGTACATAGTAGATTCAGAAAAGTGTGAGGAAAATTCATTCTTGCAGTTTGACGCCCACTCGTCTTTCCATTGGTGTGGAGGCCTGGTTTGGAAGATCGTGGTGTTAAAGAGGAAAGCTAGGATACCCTGATAGTCTTCAAAAGGTTAGTAAAAATTCCTAAAGCTTTCTATAATTAAAATTATATATCTATTCCCGATGAACAAAGTTTTCAGAAAATTTTTGTTTGTCAACGATCCGTTCCTTCCGCTGCGTTTCATGTTTTAATTCCAACAAATGGCATCAGAGCGGGTTATAGCATATATAATTTTAATTAAACATGATTTTATTTTGATGATATCATGTTTTTGATGCATGTTTGTGGGCACTTTGCATCTTTGTTAATTTTTATTCATGTGATGAATGGTTGTTTAATGAAAGGATTTTTGGTCGTTAATTATATGGTCCTTTTGGATTAATAATTTTATTTTCAGTTTGATTAGATCAATCTGTGTAAACCCATAAAGGGGTATAGGATTTTTGTAATTTATTATTATTATTATTATTATTATTATTATTATTTTCTCTTCTCTCCTCTCATTCACTTGCAACACGTGGAGCGATGAAGAAAAAGATGTCCATTGGATTTTTTTGGCCCAGTTGAGAACTTTGGGCCTATCAAATTTCAAAGGTAATCCAGCAAATTGTTGCACAATAAACCACTTGATGAAGACTGCAAAATTGGAGCAGGAAATTATGTATAAATTACAAGAAGACCACTGTAATTTTATATTTTTTATTTTTTATTTTTTTGGGTTGAAATTTTAATTATCTAAAAGGACCCGGTCAAAAATTTATTGTTTATTTTCATTTTTATTTTCATGCGATGGTTGTGATAACATGTTCATGCATGACAACATGTCATCTAGGAAAGTGTCCACTTATAGTTATTGTAACATGACATGTATACACTTGACATATTATTTTTATAAAGGAGTTTATAAAATGATTTAATATGTGTTAGTATTAATTTAATAAGATTAAATTAATCGGGTTGGTTTTATAGAATCTTAATTTATTAATCAACCAAATAATATGAATTTAATTTTAATAGTTAAGACTTGGTAAAATTCACATTAATTCTAAGTTATCTAATTTTAAATTGTTTAATATTCAGTAACTTAGACAATTCATTATAAACTTAGATTTTTTGAAAATCTGGTAATTTATTTAAGTGTAAATAGAATGAGAGTCTATTAACACATAATATAATCTAGTAATTAAAAATTATTTTTATCTACTAGAATTATGAAACATATGATGTTTCATAAGATAAAACACATCTTTTAAAATAATGAGTGGGAGAAGGTAATATGACAATATAACCTGCGGTCTCCACTATTAGTACAACACCGTGAGATTTAGGTGGCGCTTCGCGACGGTTTAATTTCGTCCTCCCTACGGAGGGTGTCCATTTAAATCAATATCAAGGTTGGCTTCCTTGAGATAGGATTTTATAATGTATTTCAAAATTGACCTACCCTACGGCGACAATTTTGAGTTAAGTTGTTAAAATCTAAAATAGTGGGTTACACTCATAAAGACATAATTAAATTGTTAATTATATCTTAACCAAAATAAACGGTTATTAATAAATATAGAAAATATGAGATATTTTGAATATATTTATTAATTGAGAATGTCTCAATTCAATTCATAAATAATTTGACCTACCCTACGGCGACACTTTATTTATTAAAATTGAATAATCGTGGAATTAGTAAAATATTTTTTGTGTTTTTCATATGCATCATGCATCACGTTTACTATTCCAAAACATATATTTATGATGTTTATGCAACCATTTTAATTTATGCTATTTTATTTATTTATTACAGCAACAATGTCTAATCCAATCATCGCAATTCTCTCAAATGAAAAATTAACCGGAGATAATTTTGTCAAGTGGAAGAGTAACATGAACATTGTACTAATTTGCGAAAGTTACAAGTTTGTCCTGACGGAGGAATGTCCTCCAGAGCCTGCTACAAATGCTCCTCGTAATGTACAGGAAGCATATGATCGTTGGATCGAGGCGAATAATAAGGCCCGCTGTTTTTTTTTGGCTGGGATGTCTGACGTGCTTAGGATGAAGCACGAAAGCATGGAGACCGCTTATGAGATAATGCAGTCTCTGCAAGACATGTTTGGTAAACCTTCTGAAAAGGCACGCCACGAAGCCGTTAAGGCAGTAATGAATGCAAAAATGAAGGCAGGGATTTCGGTCAGAGAACATGTTCTCAACATGGTTAACTATCTCCATGAGGCCGAGGTCAATGGGGCTATGATAGATGAAGCCACACAGGTGGGGATGATCTTGGAAACCCTCTCCTCTGCATTCCTTCAGTTCAAAAGCAATTATTTCATGAACAAGCTAAAATATAACATGACTGAGTTGCTTAATGAGCTTCAAACCTTCGAGTCTATTTTGAAAGAAAAGACTAAAGAAGCTGAGGCAAATGTTGCAGAAGCTCAACCCTCCTCTTCTGCCCAAAAGAATAAGAAGAGGAAAGGGACTGAAGGAAGTGGTAAGTCTAATAATGGAGGGCAACCTAAGAAGAACAAAAGCAACAACAACAAAAAGAGCTCCAAACAAAAGAAGCCTAAAGGAAAATGTTTCCACTGCGGCATAGTTGGGCACTGGAAGAGAAACTGCAAGAAGTATCTTCAGGAGCTCAAAGAAAAGAAGAACAACGGTAAATCAGATTTACTCGTTTTAGAAGCTTGTTTAGTTGAAGATGATACTTCACCTTGGATAATTGATTTAGGGGCAACTAACCATGTTTGTTCTTCTTTGCAGATGCTTAGTTCTTCAAGGGAGCTTACCGACGGGGAACAAACGATGAGAGTGGGAACGGGAGAGGTTGTTTCGGCAAGAGCAGTGGGAGTTGTTAAACTTTATTTTAGAAATAAGTTTTTAATTTTAGACAATGTTTATTACATTCCTTGTTTTCATAGAAATTTGATTTCTGTTTCCAGGTTGTTTGAACAAATGTTTAATGTTTCTTTTAATAATAATTATGTTAATATTTCTAGAAATGGTTTGGATATTTGTTCTGCGCATCTGGAAAATGGGCTTTACACCTTAAGGCCCAACGAAAAAGCACTGCTCAATACCGAAATGTTCAAAGTTGAACAACCTAAACCCAAGAAGCAAAAGATTTCTTCTAATAGTGAAACATACCTATGGCACCTTAGATTAGGTCACGTCAACCTTGACATTAATTAACAGACTGGTAAAGGAAGGTCCTTTAAAAGAGCTAAAAGTTAGTTTTCTACCAGTTTGTGAATCTTGTCTTGAAGGTAAAATGGCTAAGACGCCTTTCTCTGCAAAAGGCGAAAGGGCCAAGGAACCACTTGAGCTAATACATTCAAACGTCTGTGCTCCAATAAATGTACAAGCACGTGGTGGTTACGAATATTTCGTCACATTTATTGACGATTATTCAAGGTATGGTTACATATACCTAATGCAAAGGAAATTTGAAACTTTTGGAAAGTTCATAGAATTCCAAGCGGAGGCTGAAAAGCAATTAGGAAAGACAGTGAAGAGTCTTCGATCTGATCGAGGAGGAGAATACCTTGATACTGAATTCAAGGACTATATGATAGAACATGGTATTCTATCACAACTCACCGCACCTGGAACACCACAACAAAATGTTGTTGCAGAGAGAAGAAATAGAACGTTGCTTGATATGGTGAGATCCATGCTTAGCTACTCATCATTACCCATTTCATTTTGGGGATATGCACTACAAACTGCAGTATATCTTCTAAACATAGTTCCATCTAAGTCTATTTCAAAAACACCTTTAGAGTTATGGAATGGTCGCAAACCTAGTATGCGACATATCCGTATATGGGGGTGTCCAGCACATGTGCTGAAAGGTAAGACTGGGAAGTTAGAACCACGTTCTGAAGTATGCTTATTTGTGGGATACCCAAAGGGAACGAGGGGAGGTTTGTTTTATAGTCCACAGGAAAAGAAAGTATTTGTATCGACAAATGCCACTTTTCTCGAGAATGATTATATGACAAACTATAACCTCGTAGCGAAGTTGTACTTGAAGAGTTACTTTCTGATCAGATCAAACCGCAACCGACAACTGTTGTCGAAGGACAAAATGAGGAGACCACATCTCCCTATCAGAATGTCATACCACCTCGACGTAGTGGGAGGGTTGTGAGACCACCTGCTCGCTACAGGGAACTTGGAGAAGCAAATGTTGCTATCTCTGATAATGGTGAAGATGATCCATTGACATATCATGATGCAATGGAAGTTTCTGAGAAGGAAAAATGGCTGGAGGCTATGAACCTTGAAATGGAGTCAATGTACTCCAATTCAGTCTGGGATCTTGTAGACCTACCTGAAGGGATAAAACCCATAGGGTGCAAATGGATTTACAAGAAGAAAAGAGGAGTGGATGGGAAAGTTGAGACTTTCAAAGCTAGGCTTGTGGCAAAGGGTTACACCCAAAAAGAGGGAGTTGACTATGAAGAAACTTTCTCGCCTGTAGCTATGCTTAAATCCATTCGGATTCTTTTATCCATTGCTGCTTGTCTTGATTATGAGATATGGCAAATGGATGTCAAGACTGCCTTTTTGAATGGCTATCTTGAGGAAAGCATCTATATGGTGCAACCAGAAGGGTTTGTAGTTAAAGGTCAAGAGCAAAAAGTTTGCAAGTTGCAGAGGTCCATCTATGGACTCAAGCAAGCTTCAAGATCTTGGAACTTGAGATTTGATGAAGCGATCAAATCTTATGGTTTCGATCAAAATATTGATGAACCTTGTGTTTACAAGTACATCAAAGAAAAGAAGGTGGTCTTCTTGGTTCTTTATGTAGATGATATCCTACTCATTGGGAATGATGTAGGCGTATTATCTGATGTAAAGAAATGGCTCGCCAGCAATTTCGAAATGAAAGATTTAGGAGAAGCAAGTTATGTTCTTGGAATCCAACTCATAAGAGATCGCAAGAACAAACTATTGGCGCTGTCTCAGGCATCGTATATTGATAAGGTGCTTATCAGATTTTCGATGTAGAACTCCAAGAAAGGTAATTTGCCTACACGTCATGGAGTTTATCTTTCAAAAGAGCAGTGACACCTCAAGAGGAAGAAAATATGAGACGGGTACCCTATGCATCTGCAGTAGGAAGTCTAATGTATGCCATGTTGTGTACAAGACCTGACATTTGCTATGCGGTGGGTATAGTCAGTCGGTATCAATCCAACCCAGGATTAGATCATTGGGTAGCGGTTAAACATATTCTCAAGTATCTTAGGAGAACAAGAATCTATATGCTAGTTTATTCTGGTGAGAATTTGATTCCCATTGGATACACTGATTCTGATTTTCAATCAGACAAAGACACACGTAAATCTACGTCTGGATCAATGTTTACTTTTGGTGGTGGAGCCATAGTTTGGAGAAGCATCAAACAATCTTGTATTGCTGATTCAACTATGGAAGCAGAATATGTGGCTGCTTGTGAAGCAGCTAAAGAAGCTGTTTGGCTCCGTAAGTTCTTAAATGATTTGAAAGTAGTTCCAGACATGGATAAACCACTCATACTGTATTGTGACAACAGTGATGCAGTGGCAAATTCAAGAGAACCTAGAAGCCACAAAAGAGGAAAGCATATAGAAAGAAAATATCATTTGATTAGAGAGATAGAGCATCGAGGCGATGTGGAAGTTGTGAAGATTGCGTCGGAAAACAACCTTGCCGACCCTTTCACCAAGACGTTACCTGCAAAGAGCTTTGAGGGACACTTGGAAGGCTTAGGTCTTAGAGACATGTCTCACCTGCTTTAGGGCAAGTGGGAGATTGTTGGGTTTGGTGCCCTAAAAGCTGTAACATTGTACATATTGTTAATAAATAAATAAAATGACATTTATTATTATTTTGGTTGATTATATGTATTATGAATACATTTATAAACATCAAGAAAATTCCATGATTATTTATGTGACTATAAATTTAGCATATAAGTATTATTTGCTTGGGGATAAAATTTATAGATAATAATCTAAATAGTCCGTAATAATTAATTAAAGTTTGGGATCTTTAATTAAAAATTACAAGTATGGTCCAATCTCATCTAAAATGAAATAGTCATTATCCGGACTATTAATGTAGAGACATTGGGTTGGAGGTACTTTATATAATGAGATTATATAGGACTGGACCAGATAAATTATGAATCTCTAATAATCATCCGTTACAAATAGAGTATTCAAATTTATCACTATGATGATCATATATTTGACAGTCTTAATCTTGAGTATTTATTAGACTCCTATTTATTACATTATGTTTTTTGACTTGCATGGTAAGATTTGTCTAAGCACAGATTGTAACTTAGCATCTTGGAAACATAAAGTAATAAATGGCTGGGAATAATATTATACAGATATGGATTCCATTCCTTCCCTATGGAAGTTAGAAAAATAGTTCTCTTGAGTGATAATTCAAGGTTTGAACAATAGAGCGCTCGTTCATAATAAGATTATGAATTAATTGTTCATTAGAGAATTATTGGAACTCAAGGATAAAGAGGTAATAAGAGAGGTAAACGAAAATTGAACCTAGCTCTTATTATGAACTATTTATGGAGGACTGACTTATATGTAATGATTATATCAATGGACTACTCGTTAATTTTCTTTGAGTAATTATACTATAATCTCAAGAGTTCAGTTTCAGGTTTTTAGTGGAGTAACACTGAAACTAATAAATTTGGCACATTAATTAAAGAGTTTAATTAAATGTCAAATTTATTGGAGCTTGGGTTATAGGTCCATAGGTCCCCAATACCACCTCTGTAACACTATATTGGATTTTGCATAGAATGAATTATACATGTTTAATTTAGAATTTTTGAATTCTGAATTAATTTTTCACACTTGAATTATTAACGTGACACAGAAAAATGTTTTCTGTGACACATAATGTAATGTGATAAATGTTGTCACATTTAACTGAGCATTAGTTAATTAACTGATAATTGTTAAAATCTATTCTTAAATAAATATGATTTATTTTTGAATTTAGATTTGGATATATATATATATATATATATGGTTTTGAACCAAATCTTTATATATATATATATATATTAATATAATATTATAATTTAAAAAAAAAAGAAAAAAAAAAGGGAAAGCCGTGAATGAGATTCACGCTTCCCCCAACACACACACATATATATATATACATATGTGAAGACCGAATCACAGGTTGTGATTCGGTCAAAGAAAGAAAAAAAAAAAAAAAAAAAAGGGAAAGTTTTTTTTTATATATGTGCATATGTGTGTGAAGTGTTGACCGAATAAGGATTCGGGTAACAAGAAGTGAAACGGAAAAGAAAAGAAGAAAAAGGAAAGGAAAAGAAAAGGGAAAGAAAAATGACTAATGGCTCAGTTATAAAAAGGGAGAGATAACAGTTATCTCAGTAATTTTTTTCATATAATTTTTAGAGAGAAAAACTGAGAGTTCTTCTCTAAAGAAAAAGGTCTGCCATCTCATGTGTTGAGTACATAGCAGATTCAGAAAAGTGTGAGGATAATTCATTCTTGCAGTTTGACGCCCACTCGTCTTTCCATTGGTGTGGAGGCCTGGTTTGGAAGATCGTGGTGTCAAAGAGGAAAGCTAGGATACCCTGATAGTCTTCAAAAGGTTAGTAAAAAATTCCTAAAGCTTTCTGTAATTAAAATTATATATCTATTCCCAATAAAACAAAGTTTTCAGAAAATTTTTGTTTGTCAACGATCCGTTCCTTCCGCTGCATTTCATGTTTTAATTCCAACAGTACTCTACCAAGGAAAAAAAAGCTCCATTTGTATATGTGCCAAAAAAACCAGTTAGAGGTTGTCAGACTCAATGAGAGCAACCTTGCTTTTATACCTACATATATCAAAATAGTTTTTCTTTTAAAACAAAAAGTTGATGTGCCTTAACCTTTGAAGAATATTAATATAAATATCTATATATATATATATATATTTTTTTTTCATATCATTCCATTATATATATATATATACACCATTATTTATTTCTTTTCTTTATTTATATATATATATATTTTTTGTTTTGTTTTTTTTTTACTAACTAGCAGGGAGTGTTGTTTTTTTCTATCAACCACCAACTCTATCTTATGAAGGAGTTATTATAATTGCGACCACCAATCCTAACCACTGAAAAGTCATTTTAATCACCACCACCTATGTTGGGATTTCTTCCGTCTACTGCCTTCGATTTCAATAAAAGAAATTAAACAACAAGAAAGAAAAATAAGAACACAAAACACCCAAAAGTTGTTATCGAGGTTCGGCCAAAAATTTGAGCCGACGTCCCTGTGAAGTCCCCTCAAGGAATTCAATCTATTCTCAGAAAAATAATCCAAAGATTACACCCTCTTTTTCTCTCAGCAAAACAGAGTTTTAAAGATACAAACAGTAAGAATTCCCAAGAGAAATATGCCCTTTCTCTCTCTAACTCTCTAACCATTGTTTTTCCCTTTCTCTCTCTATTTTTTTGCCTTTTTCTTTCCCTTACCCAAGACTAGGACTGATAATCCCTTTTATGTACAAAGGATAACATATATATATAATTACAATTATACCCAATGAGAATAAAACACAACAACACTATTAACTCATTAACTAAAACGACATTGTTTATATAGATTGCTTGTAAAAACGACTTGTCACTCTACTTTCCCTACTCATTGGACAAAAAGTAATTACTAGATAAGAACTTCAACATATATGAATTGAAATTTCAACAATCTCCACCTCAGTTCATATATGTATCTTGAGAACAGATTAAATTTCCTTAGAGGATCCCAGTTCAACTTATTTCTTCAATCACCCATAATCAATACCCAATAAGTCCAAACAGCGATTACACTTACTAAGTGTAATTACTTTGGTTCCCATGTCTGTTGTATTTACTTTTGTAGAAACCTTTTCCACTTTAATTAATCCTTCAGTGATCTTTTCCCTTATGAAATTATATCTGACTTCCACATGCTTTGTCCGATCATGGAACACTAGATTTTTACACAAATGCAAAGCACTTTGACTATCTGTATAGACTGTAGCAACAACTTCAAAAATCTTCAGCTCCTTTAACAACCCTTGAATCCATAGTCCCTCTTTGATAGCTTCAGTAGCAGCCATGTACTTTGCCTCTGTAGTGGATAGTGCAACAACAGATTGAAGCTGAGATATCCAACTGACACAATTTCCACATATCAGAAAGAAATATGCAATGGTAGACCTTCTGCTATCTCTGTCACCAGCATAGTTTGAATCTACATAACCTTCCACACTAACGTGATCTGAATGTCTAGCATAAAGTAACCCCAAACCAGTGGTCCCTGAAATATACCTGATTAACCACTTCATAGCTAACCAATGGATCTTTCCTGAATCTGACATATACCTGCTTAAGGAGCTGATAGCATGTGCTAGATTAGGTCTAGTGCTCACCATTGAATACATCATAGATCCTACTGCACTCGAATAGGGAACTTTAGACATGTGGGATTTATCCTCAGTGCTTACTGGACCTTGCATCTTTGAAAGTTGATATTGATTAGTCAGAGGCTGCTTGGTTGGTTTAGCATCCTTCAAAGAGAATTTTTCTACTATCTTTTCTAAATACTTCTGTTGGCTTAAGAAAATAGTATGAGTTTCCCTATCTCTCTTGATATTTATTCTCGGTATCTTGCCAGCTGTACCCAAATCCTTCATATCGAATTCTGTCTGCAGCATCTTCTTCATTTTCATGATCTTCTAACTTATGAGAAGCATATCATCCACGTATAATAAAAGATTCTCAGCCTCTTCTATATTATTTCCTCTATAGTAAAGACAAGAATCATAGGAACTTCTACTAAAACCTTGATTAATCATGAAGGAGTCAAAACATTTGTTCCACTGCCTTGGGATTGCTTAAGGCCATATAGGGATCTCTTTAAAAGACAAACCATATCCTTGCCTTTATACACTTCAAATCCCTCAGGCTGCTCCATGAAAATCTCTTCATCTAGTTCACCATGTAGGAATGTTGTTTTAACATCCATTTGCTCAATTTCTAAGTCAAATTGTGCTGCCAAGCAGAGCATTATCCTGATTGTCTTATACTTGATCACCAGAGAAAAGATTTCATTTAAGTCCACTCCTTCCTTCTGTGTAAATCCCTTTGCTACCAACATAGCTTTATACTTCATGTAACACCCTGAGATTTTTAATGCATTAAAAAATGTATTTAGTTAAGGATTATATTAAGACAAAGTACAATTAAAGAAAAATACTGTATAATGTTACAGGAAATTATACAGTATTAGAGCAAAGCAGTATAGAAATTAGACTGTTTAAGATCATGCATTACAGAATTGGACTGTGTGGACCATAATTTTGTTTTATAAGAAAAGAAAAGAAAAAAAAAAGAGAGAAAGATCAAAAAATCAGAGAAAACTCGGCACTTTCTCTCTCTACTTTCTCTCTCTAAAATTCTCTCTCTCTCCTCAAATCTCGTTTGAGATTTCGGCATCCGTTTTCGACACCTCCCACGCCAATGGAAAGCTCTCGACGAGCTGAGTCCAACGAGGTGTTGTGCCGCCCAAAACGCCGCCGGAGGAGGCCACACGCGCCGCCCAAAGTGGCGGCGAAACCCATTTCTTTCCGACGAGATATCTTCGTCGTCCGACGTCCGATCGACGTGATTCTTGTTCCTACACGACCACCGTGATGAAAGGAACAAAACCCACCCTTAGTGGCAGCCCAACAATGGCCGGATTGCTCCGCCCGCCTATCACCGCCGTGCGCCACCGCCCCTATGGTGGAACTCCCTTTGTGGGAGGAGGTGGCCGACACCACCCCTCCCAATGAGTTCAAAGGATTAAGGGGAGTAAAACCCCTCGATCAATTGCACGGAAGGAGCCAATTTCGCCGGAGAACGGCCATCGCTGCCGTCAACCGCCGCGGGAGCCTCAGTTTTTGCTCTTCCCAGCCACGTTTCTTCAAATTGGATGAGGGGAAATGCTCATAAGATGATGGGTAGCAAAAGCCCTCAGCCAATTTTGGGTTTCCATCGTCGGAAAGCCATCATCGGAGCCTCCATTTTTGCCATCAATGTCGAGCTCCGACCCGCTATGTTAGAGGCGGAATTAGGTGAAATTGACCCTTCCATTGGACTCAGAATGGTCGATTTAGGGGGGGTAGGCCCAAGCCCAGCTGCCAACGGACCCCGATTGACATCGGTCAACGGCGGTCAAAGTCGGTCAACGACCGGTCAACGGCGACTTTGGATTTTTGTGATCCGGACCTCCGATCGAAGATCCGAGACCGCCTCCCGACTCGTTTCGACACTCTGAATGCAATGGTGACTTCTGTTCAAGCTAATTCCACTCTGATAAAAATCATCTGATACCTACTGCACTCGGATCGAGGCTATTCAAACAGCAATATCGGAGTCCAGAATGACAGTTTCAAGAATGTATGATCTTTAGGAAGCATTCCTAGCCATTCATAGTAGCTCGAGGAGCACTGTAGAGGATGCTTCGCATACTGTAGATGCAGCGAGATACAACTGGATCTGCTTCGCTTGGAGTTCAAGTAAGTAGGAATCTCGCCTACAGTATGAACTGTTTTAGAATAAACTGTTTTAGATGCTTTCATAGAAATTTATGAAATGCATAATCAGTTGTGGTTACACTGTTTTATGTAAGAATGAGTTTTATAACGTTACAAGGCGACAAAAAACCCGTTAAGGGTAAAATCGTCATTATCAAGGAAACGACTAGAACGGAGTCGAACACTCTGATTTAGCATAACGTTATTAGACGGAAAATGTTTCGTAATACGTTAAGTAACGTAACGGTCATGTGAGACCAGAGATTTAATAAGAGATATTTTAAGTAAACGAGAGGTAAACCGATGGGTTACGAAGTTAAAAGGAATGAATAGTTAATGTTTGTGTTTTATTATCAATCAAGTGGATTGATAAAAAGAAAGTTAATTAATGAGTCGGCTGTCGTATGATCAGGACACAAAAGCCGACCAATGGAAGGAAAAGGAACGAGAAAGGAACGTAATAGAGAACGCTAGGGCATAGTCCGGGTAAGTTCAGATTTCACCTACAGCATGAAGTAAATAGTTTTTAATGCATCCATATGCATTTGTAAATGAGTTTGCAATGGTTATGCAAGTTGTTTTTAAAGTATATTTGCACTTATCATGCAAAAAAGTTCTAAAGTACAAAATAGGATTTGCAATGAATTTGCAACCGTTATGTTTGAAGCCTATTTACATATTGATATGAATGAATGTTATGAACTATGATTGGTATGTGTACCATAAATGTGACATGACTTAAAGTATTATATGAATATAATATGAAATAGTTGCTATTCAAAGAAGAAAAATGTATAGCAACTCTACGATATGAAAGTATGAACGACAAATGGATGTATGATATGAACGACATGAGTATGAATAATATGTGAAAGCATGAAATGTGAAAGTATGATATGAATGACATGAGTATGATAAGAATGACATGACATGAGTATGAATAAAATGTGATAGCATGAAATGTGAAAGTATGATATGAATGACATGAGTATGATATGAATGACATGACATGAGTATGAATAATATGTGAAAGCATGAAATGTGAAAGTATGATATGAATGACATGAGTATGATATGAATGACATGACATGAGTATGAATAATATGTGAAAGCATGAAATGTAAAAGTATGATATGAATGACATGAGTATGAGTAATATATGAAAGTATAAAATGTGAAAGTATGGCACGAATGACATGTATATGTATGATATGTTTATGAATATGATATGCAAGTATAATGCTTATACGAGCGAATAATATGGATAAGAATGTTATGATTGATGCTTGTTATCCATAATATAACAAGATATAGTATATAAGTACAATACCATGTAGTGCATAACGTGCAACGCCCCTTAATTCGGACGTCACAAATATCGTTACATACTTATATTCATACATGCTAAAATAATTAAACTCATAGATAATATCAACTCAAACGTACTATAGATTTTAAAAGTACTTAAACTTACATTACCAGGATCCATTCATACATTTTTTTTTATTTAACTAACGTTGTTTCGAAGAACATAGTTTAATTTTATTCCATAACATAATTTATTCATTTATACTTAAATTATTCATGAACTTATTTAATAATATTTGTTAATCAAATTGTAAAATCAAGACTTATTAAAATCTCACATTAAATATGTTTGATCATCACATCTTTGAAATCCACTTATTCCCACGGTTCGGCAGGCCGAACTTGGGACTTCGGCAAGCCGAACAACATCGGCAAGCCGGAGCGTCTTCCACCGGCAGGCCGGCAGAAGCTTTGTAATTCGGACCAAAAATTCATCCAAGTTTGGCAGGCCGAAAAATAGATCGGTCGGCCGATCTTCTGGTCTTCGGCAGGCCGGACACGGAGTTCGGCAGGCTGTCCGAGACCAAATTTACTTTAAAAAAATTAAGACGTTCTAACTTTACGTAAAATATAGCGGAAGTTCATATTTCATAAAAAAAATGATAAAATAACTTATAAAACCATAATATAAGTATTCTTAAAAAACTCAACATATAATATGTTCAAAATATATAATTTTATTAAATCATAAATTCATTTCTTCTTGGCGTGCTTCCAGTTACAATTCATCGTTCATGTTGCTCACACGCCGTTCCATGTACTCCACCTATTCCATGACTCTCTTACCCTTATCTGCAACATGACATAAAAACATGAATAAGCTAATGCTTAGTAAGTACATAAAATTCTCACAATTTAAAACATTTCATAAACATCATCATCATCATCATCATCATCGTATCATAAAAGTGCCTTAAGCACAATTTCATAGAAACATATCTTTCATAATATTGACCATTTTAAAATTTATCCCATATATATATATATTTTTTTATTCTTAAGGGCCCAAGTGTTGCACCATAAACATCATCATTGGCGCGCCGTCATGAGAGGAGAAGGGTAGCTAATCCCAAACCAAACATGACATCATAACATATCATTTTATAACATTGGGTGTGCAACACTTATTAGGTGATACATATATACATAATTTTCATACTTTGAAACATACCATAATCATCATACATGCATAACTTTAAATCATGAAAAACTTTTCATAAGAAATCCTTTAAGAAAAATCATCAAAAAAATCATCATGAAAATCCTTGTAAACATATCATTAAACCTTGAAAAAGTGTCATGTTGCAGGTGAGAATGTACTTACTTTATCGATAGCTTACTTAACCTTAATATTGCACTTGGTGACGACACCGCGGTCTCGTTGTGCTCGCTTCCTTAAGTGTCCATGCCATATATCCATTTTAAGATGCAATAAAAAATCAATACTTATCATAAAATATCCATACACTCATCTCATATTTTAAATATTATTCAAAACCCTACATCTAAACATAATTATCTTTTAAATAAAACATTTTTGAAAAAATTAATATATTTATATTGTAATTCAAAACTTCATACAAGCATCATATTATCTTGCATGAAATTATTTTTATTATCATAAAATCTTTTAAACATACATAACATTTTATAATCAAAAATTCCAGAAATAACATTTATTAAAACATTTCATAATCATAAAATACATTCATCTTACATACTCATACATAAGCATAACTAACAACTTTTCACGAAAACATCATTCTTTACCTCTTGAATAATCATTACATTTTTCATACCTTCAAAATTAAACAGTAACATTTTACTGTGAGGGGTAGAAGACAGAAATATTCATTTTTCATAAAACGTTAAAATGACATAAAACGTGAAGAGACATCACACATAACAAAATACAATACCTAAAGAAGACATTGTAGACGAAATTTGAAGAGGCGAACATCTTTTTACATTTACCAAAAAAAACTGAATTCATACCTTGAAGTTTCTTCTCGAAATTCTTGAATTCGATCAACGAAACAAGACTTCTCTCTTCTTTTTTTTTTTTACAATATGCTCAGAAAATTTCTATGGAAGAGAGAAAGAAATTTCGTGAGGAAGAGAAGAGGAAGAGAAGTGAAAGAATGTCTCAGAAATTTTTGAGAGGCAAAACGTGTGAAGGAGAGAAAATAATGAAAAAGGAAACGTTAAAATTTTTAACGCAATAAACACCATTGATGGGAATTCAATTCCCTTCATTAAGTCAAAAAAATTCTGATTGTTGGGGGCGTGACGTGAGGCGTGAGAGGAGGAAAAGAAAATAATGAGAGAACGTCTCAGAACCGAGAAAAATTATTTGAGGAAAGAGCGTAAAATTTTTTTTTTAACATAATGTGTATAATAAAGAGTCATTACTCTTCATTAAGTCAGAAATTTCTGACTATGAAGAAGGTGATTGGCGTGGGAAAGGAGGAGAATAGAAAAGGAAGGTCAAACATCATCAATCTTACCTTAACTTACCTTCTAAAAATAGGAAACCTCTTAATATAATACAAATCTATTCCTTTAATTTCCTTAACTGATAAAAACATTCCATTATTATGCCAATTAATCACATTAATTCACCCAATTAACGTAATTAACTCAGTCATAACTTTGGAGAGATTTCTGCTGACTGTTTGTCAGCCTTGTTCGGCCTGCCGATTTTCCCTCTTCGGCCTGCCGATCTGTCATCAAATGCCATAACATAAAACATTCACACATCATTGCATCATAAATAATCATATATTTATAATTTCACATGAACACTAGAGCACAACGATTCCATGCGGTCGTCACCTGTCACAAATCTTGACATAAAAAGTTAGTAACATGCACATCACATATCATATCATATAACGTTATTTATTAATAACATTCCTTAATAGCGTTACTAACTTAACGTGGTCCGTTATATAAAATAGGCGGGTGTTACAATTCTCCCCACCTTATAAAAGTTTCGTCCTCGAAACTTAGAACAAATGTGGATACAAAACTTTCATGTCATCTTCACGTTCCCTTGTAGCTTCTTCAACTTGCTGATTTCGCCATAACACCTTGACCAATGGAATTTCTTTATTCCTCAAAGTCCTGGTTTTTCGATCGAGTATCTTCTTTGGCTTTTCTTCATAACTTAGGTCTTCTCGTATCTCGATCACTTATGGCTCAATCACATGCGTAGGGTCCGGAACATACTTCTTGATCATGGAGACATGAAATACATCGTGTATTGCGGACATTTCAGATGGCAACTTCAGCTGATAAGCTACTTTGCCTATTTGTTTAACAATTTCATAAGGACCGATGAATCTTGGGCTTAACTTGCTTTTCTTCCCAAACCTCATAACCCCTTTCATTGGTGCAACTTTTAAGAACACGTATTCGCCTACAGCGAACTCTAAAGGTCTTCTTTTTTTTTTGTCAGCATAACTCTTTTGACGGCTTTGAGCAGTCTCTATTCTTCTTCTTATCAACTTTATCATCTCAGAAGTTTCATTTACAAAGTCGGTTCTTTCAGCATCAACACTTTCCATCAACTTCTTTTCACCAGCTTCGTGCCAACATATAGGTGACCTGCATTTCCGTCCATACAGTGCTTCATATGGTGCCATTCCAATTGTCGCCTGAAAGCTGTTGTTGTAAGCAAACTCTGCTAATGGTAACATTTTACACCAGCTGGTCTTAAAATCGAGAGAACATGCCCGTAGCATATCTTCTAAAATCAAGTTCGTCCTCTCTGTTTGGCCGTCAGTCTGAGGATGAAAAGCTGTACTGAAATGAAGCCTGGTTCCCATTGCATTCTGGACACTTTTCCAAAATTTAGATGTGAACCTACCATCACAATCTGAGATAATTGACTTGGGAATCCCATGTAGTCGTACAATCTCCTTAACATAGAGTTCTGCTAATCATTCCATGGAATAAGTGATCTTAATAGGAATGAAATGCGCCGTCTTCGTCAGCCGATCCACAATTACCCAAATTGCATCATAACCGTTCGTAGTTCTGGGTAAGCCGGTAATGAAATCCATTGCTATTTCCTCCCACTTCCATTCCGGTATTTGAATAGACTGTAGTTCACCACCAGGTTTCTGGTGTTCAGCTTTTACTTGCTGACATGTCATACATTTCTTCACATACTTTGCAACATCACGTTTCATTCCAAACCACCAAAAGTTACCCTTTAGATCATTATACATCTTCGTTGCACCTAGATGAATAGAGTAAGGAGTGTCATGAATTTCTGCCAAGATCCTCTCCCTTAAATTAACAACATTGGGAACACATAAATGATCCTTAAGGTACAGAGTTTCGTCATCAGCAATACGAAACTCTTGACATTTTTCCTCTTTTATTTCATGCTTAATCCTTACAAGGCTCATGTCGTCATCTTGCTTACTCCGAATTTCATCATACATTGTCGGAGCAAGAGAGAGTGCTGATAGTTGACCTGCTATAAGTTCTAAACCGAAGTCTAAAATTTCCTTTCTTAAAGGTGGAGACATTGCTTGCATAGACATCAATGTGGCAACTGACTTCCTACTTAAAGCATCAGCTACTCGGTTAGCTTTACCAGGATGATAAAGGATTTCACAGTCATAATCCTTCACCAACTCTAGCCATCTTCGTTGTCTCATGTTCAGGTCTTTTTGCGTGAAGAAATACTTCAGACTTTGATGATCAGTGAATATCTTGCATTGGACCCCATATAAATAGTGTCTCCATATCTTTAATGCAAAGACGACTGCTGCTAACTCGAGGTCATGAGTAGGATAGTCCTTTTCATAATCCTTTAGTTGCCTTGAAGCATAAGCAATCACCTTTTCATTTTGCATCAATACAGCTCCTAAGCCCATCTTGGATGCATCACTATAGATTACGAACCCATCATTTCCCTCAGGAATTGCCAACACTGGAGCCGTCGTTAATCTTTTCTTCAACTCTTGAAAACTCTTTTCACATGCATCCGTCCATTCATACTTCCTTCCTTTGCGAGTTAAGTTCGTGAGTGGAGCTGCTATCTTGGAGAAATCTTCTACGAATCTCCGATAGTAACCTGCTAGACCCAAGGAACTCCTTATTTTACTTGCATTCATCGGTTGCTTCCAATTGAGTACAGCTTCTACTTTAGTAGGGTCTACCATTATCCCATCCTTTGAAATGACATGCCCTAGGAATGACACTTTATCAAGCCAAAACTCGCATTTAGAGAACTTAGCATAAAGCTGGTGTCTTCTTAAAGTCTCCAGCACGATCCTTAAATGCTCCTCATGCTCTTCCTGACTCTTCGAGTAGACAAGAATATCGTCGATAAATACAACAACAAATTTATCGAGAAAATCCTTGAATACCCTGTTCATTAAATCCATAAAGGCAGCAGGTGCATTCGTCAGACTGAAAGGCATAACCACGAATTCATGGTGACCATACCTCAACCTGAAAGCAGTCTTGGGGATATCTCCTTCTTTAATCTTCAATTGGTGATACCCTGATCGTAGATCAATCTTTAAGAACACCGATGCACCCTTGAGCTGATCAAACAAATCATCAATTCGAGGCAACGGATACTTGTTCTTGATCGTCACCTTGTTCAGTTCTCTGTAGTCGATGCAGAGTCTCAAAGTGCCATCCTTCTTTTTCACAAACAATACTGGAGCACCCTATGGTGAGTGACTTGGCCTGATAAATCCTTTGTCCAATAGTTCCTTCAATTGCGTGTGAAGCTCTTTTAATTCCATCGGGGCCATTCTGTAAGGCACTTTAGAGATTGGTTTGGTGCCTGGTGCGAGCTCAATCTCAAATTTAACTTCTCTTTCTGGTGGTAGACTCGTCAGATCATCAGGAAACACATCTTCATATTCATGAACAACATGCACATCTTCAATTCTTGTCTTTCTTTCTTGGCTTTTGTCTACCACATTTGCTAGATAGCCCATGCAGCCACTTGCTAACAGCTTCCTTGCTTTCATTGCCGATAAAAACATGTGGTGTTTCTTTCTGGTCTCGCCAACATAAACGAATTTCTGATCACCTTCAGTTTGGAAGATCACCTTTCGTTTCCGACATTCGATTGCGGCATTATACTTGCTTAGGAAATCCATCCCAAGAATCATGTCATAGTCATGCATGTCGATCACAATGAGGTCGACGAAAAGTTCCCTATCAGAAATCCATAGGGGTACTGCACGCAAACAATGCGTGGATAATATCACTTCCCCGGAGGGTAGTGTCGTAATGAATCCCTGTCTCATTGGCTCTAAACGAACCCCTAACTTCCTAGCATGTGACATAGACACAAAAGAATGCGTGGCACCCGTATCAAAAAGAACATAAACATCATTACATAAGCTTGTTATCTGACCTGTGACCACATTGGAGGCTTCTGCAGCCACTTGTTCCTTTGTCATGGTATAGATTCGGGCATTCGTTGGTGGGGCTTCAAGTCTCCCTTGACTAATTAGTGGCCCTTCAAGGGAGGCTTGCATCTGATGCAGCTGGGCCTGAGGAGTAGGTCTCTATGGGGCATTGGCATTTATCAATTTGGGGCAATTCTTTACGAAATGATCTTCACGCCCACATATGAAACATTGGTTCGTTCCCAGTCGACATTCCCCCGGATGCTTCTTTCCACATTTGGCACATGGTTGGAATCGCCTGTCATTGTTGTTGCGCTGACCATCATTGTGCCTTTTGTTGTCTTGGCCCTGCTATTGTTGAGGATTGTCCTTCCTCTTATTGTTTCTCCAGTTTTGACTGTTGTTGTTGTTCCTGTGGGAAGGACGGTTCTGGCTATTAGCATTGTTGGCTTGCTGGTTGGGCTGAGGCTGATTCCTTCTTAACTTTGACAAATGGAACTCAGCACGTTGGGCCCTCATAACAACCTGCTCTTGGGTCCTTGGCGGACTTGCCCCATCAACAATTGCAGCAATGTCTGGTCTAAGGGCTCTTATCAACCTTCTGACCCTTTCATCTTCATTCATAACCATCCCTGGACACAGACGAGCAAGTTGATCAAACTTTGTCACCACATCAGTGACTGTCATATCCCCTGACGTAAGCTTTCGAACTCCTCATAATGTTTCCTCGTAACATTCATGTGGAAGAACTTCGTGTTGAACTCGTGAACAAAGTCAGCCCATGACATTTCTTCAACACTTCTGCTCTGTTCGATGCCATCCCACCATATCCTGGCCTCCATAGTAAGGCAGTACGAGGCACAGAGGACCTTTTCATTATCCGTGAAATCCATGAGTCGTAAGGTAGCCTCAATTGTCTTTAACCATCCTTGAGCGACTAGCGGGTCCTTAGAACCCTCAAAGTCAGCTGGCTTAACTCTCTTCCATCTGACCAAAAGAGGTTCCTGATAGGCTGCTCTTGGTTCAGCAGCAGGAGCTGGGACTTCATTTACTTGTACTTGTGGCTACGGAGGAGGAGGAGGCACATCATTGCCTGGTTGTTCACCATTCTGGCTGTTGGCCCTTAATGCAGCTATTTCCCGTCGTTGATCCTCCAACTGCCTTTGTAGTTCAGCGATCATCGTCATAAGTCTCTCGTTAGACTGGGTGCGGGTCTGCATTCTTCTATAGCCGTCCATCGTAAATTTCCTAAAATAATAAGGACTTAAAATTCATCTTCTATTTATGAGACAGGTTTTCATTACTATGTCTTTAATCATTAAACATTCAAACCTTAATCTTATTATCACACTTGCATCAGTACATCTAACAAACTTACTTGGAGGACTTGGATTGACGTGTGGCGATATGAATTGTAATCGAAAGATTCTCTCTGATACCAAAACCTGCAACGCCCCTTAATTCGGACGTCACAGATATCGTTACATACTTATATTCATACATGCTTAAATAATTAAACTCATAGATAATATCAACTCAAACGTACTATAGATTTTAAAAGTACTTAAACTTACATTACCAGGATCCATTCATACATTTTTTTTTATTTAACTAACGTTGTTTCGAAGAACATAGTTTAATTTTATTCCATAACATAATTTATTCGTTTATACTTAAATTATTCATGAACTTATTTAATAATATTTGTTAATCAAATTGTAAAATCAAGACTTATTAAAATCTCACATTAAATCTCTTTGATCATCACATCTTTGAAATCCACTTATTCCCACGGTTCGGCAGGCCGAACTTGGGACTTCGGCAAGCCGAACAACATCGGCAAGCCGGAGCGTCTTCCACCGGCAGGCCGGCAGAAGCTTTGTAATTCGGACCAAAAATTCATCCAGGTTCGGCAGGCCGAAAAATAGATCGGTCGGCCGATCTTCTGGTCTTCGGCAGGCCGGACACGGAGTTCGGCAGGCCGTCCGAGACCAAATTTACTTTAAAAAAATTAAAACGTTCTAACTTTACGTAAAATATAGCGGAAGTTCATATTTCATAAAAAAAAAATGATAAAATAACTTATAAAACCATAATATAAGTATTCTTAAAAAAACTCAACATATAATATGTTCAAAATATATAATTTTATTAAATCATAAATTCATTTCTTCTTGGCGTGCTTCCGGTTACAATTCATCGTTCATGTTGCTCACACGCCGTTCCATGTCCTCCACCTATTCCATGACTCTCTTACCCTTATCTGCAACATGACATAAAAAAAAAACATGAATAAGCTAATGCTTAGTAAGTACATAAAATTCTCACAATTTAAAACATTTCATAAACATCATCATCATCATCATCATCATCGTATCATAAAAGTGCCTTAAGCACAATTTCATAGAAACATATCTTTCATAATATTGACCATTTTAAAATTTATCCCATATATATATATATATTTTTATTCTTAAGGGCCCAAGTGTTGCACCATAAACATCATCATTGGCGCGCCGTCATGAGAGGAGAAGGGTAGCTAATCCCAAACCAAACATGACATCATAACATATCATTTTATAACATTGGGTGTGCAACACTTATTAGGTGATACATATATACATAATTTTCATACTTTGAAACATACCATAATCATCATACATGCATAACTTTAAATCATGAAAAACTTTTCATAAGAAATCCTTTAAGAAAAATCATCAAAAAAATCATCATGAAAATCCTTGTAAACATATCATTAAACCTTGAAAAAGTGTCATGTTGCAGGTGAGAATGTACTTACTTTATCGATAGCTTACTTAACCTTAATATTGCACTTGGTGACGACACCGCGGTCTCGTTGTGCTCGCTTCCTTAAGTGTCCATGCCATATATCCATTTTAAGATGCAATAAAAAATCAATACTTATCATAAAATATCCATACACTCATCTCATATTTTAAATATTATTCAAAACCCTACATCTTAACATAATTATCTTTTAAATAAAACATTTTCGAACAATTAATATATTTATATTGTAATTCAAAACTTCATACAAGCATCATATTATCTTGCATGAAATTATTTTTATTATCATAAAATCTTTTAAACATACATAACATTTTATAATCAAAAATTCCAGAAATAACATTTATTAAAACATTTCATAATCATAAAATACATTCATCTTACATACTCATACATAAGCATAACTAACAACTTTTCACGAAAACATCATTCTTTACCTCTTGAATAATCACTACATTTTTCATACCTTCAAAATTAAACAGTAACATTTTACTGTGAGGGGTAGAAGACAGAAATATTCATTTTTCATAAAACGTTAAAATGACATAAAACGTGAAGAGACATCACACATAACAAAATACAATACCTAAAGAAGACATTGTAGACGAAATTTGAAGAGGCGAACATCTTTTTACATTTACCAAAAAAAACTGAATTCATACCTTGAAGTTTCTTCTCGAAATTCTTGAATTCGATCAACGAAACAAGACTTCTCTCTTCTTTTTTTTTTTTTACAATATGCTCAGAAAATTTCTGTGGAAGAGAGAAAGAAATTTCGTGAGGAAGAGAAGAGGAAGAGAAGTGAAAGAATGTCTCAGAAATTTTTGAGAGGCAAAACGTGTGAAGGAGAGAAAATAATGAAAAAGGAAACGTTAAAATTTTTAACGCAATAAACACCATTGATGGGAATTCAATTCCCTTCATTAAGTCAGAAAAATTCTGACTGTTGGGGGCGTGACGTGAGGCGTGAGAGGAGGAAAAGAAAATAATGAGAGAACGTCTCAGAACCGAGAAAAATTATTTGAGGAAAGAGCGTAAAATTTTTTTTTTAACATAATGTGTATAATAAAGAGTCATTACTCTTCATTAAGTCAGAAATTTCTGACTATGAAGAAGGTGATTGGCGTGGGAAAGGAGGAGAATAGAAAAGGAAGGTCAAACATCATCAATCTTACCTTAACTTACCTTCTAAAAATAGGAAACCTCTTAATATAATACAAATCTATTCCTTTAATTTCCTTAACTGATAAAAACATTCCATTATTATGCCAATTAATCACATTAATTCACCCAATTAACGTAATTAACTCAGTCATAACTCTGGAGAGATTTCTGCTGACTGTTTGTCAGCCTTGTTCGGCCTGCCGATTTTCCCTCTTCGGCCTGCCGATCTGTCATTAAATGCCATAACATAAAACATTCACACATCATTGCATCATAAATAATCATATATTTATAATTTCACATGAACACTAGAGCACAACGATTCCATGCGGTCGTCACCTGTCACAAATCTTGACATAAAAAGTTAGTAACATGCACATCACATATCATATCATATAACGTTATTTATTAATAACATTCTTTAATAGCGTTACTAACTTAACGTGGTCCGTTATATAAAATAGGCGGGTGTTACATAACGGATATGCACAATAAAGTCTATAAGAAATCCATTAAGGATATAATCTTCAATTTGCCTATAGAAAACTAGAAAAATTACTATAAGACACCCTAGATTCGATTAGAAATCGTGAGAACGATTTAGATAATCAAGTAGAATTTAGAAAATTTCTCGTGACCGACAGCGAGGTCACAAGAGCAGAGCTAAGGCAGAAATTTTATGAATACAAAAAAAGAAAGAAAGAAGATAAAAGCTAGTTTTTTCTTTTTCTGCACCCCAAGGAAAGGCTAGACATGTTCAAGAGAGATATAAAAAGTTAAGTGCTGTTATGACCCTTAGAAGTTTTCAGACAGGTACGTAAACATGTTTTAAATCAACATTGTCACTAGTCTAGAACGACTAGATGATAAAAGGCCTATAGACTGGACTATAAAAGGATGAACTTATTGACCAGTTTTTACGTACCAAATTATGATCTAGATGCAGATGTGCAACATAGAAACGAAATAGGATTAGTATAAATCCTGCTTTTCGACAATGCATAATGTGTTATAATGTAAGTTATAAGTTTTATGAAGCATTGCTATGTAATATATTGCATTTGTATGCAATATGTTTTAGGATAAGAGTTATGATATGCAATATATCATTGCGTAATATATTGCATTTGTATGCAATATGTTTTAGGATAAAAATTATGATATGCAATATATCATTGCGTAATATATTGCATTTGTATGCAATATATTTTAGGATAAGAGTTATGATATGCAATATATCATTGCGTAATATATTGCATTTGTATGCAATATGTTTTAGGATAAGAGTTATGATATGCAATATGTCATTGCGTAATATATTGCATTTGTATGCAATATGTTTTAGGATAAGAGTTATGATATGCAATATGTGATTGCGTAATATATTGCATCTGTATGCAATATGTTTTAGGATAAAAGTTATGATATTCAATATGTGATTGCAATATATATATTGCATTTGTATGCAATATGTTTTAAGATAAAACTTATGATATGCAATATGTGATTGCGATATATATTGCATTTGTATGCAATATGTTTTAGGATAAAAGTTATAATATGCAATATGTGATTGTGATATATATTACATTGTATGCAATATGTTTCAAAGAAGAATTATAATTTGCAAAATATGATTGCGTTATATGATGCATTTGTTATGCAATAAGTTTAGGAATAAAAGTTATGATTCGCAAAATGTGATTGCGTTATATGATGCATTTGTTATGCAATATGTTGCATTTGTTATGCAATAAGTTTAGGAATAAAAGTTATGATTCGCAAAATGTGATTGCGTTATATGATGCATTTGTTATGCAATAAGTTTAGGAATAAAAGTTATGATTTGCAAAATGTGATTGCGTTATATGATGCATTTGTTATGCAATATGTTGCATTTGTTATGCAATAAGTTTCAGAGTACAAATTATGATTATCAAAATGTGTTTGCATTTTAAGTTGCATTTGTTATGCAATAGATTTTATAGTACAAGCAATGATTTGCAAGTGTATTTGCATATAATGTGGTTGCATTTGATGTGCTCACTAAGGTTAATAAGAAGGTAACGTAAAGTTGAAAAGAAAGTGTCGTACCAGCCTCCTCGTTGTGAGGTAATAAAAGTATAGTTAAAGTTTGACCTCCTAGATGTGAGGTATACGACCTCGAAGTTCGATGGTCTTAAGTCTTCCACAAGGGAAGCATTACGTTTATGATCTCATGATTAAAGATGTTGGTGCGAACACTAAAAGTTATAAGATAAAGAAAGTTAAGGAACAAAATGTGAAAAGTTAAAGTGTAAGATAAGAAAATAAAAAGAACAAGGATAGAAAGTCAAAGTAAGAAAGAATGGTCATAAGATGCTCATAATCGAAAATTCATAATTGAGCATAAATTGCATTGTGATTGTATTTGATTTGTTTATTATGAAACATTTATATGTTATGAAAAACATTCTAAGGAATTTTTTATATTAAATGTTTATGAAAACATGAATGACATTATGAAGAGCAATCTGAGGATTATTTTATGTTAGATATTTTGTGAAAAACGTTTATGAAAAACGTTATAGCAATTACGTTAGGAAAACGTTTATGGGAAACGTTCTAGGAAGGTTTTTTTTAAAAGCATGTTTAAATGCTTTGTGAGATTTTGTTTGAACTTACTGAGCGAAAGCTCATAAAAAGTTTCTTCATGCTGTAGGTAGTTTTATGGGCGACCAATAAGGCCCGTTAGAAGAGCTGGGTGCTGCGGAGGACAGATGCAAAGATTTGGGTATGGATACCATCACTGTTTGCTTCTGCTATGTAAAGAAAAGGTTTTCCATTGTTTAATGTTGTGTTTTCAAAGTTTAAAGAAATCAGAGTTCTAAGAATTGTATTGAAAGTTTTAAGATACAGTTTACGAACTGTTTTATGTAATTATAAAGTAAAGTTTTAAGCTATGATTTAATAAATGTTTCTTATTAAGTTTTAAGAAACGATTTAAAATGATTTTAAGAGCAAGTGTTGAGCGATGTCTCAACTTGAATGGCGACAAAGGTCGCATCAGTTTTAAAGAACGTTTAAAGAAAAAAAAATTATTATAGTATTTTTCTTACTAAGTAAGTAAGATTATTGTTTATGAAACAATGTTTATAAAAGTAAACTGACTGCCCGAAAAGGCGGGTCGTCTCACTTCACTGGTTCACTTCCCATTGCACCTTCTTTTACTTTGTAGATCCATTTACAATCGATAGTTGTCTTTTGCTTAGGCCTTTTAATCATTATCCAAGTATTGTTTCTATAAAGAGAAGTCATTTCCTCTTTCATGGCAGCTATCCACTATTTTGCATCCTTGAAGCTCACGGCATCCTTATAATTGTCAGGTTCTTTCTTATTTCAACTCATCGCAGTAATGAAAGCATAAGCTAACATATCTGTTAGAGCCGAGAACCCATATCTCTGTGTAGGCGTAATGATCCTTCTCTGTCTATCTCTAGTAAGTTGATATTCAGATAAAGTACCCTGAAGTTGCTCTTGATCAGGCACCACCACTTCAATACTTCTTAGTTGAAGGGTTCCATTTCTGCCATGTTCAGTGTCATCAGCTTCTTCTTGTAAGGTCTGCTTAGCACCATCTAAATTTAAATCTTCATGTAATGGCTCCACCTGATTATTATTGTCATCATGGGAAGGCTCCACCTAATTATTATCACGTAAAATTTGGCTTTCCTGTGCACCTGCATTGTTAGAACTAAAACAATCCTTTCCTGTAGTAGTGTTAGCGTCATTTAAACAAGGAAAAATATTTTCATTAAAGATGACATCTCTACTTATAATGGTTTTAAAAACCCTTTCCATCTTTAATCCACAATCGATATCCCTTGGAACCTTGAGGGTAACCTAAGAAAACACATTTAATAGATCTAGGATCTAATTTTCCCTCATATTAGTGAGCATAAGCTGCACACCCAAAAGGCCTTAGATGGCTAAGATCAGGAGGTTTTCCTGTCCATTTTTATTCTGGAGTTTAAAAATCAATAGCACTAGAAGGGCTTCTATTAACCAAATAAGTAGCAGTTGTGACTGCTTTCCCCCAAAAACTCTTTGGTAAACCAGCCCTGAACAACATGCATCGACACTTATTCATTAGGGTTTTGTTCACACGCTCAGCAACCCCATTTTGTTGTGGGTTTTTCCTCACAGTCCTGTGCCTTTGAATTCCATGTTCTTTACAATAAATGTCAAAGAGTTCATCACAGAACTCTAGACCATTATCAATTCTAAGGGTTTTCAATTTCTTTTCTGTCAATTTTCCATAAGTAATTTCCATTGTTTAAATCTATTAAAAGCATCATTTTTATTTTTAAGTAAGTAGACCCAAACTTTCCTAGAGAAATCATCAACAATAGATAGAAAGTAAGAGTTACCTCCATGTGTTAATACCCTTTCTGGACCCCATAAATTAGAGTGTACATACTCTAATATGGCCTTGGACTCATGCTTTGCAGCCTTGAACTTGAGTTTATGTTGCTTTCCAAGAATGCACTACTCACAAAAATCTACTTTGCTGATTTTTCCTTTGCCAAGTAGATTTTGTTCTTGCACAACTTGTAATCCCTTCTCACTAATGTGACCAAGTCTTTGATGCCATAATACTACCCTTGTATCTTCAGGAGCTGTCACCACAGTTGTTTTCCCAGTGAGTGTTTCTGTTGCTATACAATATAAACCATCTCTTTTTGAGCCTTTAATTACCACCAAGGAACCTTTCAAAACCTTCATTTTTCCACCTTCAGTTTTGATGACATAACCAGCATCATCAATCATTCCAAGGGAAACTAAATTTCTTGTGAGACTTGGAACATATCTCACATACTTGAGATGTATCACTATGCCATCAAACATTTTAATGCTTACTATTCTAATTCCTTCCACAGTGCAGGTATGATTGTCTCCCATCATTTCAATCTTAGAATATGGGGGTATCCCATTCATTACAACCTGGAGGTGATTCTCTAGAAGATATAGTCAAAGCTTTGGATACAAGCAATGCACAATTTCAATAGGATACTAAAGCAAGACTTCAGAACTTTGAGAATCGTATAGAACAATTAGCTAGAATAGTGAGTGTTGATGCTTACCGCTGTCCGGCGTCGGATCAACACCCACGTGTGACTGAAGTATATGACCTCCTCCTAAGCTTGCCCCTGGTCGGGAATGAGTACCTGCAAGAGGGATGATTCGGAGAAAAGGGGTTAGTCAATAGACAAGGGCTCTTCGATGCTCAAGGCAAGTATTGCTCGGCAGGGGTCGGCAGCTAATTAGGTATGAGGAAGTCTCTCTTTTCTAAAACGTCATAAATGCACCCTATTTATAGGCCACCAGCTGGATCGGGTGTAAGATGGGTTTTACCCATTACCCAGGTGTCACATCAAAGTGTATCAAGCAATAAGTGACAAGTGTCGCGTCCATTGTCCAATGGATTGGACCCTATCGGACGGCAGCACGTCTGCCTGGTGTTGGCCTACAAGGATGAGTAGTGACGTATTATGATGGATAGCATGGCTCGGCCCTAGCTACTGTACATCCCTGAGGTGGTGGCCCTCTCGGGGGCATGCCCTCAGATAAATGGAAGGCACCTCGGGAAGATGCATAAGTCGTCGGGTCGGGGCGGTAGCCTATGTCTGCCGAACTGAGTTGCCGACCACCAAGTTAGGGTCCTCGGTGGGGGCGCCGAGCTTACCCTCAACATTAGCCCCCCAGTTCACCTGGTCGGTGTTCGGCCGGGTGGACTATGTCGAGTGGGTGAGGTCGGCTTAAAGGAAGAAGGCCAAGCGACACTTAGGAGCGGGGTGCGGCGAAAAGACGCGCGGATCAGACGGGGGACGCGTGTCGCGTCGCAGCCGTCTGTGCGGCTGTCAGGCGTATTAATTGCGCCTTTTGGGTTTTCGCGCTCGAATTTCCCGCTTAAAATGGCTATAAATAGGGTCCTTCCCCTCCGTAATTTGCACTTCATTTTCAGAAATTTCACAAACGAGAAGTTTTAGCTGCCGAGCTCAAGTAATAGCCGAGGACTATATCAACCGAGCTACCAAGAACCCGAGCAGGTAACTTTCTGAGTGAAAATGAGTGATTTGTCCGACTCACAAAACGTGGAGGTTTCATGGTCGGGAAGTAGCGGGGAGAGCAGTAGCTCTTCCTCGACTCAATCTAATGCAAGAGGCGGCGTCCCAAAGACGGGAAGGGGCCAGGCGGCTGGAGCAGATCCTAAGGGTCGATTCCCAGACCGTGCCCGAGCAAGAATTTTTGAATTTGCTGGGCGGGCACAAGCTTATCAGGCCGTCCAGGGAACAAGACCCCTATACCGGGGCGGCAACAGCGGGCCGTTCCCAAGTTTTTCCAAGGGAGAGGGCCGAGTTTCAAACCCGTGAGGATGCTCCGAGCGCCTCTGGTCGGAATGCTGAGGCCCCCGTCCAAGTTGCAGGTGTGATTACAGCTGATGCCTCCGATGAGGAGCATGCAGCCGAGGATTCGGGAGCAGAGCAGCCAGAAATGGAGCAAGAGGTCCGGGCCACCCGCGTGCGAGGCGTTACAGCATATCGAGTGAGCCGCCCTGGGCAAAGCCTCAGCGGCGGGTTATACAAGCGCGATCACGGAGTCGCGGTTAGAGGCCCTACGCGATGAGTATGGCATCTCGGCCAATGTGAATCTTGTTGTCCCCAAAGAGGGAGATTCACCTTTAGAGGCGTCGGAGGGATTTATCACACTTTACGCCGAGTTCTTCAAGGCCGGGCTGCGTCTACCACTGCACCATTTCCTTCGTCGGGCGCTTAATGACTTTAATGTGTGCCCGACACAATTGAACCCAAACAGCTATAGGTCGCTGATCGGGATGTATATTTTATGGAAGTACCACCGGAGTACTGAGATGCCGTTGGAGGCCTTCAAGCAAGTGTTTAAGATGAAGAAGCTTCCTCGGCAGTCCGGCTGGTACTACTTCACCGGCTTCAGAAAGGACTTTATTCTGGGCAACCCCGACTCAGACAAGCTGTGGAAGTTCGAGTGGTTTTACGTCGGGGGAAACTTTTTAGCCCGAGCATGTGAAGCTATCCCCGAGGATGAACAAGTGCCGGGGTCATTTGAACTAGGGCACGTCTGGACCAAGCGCCCTTGGGCACCGAGCCACGTGATAGAGGCCGTGGACGAACTGTTCGAGAAGCCCAAGTCGTCCAGACAACAGTCCTTTCTTCTAAGAAAGGACACTCTATCCAGATACGGTTGGTTCGGGGAATCCAGCAGTTTTCCTCGAGCTAGGCGTCCTGCCTGAGAAACCGGGCAGGTTACTATTGCCCGTTCGGGTGATGCGGATCTTCCAGGGCCAAGCACTTCCTGGTCTGGGTGGCCGACGAGGGAGCCTTCATCGTCCAGTACCGAGGACTCCTCCAATGGCTCCCTCGATGCGGGGCCACCTGTAGCTGACGAGAACCTCGAGGGCGTGATTAGGCTCCTGTACCCATCGGGCCAACTCCGGATCGGAGGTCAGCCTGGAATTTTATTTGTAGTCGCCCTTTCCTCTTTTATTGTCCTTCGTTTAACTGGGATTTTCTTTGTGCAGAAATGACCGCACTGAGCTCCCGCGCTGGCAAGTTTGCCCAGATGTCAACACAGAGGAAGGGCAAGGGCAAGGACCGTTGAGGCCAGCAAAAAGCGTAAGCGGACGCCAACGCCCGAGCTCCCGACACGCGCCGGGCAGACCTCCACATCAGTCCAAGCTCCACCGCCTCCGCCAGTAAGGGTCTCTTCTGAGGCCGGCCGAGTAGACGAGACATCTAGAGGTTCTTTCGAGGACCAACAAAGAAGGCGCCCGAACTACCGCGGCATGCTCCTTGAACGTATCGGGGACGTGGCTCCCCCAAATGACTTCTTCATGGAGATTCGGGGTGAGGACTTCCCAGACTTGTGCAACCTGGCGCTTCGAACGGCAACCTCAGTAAGTATCCAAGCCGGCCAATGGTTGCAGGGACTTCCTATAGTATTGCCGAGAACTTACCCCTTGTACTTTTCACAGCTGAGCGCCGTTGTGCACATGGCGCACTCCATCGGGGTGAGGGAGATCCACAAGGAGCAAGAAAGGCACAAGAAGACCCTCCTGCTGAAGTTGGACTCCGACAGAGAGCTCAACGACACGAAGGTTGAGCTAGATCGAGCTAAGGAGGAGGCCCAGAAAGCGAAGTCCGAGGCCGAGGACATGTTGAGGCGGCTCAAGGAGGCAGAGGATAAGGCTGCTCGGCAGGAAGAGAAAGCTGCTCGGCTAGAGGGGCGTCTAGCAACTCTACAAGCCGAGCACCACCGATTCGTAGCCGGGCTTCCCAACCAGCTGGCTGCTGCAGTCGAAGAATTTAAGACATCCCCCAAATATACCGACCTCTACTTCGATGGGATGGCCTATCTCCGTGACCATATAATCGAAAAGCATCCCGAGGCGGCTGCATTCGATTGGTCGGTCATCGCCGAGCCGGACCAGGGCGATGCAGAGCAACTGCGGGGAGTTGAAGAAGAGATCGTCATTGTGGACGGTGATGATGACGGGGATGTGCCGGCTGCCGAGGGAGGCCAAGACGACAACACGGCCGGGGACGAGACTCAAGCTGGTGATGAGACTCGGGCCGATTAATCCTTTGCTTTCTTGTAATCGGGCTTGGGAGGTGCCCGACTTTCTTGTACCTCCCTAGGAAATAAATTTGACATTTTATATTTTTTCGTTTTGCATCCACTTTTCCTTACGTGTAGTTTTATTTTACATCCCACGTAATGTTAAAAGTTAGATACTTCTCGGGGGAGTTCCCAGGCTGGGAGATAATTTACCGAGTAGAGGTAAGCTGAGTACCTCTGTCCTCAGTTAATCCGAGGACTTTTGTTCGATTTTTTGAGTAGTTATCCATTTTTGCTTGGTTATCCAAGCAAGTTTAGGTTTCTGATCTCGGTCGGGCAAAATATAAACGGCGCATACCCACCCTTACCCTACTGCCCCCCATGGACTTGTTGAAGTTTAAAGAAACTTTACCAAGTATAGGACTAATCGGGCACATAGATGTGCCGAGCAACTTAAGGGCGTTTGGATGACAGACATGAGATATATACCGACTAGCCCCCCCGTCCAGTTTGACGAGGATGACTCCCTTGGTGGGGAGTCATCATCCTGTCGTCCGAGCTGGGGTATTGGCGTCTTAGGTATAATCCTCCCCCAAAAACATTGCTCTGGTGGAATGAGTTCAGGGAAGTTGTGCTTCATTAATGTAATATTTACATTGATTTTTCCAGCCCTGCTCAGCAGGTCTAGTTACAAAAGAATTGTGGCCAGAGATCAAAAAAGGAATCTGGCTCTGATTTCCTCTTCTTTTTCAGGAATAGAATCTTTTTAACAGCTCGGCATTCCATGGATGCCCGAGCCGGTTCCCCTCCAAATCGATCAGCCTGTAAGTGCCTGATCGCACGACACCTTCGACTTTAAAAGGTCCTTCCCACTTCGGCCCAAAGGACCCCAGACCGGGTTGTTGAACCGTGACCTTCTTCATGACTAAGTCACCAACCTTAAAGCTTCTCGGCTGAACCCGTTTGTTGTAATACCGAGCTACAACCTGATTCCGGGCTGCATTACGAATGGATGCCCGGTTCCTTTTTTCTTCAAGTAGGTCGAGCTCGGTCATCATGAGCTGTTCATTCAGTTTTTCTTTGTATTGCTCGACCCTCAAGCTCGGTAATACAACCTCGGCTGGGATGACGGCTTCTGCCCCATAAACCAGGGAGAACAGTGTCTCGCCGGTTGTAGCTCGCGCAGTTGTTCGGTATGCCCATAGCACTTGGGGTAGTTCGTCAATCCATGCGCCCTTAAGCCCCTCGAGTTTCTTCTTGAGGTTGTCTTTAATTGTCTTGTTCACAGCCTCCACCTGGCCGTTACTCTGCGGATAGCTCGGGGAAGAGTAAACTTTCTTAATGCCGAGCTTCTCGCACAGATGGCGTAGACCTGAGGAGTCAAACTGCTTAGCGTTATCGGTCACGATAGTGTGCGGGATTCTGAACCGACAGACGATGTTTTTCCATACGAAGTTGGTGCACTTAGCTTCGGTCATGTTGGTGCAAGGCTCGACTTTGATCCATTTCGTCAGATAGTCTATGGCGACGATGCAATATCTGAATTGCGAACGAGCCGGAGGGAGTGGTCCGATCAAGTCAATGGCCCATTTTGCAAATGGCCACGCCGAAGTCACCGGATTTAGAGGCTCGGCGTGTGAACCTAGCATCCGAGCAAATTGCTGGCATTTGAAGCATTTCCGTGCAAAGCTCCCGCAGTCTTGCTGCATAGTAGGCCAATAATAACCCTGCCGCAGGCATTTCTGGGCTAAAGAGCGTCCACCAGAGTGATTACCACAAAGGCCTTCATGAATCTCTTTCAGTAAGTACTCGGCCTCCTGGGAATCCAAACATCTTAGGCATGGCGTCGTGTAGCCGCGTCGGTACAGCTTTTCCCCGATTATCGAATACCGGGCCGAGCTGTTGCGTATCCGACGTGCCTCTTCCCGGTCGTCGGGTAATTCGGCTAGGGTCAGGTACCGGACGATCGGGTCCATCCACGTGCACTTTGGTTCGGCCACCAGACTCATGATCTCCTTGCTGATACTCGGTCCAGAGAGTCTCTCAATAGGAACGGACATCGGGTCTACTCCGCCTATCCCTGAGGCTAGTCGGGCAAGGACATCGGCTTTCACGTTCTCGGAACCGGGGGATTTGCTTAAAAGTATAGGACTTGAATTGCCCAAGCAATCATTTTGCTTCTTTTAAGTATGCCTTCATGTGACTTGCTGCACCACTAGCATTGAGTCACTATAGATGGTCAGCCTATCAACTCTGAGGTCCCGGGCAATTCGTAATCCGACGAGCAAAGCTTCATACTCCGCTTCGTTATTAGAGGTTTTGAAGTCGAAACGGAGGGCATAAATGACCTTATATCCGTCGGGGCTAGTTAAGATCAAGCCTGCCCCCGACCCGTCGACGCAGGTCGAGCCATCGACGTGTAGTTTCCAGTTTAGCTCCGGGGAAAGTCCTCGCTCACTGCAGCCGGCTGTATCAGGCCCCTCAACGGGTAATTTCTCCACTAAGGGAGCCACTTTTCCGGCCTCTGTAAACTCGGCAAGGAAATCCGCTAAGACTTGAGCTTTTATCGCCGTTCTTGGCACAAAATGGATGTCATACTGGCCCAATTCGACCGACCACTTGGCCATCCGACCTGATATTTCCGGGCTCTGTAAAACTTGCCGGAGGGGAAACTTGGTCGGGATCTTGACAGTATGGTCTTGGTAATACGGCCGCAGCTTCCGGACCGAAGTTATTAGGGCGAAGGCCAGCTTCTCCAATGATGAATAGCGTTCCTCGGCACCTTGAAACGCGTGGCTGGTATAGTAGACGAGTCTCTGGATCCTGTTTTCATCTCAGATCAACACCGAGCTGACAGCCTTCTCGGAGACGGCTAAATAGGCAGTTAGAATCTCGTCGGGCAAAGGTTTGGACAGGAGCGGGGGTGTGGCTGGGTAAACTTTTAAGCCTTGGAACGCATCCTCACACTCCCTGCTCCACTCAAACCTCCCCTTAAGTGCCTTGAAGAAAGGGTGACACTTGTCGGTAGCCCGGGAGACAAACCTTGATAGGGCGGCCACCATGCCAGTAAGCCTTTGCACGTCTTTCACTGTCCGAGGAGAATGCATGTCTATGATCGCCTGGGCCTTTGCCGGGTTCACCTCAATTCCTCGTCGATTTACTAAAAATCCAAGGAATTTGTCAGAGCCGACGCCAAAAGCGTATTTTGCCAGGTTGAGTTTCATCCCATACTCCCAGAGAATGTCAAAACTAGCTCTGAGATCGGCTATGTGGTCCTTCGCTTGGACAGATTTTACTAACATGTCATCCACATAGACCTCCATAGTTTTCCCGATCAGCCGAGCGAACATTTTGTTGACGAGACGTTGATAGGTAGCTCCGGCGTTCTTGAGACCAAAGGGCATTACAACGTAGCAATACAAGCCCTGGTCAGTAACAAATGAGGTTTTGATTTGATCCTCCTCGGCCATTCTTATTTGATTATACCTGGAGTATGTGTCCATGAAGCTCAAGAGCTCGTGTCCGGCTGTGGCATCGACGAGCTGGTCTATCCGAGGAAGTGGGAAACAGTCCTTGGGGCAGGTCTTGTTAAGGTCGGTATAGTCGATGCAGACCCGCCACTTGCCATTCGCCTTTCTGATGAGGACGACGTTTGCCAACCATTCTGGATATTTGACCTCTCTAATAAACCCAGCCTTCAATAGTTTCTGGACTTCATCGTTTATTGCGGCATATCTCTCCGGGTTGAAGGCTCTTCGTCTTTGTATCATCGGCCTGTGACCAGGTTGGACGTTAAGCCGATGGCTGATGATGCTCGGATCCATGCCGGACATGTCCTCATGAGACCATGCAAAAACGTCGCGATACTCGGAAAGCAGGAACTCCAGGTCGGCCCGGATCTCAGGTTGTAACTGCGATCTGAATTGGACTGTGCGTTCTGGCCTTTCGGGGTCTAGGGAGAACGGCACTAAGTCTTCGACCGGGGTACCCCTTACCTCTTCCTCAGGAAACCTGGGGTCTAGGTCCGCGAGCATCTTCGGCATTGGATCGGTTGGGAGGTCAGTCTCATCGACTGCATACACGACCAGGACTCCCTGTTGCTGGGCTGAGGCTGCCTGGACTGCGTTTGCATAGCAAGCCCGGGAGTCCGCCTGAGACGAGCGGATTACTCCAACACCACCATCGGCCGGGAACTTCATTGCCAGGTGATATGTCGAGACCACGGCCTTTAATCCGTTTAACGTCGGCCGGCCAATGATGATTTATACTGAGAGGGTTTATCGACGACTAAAAAGTCGACCACCCGAGTGACCTTGGTAGCACCCTCTCCAAAAGTTACCGGGAGACTAACCTTCCCGATTGCTCGGACACACTCACCCACGAAATCGAAGAGTGGGGTCCGGACCGAGGTTAAAGGCGCGTTGCTGATCTTCAGCCTGTCAAATGCCTGCTTAAAAAGGATGTCCGCCGAACTGCCATTATCAATTAAGACTCGCCGTACAACATTGTTAGCGATAGGCAGTTCGCAAACCAAAGCATCGTTGTGGGGATGCATTAGTCGGTCTGCTTCCTCCTCGGTGAAAGTGATCGGGGTGTCCTCCTGGCGGCATATTTTATTGATGTGTTCGGACACATTCATGAAGTCTCCCCGTTCGACCCGCCGAGCTTCTCTGGCATAGGATCGCCACCCACTCGATGTGTCCCCGGCAACAGGCCCGCTAAGTATCGTATGTATGATATTTGGGGGTTTCGGGGCGTTCCCACTATCGATCCTGGGTCGGCTCTACATGTCTCGGCCTGACGAGTCATTCCTTATAGAGGTCGCCCTCAGGTTTATGGCCTTCTCCACAAACTCCTGCAATAGACCTTCTCGGACCAACCTTTCGATTTGGTCCTTGAGCTGGATGCAGTCTCGGGTAGTATGACCCACGTCTTGATGGAATTTACAAAATTTTGACTGGTCACGCTTCGCCCTAAAGCCTCGAAGCTTAGGCGGTAGTGTCAACAGATTCTTGTCGCCGACCTGGGCGAGCACCTCATCAATGGTTGCCACCAGGGGCGTGTAGTTTTGAAACTTGCCGGTCGGCCCCTTCGGCTTCTCAGCTTTCTCTTTCTTCTGCTTCTTTGCATGCTCGGCGCTGCCCTGCTCCGGCCTTTTCTGCTTCTTTTCCTTTTTTGTCCCGCTCAGGCCAGCCTCCTCCCGACGGCTTTTCATGTACTCGGCAGCGTCCGCATGTCTTTAGGCGTACCTGAGCATCTGTGAAAACGTATTTGGCTGCTCAAAGGCCAATGACCAAGTCAGCTTCTCGTCTTGGAGGCCCCCTACAAAAACATGTTTGAGGGTCTCGTCTTCGACGTGCTTGACCTCAAGAGCAGCCCGGGTGAATCGGTTGACATAGTCCCTGACACTCCCGTCTCCCTGCCTGACGGCGTACAAGGAAGTTATTTCCTTCCTCCGCGTCCTGGTTGTAGAGAATGCGGCAGAGAAGGCATCAGTTAAATGCCCAAAAGAAGGAATCGACCCCGGCTCGAGTCGTCGAAACCACTGCCGAGCAGGGCCTGTAAGGGTGAGCGAGAAAGCTTTGCACATCGCAGCATCGCTGGCATTCTACAACAGCATGTGCCCGCGAAAGAGTTCGGCATGCTCATCTGCGTCGGTGGCCCCATCGTAAAACTTAATTTGTGGGACCTTAAACTTCGGCGGCATGGGTGCCCACATTATGTGATCTGGGAAGGGCGGATCCTGGGCCCCGACTTCGTCCACACCGAACCTGCAATTGCAGATTTCATCTATCTGTCGTTGCAGCACCCAAAACTGGCGACTATTCGTGTCTTCGGGCAGTTCGACCCTATAGGGTACTCTGCCCTCGGCACGGCCTCCAGCTTCGCCTTGGTGATTTCTGTTAATCCCTTGGTACCCGAGCTGATCAAACACCGAGGCTCTGGAACCTTGTGGTGAAGGTACATGGTGTGGTTGACGTCCCATCTGACGTTCATGGACCAGTCTATTGTTAAGTTGGGGCCCTCTGGTGGATCCCGGAGACTGCTCTGATCGATCCTCCCAGTTAGTGGCGCTCTGCTCATGCCGACCTCCTGCCTGGTCGACCTGGGCAGGGGTGGCGGTCCCGGTGCAGCTTGCTGTTGAGCCTGTGCAAGCTGCCGAGTTAAGATCTGAACTACATCTGTGAGCTCTCGGATCGGATCTTGTGTAGCTCGGGGGCTGCACCGACTCGGCTCTTGCCGCACTTCCTTGTCCTCCGGACCGAGATCTAGCGATCCAAGGACGATCGCTGGGCCGTTCTGTAGCCGGTCGCTTATGCCTAGCCTCGCCTGACTCCTGACGTTGGGCGGTACTGTCTCTTACATTACCTCGTGTTGTCATGTCAGAAATCCGAGGTATAATAACTTTGGATTGGGGCGCGTTCGGCCCTCCTTCTAGCGCCAAAATGTTGATGCTTACCGCTGTCCGGCGTCGGATCAACACCCACGTGTGACTGAAGTATATGACCTCCTCCTAAGCTTGCCCCTGGTCGGGAATGAGTACCTGCAAGAGGGATGATTCGGAGAAAAGGGGTTAGTCAATAGACAAGGGCTCTCCGATGCTCAAGGCAAGTATTGCTCGGCAGGGGTCGGCAGCTAATTAGGTATGAGGAAGTCTCTCTCTCTTTAAAACGTCATAAATGCACCCTATTTATAGGCCACCAGCTGGATCGGGTGTAGGATGGGTTTTACCCATTACCCAGGTGTCACATCAAAGTGTATCAAGCAATAAGTGACAAGTGTCGCGTCCATTGTCCAATGGATTGGACTCTATCGGACGGCAGCACGTCTGCCTGGTGTTGGCCTACAAGGATGAGTAGTGACGTATTATGATGGATAGCATGGCCCGGCCCGAGCTACTGTACATCCCCGAGGTGGCGGCCCTCTCGGGGGCGTGCCCTCAGATAAATGGAAGGCACCTCAGGAAGAAGCATAAGTCGTCGGGTCGAGGCGGTAGCCTATGTCTGCCGAACTGAGTTGCCGACCACCAAGTTAGGGTCCTCAGTGAGGGCGCCGAGCTTACCCTCAACAGTGAGTAAGTTGGAGGCACAAGTTTAAGACAACCAGTGATACTAATCAAATGGTGAAAAATATGGTATGCCTTAATGATGATGACTCAAACTACCAAGGTTGAGAGTGTAATTCAAATTACATGGAAGCTTCATGAATTTGAGCCTTTAAAATTGATAGAACCTAAATGGGAAGAACCAACACTTTCAAAGTTGTGATAGCTCAATACTTTGCTAAGTTGGACACTAGGTAGATCAACACCGATATCAATTTGATGATTGGGATGATGTCCATCCTACACGACAAATGTTACAAAGATCAAATTACAAGTATGGTTATGGATAGCTAAGTTGTAACGTCCCGAAATTTATTTAATATTAATGTAATGTAAATGATGAATTAGTGTGCCATAATTAAAGTTTTAACTTTAATTAGATTATTTGGTTGGATTTTTAGTTTTTGGTTATTTTGTTAAATTGATGTGTTCAAAAGATTTCTTATTGATTTAAAATGATGTTTTGAGTTTTAAAACACAACAATTTGTAAAATGTTAAAAATACTCTGTTTTACAAAACCGTGGGCGGCACATGGTTTTCGCACAGTAAAACCGCCCACCGATTTTCTCTATTTATTTTCCTTTCCTCTCTCTCTCTCCTCACTTCCACGCCCATCTCTCTCTCTCTTCCCTCTCTCTCTCGGCAGCTCACTCTCTCTCAATCTCTCTCTAAATTTTTGAAAACCGCATTCGAATCCAAGCTTCGGAACAGCAAGGAGGAAGCTCGGGGACGTGATTCGGCAACCGAGAACGCGGATTGAAGCTTCGATTCGAGGTTAGATTCGAAATTTCTAAACTTTTTCAAAATTTTTGATTTTGTGTGTTTTTGAAATCTAAGTTTGTTTAAGCTTAGAAAACCGTGGATTTGTGTTAAATGAGCTTAGAACAACTAGAATCTAAACCTAGATTGAAGAAAAACGGATTGGATTCAAGATTTTCATTTTTCTCCTCTTTTTCTCATTTTCGGATTTTTGAGGATTTCGAGTTCAAATGTTGTTTAAATGATTCCAAACATGTTTTAGAATGTTTTTCTATCAACTATAGTTGTTTTTCATGCCTGGGATTTGAGAAAAACAGGTTGGAATTCAGATTTGGATTTTGGGGATCGAGAAACCCGTGGCTGGGATTTCTGGATTTTCCCAGTTCGGCAGGCCGAAGTTCATGTTCGGCAGGCCGAGTGATGATCGGCAGGCCGGTGTTCTTCCGATCGGCAGGCCGAATCTGGGGACATTTAAATCCCAACCTTATAGGATGATTTTAATGATACAAATGGCACACTAGGACATCATGAAATGATTTGGTAACATAGAATGTCTCGAACTAGATATTGATTGACTTAGTTTGTATCTAGGATCGTTCGTGGTTCCGTGGAGCTAACGTATAGCGGACCGGGATTACGGTGTGGGGTACCGGCACGAGTACTGAGGTAGGACTTCTATCCTATTTCTTTGGTAGCCTGGTTTTGAAATGATTTGGCTTTGAAAATGATTTCTATCAAAATGTTTTCAACGGTTGTTTGAAAATGATTTTAACGGTTACATTTTTATATACCGTGACATGAAATGAATTTCATAATGAATGTAATTGACAACACTCGGTAATTGGGTTTTGAATGATAATGATAATAACCACATGGGCATGATGCCATATCAGAGATCGGGTTGTGATCGACCTTGGGGGCAGGTCCCGAAACCCAGCTGGGCCACTACGGTGGTGATATCATGGTTTGCCTAGGTAAAAGTAAACTGGTGTTTTGATTTGACGAGTAGACTGTTATGTGCCAGAATGGTTCTACTCAATTTATTTATTCAAGTTTCTTCTTGCATAACTCCTGATAATGCTATGTTTCTTTGCATTAAATTATTTTATAAAACTTAGTCCTACTGAGCCTTTCGCTCACGTTTTATCTGTTTTAAATTCCCCCCCCTTCTAGGTGGTTTCCCATTTAGGTTTGGAGAAGATTCTTCGGACCGAACTCAGGAGCAATAGGAGAATTTGTTTACATTCTGTATTGATTAATCAAGGCATGTAAGACTTAACTTTATTTGTACTTGGACTGTAATTGTATTTGTGATATTGTCAGATCCATGTGTGTGCACAAGTTGTGGGTTGTGGAACCCATATTCGTGGTTTTTATTCAATTATTGTTATTTGTTTAATGATTTTAAATTCTTTATAAAATGTGGTGGAAATTCTCTTTAATTCTTGCTTAATTGGATTTTTAAACCCTTAATTTCAATTAAACTCTCTTTTAATTAATCTAAATATTCCGCCACGTCACCTCCCGTACTCCGGGGCGTGACAGAATGGTATCAGAGCCCAAGGTTATGAACCTTGGGAATTGTGCACACATAGGTTTGACAATGAAATACCTCTGACAGTCCAAATTTTGTTTTCAGAAGTGAGAGAATGGCACCTAGACGTCGTTCGACAGCTGACGCCGAGTTCGGAAATGATGAGGGCCTGATGAGGTCTATGATTGCGGCTTTCCGGCAGATGGCAGCCAGGACTAGACCGGAAGACTCCAGTGTTGGTAGTCGGCATGCCTTCTTTAAGGAATTTCGGCGGGCGTCTATTCCGACTTTTGATGGCAATGGGGATCCGCAGTTAGCTGAATATTGGTTGGATTCGATCTTGAAGCATCTGGATACCCTTGGTGTGCCTGAGGAGTATCGTGTGGAGTTTGCGGCGTATAAGCTCGAGGGTGGCGCCAACACCTGGTGGAAACAAACTAAGCGTCTGGAGCGCGGTGGCGATATCGGTTGGGACAAGTTCGAGGATCTGTTCTATGATCGGTATTTTCCGCAGGGATATAGAGATCAGAAGGCAGCTGAGTTTTATAGATTGCAGCAGGGTGATATGTCAGTTCGGGAGTACGAGGCAAAGTTTAGCGAGTTGGCTAGGTTTGCTCCATCAGCTGTGGCATCGGAGCGCGAGAAATGCATCAAGTTCCAGGAAGGACTCAAGGCTCCTATTCGGCGGCAGTTGGTTGCTCTACGGCTTAGGAGTTTCGGAGAGCTTGTGTCGTCGGCGATCTCCGTAGGAGAATGATTACGTGCAGTATTGTGAGGATCGAGCCAAGGCTTCAGGAGGACCGCAGAGGAGTGGCAGGAAGAGCACCAGTAGTCGTCCAGCTCCGGGGAAAGGCAAGCAAGGCGGTGCGACCAGTGGCAGCAGCAGTTCGTCTGGCAGCGGGCGCAGCAACCCCTACAGCTTTCATTGTCATTTCTGTCAGCAGCCCAGGACACATCAAGAGGAATTGCCCGATCAGGAGTGCTCGTCTTGGATCGCAGACCGGGGAGGATGCCAGTCGTTCATCTCAGCCTCAGCCTCAGACCCTACCTCCGCCTCCGCAGTACCCGCAGTTGCAGTATCCGCAGTTTTCTCCTCAGCAATTCTCATATCCGGCACGGGGACAGCAGCCGCAGTATTTTCAGCGCAGTGTTCCTCAATATAGAGCTCCGAGTACAGGTAGTGTGCAGTCATCTCCATCTCAGCAGCATCGGCCGAGTAATGCAGGACCCAGCAATGTCGGTAGAGGAAAAGGGAAGGCGCCAGTGCAGGTTCATGCAATGGCATCTGGAGGGTCAGATTCTCAGATTGGCAACGCGGTTGTCGATGGTATGGTTTTGGTTTCTAGATCTCTAGCTCGCGTTTTATTTGATACCGGTGCCTCTCATTCTCTCATTTCGAGTTCTTTTGTACATGCCTTGGGATTAGAAGTAGAAGAGTTTAATGAACCCCTAGTTATAACTTCTCCTTTGGGGCGGGTGTGTGTGAATTGTATGTGTAAATCCTGTAAAATAAAGATTGGGGATGAGATTTTGAAAAGTGATTTGATTATACTCCCCATGAGTTCCTATGATGTGATTTTAGGGATGGACTGGTTGTCCAGGTATAGTGCAGTTGTGGACTGCCAACTTAGAAAAGTGACCCTAGTGTCTGATAGGGGAACGGTGATCACTTACCAGGGTGGTGGTGATTGGCTAATGAGTGAGCGTCTCATGAAGTCATGTCTAGGAGGGCGAAGGAATCTAGATTGTTTTGCTTTTCTTGCCAATCTAGATTGCGAGCCCTATGTTTCGAGTAGTAGTGTAGCGATTCCGGTGGTTGGTGAGTTCGAGGATGTCTTCCCCGACGAGTTATCAGGATTACCACCGCATCGGGAGATTGAGTTTGGTATCGAGTTGTTTCCAGGGACATCACCGATTTCTATGGCACCTTATCGGATGGCGCCGGCAGAAATGAAGGAATTGAGGAAGCAACTTCAGGAGCTTGCTGATAAAGGATATATTCGAAATAGCACATCTCCGTGGGGAGCACCAGTTTTGTTTGCTAAGAAGCACGATGGGACTCTCAGGTTATGTGTGGATTATCGGCAGCTGAATCGTGTTACGGTGAAGAACAAGTATCCCTTGCCTAGGATTGATGAGCTATTTGATCAGTTGGGAGGTTCGCGATACTTCTCGAAGATTGATTTGCGGTCAGGTTATCATCAGCTCAGAATCAAGGAAGAGGATATTCCCAAGACAGCTTTTAGGACTCGGTATGGGCACTTCGAGTTTCTGGTTATGTCTTTCGGGTTGACGAATGCTCCAGCAGCTTTTATGGATTTGATGAACAGGATATTTAGGCCGTATCTGGATCAGTTTGTGATCGTGTTCATCGATGATATTCTTGTGTATTCTAAGACATGGGAGGAGCATGAGCAGCATCTTCGGGTCGTGCTTCAGACTCTGCGGGAGCACCAGTTGTATGCTAAGAGGGAAAAATGTGAGTTCTGGTTGACTGAGGTCAAATTTCTGGGTCATGTCATTTCGGAGCATGGTATTTCAGTGGATCCGTCCAAGATTGAAGCTATATTGGAGTGGGAACGACCAAGGAATGTAGCGGAGATTCGCAGCTTCTTAGGTCTTGCTGGATATTACAGGAAATTTGTAAAGGACTTTTCGAAGATTGCAGCTCCGTTGACGAGGTTGATCAGGAAAAACGTCAGGTTTGAGTGGGATGAAGACTGTGAGTCTGCTTTTCAGGAATTGAAGAACCGGTTGACTTCAGCTCCAGTATTAGTTATTCCTAGTAGTGACGAGCCGTATGAGGTTTATGCTGATGCTTCAGGGCGCGGACTTGGATGCGTGTTGATGCAGCATGGACGTGTGGTTGCGTACGGATCGAGACAGCTACGACCTCACGAGCGGAATTATCCTACTCACGATTTAGAGCTTGCAGCAGTGATCTACGCGCTGAAGATTTGGAGATGTTACCTGTATGGGGCATCGTTTCAGGTCTTCTCCGATCACAAGAGTTTGAGGTATTTGTTCACTCAGAGGGATCTCAATCTGAGGCAGCGCAGATGGGTGGAGTACATGGAGGATTATGATTTCGCGTTGCAGTATCATCCCGGGAAAGCTAATGTGGTCGCGGACGCGCTTAGCAGAAAGTCTTCAGGGATTCTCGCTTGTTTGATTTTTGAGGACTGGAGCAGGGATGCGACAGTGAGTGAGTATCGGCTACAGTATCATGACGACGGTGATCGAGTTTCGTTATATCATGTGGAAGCGACTCCAGCTCTTGTTCGGATGGTGAAGCAAGGTCAGTGGCAGGATCGACATTTGCAGGGGATTTGGTCGCGGATTCAGAACGGGGAGCAGTTCGAGGAATGGAGCGTGCATGCAGATGGATCGTTGTACTTCCGGGAGCGTCTTGCAGTTCCAGTTATCGCCGAGGTGACGAAAGCCGTTCTAGATGAAGCTCATAGGTCTCAGTTTGCTATTCATCCGGGGAGCACCAAGATGTATCGTGACTTGAAGAGGCACTATTGGTGGAGAGGCATGAAGAAAGATGTTCGCGAGTACGTGGCCAAGTGTTCGACGTGTCTTCAGGTGAAAGCTGAGCATCAGAAGCCTGCAGGTCAACTTCAGCCGCTTCCTATTCCAGGTTGGAAATGGGAGCATGTGACGATGGATTTCCTCACAGGTTTGCCGAGGACGGAGCAGCGGCATGATGCAGTTTGGGTTGTAGTCGACAGGTTGACGAAATCGGCGCATTTCATTCCGTTTAGGTCGACATGTTCCAGGAAGATTCTCGGGGAGTTGTATATGCAGAACATTGTGAGGTTGCATGGAGTTCCTTTGTCCATCACCTCTGATCGAGATACCAGGTTTAATGCTAAGTACTGGAGGAGTTTTCAGGAGGCTTTGGGTACAGATTTGAACTTCAGTACGGCGTTTCATCCTCAGACTGATGGGCAGTCTGAGCGGGTTATCCAGGTTCTCGAGGATATGTTGCGTGCTTGTGCGTTGGACTTCGGCGGGAATTGGAAGCAATGTTTGCATTTGGCGGAGTTCGCGTACAACAACAGTTATCAGGCGAGTATCGGTATGGCACCATTTGAGGCGTTGTATGGGCGACCGTGTCGGTCACCTGTGTGTTGGGCCGAACCGGAAGATAGAGTTATTCTTGGGCCAGATGAGATTCGTGACAGCAACGAGAAAGTCGCGGTGATTCGGGATCGGTTGAGAGCAGCTCAGAGTCGGCAGAAGAGCTACGCGGATAGGAGACGTAGACCTTTAGAATTCGCGGTTGGAGATTTTGTTCTCTTGAGGGTGTCACCTCGTAAGGGAACTATGCGGTTCGGGGTGAGTGGGAAACTCGCGCCGAGGTATATTGGGCCGTTCGAGATCACTCAGCGTGTTGGTGTGGTCGCTTATCGGCTTGATCTTCCGCCCGAACTTTCTCATGTGCACGATGTGTTTCATGTGTCTATGCTTAGGAAGTGTCCACCTGGGCAGGATAAGGTAGTATCGTTTCGCGATGTGCAGGTTCAGGAGGATACGACGTACGAAGAAGTGCCGATTCAGATCATCGACCGGAAAGTGATTAGCTTGCGTCGTGGTGAGATACCATTGGTAAAGGTCGTGTGGCAGCATCACGGTGTTGATGAAGCCACTTGGGAATTAGAGTCGAGTATGCGGGAATTGTATCCGCATTTGTTTTGTTTTTGAGATGAGTTGTAAATTTCGAGGACGAAATTTCTTTTAGGGGTGGAGAGCTGTAACGTCCCGAAATTTATTTAATATTAATGTAATGTAAATGATGAATTAGTGTGCCATAATTAAAGTTTTAACTTTAATTAGATTATTTGGTTGGATTTTTAGTTTTTGGTTATTTTGTTAAATTGATGTGTTCAAAAGATTTCTTATTGATTTAAAATGATGTTTTGAGTTTTAAAACACAACAATTTGTAAAATGTTAAAAATACTCTGTTTTACAAAACCGTGGGCGGCACATGGTTTTCGCACAGTAAAACCGCCCACCGATTTTCTCTATTTATTTTCCTTTCCTCTCTCTCTCTCCTCACTTCCACGCCCATCTCTCTCTCTCTTCCCTCTCTCTCTCGGCAGCTCACTCTCTCTCAATCTCTCTCTAAATTTTTGAAAACCGCATTCGAATCCAAGCTTCGGAACAGCAAGGAGGAAGCTCGGGGACGTGATTCGGCAACCGAGAACGCGGATTGAAGCTTCGATTCGAGGTTAGATTCGAAATTTCTAAACTTTTTCAAAATTTTCGATTTTGTGTGTTTTTGAAATCTAAGTTTGTTTAAGCTTAGAAAACCGTGGATTTGTGTTAAATGAGCTTAGAACAACTAGAATCTAAACCTAGATTGAAGAAAAACGGATTGGATTCAAGATTTTCATTTTTCTCCTCTTTTTCTCATTTTCGGATTTTTGAGGATTTCGAGTTCAAATGTTGTTTAAATGATTCCAAACATGTTTTAGAATGTTTTTCTATCAACTATAGTTGTTTTTCATGCCTGGGAATTGAGAAAAACAGGTTGGAATTCAGATTTGGATTTTGGGGATCGAGAAACCCGTGGCTGGGATTTCTGGATTTTCCCAGTTCGGCAGGCCGAAGTTCATGTTCGGCAGGCCGAAGTGATGATCGGCAGGCCGGTGTTCTTCCGATCGGCAGGCCGAATCTGGGGACATGTTCGGCAGGCCGAACTTTGCTTCCGGCAGGCCGAACTGTACAGTTCGGCAGGCTGAAGCAGGGCGTCCGGCAGGCCGACCGAGGCATGGAAAATTTTGTGATTTTTACCCGATTTCACTGTTTTGAACCCTAATTTAAATCCCAACCTTATAGGATGATTTTAATGATACAAATGGCACACTAGGACATCATGAAATGATTTGGTAACATAGAATGTCTCGAACTAGATATTGATTGACTTAGTTTGTATCTAGGATCGTTCGTGGTTCCGTGGAGCTAACGTATAGCGGACCGGGATTACGGTGTGGGGTACCGGCACGAGTACTGAGGTAGGACTTCTATCCTATTTCTTTGGTAGCCTGGTTTTGAAATGATTTGGCTTTGAAAATGATTTCTATCAAAATGTTTTCAACGGTTGTTTGAAAATGATTTTAACGGTTACATTTTTATATACCGTGACATGAAATGAATTTCATAATGAATGTAATTGACAACACTCGGTAATTGGGTTTTGAATGATAATGATAATAACCACATGGGCATGATGCCATATCAGAGATCGGGTCGTGATCGACCTTGGGGGCAGGTCCCGAAACCCAGCTGGGCCACTACGGTGGTGATATCATGGTTTGCCTAGGTAAAAGTAAACTGGTGTTTTGATTTGACGAGTAGACTGTTCTGTGCCAGAATGGTTCTACTCAATTTATTTATTCAAGTTTCTTCTTGCATAACTCCTGATAATGCTATGTTTCTTTGCATTAAATTATTTTATAAAACTTAGTCCTACTGAGCCTTTCGCTCACGTTTTATCTGTTTTAAATTCCCCCCCCTTCTAGGTGGTTTCCCATTTAGGTTTGGAGAAGATTCTTCGGACCGAACTCAGGAGCAATAGGAGAATTTGTTTACATTCTGTATTGATTAATCAAGGCATGTAAGACTTAACTTTATTTGTACTTGGACTGTAATTGTATTTGTGATATTGTCAGATCCATGTGTGTGCACAAGTTGTGGGTTGTGGAACCCATATTCGCGGTTTTTATTCAATTATTGTTATTTGTTTAATGATTTTAAATTCTTTATAAAATGTGGTGGAAATTCTCTTTAATTCTTGCTTAATTGGATTTTTAAACCCTTAATTTCAATTAAACTCTCTTTTAATTAATCTAAATATTCCGCCACGTCACCTCCCGTACTCCGGGGCGTGACATAAGTAGAGATTGAAGAGTAATTAGTAGGGGTTCGTAAATGAGGAAGAGCCAAAAGAAGCATTGGTGGATGAAGAAGCATATGAGGCCATCGATTTGAGCTCATCATTGGTATTAACACATATACCACGAACACATCCCTCTACAAGCTAAAGCAAGAAGCGATGTTTTTTTCCCAAGCACATTTAACAAAACTGAGTGAAGTTACTACGACGTGAAAGAAAAAAGAAAAAAGAAAAAAGAAAAAATCATGTTCAACTATTCTAACATAGTTCTAGATGTTACAAGGTTGGTTAGAATGGAGAAAAGCCCCAACACAACAATATTTGGCCTATGATTCTACTTCATGAGTTTTGAGAGGTGTCCCCTTGAAAAATTCTATGATGTCTTTGACTCTATGAAGTTTTTAGGAACATCCTTACCCTTCTTTCTTTTAGCCACTACCCCTTAACCCTATTACAATCTTTATTGAAAACCTTTCAATTTCATGTGGTGCCTTTGGCATAGCGGAGATTTGTACCAAAGAAGGACCTTATAATGTTTGACAACCTCATACGAGTGATTGTTTTTGTAAGGTTTATTAAGGCAATGAACCAGTAAGCTGATGCCTTTACACCACTAAAATGTTTCCCTAGCGCCATAGATCAGAGAAGTAAAACCCCAGTGCCTAAAGCCAAATGTGCTCATACGAGAAAAACGTGCTCCAACGTTACTTATTTGGCACCCCTATATTTGTTGGCTACTTTTAGCTCAAATTTTAGTCCAAAACGGCTCCAAACTTTCCTCTTTTCATCCCAACCTTGTAAACTATATATACATTATTTTAGAGTATAAGAAGAAACCCTTTTTATCATGTTTTCTTAGTTTTAGGAGTAGAAAGATGATAGAAAAGCTACGATGATGGCCTAAGGAGTATCATTCGCGTGGAAGACTCTTCAGCACTAAAATCATTCTTCTTCTTATTCTTTCTTTCTTTTCTTTTTCTATATTTTTACTTTAATTTTATTTTTGGTTGAGGGTGATTTAAAAACCCTAGACATATGAATATTTGTTTCAAATTTTTTAATTGAGATTGTTTATGTTATTTTATAATTATATTTTATAGATATTTTCTTGTTTTGTTCGATGTGCAACTAAATAAGACTTAAAAATTGTCTATCCTTAGATTGAAAATTTTAAGTCGTAAGCATATTGTGGTCTACAATTACAATAGGATTTTTTTTATTACAATGTAGAACATAACCTATGTTGAACGAACCGAGCTTGTGTGTTTGTTATTTTGATCAACGTCTTATCTTTCTTATCTTAATCCTTTTGTAGAATTAATCTAGAAAGCTTGTTCTAGGTTATTTGATGGAAATAGATTAAGTAAAAAGCTTTTTTATTTACTGACACAATAAGAAAAGATTAGGATAGCAGAGTCCGTTGTTATCTACGGTTGATAGTCTCAATAGATGATTAGAAATAATTTACATGATTAATATAATTATTGTCTAGTGGTAGAGAATGATTCATTAGGCAGTTATATTTTCAATATTTTGCATAATTTAATTTTCTTATGTTTTCTTTTATTTAGTAATTGAGTTAATATTCAGAAACCTCTACTATATTTTGTGTTTAGTTTTAGTGTGTCTTAGGTTGTAGAGTTGATAACTAATTAATTGGAACCAATTCCTCTAGGGGAATGATCATTACTCACATCTATACTCAATAACAACCATATTCTCGGTAAAGTTTAATTTGGTACTTCTTCTAGTACTTGTCAAATTTTGGCTCCCTTTCTGGGGACTATCACCCCATGTGCAATCCAATACTTGTTTTCTAAGTTTTCTTTTCTAAAAATTTATAATTTTGATAAATGTGATTAATTTAAGCAGACTGGATATCAAGCAGAATTTTTTATCTCTCCTTCCCTTCATTAGTGCCACACACAAATAAAGAATTAATGTGTGTGGCATGTAAATAGATAAGAAAAGGAAAACTTATCTCTTTTATTTTAATTAAATATGTGATAAATAAAAATTAAAATAAAAGAAGCTTTCAGACTTAATTAAGTTAATTTTCTATAAATAGAGGTTTTCTATATTCATTCTACACATAGTCCTTGGTTAGACTACAAAAATTTTGCCAGACATCCTAGTGATAGGCATGCAGATAGAAAAAGATAGAGAAGAAATGTTCTTCCATTTTCAATCTCGTTTTGCTCATATGTAGAGATTAGTGGGTGCAAAAAGTAAGCAAGTGATATCTAGAATCCTTAATTCCTTTTTATGTCTACACGTACTGTGGTACCAAAGAGTATGCGAGAAAAATAGTGATTTCGTTTAGAAAATGCTTCTCAAAAGAAGATATCCAGTGCCATCGCTTCAGCTGTAGATGATATCAGCACCTTTAGGAAACTCAATCTTGAGAACCTGAAAAAAAAAAAAAAAAAAAAAAAAAAAGAGGTTGGGCGGGGGGGGACAATGATATGTCAGCATGCTTTGAGTTTGGACGTATGACTTAGTCTACTCATTGCAACTAGCAGTGTTCTTTATTAATTGAACTATCCAGGTCCTTGGTTCTAAACATTATCTCGCCTCTACCCGACAGAAAACATCAATCATCAGTCTTGGAAACCCTCTCTGAAATAGTAGCATACGCGCTGTATACAAGGTGATTTTTAAAATTAACTCGTCCAATTAAAAGATCTGTTGTGAAATATGTGTAGATTTATTAGAGTATAATATACATGACCATATGAGCTGCATGCTTAGTGCTAAGTGCTCGTGTTAGATTGGTGATGTATGAGGTGACAAGTATACTGGGTTTTATATATTTTTTAGAATAGGTGTTATAGTTATGAATCTAAGAATGTTTGAAAACAAGGTTAGAACTTAAATATTGTAACATATGAGTGTTTTAAATTGTAGAAAATTTTTATTTTCACTGTAGTATATAAGAGTTTTATACTGTATGAGGCGACAAATATAGAGGGGTTTTTTTTATATGTTTTATCATTTTTTTTATGAGTAGATGTCATTGTTATGAATTTGAGAATGTTTGGAAATAAAGTTAGAACTTAAAGTTGAAACTTAAACACTGTAGCATGTGAGAGCTTTAAACTGTAGCAAACTTTTGCTTTTCACTATAGTATATAAGAGCTTTATACTATAACAAGTTAAAACTTAAAAGGTCCAACTAACTTACCAAATTAAGTCATAAACGTGTAATAGTAAACATATGCAGACTTGAGAAATTTGTCAACTCGAACATTTAGTGCACAAGTAGATGAGTTGTGGGAAATATGCGAATCGTAATAGGATACTGCCATGATGCAGTTGCAGACATCACTCAATTAACAAAACTTGCCCTCGGAAAAAAGCAACTTAAATTACCAAAAAAAAAGAAAAAAAAAAAAGAAGAAACAAACAGCAAGCCATCTTTGATCCGGTCACATTTCTTATTGATATTATGCGGATATAAAAGCAGCCATATAGAGAAACGACATAAATTAGAGAAACTAGTGCAAGTATGGAGAGAAAAGAGGAAGACAACCATAAAGCGAAAAACACGAGTTTGCTTGCATACTCTAGATGTCATGTGACCGCATCTTACATGCTTCTTCCAATTGCTGAGAACAAAAGCAACGCCAGAGCATCACCACCGGAAAACAGAGCCAATTTCCATGAACGACAAGCTTGTTCGCGAAGTGCAAATCATGTAAGCTTGAATCACACCAGAACATCTTTGATCCAGTCTCAATTGCTGCGAACAAATTCACTATCAATCACAGCAGAAGACAAAAATTAAGTGCAAATCATGTAAGATCCACCACATTACATCAATTTCCAAGCTCCGAAGCTTTTTTTAGCAGACAAAAAAAAAAAGACCAAAAACAAACACAGATCTATCGCATTTTCCATTTCCAAAAAGACAATCACGAAAAAGAAGAATCAGATCTGAGACTCAAAACAACCGAAACACTCTGTTCGGGCTCCTTTGCTTTTCAAAGATTAAAAAGAACAAACAAATCTAATTAGGGAAACAAGATTATAATAACAATGAATTAAAAAAAAAGAAAAGGAAAATAGGTTGTTGAAATTTCGGTTCATATATGTTGAAGTTCTTATCCAGCAATTATTTTTTGTCCAACGAGCAGAGAAAGCAGAATGATAAGTCGTTTTTACAAGCAATGTATATAAACGATGTCGATTTAGTTAACGAGTCAAAGGCTTGTTTGGTATATCATATTAGAACTTTGTATTGTATTATTTTAAAATAATACGATGTTTGATATTAATAACGTATTGTAAAAAATAACACAAAATGCCAATTTAATACAATACATCCAGTATTTTATAATACACAAAAAATATGCCCGTATTAGACTGTATTGCATTATTTAGTCAAAGACAATTTATACTGGCTTTGTTTCTCTCCCATTTCCCTCCCGTGTTAGACTTTTGGACTCCTCCATATTTTTCTCAATAGGGGAAGTCTCTCTCTTCACTCTCGTCTCTTCCTCGCCGCCTCCCTCTCTCGCCATTCTCTATCTCTCTGCGTCCCAGCGTAGCTTTCTCTCCGACCACCGTCCATCAAGCTCATCCGATTGACTCCTTCCATAGATTATTTCAACAGGGAAGTCTCTCTCTTGAAGTCTCCGCCTCTGGTCGCTATCAGCGCTTCCTCACCGCCTCCCTCTCACGCCGTTCTCTATTTCTCTCCATCCTGGCATAATTTCTCTCCGACCACCATCCATCAAGCTCATCTGATCAAGGTAATTCTAAGATTTTTTTTTTAAGTGAATGTGATATTGCGATTTGGTTGATTTTGATGGTTGTTTGTTTTGTGAAAGTTTGATCTCGTTGTTTTCTGATTTGAGAATCTGGTATGTTGATTTAAATGATGCATATAAGTTGTTTATTAAAATGTCAAACATCAAATGGGTTTCTAAGACCACGGGGAAGTTAACAAATTGGCAAAATTTAGAGATAGAACCTGTATTGATGAATTCTCCTTCTGACCCCAATCATCCACTCAAAATAATCTTTGTCTAATCCATGTCTTTATTTGTTGATCAAGACGGGGCAATACTTTAATGCTCTTTCCGGTTGGAACGTCGACGATAATGGGAAATGGATGGTTCAAAGAACCGTTTTTAAACATTTCCTCTCTATTAGTTATAAGCAAGACCTTTTTATAATATATTAAACGATCTTATCAAGATGTTTGACATAGATAGATTTTATTTTGAATTGGGTTTCAAGGACAATAGTTGTGCTATTGCCTTCATTCTACAAGATATTTTATACATAACTGCAATGCCAATTGATGGCAATCCAATTACAGGTAAAGATGATGTTCCTCATGATATTTATAATTGCATGTTATATCATACTATCATAATTCATTGACCAATGGCATAAGATTTGTAGCTTCCTCTTGCATTCATATTCAAAATTTACAAAGATCATGATCGAACAACAGACATTTTGATGGAGGAGCATATGCTTGTTGGCAGTGGACCCATTATGGGGAGGGAAATTTTGAGTGGTCAATATAATTCCTCAATTTTCTTTTTTCTTCTGTTTATATCTTGCCTATTGGTTTACCAATTTATTTTTTGTATATCATCATGATTGATATTTCATTAAGGATTGTCTGATGGTTATTCATTCATTTAGGGAAGGGATAATTTCATTGAAGATTTTAGTGGTTCTGCTGCTGCCCAAACACCATATTTTTCACGTGCACCAGCTATAGGGACTTTTTTTTTTAGCTCCATTGATAGTTTTAGAGAGGAAAAATTCTACTGAAGAGGGAAAAAGATCCTTCTTTTAGGCATACACATGCACTAGCTCTACCAATGGTTTCTCTTCAAAGAGTTGTGCTTTTGTTCGGTCCTCCTTTATGCAGAATATCAATTGTTTCTTGCCTACTATGTAAAATAATTGCAAAGTGAATGCTTTGGGGGTTAACGTTACGTTGTCAAAACACAGTGAGAGGGAAAAAAAAGTATACATATCTATGAAGTGTGGTTGAATTATGTTCAGGTTGGTTGGTTCTTTGCCTTATACTTTTTTATGTTCAAATCACTAGTATTTTTTTAATGGGAATTAATTACTATATATTGAACTCTCTTGTAGAATCAAAAGGATGCAAAAGGCTAGAGGAACAAGAGTTTTCCAATTTATGAAAGGTTGGCTAATATCTTTGGAAAAGATAGAGCAATTGGTCGGGGAGTGGAAACACCAGCAGATATGGTTGATCATATGGATCAAGAAGCTAATGATGCTACAGAAAATGATGATACAAGGTTAGTGAATCAAACATCATCTAGATCGTCTAATCGGAGGAAAAGATCACGCTCAGATGACGGAATGTTGGAAATTGCATCCTCATTCAAGAAAATGTTTGAGCAATCATTTGAGCAAATGAGACTAATTAGTGAGCGACTTGTTCAAGAAAATGGAGATGGAAAGAACATTGCTTTGGAGTTGAGGAACATGCGACTCTCGGATGAGGATCAACTTGGTGTCTTGACATACATTTTAGAGAAACCACAATATGTGGCGACATTTATGTCGATTGATGCATCATTGCATTGGACATTTGTAAGGAGAATCATGAGGGAGATACGACATCCATGATAAAGTGGTTTAGTTTTGTGAAACTGACCCGCCTTTGAGAACATTTAGGTGGTTATGACTTAAACATTTAACATGCTACAATATTTTGTTTTGACACCTTGTTAGGAATCTCTAATATTTTGTATTTGATTTGTGTTTGAGACTTATTTTCAATTATGGTATTTCTATTTTAATTTCTGTTTTGTCCAAATCAATGCAAATTATATGTGGTATTTTCTTTTAATAGATGCAGTACCATCATGGACTAATAATTTTATTTTTGATTTTTATATTGGTAATAGGTTTTATAAAAAAAAATTTCAAAAAAATAGAGAGAATAAGGAGGGAGAGTGTAGAGAGAATGAGACGAGACCGACCCCAACACCAGTCCCTAATCCTAACCCGAGCCTGGTTTTAAATCCTGGCCCTGACCCCGACTTCGACCTTGACCCTAGTGTCGAATCTCGACTCCGATCCCAGTCTCGAATCCCAACCTTGAACCTAAACCTAAAATTTGACCCCAAAATCATGACCTAAATTTATTATATTTAAAGTTTAAATGCTAATACAATATAATACGGTAGTAAACAAACATTGTATAATGTAATACAATATGTTAATACGGTGTAAAACTAAACAATGTATTGTATAACACTAATGCAATACAATACAATGCAATACAATACAATATAATAGAATACAATATAATACGGTGTGCCAAAGATGCCCTAATAGTGCTGTTGTGTTTTGTTCTGTTGGATATAATTGTAATTATATATATATGTTATCCTTTGTACATAAAAGGGATTATCAGTTCTAGTCTAGGGAAAGAAAAAGGAAAAAAATAGAGAGAGAAAGGGAAAAACAGTGGTTAGAGAGTTGGAGAGAGAAAGGGCATATTTCTCTTAGGAATTCTTGCTGTTTGTATCTTCAAAACTCTGTTTTGCTGAGAGAAAAAAAAGGGTGTAATCTCTGGATTATTTTTCTGAGAATAGATTGAATTCCTTGAAGGGAGTTCACGGGGACGTAGGCTCAAATTTTTGGCTGAACCTCAATAACAACTTTTGGGTGTTCTGTGTTCTTATTTTTCTTTCTTGTTGTTCAGTTTCTTTTATTGAAATCGAAGGCAGTAGAGGAAAGAAATCCCAACAGTGCTCAAATTCCTTGAGGGGAGTTCACGAGGACGTAGGCTCAAATTTTTGGCCAAACCTCGATAACAACTTTTGGGTGTTCTGTATTCTAATTTTTCTTTCTTGTTGTTCAGTTTCTTTTATTGAAATTGAAGGCAATAGACGGAAGAAATCCCAACAGTGCTCAAATTCCTTGAGGGGAGTTCATGGTGACGTAGGCTCAAATTTTTGACTGAACCTCAATAACAACTTTTGGGTGTTCTGTGTTCTTATTTTTCTTTCTTGTTGTTCAGTTTCTTTTATTGAAATCGAAGGCAATAGACGGAAGAAATCCCAACAGTGGCATCAAAGTTAGGTTCTACAAGACGTCTATCTTTGATTGAAGACCTTTGTTCAGAATCTGAAGGAGATTAAGGATTTAGGGCTTGTGACTAGCCCTGAGCATCTCCAAGATTTTGAAGATATGCCCTTTTACTTAGATAATTTCGAGAAGGAAGACTCAAGAATACAGCCAAGAAATCAAGAAACAAGTTCCTCAAATTATTTCTTGAACAGCATGTCTAACATGAAGATTGACATTGAAAAGTTCAATGGCAATTGCGACTTTCGAATTTGGAGACGGAAAATCAAGGGGCTTCTTGCACAGCAAAAACTTCTCAAAGCATTAGAAGACCCAATCAATTTTCCAAAAAACTACTTTGTAGACCAAAGGCAAGAACTGCTCAAGACTGCTATAGGTATTATAGTTTTTCACTTGTCCGATTCCATTATACGACTAATTGATAAAGAAGACACCCCTGCAAAAATTTGGAATAAACTGGATAAGTTGTTTCAGAAAAAATCTTTGACAAATAAGATATTCTTGAAAGAACGATTATTTGGTTTCAAGATGGATATTACGAGACGGTTGGAGTAGAATCTAGATGAATTCCTTCGTATGAATATAGAATTGGCCAACTCTAGTGAAAATGAATCACGCAGTGATGAAAATCAGGCCATAATTCTCCTTAATTCCCTGCCTGATTCATACAAGGAAGTTAAAACAGCAATCAAGTATGGTAGGACTTCTATCACACTTGAAGAAGTATTGTCTGGTTTAAGATCTAGGGATATGGAATTAAAAATTGAGAAACAGGCTTCATCAAACGGGGAAAATTACTTTGCTAGAGGCAGAAGTAATCAACGGTATGGAAATCCGAGGAATAGAGGGTCAAGCAAGAGCAGGGGAAGGTCAAGTTCCAAAGGGCCAAACAGTTCCAAAAAGTGCTATTTCTGTGGAAAAATTGGCCATATTAAGAAGGAATGCTATTCTTGGTTAAAAAGGAACAATAACAAGAATGGTACAGATGGTGAAGTTTTTGACTCGGCAAATCTTGGTGATGGATATGATAATGGGGAGGTTCTTATTCTATCCACTGAGAATAATCAACAAGGCTGGATATTGGATTCGGGCTGAACATACCACATGACTTACAACAAGGAGTGGCTCTCTGATTTCAAACCAGTAGTTGGAGGAAAGGTGTGTCAAACCATGGCTCCCAATTGTAGTAATCGTCCTCCCAACCTTGGTTGTTTCTTTAACAATTACAATTCCATTAATCATATTTAGCCATGTCTTCCAACATAAAATAGGCTTTATCTAGAGATTGTTGGTAGAAAGAGACAATACCATTGTCACTTTCAAATAAATGTCTTGTTGTAGCACATAAGCCATTGAGAAAAATTTGAAGTTGACACTCCTTTGAGAAACTATGATATGGAAAACTAAATGAGCAAATTTTTGTATCTCCACCAAACACTATAAAAACAGCTTTGAGTTGTGTTGGGGGAAACTTAGAAGGATTTATTGATGTAATATCTTGAAATTCCTCATCCAAAACAAACACAAAAACATAAATTAAAAAATACAAAAGAAAAATTAATCAAAACTAACAAAAGAAAAAATATAACTAATTAATTAGGAAAATAATCTCCCGTTTAGTAAATGGATTCGATTTAGTGATTTGATTTAAGCTGTGTGACTTGAATTAGGATTTGAATTGTTATCCAAATTGATGTTTGGAGATACATTTAAGTTTTAATTTGAGTATCGAATAAAATTAGAATTTGTGTTTGGAGAGGTAGTGAAAATAGTTTTTGATTTATTAAAAAATCTAATAAAATCTTAATGTTAATGATTCTAAAAAATAAGTAACATAGATCTTAATTTATTCCTTTCTACTCTAGGAACACAATGGCAAAAGAATCATCTCAATTAGATATCAATTGAAAAAGTTATGATTTTTTTCCTAAAATGTAGGAGAGAGAATTTTAGCTTTTACTGTAGCAAAGATATCTGAGTCTCAAAAGTTTAGAGGGAGTCAGAACTCTGAAATTGATACTCATATGATTTAGATTTTGGGGAAAAAAATACATATATAAAAGATTCTTAATACTCAAATCCAAATTTGAGTCAATTGGGTCCAAGAATACCTAAAATAAACATGCCCTTAATAGTTGCTACGTGTGCAAGTATACACGGTCACAAGTAATAAAGTGTATTTGAGTTCAGATGTCGATCTTACAAGGATTGTGTTTATTTTTAGCTAATTATCGAAATTAGATTAACTCTAAAATTATTTGGATGACCTAAATAAAAAAAAATCAAAAATAAAATAAGCAAAAATAAAAACTAAAACTACGAACTAAAATAAAAATAAAAATAAATGATAACAAAATAGGTTTAGAGGACTATTTCACCAAATCTCCATTTTGATTGGTAATTGCCTAGATTGTTGACAAATTAATTCCCCTAATTTATTGTCAAAGAACACTCACATATCTTGATTTTTCCTTTTCTAAGTACTCAATTGAAAAATACTCAAAGCAATCAATTCTAATATCCTTATTCAAAATTAATTACTAAAGGCTCATTAAGCACGTTTTATTAATTGGCTACAAAGAAAATCATAAGTCTCCTAATTCCATAATTTTCGAGGTTATATTTTCTAAACAGACATCTAGAATCCTCCTTTCCCAAGTACTAATCCTAAATTCAAAATCAACTTATTGGTGATCAAGCAATTAGAGGCATTAAGTTTAAAGAAATACAAACAAAGAGAAAATGGAAATCAACTTGTATTAATCCATGGCAATAAACCAAACACAATGTCAATTTGGGTTCATAGCCCTCTAGAATACGGAATTTAATTACATATAATCACAAATAAAAGTAAGCAACACCAATAATCAAACATTCTTAGAATATATAACGAATTAGAGAATAAAAATGGGAAAGAAGTCACAAAATGGAGATGTCACAAGCTCCAAAACCTCCCCTAAATCTTCTTCTTCCTCATTTAGCTCATCTTTGAATGGTGATTTATTGAAAAGGAAACTCAAATCTAAAAACTAGAACTACAATCCTAAGCTAAAAGAAAGAAATATTATTATTTTTTTTTCTCATCTTTCTCCTTGGATTCAGCTTAAAATCCTCTTGAAAATATGTGCTTCCTCCAAAAAATGGAGGCCCCCTTTTGAAATAGGGCTCTAGGGTTTTTAAGGCCATAAGGCTTCAATTAGGAGTCATTTTTGGCCATTGGATCACTAGTTGGGTTGAGAGTAGCCATTAAAAATGGCTTCAGCATGCTGGGAAGCCCCAACAATGCGCGGCCACACTGCTATTGTGCATACCCACGTCGATCCTCTACTCTCACGCACGGCCGAGGAGAATTATGGCGCATGGCCACATGCTTTAATTGGGTGCTACAACACCCTTTTTTGATGCTGTAGTGCTGACCCGCTAGGTTGCGTCCCAAGTTAGAGTTCCAAGCTTCATTTTTGATGTCATTTTTTCCATTAAGCCCCATTTTATTAGTTTTTTAAAAAATAACACCAAAAATATCAAAATAACACACATGCTTAACTATTTTCACAATATTTAAGCTTAAAAAGTGCTTGATTTATGAGTAAAATACTCACTTATCAATGGGTACCAACAAGGGAGTCAAAATTTGATAGCTTCTAGAGGAAGTACTAATTTACACCTTGCTAAGAATATGGTTGCTGAGTATAGGTATTAGCAAGGGTGGTCATTTCTACAGAAGATTGGTTTAAATTAATTAGTTATCGACTTAATAATCAAAGACACACTAAAACTAAATACAAAATAGGAAGTTTTGAATATTAACTAAATTACTAAATAAAAGAAAACACAAGAAAATTAAATCATGCAAAACAATGAAAATAAAATTGTTTAAATGACCAGTCTCCACCACTAGACAATAACTATCAAATTAATCATAGAAATTATTTCTAATTCTCTATTGAAACTACTAACCGTAAATAACAACAAGCTCTGTCATACTTTCCTTATTGTATCATTAGATTAAACAAGCTTTTTATCTAATCTCTTTCCATTAGATAACCTAGAACAAGCTCTCTATATTCAATTCAGTAGAAGTATTAAGACAAGAAAGATAGGTTTATCTAAGCAACAAAAATAGAATCTTGGTTCATTCAACTTAGGTTATTTTGTATATCGTAATAAGACAAAAGCCTCCCATAATTGAAGACCACAATTTTCTACTTATGATTAGAAAATCAAGAAAATTACGGATTAAGAATCCTAATATATTAATAAATAATTTTTAAGTCCTATTTAGTTATAAACCCAAACAAAACAAGAAAATAAGCATCAAGTATAATTATTGAAGAATATGAATAATCTCAATTGGAAAATTGAAAACAATTCACTAGAATTCAGGTTAAAAATCGCCAACATGCAGAGTCACTAAAAAAGTGGCACTGTGGTGCCTTTTTCTTGTATAAGCAAATTTGGGCACTAGGTCGCCACTTTAGTGGCACTGGGTTGCCATTTCTCTGACCTATGGCATTAGGGTGCCAACTTGCTAGTGTGTCACTTAGTTTCACCTGCTTGGGACCCACTGTGTGTCTTTCAAAATTAATTATTATTTATTTATTATTAAATAATCTTGTTATTTAAGAATTATAAATTAATTCACAATTAATTTATTTTGAGCAATGTTGACTTTAAGATTCCATAATTCTAAATTAATTACTTAAATCAATAATGCCACTTATTCAAACAATGTTTACAAGGATGGCAAGGAGACTAATGGACCCATAAGTTCAAGCTTCAATAAAACTGATATATTAATTAAACTATTTAATTAAAATATTACTCTTTTACTAATTTCAATGTTACTCCACTAAAAACTTAGAATTGCACTCCTGAAGTTATAGATATAATTACTCATACTTTACAGTTGTCCAATTGATATGGTTATTACATACAAATTCATCCTCCATAATTAGAGCTATGTAAAATTTGTTAAACTTTCTAATTACTTCTTCGTCCTTGAGTACTATTGATTCTCTAATGAATAATAAATTCATGAACTTAATCATGAAGTGAGCATTCATATTATTTAAGATCCGAATCAATATTCAAGAAAATCATTTACTTCTTCTTGTTAGAGAAGGAATGGATTCTATTTCTTACTACTTACTTCACTATGCCTCTAAAATACAAAGGATAGGATTAGATTCTCCAAACCATGCCAAGTAAATTAAAAGACATAATTTCATAAATAAGAGTCTGTTAATAACTCAAGATTAAAATCATCTTATATATGACTATCAGTAGATGTAAGTAGAACTTACAATATTTAACAAAATTTACTTAGCTCTTCATATTCAATCATGTTTCTGTCCTACATAATCTCATTATGTACAGTGCATTCTTTCAATGACTTACTATATTAATGGTTCGAATAAGACTGTTCTATATTTAATGATAATAACCTACTCTAATAATGCTTAATTAAAGATCTTATAATTTAATTAAATAACTAGTTATATATTATTGACTATTTTGATTATCATCCTTTTATATTATCTTCTTGTATATCATATATATATAATATTTAAGATCACGTAGATAATTATAGAATTTTAATGATATTCATTAAGAATTCAAGATACACGCACACAAATGATAATAAAATTTTATTTATAAATGTATCATTTACAAAACATTATATGCTTTAAAGACATATATCCTAACAATTTGAGACATAAAAAAGTTCAAGGGTTAAGTTTGAATAATTTTAGTAGAAAGTAATTTTAGAAAGACAAAAAAGTTTAAAGACTTATGATGAATTACTCTATTTTACATACAGAAACTATATGTAATATTCTACTAAATAAAACTGTGTTTAATATTTTTCCCAATATTAGAAAAAGGGTTGTTATAAAAAATAACACTATAAAAGTAAACTAAAAAATAGTCTAGAGTAAGCTAAACACCCTTCCAGTTAACTACATCTGAACAAACACCATCCAGATTACAATTCTTGGGGATAAACCCATCAGAGTTAGAATGAAAAGCACAACTTCCGAGAACACAAGAAAACATGTTATCTTCCGAGGAATCCAACAGCATTCCAACTAATTAGAGTTCCCAGTATCCCGTTTGATAACCTAGATCACATCCCTTGTTCTCCAATCATAGGGTGAAGAAGAGTAGCAAAAGTTTCTTTTCTACGTAGAGGGCTATAGCCATCTTCAAGGTGTGTCTTTCGAAAACTTTAGCATCAGAGGCGGGTAACAAAGAGCTGACAACCAAAGCTGAATTGTGGCCCCTAACCACCCCATCAATATTCGACTTTGTCCAGACTATGTCGAAGGCATAACGACGAAGGGTCTTTTAAGTTCTTTAGGCAACTCGACATGGCACTTCGCAATAGATTCTCTCAACAGCAAGAAGTCTAGATAACATGTTCAAAAACTAGTTTGTTGCGACAGAGCCATATATTATCAAACATGACAGGGGCAAATAAAAGCAAGTCTTCCCCATCTTGCGATGATTTTTGGTTGATTTCATAGCAAAGGTTGAAGGAATTAACCATGGTATTGATGTTCACATAATTCGTTCTGACACACCATTCAGACGACAAACAAATTGACTTAGCACTCAAACAAAGAAGGAATATACGAATAATAGTCTCCAAATCTGCGCCACAAAAGAGGTGTTGTGCTAGGGTCGGTTTCCTGATAAATATATACTTTAATTGTATTCATAACATTCTTGGTGGAATAAATGTTAATGTGAATATTTTATGTATCCATAATGGTACTTATATTACTTTCATATTAATGACTGTTGACGCTTAAAACTTGTCAAACAAAGATCTCTCAAATTCCTTATCAGATTAGTCACTCACAAATGACGTAAATAAAGTAGCTAATAAAAAAAAAAAAAGAAGCAAGATCACAAGAATTTATAGTGGTTCACCTTAACTGAAGGCTACGTCCTCTCTAGCAGTAGGGTTTTACTATGAAAAACTAAGTATACAAAAAGGTTTGTGCCAAGAACTGGATTTAGTTTGCTCTTTGAAGCTGGACCCTATTTATAGTTTTTAGGGGTAGGTCATAACCTTACCTTTTAAGCATTATTTAAATTTAAATACACGGCAATCCCTTCTCCTATTGGCTAAATATCGTCATTGTGTCTCTTATAGGACTTATCCCTTCTGAGCATCTTACACTTAATAGATCTTAATCACATTGAGTGCTTATCGCCATCTTAGAGATCTTTTGATTTGAATACAGATGCAAATTGACTATTTTACCCATCTCAGGTGTCATTGGAACGAAGCTTATGAAATACACAGAGGCTGTATGGGCCGAGATCCATCTCGGGTTCCTAGGCCTAATACGCGATATGGGCCAACTCAGTGCCAGACAACGACGACTATAATTAAGTAAACATGTGATTCACGACTATTAGAACAAAATCTTAAAATAGGGCATATATGGGCGTTACATGTAGATGGATCCGATTTGGAGACTAATAGTCTAAATTATATCATTCACAATCTATGTATAGAGCTGGGCACTCTATACATGACAAGGCTATAATGGGGATCTACATCTAATTAGGGAGGTAGTTTATTTTGGTCGGTAGAGCGGGTTCACTCTATGGTGGATATATTAGTGTTGTAGACCTAATGGTGGTCATACACTAGCTTGGACTTAAAGTTGAATCGATTTAATAATAACTATATCGCTTGCTAAATAACTTCAACAAACATTTATATGTCATCTTAATCTTGAAGTGGATTCATGATTCTATGTTTGTAGCTTGTATATTTTAATATGCCAAAAGTAGGAGTTCCAATGAATGAAGGCTCCATGGTCGGTATATTAGAGATGCAACCTATATTCGATGAAAGCATAATCCACAGATGCAAAATCCATAGCTCTCTAACAAAGAGTTAATAATGTTGTCCTCCAAAAATATTATTCAGGTATTGTAAAATATAATGAGGCATTAATTATCTGGATACATATGGTAACTGTAATGACCGAGGAAACGTCATCAATAAAACCTAATATTTAATTAGGTTTAATTAATGAATTTATTCTTAAAAATGTAAAATTTTGTAAAAATTGTAATTTATGTGAAAATTATAATAAAATATGAATGAGCGGCATTGATTGCAAATTTTATGGCATATGTAATGCAATGGTGGATATTATAAAATACAAATTTTATGAGTTTGATGACTCAGAGATTTGTGCATAATATCCATAAAATGAATTTCATGTCACAATTAATTGTGAAATTGTGATATAAACGAATGAATGATTAGAATGTAAATAGGACATAGAGGTTGTCCTAACCCTAACCGGGGGTGGAAGGAACGCCAGAACAGTATAAGAATACTGCTAAATGAAAACGCAGATACGAAAAATGTTATGATGGGCCTCAAAAAGTAAACGAAAAGTAAGTTAAATATTTTTATACAGTCTAAGGATAAAAAGTACACTGAATTGACCACGGCAGTACAGGAAAAATACTGTGTGGTGAAAAATTACACAGTATAAATTTTTAACTCCACAAAGTAGACATTTGCTTGAATTCTATTGGGCCAACAAGCCATGCAATGTGGCCCAATAAGATGAGGACACCTAGTGGTATACTCATGGGTTACCATGAGTCACCAAATGTGATAAGGATGCATTTAAGGCAAAGTTATCACAAAAATTCACTTCCTTTCTTTCCTTCCAAGATTCGGCAGCCATGTCCAGGTCTCTAAAAAAATTTCTCAGCCCCCAAACTTTGCAAAAATAACCCCAAACAAGTTTTACAAGCAAGAACAAGGATTTCCCACAAGTTTTAAGGTAAAATCCTAAACTTTTTCATGAGTTTTGAAGGGATTTTTCATGGGTAAAGGGCAAAGATTAATCCACGCTATTTTTGCATGAAAAGGAAGTCCAAGAAGAAGTTCAAGAAGCCTTTGAAGGCTAGAAATCCAAAAAGTGTTATTTGGGTAAGTTTTAAAGTTTAAAGTTTTGAATTTTGTTTTGATTTTATTCTTTCAAACCCATGAGGGGTTTTGAACATGTATTTGCTGGAATTTTATGTATATGTGATGATTGGCAAGTTTGAGTTGTGAAACTTTGGTTTATAGTGCAAAATGGCAATTTTTGCAAAAAGTGTTATTTTGTAATTTTGATGTTTGACTTTGTAAAAGTGATGTTTGAGCATGAGAATGTGTGGATTAAGGCATGGAATGGTTTCTGCAGGGGTAGAATTGCAAGTTTGAAACGGATTTTTGTAAAAATGCCAAAGGGACTAAATTGAAAGAAAAAGTTCCTTCTCGGCAGATTTGAAAAATAGTAAAAAACGCCCCTGTACAGTGAGATTTTGGGAAAAGTTAAAACATGAAAGTTGTAGATCTCGATGAAACTGTTAGGTCACACAAACGGTTTGTCTAAAAACTCAATCGTTTGTGAGTTTTTGATTTTTCAAGAATATATTAAAAGTGAAAAAAGTGTTAAATGGCAAAAATGTTATTTTTGCAAATGATTTAAGGTATGGTACCTTAAGTAAAAATGATCCTTGAGAAAAATAGGAAATTTTGATGCAAAGAAGTAAATTTTAGTCCCGGGGTAAAATCGTCAAAATTTTCAGTTCAGGGACTAAACCGCAAAGTTTTATGAAAATGGGGCATAATTGAGAAATAAAGAGATTTGACCTACTAGGGTGTTATTTTGAAATTAGTATATGGTTATTTTCGTAAGAATAACGAAATTGAATTCGGGTAAGTTAGTGGACCCACGGAGGGCAAAATCGTCATTTTTGTCCAAATAACCCGAACCGTTTTAAAATGTTTCCAATGGAATAAGGAAACGACTAGAAAGGGTTCCCGCCCTTCGTTAGAAATGATAGGGTAAAGTTAGATAAAAATAAGAAAAAAAAAACCAGTGGTTTTTAGAGTTATATATAGTAATACAACTCAATTTGTTAACTAACGGATGTTTCGTATCGAAACATAGTGGAATTTGGCTAATGGCTTTGTAACTGGCCAACAGGATCCTAGGAGTCTAGGAGAAGGGAAATCGAGGTTAAGTTGCCCGACATTCGCATCAAGTAAGTACCATTCCCACCTATAGTATGAAATGTAGGTTTAGAAAGAAATGTATATATATGTATACCTGTGCGTATAATTAAGTGTAAACTTGTATGTTTGCCATGATATGAATACCTAAGGGTATAGTCATGTATGAATAAGTGTGAGCATATTAATGTGTACCAGTGTGTACAAGCTGTTATGTACTTGTATGTACAATAATGAAAATGAGCATGTGTACCATGATTTTGTACCTGTGTGTATAATATATTGTGTACCTGTGTGTACAATAATGAAAATGAGCATGTGTATCATGATTTCGTACCTGTGTGTACAATGATAAGTACTTGAGTATGTATAAAGTAGGTATCTGTGTGAACATTTTATGTTAAGTACCTGTGAGTACATTATGCTATATCCTTGTGCGTATATTAATGTGTACCAGTGTGTATAAAAAGTAAGTACCTGTGTATACTATGCTATGCAAGAGAATTTATGTTTCATGGATAATATGTGTTAATCACTTCATGTATGGTATGTCAACCATAATAAATGGACTGGTAAATGAATCACCAGAAATTAAGAAAAGTGTCGTACCGGTTCCTAACTCAAAGGGAGTTTAAAGGATATGTTACGGTCACGGTGTTACGTAGACCTAAATGAAATTACGCAATGGTACAAACACTTGGGCCCTAGTAAAGATAAGAAATGATGAGAATAAAGAAAGTTTATAAGAAAGCATAATTGATTCATGCATTCATGTGAATATCCATGTGGGATTTATGAGACTTACTGGGCATTAGCTCATTAAGTGTTTCATGCTGTAGGTATTCCGACGAAAAGGTCAGAATGAGTCGTAATGATGAGCTGGTGGACGGATGAGGTGTGCAGATTGGGTATGGAGTCCGCTGCTGTAATGTTTTCCGCCACGCATGTTTAAAGTTATTTTGATATGAAATGATTAAAAGAAAGATGTTATGAAAGTAAAAGTATTAATTATGTAAATACAAGTATGTGAAAGTATTTTGGGAGTTATCAAAGTTAATGTAAGTAAATATTTATTTCCGTTTAAAAAAAAAATTCCTAAATTTTTGTCCTAAAGTAAGTAAGAAAGAGTTTTATCACAGTCCGAAAAGACGGGTTGTGACAGTAACTAGATAATATTCCATTTGTATGTGTTACAAAAGCAATGAATCTTCCAATGGTGAATAATAGAACTTTTAGATGAAATAATTGAATGGTAAATTGGAGTATGGACAACCTAATGGGATATACATAATACAAGACATTGATAATCTGTAATGACCAGGAAAAAAATTTATTAATAAAGCATAATATTTAATTGGGTTTAATTAATGAATTTACCCTAAAAAATTGTAACTTTTGTAAAATTATGATAATATGTAAATAAGCAGTATTAATTGAATATTCCATTGTGAATGTGGTGTCTTGTTAGATATTTTTAATATAGATTTTATGAGTTTGATTACTCAAAAATTACACAATTAATTGTAAAATTGTGATACAAATGAATGGGTACTTGGTAAACGAATAAGACATAAAGTCCATCGAAACCCAAACTAGTGTAAAAAGGAGGCCGACGCGGTACAAGTATACTGCTAAGTGAAAACGCAGATAGAGAAAACGTTACGTTTGGCCTCCAAAATAGTTTATACAGTCTAAGTTTATGAGTTTGCACTGATTTGACCATGACAGTATAGGAAAAATACTGTGTGGTGAGAAATTACACAGTGTAAATTTTTGGGCCTCACAAAGTGGACACCCACTAGCTTTTTATTGGGCCACCAAGCCATGAAAGGTGGCCCACTCCTATGGTGACACTTGGTAACCCAAGGGGTTACTTGTTGAGTAACCAAAGTGGATAAGAAGCATTAAATGCAAGCTTATCACAAAAATTTTTCTTTCTTCTTCTTCCTCAAGCCACAGTAACCATTAGAGAGGGTTCTCAAAAATTTTTCTCAACCCCAAAACTTTACAAAAACAACCCCACTTAAGTTCAAGAGGTGAGATTCAAGGAATTTCCACAAGTTTAAGGTAAAAACCTAAACTTTTTCAAGGGTTTTAGGGTTTTTTTTTTGGGGAAAAAAAAAAGAAAGGAAGCTAATCTATGGTGTTTTTGCATGAAAATAGTGTTTAAGAAGGAGATCTAAAGGAGCCTTGGAAGGCTAGATATCAAAAAGTGTTATGTGGGGTAAGTTTTAATTTTAAAGTTTTAAAATTTTATGATTTTTGTTTTCTCTAAAGTATATGGGTTCTTGAGCTAGTTTTTGGGTTGAACCCCTAGAAATATGAAGTATGACATGTTGATGTTGTGAAATTAAGTTTTAAATGTTGAAAAATGGTAGTTTGTGTAAAAAATTTATTTTTGCAATTTTATGTTAGTTTTTCAAAAGCGATGCTAGATATGGTAAATGATTCCAACAAATGTTGAAACTGATTAAACAAGGGTAGATTTACAGTTTTAAAATAGATTTTCACCAAAATATCCTAAGGACTAAATTGAATGAAAAAGTTTTCCCTCGGCAGATTTGAAAAACGCCCAAAAACACCCCTGTACAGTGAGAATTTGGGAAAAGCTAAAACACAAAAGTTGTAGATCTCGATGAAATTGTTACACATTGCGAACGGTTCATTGAAAAACTCAACCGTTTGTGAGATTTTGATTTTTCAAGAATTTGTTAAAAGTGAAAAAAAGTTAAAATGGCAAAACGTCATTTTTCAAAATGATTTAAGGTATGGTACTTTGAGTAAAACTCTTCCTTATGAAAAATAAAAAAGTTTGGTTTAAAGAGATAAATTTTAGCCCCAGGAGTAAAATTGTCAAAATTTTCAGTTTTGGGGCTAAATTGTAAAGTTTTTAAAAAAGAGGCATAGGTGTGAAATAAGGAGATACGAGCCACTAGGGTACTATTTTAAAGTTAATATAGGGCTATTTCTTTTAAAATAACGAAATTGAGCTCGGGAAGGTCAGTAGGCCCATGAAGGGCAAAATCGTCATTTTTGCCTGAATAACTCGAATCACTCCAAAATGTTTCAAATGGGGAAAAGAAAATGATTAGAAAGATTTTCACCCTTAGTTGGTGACGATAGGGTAGAGTTAGATAGAAATAAGAAAACCAGTGGTTTTTGAAGTTGTATACAGTTATGCAACTTAATTTATTAATTAACAATCACTTTGTATTGAAGCATAGGGACTATTGGCTAATGGCTTTGAAATTGGCCTACAGGATCCTAGAAGTCTAGGAGAGAGGAAATCGAGGTTGATTTACACAGTACACGAAAACAAGTAAGTACCCATCCCACTAACAGTATAAAATTGTAGGTATAGAATGTGATACATATATGTATGTATACCTGTGTATATACCATGTTGTATACCTGTGTATATGCAATAACATGAATACCTATAAGTACATTAGTGTATAACCATGAGTATACAGAATAAATACCTGTACGTATATTATGACATGTACCTGTGCGTATATTATGACATGTACCTGTGTGTATATTAATGTATACCTATGTGTATATAAAGTATGTACCTATGTGTACTGTATCGTACAAGAGCATTTGTGTTGTGCATAACATGTGTTTATCACTTCACGCATGGTAGGATAACCATAATAAATGGACTGGTAAGCATATCACCAGAAATAAGAAAAGTGTCGTACCGACTCCTGACTCAAGAGGAGTTTAAGGATTACAGTATGATTACGGTGTTACGTAGACCTAAGTGCACAATGGTACGAACACTTGGGCCTTAGTTAAAGATAAGAAATGAAAATGATAAAGAAGGTTTATAAGAAAGCATAAATGGGTCATGCATTTTATTGATGTGCATGTGGGTTATATGAGACTTACTGGGCGTAAGCTCATTAAGTATTTCATGCTTTAGGTATTCGGAAGAGAAGGTCAGGATAATTTTATTGATGAGCTGACGGAGGGATGATTAGTGTGTAGATTGGGTATGGGATTCTGCCACTGTTAAGTTTCCGCTGTATCATATTTTATGTTATTTTGAAATGCAAGGTTTAGAAAATGGTATTGTATAAGAAAAGTTGTTATGTAAGTACAAGTATAAACTTATGTTTTCAAAGTTACTAAATCTAGTGTTGTACAAACGAGAGAGTTAAGTAAATATATGTAAATATTTATGTTTTCAAATATTAATTCTTGTCTATGAAAAAAAAAATTTGCTAATTTTCTCCTATACGCAAGTAAAAAAAGTTTTATTACAGCCCGAAAAAAGATAGGTTGTGACATAATCTATTAAAATATAGTTATTTTGTACTTAATTGCATAGATTTTTGCTATGTTCTAAGTATTTTAACTTCATTTTGTCCAATTTTGTCAGAGATGACATGACCTAGAAACTTGACCTCATGCTTCAATGACTCCAGAAGCGACATGTGTCCAAGCGCAACACACTTCCAATGACGTTTCGCCACCGGTCGCGTCATTGGAGCCCTACTCTTCACTTTTATTGGCGTTAGAGTTACAATAGAATAAGGGAAGCAAAGAGTATGAGACCCTATATTAGGGGGTTGAGACCGAGAAGAGAGAAAAACCAATAACAATATGGGAAAGAAGAAAAAGAAGAAAACAGTTTATTTTTATTTCTAGGGTTTTGATTTTAGTTTAGCTTTATGGATGGTTTTTATTTTCCAAAATTAATAGAGAAGGCATTTTTGAACAACAAATACAAGGAATGGAGATGTAGAAGATGACCTTGGATTTCTAAATGGGTTTTATTTTTTATTTTTTCTCATCTCTTTATGTTTTGTGTTGAAGAATCTTTTATCTATTGTTTTGTAAATATTTGTTTAAGTTTATAAATTAGTGTCTTTATTCTAGGGTTATGATATAGTTATGATATAAATATTTGAACCATCTTATTTTTTATTAATTGATGTTCTATTTCATAATATGCTCAGTATTTTAATTTGTGGTTAATGCTTGTGATTACCAATAAGTACATGTTTTGGAACTTAATTTGAGACTGAAAAATAATAATTGGATATGGCTTAATTAAAATGCCATGAGATTATTAGAGGATAAAGATATCTCTGAAACTTGTGCAGTATTTATAGATTTTTTGTTCCTAAAAAAGTTTGATAGGTTTAGAGTTAGGAATTTTGCTTATTAAAACATGATTGTTAATCCTTGAAAAAGAGCAATAATTAATTTAGAGAAATTCACTAACAACGTTGGAATATATATTAATTAATTTAAGTAGAGGATTAATCCTGGTGAAATAAAAAAATTCTATAGTTTTAATTCATTGATTTCTTTCCATATTTAAAATTTAGTTTTATTTTATTTTATTTCAATACATTCTTATTTTTTGTTATTCAAATAATTTTAGAGTTAATTGATTTGGGTAACTAACTATATCAAACACAATATTTGTGAGACAATACCCTTTCTCAATACTTTATTACTTGTTAATGATACATGCACTTGTTTGTAAAATTCATAATAGGGTCATAGACAAGATTAATATATTTGGAGTTTTTAATACAATATATTAACAAGAGCGCATCTTTGAATCTAGAGTGGTCAGATACCAAAGTTAATAATTAAACAGAAAATTGATCGATGATTAATGAATGTGTTATTATTGAAGCTCGATAATATATGTCCATCAAGTCCAATGCTATGTCATTTATTCCTTTATCACATATCGAGTAGATATAGATTACAACCAAGAAGACAAAAATATACATGAGTCGGCTATTGGGCTTGATAGGCCACGTGCCATGTCCAATTCGGGACTGAAGTAGGCACAACGTACGCTTTGGTTGCTGCTATTCTCATATGCTATTTTTGAATGAATTCGTTATTTTATTAATTGTAGAAAATAATAATTTTACAAATTGGTAATTTGGATTTTAAATAGATAATTATTTAAATATGGAATTTAAATAGAGCATAATTATTCCAAATTATTCAAATTAAATTATTATTTTATATAGTGAAATTCTAATATAAATTGGAGTTGTCCTGAAAGATGCAGAAAATTAAAGTTTCCCTACACAATAATTAGCCAAATTTTTGTAGAGGATTATCCTTTAAGTGGCGCCAACTTCAAGTGTTGGGAGGACAAAATGTCTTCTGATTTCCTGATAGACTTTTTCTCGTCATACTACTTCTATAAATTGAGACATTGGCTCTTCATTTATTCTCATGCCTTGGTGCAAATTAAAGAGCTAAGCTCTAATTACTTATTTTTAGTAATTTTAACTCCTCAACACTTGAGTAGATGGAAGAAGTGTAGCTGTGTTAGAGATTTATCGAGTTGTGCTCACACTAGCAACTATCTTGAAGATTTATTCAACTAGAAGTATTGTTTTCGGTCTCAAATTAGTACGTTAAATTAGATTTCTTTTATTGTTCGTAGCATAATAAATAGATACTGGGTGATTAAATAAATGTGGTTTTTGACAATACGAGTTAGAACCAAAAAAATTTTGTTGCTACAGTATAAAACTCTCACATGCTACAGTATCAAGAAAAAAGTATGCTATAGTTTAAAGCTCTCACATGCTGTAGTATTTTCAACTAAAATTAGTTAAAACTATTGTTTTAATTCATGCTCCCAAATACCTTAAAAACTTTTTAAAATTTCGCTGTGTTATTGAATTAATTTTTCCAACACACCGCTCTTCTGTTTCAAAAAATCTTCGCAAAGAAGATCTAACTGGGAAGACGTTCGAAATGGATGCCACCATAGCACCTTGTGACGTTGGCGAACATTATCAGACCAAAGCGTTGCCACTTAACTTCTACACTGGGCACTGCACTAAACCTGCCCTTTTGGTCTAGTAAATAAGCCGACTTGGTGGATAAGACCCCCGTTCTCTGTCTCGCCCACAACCTGGCATCATGGGAGTTAGGTGAGAGTGGAGTGCTAAGAATGACCATCACAGAGCTCCATTCAAATATACTACAAATAAGATTATTATCCCACACATCTGGAGATAAAACTATGCGATGCAACTAGAGGGGCAGTTGCAACTGGAGTAAAGTGGGGGATATTTGGACCCAAGGATCCTTCCAAATATTAATTTGACTGGAAGTGAACTTGTGATCACTTTAATATCACTAGTGCAGGTACATGTGATACATGTACTTAGTTGTATTTGAAGTTTTTATGAGGCATATTATATATAAAAGAATCAATAGATCAAGAAAAAAAAATTATTTAGAGATTTAAAAAGGAAAATGTTGCAAATAACTAAAGATGCGTATTTGTTTTATTTTTGGATAAGACATTCACTTTTTTGGTCTAACTATTTAGAAATTTACTTTATGAAATATATAATTTTGATACCAATAACTATTCATAAAAATAACTACAAAAATTAAAACTATAGTAAAAAGTAGTCTTCATTAATGATTAAAAACAAAAAAAAAAAATCAATTAAAAGATCCCTCTTTTTTATATACGAATTTTTTTAAAATTTTTTTTATTAATTTCTTACATATGCAAAAAGTATTTTAAAATTTTAAAAGTTATAAATACCAGTGAAAACTTCAAAAGTATTTAAGAAATTATATTAAAACCATCTGAGGTTTTTTTCCTCTTTGAAACATTTATATTATTTTTTTGCTATATTAAATATATATATTTTTTTATATTCTTTTTTTAATGCCCAAAAATTTCTAAATGTAATTCATTGTCACAAAGTTCATAAATGAATAATTTTTGAAAGAATATCATGAGCCCTCTATTATTGTTATTATCATTAATGATATTGACTATTAGAATTCTACAAAGTGTTTCGAATTGCAGCCGAAGGTTCGAGCCTCAATTAAGAGCATGGTGTGTTAATGTGTAAATTATTGTAAATTTATTCTTATATTTCAAATTTTGGTAGTCAGTTACCTTTAATAATCTTTCACCTACCATGCTCTACAATAGCATGGTGCTACGAGTGCTTCAATTCATTTATATATATATTTTTTATTACTTTGTCAGCCATACATATGTGTATATATATGTTTACTTATATTCTATTTTTTTTCTTCTTTCATTTACGTTTTCAACATTTAGTTTACTTATATATATATAAATGTTATGATTATCTTTAATTGAATTTGTGATAACCTTATATATGCAGTACGTATATTAAATCGTTTACCTCATTACCTAACCTCTTTTTTGCTTTTAGTTTATTAAATGCAATTTTTCCTCCCTGATTTTTGCTGACACCACCTAAGTTCTCCAATTCCTTTGTTCCATTCATGTGGGAACATCAATAATTCTTCATGACACATCTTTCCTATATCTTATTAATTTTTCTCCCCCACTTCTTTGTCTTTCATGAGCGCTTACCATTTGGTCCTCCTTTTGCACTACCACATCAAATTATATATAATAAATAATGTAGGAATGATGATATTAAATAATTTTATTGTCTGCAAATGTGGTCCACCTTAAACTCACATTATCAAGAATCTCTCCCCTATACGTGCAAGACCACCCACTACTTCCAAACCTCCATTTTCTTTTGTCTGAATTCTTTTAATCATGTAGACTTAAAATAGACCATAATGTACTGTCTATAGACACTTACATCACACATAACACTCTCTCACGTCAATTCTCTCACTTGCCACGTTCAACAATTGTTTTTTATCTTATCCTTTGTCTTCTTTTGATGATGGGGCTGATAGTCATTGCCTCCTATAGCACATAGCCATACACTTTAGTCCAAGACTACATGAAAACCAACCTAGCATCCACCATATCGACAACTTCCATTCATAATTATACATAATGGTGATAAACTTGATAATGATGTCCCATGCATCCATAATTGGCTCCCATCCTCAAAAAAAAAAAAAAAAAAAAAAAACTTCTTTTGTTTAGTTTCTTTTCAGCATAAGGATACCACCAAGTCATACTGATTTAACAACAAACCTCCAACATCTCTCTACCATTATCCCTCTATCAAACTCTATCTCTCTCTCCCGGATCTCAATTCCTTTATTTCCTTCTTTCTTCTTTCTTCTTCTTTCTACACATTTATTTCTTTACCCGAGTCATCACACACACCAATTCAACCAAGTTGTGCTAGCCATCTAAAGTTCCCCATACATCCCTTTAAAATATTCTAGTAGACATTTAAAAAAAAATAAAAGAAAAGAAACCTTTGAACCGACGGAGTTTCGAGGGTGATCGCCGACATTGCAAACTAGGCCGGAATGGAGTATTTGAATATGTTTTAAGGTTGGGTTTCATACTACTTTTTACACCATATTTCCCTCGGAATTATTTTTAGTTTTACGTAATTGTATATATTAGTTCTTTTCTAGTGCGATTTACGTATCGATAATACAGATGGTGAGTTTCTTCAATATAACTTAGACACCTAACTCTAAGGAAAGTGATTTATTGAGAGTTAAATGGTGAGATTAGTTTGTGTTCTCACTACCTAATGTATAAGTGAAATTATAGTTATGATTCATATGCTTCATAATTAATTATTAGAGCTAAGAACCATACACCAATATTTGTAAGATTAGACACTATTTGTATGTTGAAGGAAATAGATTTGGAGACCTGTTGTTTGGCTGAAGATTTCAATATGAAGTATAGTATATTGTCATTTTGTCTTTCATGTATTCTATTTCATCTACTTACATAGTTTCTATTTGAGAATCCTCAGCTAAACTGTGACTCTTTCTTGTATTTCTAGTTTTTATGAAAAATAAATTTCATAGATTGTTTATATTTCTAAAAAGTTGACATCTTAAGCTTTCCAACAAGCTATTATGAGTCAAAATCGGACTTGTATTCTATTTTATATGAATTTCTAAAATTTTGGTCGAAAACTAAAAAATCTGCCTGCAGTAGTATACTACGGTATTATGAATTGTAGAACAAAATAAAAATAATTATTTTTATCCAAATAAAATAAAATTAAATTAAGAAGTACGTTTAGATGTCTAGTATATCTTATAAAAATTTCAAAGTCATTAGATTTTTTTTTTATTTTTATAAAATTCATTTACTCTGTACTGCCTGAACTATATTTCTAGCAACAGTATTATAAATTTTGAAACATGAAATAATGACTTATAGTGATCCAATTATAATGAAATTAAATCTGGTGATATATGTAGATGTTTATAATATATACTTGGTAAAAATTTCAGACTATTTTGAATTTTGTGTGAATTTTAAAAATTCATGGAAGATTGGTTGTCTGTGTTTTGTTTTTCAGAAACGGTATGGTGTATTTGAAAATATAAAAATAGTAGTTACAGTAATCAAAACGTTATGAAATTAAATCTAGTGATATGTATGGATGTTATGAAAACTATATAAAAATTTTAGAGGCATTGGAATTTTGTGTAATTTAAAAAAATTTGTTGATTGATGGCTGCCAGTGAAAAATATGTGAACCTATCTAAGTTTTTGAAATTTTTAGTATTGCTTTTGTAATTTCACTTTATAATTGCTCCATTAGAAGTGTGATGTCATTAAATCATTGTAATAGTATTTTTTAAGACTAAATGGTAAATTAATGATATTAGAAATTAAAGTACACCATTGCTCCACAAAGAGGCCGACCTTTCAATGCTTGCTATTTTGGATAATTTGTAAGTAAAGTACTCACCTATAACACATAACAGTATTGCATATTTTTCCATATTTTGGAAAGTTGAAGCATGATTTATCCTCTGCATATTTTCAATTATTTTGGATATTTGAGAAATAGTTTTATTTATATGATTGTCTTGCAAATGCATGATATTGTTATCGTGAAAGTTATATTTGAAGCCATGACGATTTCACATGGCGTAGTGTTGTGGTTTATAAGGCGTCAGGCATGGGGTGATTAGTACCCTTATTTCATTATTTGGGAGATTAGTTTCCACAGGGTGATTAGTGCCCTTATTTTACTTTTTGGGAGATTAGTTCCTGCAAGATGATTAATGCCCTTGTATAATTGTGCCCAAAAACAAATTATAATTAAGCCTACACTAAAGCCCAGGCCTGAATAAATATTGTATTACTAAAAATACTTTTATGCATCCATAAAACTTTAATTAATCATGTTGTGAGCTAAAAGCTTTACTTGCTAAGTTTATCATTCATATTATTATGTTATGTTATAGGAACTTCAAATGGAGCCTCTAGCTCATACGCTGAGTGAAGACGCGATTGTGGCTACTTCAAGCCTATGTGTGCGTATGGCCTGACCTGTGTGTTTAATTATTTTGCGTTATTAATTATCATGTGTTTGCAAATTAAATAATTTTCAAACTTGAGACAAAAGAAAAATGTCTTATTGGGATCGTTATCGAAACTTAAGAATTTTTATGCATTTAATATTCCAAGACAATTTACACATAATTGATAATATTGAATTATTCTCCTTGAAGAATTCAAATCAATTTTCTTTTCTTTGAAGTTTAAATCATTTTTGCTTTGAAGTTTTAAATTGGTTCAAAAAAACAAATCTCAAAGTTTCATTAATTATATTTTTGTATTTTAAAATATTTGGGAAGTCATGATCGGGGACGTGACAGATAAGTTTCCATAATTCATTTATAATATTTGTTAAGTTGTATTAAGGAATAATTTATAATAAAAAACATTTATAGTAATACTTGTGACAATAAGTTGTAGGGCCATATGAAAAAGACATTATTTGGAACAATCTTCTTGAAATAATAATGCCCCTAAATAATTCATGAACCTTCACCCCATAATCAAGTTAAGCTTTGACTTAATAAGAATTTTGAATTTCTCCTTAATAGGAATTTAACAAAATGCCAAGAAGATGATCAGTTAGGAACATCATTAACCAAACCACCCCTATGGCTGAACCACCCAACAAAGTAGCTGAATTATGTGAATTGGTTTGCCGACAAGGTGAAATGATAAAGAAACTCTACAAATAAACAACAAAGGCCAGAACCACCAGCACCTATACAACCAGAACTAGTGAACGAACCATAGAGGCAAGACCCACCTACACAAATATAGCCCAGATTGGAACCATTGTGTGAACGATGTTGCAAACAAGGTCCGCTAGAATTTGAAGGATCTACAAACTCTAGTGTAGCAGAACTTTGGCTGCAAAAGATGACACATCTTTTGAAGTTTATATAGCTGAGTGATAGTGAGAAGATGGCATGTGCCATCCATATGTTGTCAGGTAATGCTATGCTTACTTTTGGTGGGAAGGGATAGCAGCTGATTGTGCAGGTACCATAACTTGGGTCGAATTTGTCAAGATGTTCAATGACAAATACTTTAGTCTTGAAGTCAGAGCGATAAAGTTTATGGAGTTTTTTAGTCTACATTAAGGAAATATGTCTGTGTTTGACTTCAACACGTAGTTTGATTGCCTTATTACATTTGCCCAAGGAAGGATTGGCGATGAAGCCTCCAGGATTAGGGAATAACTAGACAAGTTACGACCAAAACTATGTCGAGATGTATCCATGGAATAAGTTCAACTAGCACAATGTCTAAAGTGATTGAAAAGGCTTTGCAAGCAAAAAGATATGAAGCCAAGATAACACAAATTATACCTACTTCGACTTCAAGAAGAGATAAAATGGTGCAAATTTTAGAGGTAAGCCAAGTTTAGTGAAGAAGTTCAAGAGTGGGAATCATCCCCAACATCATCAACAATGACCAAAACACTAACAACTACAACGTCTTGCTCCAACTCCTGCAAAAATTTTAACATGTAACTAGTGTCAGAAAGGACATTTTGGACATTGTTGGGCCACCCGTAAAGTTTGTTATGAATGTGGAAATGACCAGCATCTTCGACCAAACTGTCCTCAAAGACAAGGACAACATGCAGTCAAACAACCACAACAATCTCAACAACAAAAAAGTCAACAGTAGACCAATGCTCGTGTCTTTGCCTTGACCAAAGCCGAAGCTGATGCCAACCCACGTGTGGTTATAGGTCAGATTTCTATAGCTGGTACTAATGTTTATGTTTTGATTGATTCTAGTGTGACACCTTCTTTCACATCTCCTAAATTTGTAACTCGATTAGACAGAGTTCCTAATGTTATTTTTGAGTCTCTTAATGTTTCATTACCATTTGGAAAGGTTCTGTGGTCCCAATCATAGCTGAGAAATACCCCACTCTAAATTGACAATAGGGAATTGTATGTAGATTTGATTGTATTAGAAATGTATGACTATGATGTAATTTTGGGCATGGATTTCCTATCTAAGTACAATGCCACCATCAATTGTTGAAGGAAAAGACTAGTGTTTGAACCTTCAGAGAACGATTATTTCCAGTTTGACAGAAATTCCAACAGAAAATTCCAACAAAACTCGTATCCCTATGATCTCTACCTTAAAAGCAAGAAGGTTGCTTCATCAAGGATGTATGGGTTATTTGGCAAGCATACAAGACACCTCCATGGAATGAGCATCAGGACCTGAAAATGTGCAAGTTGTGTAAGAATTCACTGAAGTTTTCCTAGAAGATGTTTATGTACATTTACTAGACAAGGAGATCAAATTTGAAATTAAGCTTATCCCTAGAACCATACCAATCTCTAAAGCTTCGTATAGAATGGCGCCAGCTGAACTTAAGGAATTGAAGACACAACTACAAGAACTATTAGACAAGAAGTTCATATAACTGAGCTATTCACCTTACGGAGCCCTAGTTTTGTTTGTTAAGAAGAAAGATGGTACTACGCGGATGTATATCGACTACCATGAGCTCAACAAAGTAACAATAAAGAATCGGTACCCTTACCACATATCGATGATTTATTTGATCAACTTCATGGACCTACAGTGTTCTCAAAGATTAATCTATGTTTGGTCTATCATCAATTGAAGATTCGAGAAAGTGATATACCTAAGACCGCTTTTAGAACTCGTTATGGCCACTACAAGTTTATGGTCATGTTATTTGGCTTAACCAATGCTCCAGCAGCCTTCATGGATTTAATGAATAGAGTTTTCAAGGAGTTCTTGGATAAGTTCATGATAGTGTTCATTGACGACATTCTCATCCACTCCAAAACCAAAGAAGAACATGAAGTGTATCTACGTCAAGCTTTACAAACTTTGAAGGAGAATCAACTCTATGCTAAATTCAGTAAATGTGAGTTTTGGCTAGACAAAGTTTCTTTCCTTGGCCATGCAGTGTCAAGTGAAGGCATTTTAGTTGATCCAATGAAAGTTGAAGTAGTAAGTAATTGGTCTTAATCGATTAATGCTTTAGAAGTTTTAAGTTTTTTAGGATTAGCTCACTATTATTGGTGATTTGTTGAAGGTTTTTTGAAGATTGCGATGCCACTAACTCAGTTGACTAGGAAGAACCATCGATTTGAATGGATTGAAGTTTGTGAGAAGAGCTTCCAATAACTTAAAAAGAGGTTAACATCTGCACCAACCCTCATAATTCCAGATGGTGAGAGTAGTTATGTCATTTACAATGATGCCTCGAAAGCAGGCCTTGGAGCAATATTAATACAGAATGGGAAAGTGATTGCCTATAGTTCTAGACAATTGAAGGATTATGAGAAGAATTATCCTACCCATGATTTGGAACTTGCTGTAGTAGTCTTTGCATTAAAAACATGGAGACACTATTCATATGATGTTCGATGTGAAATCCACACTGACCATTAGAGTCTCAAGTATCTCTTCATTCAAAATTAACTAAACATGAGATAGAGAAGATGGTTGGAACTAGTAAAAGACTATGATTATGAGATCTTATACCATCCTGGAAAGGCGAATGTTGTAGCAGATGCTTTAAGTAGGAAATCCTCAATAGGTTTATCAATAGTGAAAGTTCTTCCAAGCCCTCTTCAAAGAGAAATATGCTCAGCAAGAATCGAATTGATTATTGGGAAATTGAATGCTATCAATATTCAATCTACCTTACTTGATGACACCAAAGTGAAACAACATGAGGACCTTTATGTTGGAAGATTGAAGAAGGAAATCCAAGAATTAAAACATCCAGACTTTAGAATAAACAATGAAGGTGTCTTATGGTACAAAGATAGATTGTATGTTCTATCTAGTTTAAACGTCTAGGGAACAATCTTGTCTAAAGCTCACTCAACGCCATACTCAATTCACCCTAGGAGTACAAAGATGTATGGAGACTTAAAGCTTCATTATTGGTGGCCAATATGAAAAGGGAGATAGCTGAATGTGTATGTGCTAACAAGTTAAGCTAGATTATCAACGACCAGCGGGATTACTCAAGCCACTGTTGGAAAAACAGTACGCAACGAAAATTTTAAAATTTTGATCAGAGTATTTTTTCAAAACTCAAGTTTGATGCGCTATAGGCATAAATTAATCAGATCTTACTAACCTCGTTTACTAAAGAGCTCCTCCAATCTATGTAGAGAAGGGCATTCTAAAAGAGCCTTAACCAACCAGTCTTTTTTGTTATTCTCTATCCACGATCAAAGTACGTGTGGGCACACCACGTACAGCTCTTCCCGATGACTCTCCATCCAACCAATTGAGGAAACCCATAACTAAGGTTCGTGATTTATGAACAATAGCTCTTAGGGAGTTTCAGAGGCTCACAGACTAGAATGCTCACTCTTAATTCCTCAACTGATTTGAATAACATAGAAGTCTCACTCCTTATTTATAGAGTTCATCCCCAAGTTGGTTCTTATCAAACAAGGCTTCAAAAATTCGAATCTAGATCAATATATGATAAAATCGTGTAAAAACGCTTGATCAAATTATCGTTTGGTCGATAAGCTGAATTGGCAAATCGGCCCGTCGAACTTTCTCCATCAATAGGCCGAATTAGAAGATCCGCCTGCCGAACTAACGATAAATGATCCCTGCAAATTTTTATTTCCCATCCGAGATTCTTTGGATAAAGCCTTAATTTTAATTAAAATAACCTAATAGAGAAGTTATCTGATTAAAACAACCATATCTAGGTAATCTCTAGGAAAATAAATATTTTCGGTAATTCAACAAGTTTATCTTGAATTAATTTTTCACAAAATTACTTCAATCGATAAACAGACATGAATTATTTGGTCCTATCGAATTTCAGCAAATCTGATAATTTAACATAAGTCATCAATTTATTGGAAAAGCATGCCATATCGTTATAGAATTTATTATGAGCTAGCAAAGGGGACCTAATGGACCTATTCAGTTCAAGCTCCCGATAATTATGAAACCCAATATCCCATATATGCATTTCATAATTATCAAGTCTAACACTACTCCACTAAAAGCTTAGAGCTGCACTCTCAAACTACATAGAATTACAAAGCCCGAATAGCTAAGTCTCCATGACATATCATAATGTATCATATCCTCATAGGATTATCTATAATCGACTTAAGGATAAATTTTGTTTTACCTTCTTGATTATTTTTTTCTTATGTTCCATTATCTCAGCATAAAAAAACTTACCATCAAAAGACAGTATACCATTTGGTTACACCTATATATCGAAATAGTTGAGCGCTCTAGTTTTCCAATTACAAGATAACGCATATAAGAGGATATCATCGACTCCTAAAAAGGAGCTATAGCTTTCGTATCTATGAATAACAAGTCTATGCTATCCAGAGTTATGTCTTTAACATATTGACATGCATAGCAACATAAATTGTGGATGTCACCCTTTGGTGCATCAAAAGACATAAGCCGAGACAACAAGCCCACTATTTATCTCAACTTTAAGATACAACACATATGGTTGTCTAAAATGAATTGATTTGCCGAGACGAAATTATTAATTCAATTCAATTACACTTTATATCCCGATCCAATACATCGTCACCTATGACAATGTACCAATGTTTCTATTCGCGAAGTCCACCTCTGATGGATAAGACAAACCATCTCTCATTAGGGATATAGACAACATAACAATCTTTGTATGAATAAAGTGCCCAATTTTATTCCCCCGATTACGGATCTTATGATTTAGATTGTCACCTTTTGAATCATGTTTTCTGTATAATCTGTCCATCATATGCCTAATTCTAAAAGCTTAGCCCGACAATCTCAAACTTTTATTTACTTATCATACATCCAATAAATATTAACGAAAAGAGGACAATAATTTGGTATATGAATAATAAATAAATTCTTTATTGATAAAAATGTCTCCAAAAACATATTACTTTTTTACTCCTTAGGGCATACATGTCCAACATCCACTACTTATACCGAAATGGAAATGGAAGAATATTGATATGGATTTTTTTTTTCGGTTTACCTCGGACACAAAATGGAGATGACAAGATTTGGGTAATAGTGGATAGACTAACCAAGTCTGCACATTTCCTACCTATCAAAGAGAAATCTTCTTGCAACTAATTAGCCCAACTCTACATCAAGTGGATTATCAGATTGCATGGGATACCAATATCCATAGTCTGTGACCATGATCCTCCCTTCACCTCTCACTTTTGGAAGAGTCTACATAAAGCCATGGGAACCAACTTGACATTCTCCACAGCTTACCATCCCCAAACAGACAGACAATTTGAACAAACAATCTAGATTTTGGAAGACATATTATGGGCTTATTTTCTTGATTACCAAGCAAAGTGGGACAAGTACCTTCACTTGGTAGAATTCTATTACAATAACAACATTCAATCGACAATTAGCATGGCGCCATATGAGGCATTATACGGAAAAAAATGTCAATCCTCTGTTCATTGGGACAAAATTGGTGAGAGACAACTCCTTGATCCTAAAATTGTCAAGGAAACTGCAGATATTGTTGTTAAAATCTGAAAATGTATGCGAATTGCACAAGACTGTTAGAAGAGTTACGCGGATAAGAAACGACTACACGGATAAGAAACAAAGATATTTTGAGCTCCAAGTTGGAGACATGGTATTTTTATGTGTTACTCCAATGAAAGGATTGATGAGATTTGGGAAGAAAGGTAAATTAAGCCCGAGATACGTTGGACCATTCGAAATCACTCAACTTATTGGAGATGTTGCCTACCATCTTATCTTACCACTGTCAATGTCTGGAATCCACAACGTATTCCACATCTCTTTACTTTGAAAATATGTGCTAGATCTAACTCATGTATTACAATATGATGGCCTTGATCTATGTCATAAATTGGCATATGAGGAGAAACCTGTTCAGATACTAGATAAAGAAGAGAAGGAACTACAAAACAGCACAATTTCTTTGGTAAAAGTTTTGTGGTGAAATCGTTCTTTCGAGGAAGCTACTTGGGAACGAGAAAATGAAATTCAAATGAAATATCCTAAGTTATTTGAATAAATTGTGAGGATGCAATTCCTATAAGTTGTAAGGATTGTAATGCCCAAAAATTTCTAAATGTAATTTATCGTCACAAAGTTCACAAATGAATAATTTTCGAAATAATATCATGAACCCTCTATTATTGTCATTTTTATTATAGTTATTATCATTAATGTTATTGACTATTAAAATTTTACAAAGTGTTTCAACTTGCAGCTGAAGGTTCGAGCCTCAATTAAGAGCATGGTGTGCTAATGTGTAAATTATTATACATTTGTTCTTATACTTCAAATTTTGGTGATCAATTACCTTTGATAATTTTTCACCTGCCTTGCTCTACAATAGCTTGTTGCCATGAGTGCTTCAATTCATTTATATACATTATGATTTTTTTTTACTATTTCGTCAACCATGCATATGAGTATATATATGTTTACTTACATTCTTTTTTTTTTCTTCTTTCATTTACATTTTCAACATTTAGTTTACTTGTATATATAAATGTTATGATTATCTTTAATTGAATTTGTGATAGTTTATAACAGGATATTATTTAAATGTTGATACTATACATACAGTATATATATATATATATATTAAACCGTTTACTTCATTACCTTACCTCTTTTTGCTTTTAGTTTATTAAATGCAATTTGTCCTCCATGATTTTTGCTGACACCACCTAAGTTCTCCAATTCCTTTGTTCATTCATGTGGGAACATCAATAATTCTTTATGGCACTTCTTTCCTATATCTGATTAATTTTTCTCCTCCACTTCTTTGTCTTTCACGAGCACTTACCATTTGGTCCTCCTTTTGCACCACCACATCCGTTTAAATATTATAAATAATGTAGGAATGATGATATTAAATAATTTTATTGTCTACAAATGTGGTCCACCTTAAACTCACATTATCAAGAATCTCTCCCATATACGTGCAACACCCCCACTACTTCCAAACCTCCATTTTCTTTTGTCTGAACTCTTTTAATCATGTAGACTTAAAATAGATCATAATGTATTGTCTATAGGCACTTTACGTCACACACAACACTCTCTCACATCAATTCTCTTACTTTCCACGTTCCACAATTTTTTTTATCTAATCCTTTGTCTTCTTTTGATCATGGGGGCTGATAGTCATTGCCTCCTATAGCACATAACCATACACTTTAGTCCAAGACTACATGATAAACCAACCTAGCATCCACCATATCAACAACTTCCATTCATAATTATGCATAATGGTGATAAACTTGATAATGATGTCCATGCATCCATAATTGGCTCCCATCCTCAAAAAATAAAAAAATAAAAAAAACCTTCTTTTGTTTAGTTTCTTTTCAGCATAAGGATACCACCAAGTCATACTCATTTGACAACAAACCTCCAACATCTCTCTACCATTATCCCTCTATCAAACTCTATCTCTCTGTCCCGGATCTCAATTCCCTTATTTCCTTCTTTCTTTTTTCTTCTTCTTTCTACCCATTTATTTCTTTACCCGACTCATCACACACACCAACTATTCAACCAAGTTGTGCTAGCCATCTAAAGTTCCCCATACATCCCTTGAAAATATTCTAATAGACATTAAAAAAAAAATGAAATCTTTGAACCGACGGAGTTTCAAGGGTGACGGTCGACATCGCAAACGGGGCCGGATTGGAGTTTTTGTCTGATAATGACAAGCCAACCTAGCACACACCATGTCTACAGCTTCCATTCATAATTATGCATAATGGTGATAAACTTGATAATGATTCCATTCATAATATAGTCTTGGACTAAAGTGTATGGAAGTTGTCGATACGGTGGATGCTAAGTTGGTTTGTCATGTGGTCTTGGACTGAAGTGTATGGTTATGTGCTATAGGAAGCAATGATTACCAGCCCTCATCGTCAAAAGAAGACAAAGGATAAGACAAAAAAAAGATTGTTGAACGTGGAAAGCGAGAGAATTGATGGGAGAGAGTGTTGTGTGTGATGTAAAGTGTCTATAGACAATAAATTATGGTCTATTTTTAGTCTACATGATTAAAAGAATTCAGATAAAAGAACATGGAGGTTTAGAAGTAGTGGGTGGTGTTGCATTGTCACGCCCCGGAGTACGGGAGGTGACGTGGTGGAATATTTAGATTAATTAAAAGAGAATTTAATTAAAAATTGAGAGTTTGAGAATCAAATTAAATAAAAATTAAGAAGATTTTCCACCACCTTTTTATAAAAGAATTTATAAATATTAGGCGGGTAATAAAAATTAAATAAAAACCGTGAATATGGGTTCCACAACCCACAACTTATGCACACACATGGTTCTGACAATATCACAAATACAATTACAGTCCAAGTAAAAAATAAAGTTAAGTCTTACATGCCTTGATTAAATAATACAAAATATAAATAAACTCTCCTATTGCTCCTGAGTTCGGTCCGAAGAATCTTTTCCAAACCTAAATGGGAAACCACCTAGAGGGGGGGGGGGGGGGGGGGGGGGAAATTTAAAACAATAAAACGTGAGCGAAAGGCTCAGTAGGACTATGTTTTATAAAATAATTTAAGGCAAGGAAACATAGCATCACTAGAAGTTATTCAAAGGAAACTTAAATAAATAAATAAATAAATAATTTGAGTAGAACCGTTCTGTCACAGAACAGTCCACTCGTCAAATCAAAACACCAATTTACTTTTACCTAGGCAAACCATGATATCACCACCGTAGTGGCCCAGCTGGGTTTCGGGACCTGCCCCCAAGGTCGATCGCTACACGACCCGATCTCTGATATGGCATCATGCCTTTGTGTTTATTATCATTATCATTCAAAACCCAATTACCGAGTTATCAGTTACATTTATTATGGATTTCATTTCATAATCACGGTATATTAAAATATAACCGATAAAACTATTTTCAAACAACTGTTGAAAACATTTTGATAGAAATCATTTTCAAAGCCAAATCATTTCAAAACCAGGCTACCAAAGAAATAGGATAGAAGTCCTACCTCAATACTCGTGCCGATGCTCCACACCGCAATCCCGGTCCGCTATACGTTAGCTCCACGGAACCACGAACGATCCTAGATACAAACTAAGTCGATCAATATCTAGTTCGAGACATTCTATGTTACTAAATCATTTCATGATGTCCTAGTGTGCCATTTGTACCTTTAAAATCATCCTATAAGGTTGGGATTTAAATCTGGGTTCAAAACAGTGAAAACGGGTAAAAATCACAAAATTTTCCATGCCTCGGTCGGCCTGCCGGACGCCCTGCTTCGGCCTGCCGAACTGCACAGTTCGGCCTGCCGGAAGCAAAGTTCGGTCGGCCGAACATTTCCCCAGATTCGGCCTGCCGGTTGGAAGAACACCGGCCTGCCGATCATCACTCCGGCCTGCCGAACACACAGTTTGGCCTGCCGAACTGGGAAAATCCAGAAATCCCAGCCACGGGTTTCTCGATCCCCAAAATCCAAATCCGGATTCCAACCTGTTTTTCTCAAATCCCAGGCATGAAAAACAATTATACTTGATAGAAAAACATACTAAAACATGTTTGGTCTTATTTAAACAAGATTTTGGCTCAAAATCCTCAAAAATCCGAAAATGAGAAAATGAGGGGAAAAATGAAAAATCTTGAATTCAATCCGTTTTTCTTCAATCTAAGCTTAGATTCTAGTTGTTCTAAGTTCATTTAACTCAAACACAAGGTTTCCTAAGCTTAATCAAACCTAGATTTCAAAAATGCACAAAATTGAAAATTTTGTAAAAAGTTTAGAAATTTTGAATCTAACCTCGAATCGAAGCTTCAATCCACGTTCTCGGTTGCCGAATCACGTCCCCAAGCTTCCTCCTCGCTAACCCGAAGCTTGGATTCGAAATTGGGTTTAAAAATTTGAGAGAGAATTGAGAGAGAGAGGGGTTGCCGAGAGAGATGAGAGAAGAGAGAGAGAGGTGTTGCGGGAGAGTGAGGAGAGAGAGAGAGAAAAAGGAAATAAATAGAGAAAATCGGTGGGCGGTTTTACTGTGCGAAAACCATGTGCCGCCCACGGTTTTGTAAAACGGAGTATTTTTAACATTTTACAAATTGTGGTATTTTAAAACTCAAAACATCATTTTAAAACAATAAGAAATCATTTAAATGCATCAATTTAACAAAATAACCAAAAATTAAAAATCCGACCAAATAATCTAATTAGTATTAAAACGTTAATTATGGCACACTAATTCATCATTTACATTTACCTTAACATTAAATAAATTTCGGGGCGTTACAACTCTCCACCCCTAAAAGAAATTTCGCCCTCGAAATTTACAACTCACTTCAAAAACAAAATAAATGCGGATACAGCTCCCGCATACTCGACTCTAATTCCCAAGTGGCTTCATCAACCCCATGATGCTGCCATGATGCTGCCACACGACTTTCACCAATGGTATCTCACGACGACGCAAACTAATCACTTTCCAGTCGATAATCTGAATCGGCACTTCTTCGTATGTCGTATCCTCTTAAACCTGTACATCACGGAACGATACTATCTTACCCTGTTCAGGTGGACACTTCCTAAGCATCGACACATGAAACACATCGTGCACATGAGAAAGTTCGGGCGGAAGATTAAGCCGATAAGCGACCACACCAACTCGCTGAGTGATCTCGAACGGCCCAATATACCTCGGCGCGAGCTTCCCACTCACTCCGAACCGCATAGTTTCCTTACGAGGCGACACCCTCAAGAGAACAAAATCTCCAACCGCGAACTCTAAAGGTCTACGTCTCCTATCCGCGTAGCTCTTCTGCCGACTCTGAGCTGCCCTCAACCGATCTCGAATCACCGCGACTTTCTCGTTGCTATCACGAATCTCATCCAGCCCAAGAATAACTCTATCTTCCGGCTCGGCCCAACACACAGGTGACCGACACGGTCGCCCATACAATGCCTCAAATGGTGCCATACCGATACTCGCCTGATAACTGTTGTTGTACGCGAACTCCGCCAAATGCAAACATTGCTTCCAATTCCCGCCGAAGTCCAACGCACAAGCACGCAACATATCCTCGAGAACCTGAATAACCCGCTCAGACTGCCCATCAGTCTGAGGATGAAACGCCGTACTGAAGTTCAAATCCGTACCTAAAGCCTCCTGAAAACTCCTCCAGTACTTAGCATTAAACCTGGTGTCTCGATCAGAGGTGATAGACAAAGGAACTCCATGCAACCTCACAATGTTCTGCATATACAACTCCCCAAGAATCTTCCTCAAACACGTCGACCTAAACGGAATGAAATGCGCCGATTTTGTCAACCTGTCGACCACAACCCAAACTGCATCATGCCGCTGCTCCGTCCTCGGCAAACCTGTGAGGAAATCCATCGTCACATGTTCCCATTTCCACCCTGGAATAGGAAGCGGCTGAAGCTGACCTGCAGGCTTCTGATGCTCAGCTTTCACCTGAAGACACGTCGAACACTTGGCCACGAACTCGCGAACATCTTTCTTCATGCCTCTCCACCAATACTGCCTCTTCAAATCACGATACATCTTGGTGCTCCCTGGATGAATAGCAAACTGAGACCTATGAGCTTCGTCTAGAACGGCTTTCGTCACCTCGGCGATAACTGGAACTGCAAGACGCCCCTGAAAGTGCAATGATCCATCTGCATGCACGCTCCATTCTTCAAACTGCTCCCCGTTCTGAATCCGCGACCAAATCCCCTGCAAATGCCGATCCTGCCACTGGCTTTGCTTCACCGTCCGAACAAGAGCTAGAGTCGCTTCCACATGATACAACGAAACTCGATCACCGTCCTCATGATACAGTAGCTGATACTCACTCACTGTCGCATCCCTGCTCTAGTCCTCAAAAATCAAACAAGCGAGAATCCCTGAAGACTTCCTGCTAAGCGCGTCCGCGACCACATTAGCTTTCCCGGGATGATACTGCAAAGCGAAATCATAATCTTCCATGTACTCCACCCACCTGCGCTGCCTCAAGTTGAGATCCCTCTGAGTGAACAAATATCTCAAACTCTTGTGATCGGAGAAGACCTGAAACGACGCTCCATACAAGTAACATCTCCAAATCTTCAGCGCGTAAATCACCGCCGCAAGCTCTAAATCGTGAGTAGGATAATTTCGCTCGTGAGGTCGTAGCTGTCTCAATCCATACGCAACTACACGTCCATGCTGCATCAGCACGCATCCAAGTCCACGCCCTGAAGCATCCGCATAAACCTCATACGGCTCGTCACTGCTAGGAATAACCAACACTAGAGCTGAAGTTAACCGGTCCTTCAATTCCTGAAAAGCAAGCTCACAATCTTCATCCCACTCAAACCTAACATTTTTCTTGATCAATCTCGTCAATGGAGCTGCAATCTTCGAAAAATCCTTTACAAATTTCTGGTAATATCCAGCAAGACCTAAGAAGCTACGAATCCCCGCTACATTTCTTGGTCGTTCCTATTCCAATATAGCTTCAATCTTGGATGGATCCACTGAAATACCATGCTCCGATATGACATGACCCAGAAACTTGACCTCAGTCAACCAGAACTCACACTTTTCCCTCTTAGCATACAACTGGTGCTCCCGCAGAGTCTGAAGCACGATCCAAAGATGCTGCTCATGCTCCTCCCAAGTCTTAGAATACACAAGAATATCATCGATGAACACAATCACGAACTGATCCAAATACGGCCTAAATACCCTGTTCATCAGATCCATAAAAGCTGCCAGAGCATTCGTCAACCCAAAAGACATGACCAGAAACTCGAAGTGCCCATACCGAGTCCTAAAAGCTATCTTGGGAATATCCTCTTCCTTGATCCTGAGCTGATGATAACCTGAACGCAAATCAATATTCGAGAAGTATCGCGAACCTCCCAACTGATCAAATAGCTCATCAATCCTAGGCAAGGGATACTTGTTCTTCACCGTGACACGATTCAGCTGCCGATAATCCACACATAACCTGAGAGTCCCATTCTTGCTTCTTAGCAAACAAAACAGGTGCTCCCCACGGAGATGTGCTATTCCGAATATATCCTTTATCAGCAAGTTCCTGAAGTTGCTTCCTCAATTCCTTCATTTCTGCTGGTGCCATCCGATAAGGTGCCATAGAAATCGGTGATGTCCCTGGAAACAACTCGATACCAAACTCAATCTCCCGATGCAGTGGTAACCCTGGTAACTCGTCGGGGAAAACATCCTCGAACTCATCAACCACTGGAATCGCTGCACTACCCCTCGAAACATAGGGCTCGCAATCTAGATTGGCAAGAAAAGCACAACAACCTAGATTCCTTCGCCCTCCTAGACACGACTTTATAAGGCGCTCACTCATTAGCCAATCACCACCACCCTGGTAAGTGATTACCGTCCCCCTATCAGACACTAGGGTCACTTTTCTAAGTTGGCAGTCCACGACTGCACTATATCTGGACAACCAGTCCATCCCTAAAATCACATCATAGGAACTCATGGGGAGTATAATCAAATCACTTTTCAAAATCTCATCCCCAATCTTTATTTTACAGGATTTACACACACAATTTACACACACCCGCCCCAAGGGAGAAGTTATGACTAGGGGTTCATCAAACTCTTCTACCTCTAATCCCAAGGCATGTACAAAAGAACTCGAAATGAGAGAATGAGAGGCACCGGTATCAAATAAAACGCGAGCTAAAGATCTAGAAACCAAGATCATACCGTCAACAACTGCGTTACCAGTCTGAGAATCTGACCCTCCAGATACCATTGCATGAACCTGCACTGGCGCCTTTCCTTTTCCTCTACCGACATTACTGGGTCCTGGATTACTCAGCCGATGCTGCTGAGATGGAGACGACTGCACACTACCTGCACTCGGCGCTCGATACTGAGGAACACTGCGCTGAAAATACTGCGGCTGCTGCCCCCGTGCCAGATATGAGAATTGCTGAGGAGAAAACTGCGGATACTGCAACTGCGGGTACTGCGGAGGCGGAGGTAGGGTCTGAGGCTGAGGCTGAGATGAACGACTGGCATCCTCCCTAGTCTGCGATCCAAGACGAGCACTCCTGATCGGGCAATTCCTCTTGATGTGTCTGGGCTGCTGACAGAAATGACAATGAAAGCTGTAGGGATTGCTACGCGCGCTGCCAGACGAACTGCTACTACCACTGGTCGCACCGCCTTGCTTGCCTTTCCCCGGAGCTGGACGACTACCAATGCTCTTCCTGCCACTCCTCTGCGGTCCTCCTGAAGCCTTGGCTCGGTCCTCACAATACTGCACGTAATCATTCTCCACGGAGATCGCCGACGACACAAGCTCTCCGAAACTCCTAAGCCGTAGAGCAACCAACTGCCGTCGAATAGGAGCCTTGAGTCCTTCCTGAAACTTGATGCATTTCTCACGCTCCGATGCCACAGCTGATGGAGCAAACCTAGCCAACTCGTTAAACTTTGCCTCATACTCCCGAACTGACATATCACCCTGCTGCAATCTATAAAACTCAGCTGCTTTCTGGTCTCTATATCCCTGCGAAAAATACCGATCATAGAACAGCTCCTCGAACTTGTCCCAACCGATATCGCCACCGCGCTCCAGACGCTTAGTCTGTTTCCACCAGGTGTTGGCGCCACCCTCGAGCTTATACGCTGCAAACTCCACACGATACTCCTTAGGCACACCGAGAGTATCCAGATGCTTCAAGATCGAATCCAACCAATACTCTGCTAACTGCGGATCCCCATTGCCATCAAAAGTCAGAATTGACGCCCGCCAGAATTCCTTAAAGAACGCATGCCGACTACCAACACTAGAGTCTTCCGGTCTAGCCCTGGCTGCCATCTACCGGAAAGCCGCAAACATAGACCTCATCATGCTCTCATCATTTCTGAACTCGGCGTCAGCAGTCGACCGACGTCTAGGTGCCATTCTCTTACTTCTGAAAACAAAATTTGGACTGTCAGAGGTATTCCATTGTCAAACCTATGTGTGTACAATTCCCAAGGTTCATAACCTTGAGCTCTGATACAATTCTGTCACGCCCCGGAGTACGGGAGGTGACGTGGTGGAATATTTAGATTAATTAAAAGAGAATTTAATTAAAAATTGAGAGTTTGAGAATCAAATTAAATAAAAATTAAGAAGATTTTCCACCACCTTTTTTATAAAAGAATTTATAAATATTAGGCGGGTAATAAAAATTAAATAAAAACCGCGAATATGGGTTCCACAACCCACAACTTATGCATACACATGGTTCTGACAATATCACAAATACAATTACAGTCCAAGTAAAAATAAAGTTAAGTCTTACATGCCTTGATTAAATAATACAAAATATAAATAAACTCTCCTATTGCTCCTGAGTTCGGTCCGAAGAATCTTCTCCAAACCTAAATGGGAAACCACCTAGAGGGGGGGGGGGGGGGAAATTTAAAACAATAAAACGTGAGCGAAAGGCTCAGTAGGACTATGTTTTATAAAATAATTTAAGGCAAGGAAACATAGCATCACTAGAAGTTATTCAAAGGAAACTTAAATAAATAAATAAATAAATAATTTGAGTAGAACCGTTCTGTCACAGAACAGTCCACTCGTCAAATCAAAACACCAATTTACTTTTACCTAGGCAAACCATGATATCACCACCGTAGTGGCCCAGCTGGGTTTCGGGACCTGCCCCCAAGGTCGATCGCTACACGATCCGATCTCTGATATGGCATCATGCCTTTGTGTTTATTATCATTATCATTCAAAACCCAATTACCGAGTTATCAGTTATATTTATTATGGATTTCATTTCATAATCACGGTATATTAAAATATAACCGAAAAAACTATTTTCAAACAACCGTTGAAAACATTTTGATAGAAATCATTTTCAAAGCCAAATCATTTCAAAACCAGGCTACCAAAGAAATAGGATAGAAGTCCTACCTCAATACTCGTGCCGGTGCCCCACACCGCAATCCCGGTCCGCTATACGTTAGCTCCACGGAACCACGAACAATCCTAGATACCAACTAAGTCGATCAATATCTAGTTCGAGACATTCTATGTTACTAAATCATTTCATGATGTCCTAGTGTGCCATTTGTACCTTTAAAATCATCCTATAAGGTTGGGATTTAAATCAGGGTTCAAAACAGTGAAAACGGGTAAAAATCACAAAATTTTCCATGCCTCGGTCGCCCTGCCGGACGCCCTGCGTCGGCCTGCCGAACGCCCTGCTTCGGCCTGCCGAACTGCACAGTTCGGCCTGCCGGAAGCAAAGTTCGGTCGGCCGAACATTTCCCCAGATTCGGCCTGCCGGTCGGAAGAACACCGGCCTGCCGATCATCACTCCGGCCCGCCGAACACACAGTTCGGCCTGCCGAACTGGGAAAATCCAGAAATCCCAGCCACGGGTTTCTCGATCCCCAAAATCCAAATCCTGGTTCCAACCTGTTTTTCTCAAATCCCAGGCATGAAAAACAATTATACTTGATAGAAAAACATACTAAAACATGTTTGGTCTCATTTAAACAAGATTTTGGCTCAAAATCCTCAAAAATCCAAAAATGAGAAAATGAGGGGGAAAATGAAAAATCTTGAATTCAATCCGTTTTTCTTCAATCTAAGCTTAGATTCTAGTTGTTCTAAGTTCATTTAACTCAAACACAAGGTTTCCTAAGCTTAATCAAACCTAGATTTCAAAAATGCACAAAATTGAAAATTTTGTAAAAAGTTTAGAAATTTCGAATCTAACCTCGAATCGAAGCTTCAATCCGCGTTCTCGGTTGCCGAATCACGTCCCCGAGCTTCCTCCTCGCTAACCCGAAGCTTGGATTCGAAAGTGGGTTTAAAAATTTGAGAGAGAATTGAGAGAGAGAGGGGCTGCCGAGAGAGATGAGAGAAGAGAGAGAGAATGTCACGGGAGAGTGAGGAGAGAGAGAGAGAGAAAAAGGAAATAAATAGAGAAAATCGGTGGGCGGTTTTACTGTGCGAAAACCATGTGCCGCCCACAGTTTTGTAAAACGGAGTATTTTTAACATTTTACAAATTGTGGTGTTTCAAAACTCAAAACATCATTTTAAAACAATAAGAAATCATTTAAATGCATCAATTTAACAAAACAACCAAAAATTAAAAATCCGACCAAATAAGCTAATTAGTGTTAAAACGTTAATTATGGCACACTAATTCATCATTTACATTTACCTTAACATTAAATAAATTTCGGGGCATTACATGCATGTATATGGGGGAGATTCTTGATAATGTGAGTTTAAGGTGGACCACATTTGTAAACAATAAAATTTTTAATATCATCATTCCTACATTATTTATTATATATACATGGATGTGGTGCTGCAAAAGGAGGACCAAATGGTAAGTGCATGTGAAAGACAAAGAAGTGGAGGAGAAAAATTAAAATGATATAGGAAAGAAGTGCCATGAAGAATTATTGATGTTCCCACATGAATGAACAAAGGAATTGGAGAACTTAGGTGGTGTCAGCAAAAATCATGGAGGACAAATTGCATTTCATAAACTAAAAGCAAAGAAGACGTAAGGTAATGAAGTAAACGTTTTAATATATATACTGTACATATAAGGTATCAACGTTAAATAATATCTAAACTATGGCAAATTCAATTAAAGATAATCGTAACGTGTATATATATATATATATATATGTATGTACATATATAAGTAAACTAAATGTTGAAAACGTAAATGAAAGAAGGAAAAAAATAGAATATAAGTAAACATATATTCACATACGTATGGCTGACGAAGTCGTAAAAAAAATCATAATGTGGATAAATGAATTGAAGCACTCTTAGCACCATGCTATTGCAGAGCAAGACAGGAGAAAGATTCTCAAGGGTAATTGACCACCAAAATTTGAAATATAAGAACAAATTTACAATAATTTACACATTAGCACACCATGCTCTCAATTGAGACTCGAACCTTCAGCCGTGTAATAGTCAATAACATTAATGATAATAACAATAATAACAATGACAATAATAGAGGGCTCATGATATTATTTCAAAAATTATTCCTTTATGAACTTTGTGACAATAAATTACATTTAGAAATTTTTGGGCATTACAATCCCTATAACTTATAGGAATTACGTCCTCACAATTTATTGAAATAACTCAGGGTATTTCATTCAAATTTCATCTTCTCGTTACCAAGTAGCTTCCTCGGAAGAATGATTTCGCTACAAAAATTTAACCAAAGAAATCGTCTTGTTTCACAGTTCCTTCTCTTCTTTTTTTAGTATCTGAATAGGTTTCTCCTGATATGCAAAATTAGGACTTAGAACTAGGCCATCATATTGTAATATATGAGATGGTTCCGGCACATATTTTCGAAGTAAAGAGACGTGGAATACGTTATGGATTCCAAACATTGACAGTGGTAAGTCAAGACAGTAGGCAACATCTCCAATACGTTGAGTGATTTCAAATGGTCCAACATATATTGGGCTTAATTTGCCTTTCTTCCAAATTCTCATCAATCCTTTCATCGAAGAAACACGTCAAAATACCATGTCTCCAAGTTAGAGCTCAAAATATCTTTGCTTTTTATCGATGTAACCCTTTTGATGGTCTTGTGTAATTCCAATACATTCTTAGATTTTAACAACAATATCCGTAGTTTCCTTGACGATTTCAAGACCAAGGAGTTGTCTCTCACTAACTTCGTCCCAATACACTAGGGATCGACATTTTCTTCCATATGATGCTTCATATGGCACCATACCAATTGTCGACTAAAAGTTGTTATTGTAATAGAATTCTGCCAATGGAAGGTACTTGTCCTAGTTTGCTTGGTAATCAAGGACGTAAGCCTATAACATGTTTTCCAAAATCTGGATTGTTCATTTAGATTGTCCATCTATTTGGGGATGGTAAGCTATGGAGAATGTCAAGTTGGTTCCCTTGGCTTTATGTAGACTCTTCCAAAATTGAGAGGTGAAGTGAAAATCATGGTCACAGATTATGGATACTAGTATCCCATGCAGTTTGACAATCCACTTGTTGTAGAGTTGAGCTAATTGGTCACAAGAAGATTTCTCTTTGATAGGTAGGAAATGTGCAGTCTTGGTTAATCTATCCACTATTACCCAAATCCTGTCATCTCCATTTTGTGTTTGAGGTAAACCTGAAACTAAATCCATACCAATATTCTCCCATTTCCATTCCGATATAGGCAGTGGCTTGAGTAATCCCACTGGTCGTTGATGCTCTAGCTTGACTTGTTGGCACGTCAGGCATCGAGTTACAAATTCAGCTATCTTCTTTTTCATATTTGGCCACCAGTATTGAAGCTTCAAGTCTTCGTACATCTTTGTACTCCCAGGGTGAATTGAGTATGGCGTTGAGTGAGCTTCAAACAAGATTATTCCCTAGAGGTTTGAACTTGATGGAACATACAATCTGTCTTAGTATCGTAAGACACGTTCATTGTTTATTCTAAAGTCCAAATGTTTTCCTTCTTGGATTTCCTTCTTCAATCTTCCAACATAAGGGCCCTTATGTTGTTTCGCTTTGATGTCATCAAGTAAGGTAGATTGAATATTGAGAGCATTCAATTTCCCAGTAATCAATTCGATTCCTGCTGAGCATATTTCTCTTTGAAGGGGGCTTGGAAGAACTTTCATTGCTGACAAACCTACTAAGCATTTCCTACTTAAAGCATCTGCTAAAACATTCTTTTTTCCAGGGTGGTATAAGATCTCACAATCATATTCTTTTACCAGTTCTAACCATCTTCTCTGTTTCATGTTTAGTTCCTTTTGAGTGAAGAGATACTTGAGACTCCTATGGTTAGTGTAGATGTCACATTAAACACCATATAAATAGTGTCTTCATGTCTTTAATGCAAAGACTACTGCAACAAGTTCCAAATCATGGGTAGGATAATTCTTCTCATAATCCTTCAATTGTTTAGAACCACAGGCAATCACTTTCCCATTCTGCATTAATATTGTTCCAAGGCCTGCTTTCGAAGCATCATTGTAGATGACATAACTAATCTCACCGTCTAGAATTGTGAGGACTGGTACAGATGTTAACCTCTTTTTGAGTTCTTGGAAGCTCTTCTCATAAACATCAGTCCATTCAAATCGATGGTTCTTCTAGGTCAACTGAGTTGGTGGCATCACAATCTTCAAAAAACCTTCAACAAGTCACCGATAATAGCCAGCTAATCCAAGAAAACTTTGAACTTCTGAAGCATTAATCTGTTAAGACCAATTACTGACTAGTTCAACTTTCATTGGGTCAACTGAAATACCTTCACTTGACGCTACATGGCCGAGGAAAGAAACTTTGTCTAGCCAAAACTCACAATTACTAAATTTAGCATAGAGTTGATTCTCCATATCTATGGAGAGATTAAGGCAACTGACCAATAGATCCATCAAACAACCATGAGGGTGTGACACCTCACCTTTGTGGGCCGTCACTTATCTTACTTTAACATTGTTTCTTTAAACTTGATTCTTACTTTTTTAGTAAGAAAAATACTAAGTAGTTTTTTTTTTTTTTTTTTTGCTTTAAACATACTTACAAACTATTACGTCTTTCGTTGCAACCAAAGTTGAGACATAGCTCAGTACTTGACTTTAAAATCATTCAAAATGTTTCTTAAAACTTATTAAGAAAATATTTACATTGGTAAAACCTTTTAAACCTATTTTAAAATCAGCACAAATCTTTTTCAGCCTTTGTATCTATCTGTCGCAACATCGAGCTCTTCTACTAGTCTTACTGGTCTCTGTAGGACTATTACAACATGGAGGAACTTGTAATGAGCTTACGCTCAGTAAGTTCAAACATTATCTCACAAAACTTTAAAACATTCTTTAAAAAAACTTCCTCATAAAATATTTTTTATAAACATTTTTTATAAAACATTTCTTAAACATTTTTCATAAAATGTTCTTCATGAAAGCATTACTTAAAAGGAATGCTAGCAATGTCATAATACATGATTCCATTTATGCTCAATTATGAACTTTCAATATGAGCTTCTTATTAACATTCTTAACTTACTTGAACTTCTTATCATCGTTTTTATCTTTCCTTTACCTTGTAAACTTAAGTATTTGCACTAACGTCATCAATCATGAGAATATAAAGGTAATGCTTCCCTCGTGGAAGACTTCAGACCATTGAACAACAAGGTCATAACTTTAACATAACTTGTGTACTTTAAATCAAGGAAGCTAGTACGAGACTTACTTATTATCTTTGCTTTACCTTCTTGATAACTTTCATGGGCATATCAAATAAAGATATCATATGCAAATATATTGTAAATCATATATTGAACTTTAAAACATAATGCATAACACATGGAAACATACTATAAACAAAATGATTGCAAATTCATTGTAAGTCTTGACTTGATATTAAAAACTTTATGCATAACAAATGCAAATATAAAACATATTCAAAGCATTTGAAATTCATTTTCTTCATGCCATAGGTAAGGTTTTGAAACTCACCTAGATAACCCTCTATCGTTCCCATTTTATTCCTTTTCTTTCTATTAGTCGGCTTTGTGTCTAGTTCAAACGACACCCGACTACTAGTTAACCTTCTTCTTACCGACCTACTTGATAGACAACATAACTTAAATGCTAAACATTCATTCCTTATACTTAACTTTATATCCCTTGGGTTTACTTTTCATTTACTTAACTTGAATGTCCATTAATTAAATTTCCCGTCTTACTTGATAGTTTTGTTACTTTACATATTATGGAACATTTTCTATCAAAGGACATTTCGTTGATTCGAGAGGCTTGGCTCTATTTTAACGGCTCTCTTAAAAATGATGATTTTATCCTCAACAGGTTTTTTCGTAAACCTCGTAGCTTTACTAAACTTTTCATTCTTATTTTACCATTTTGTTACTTACGAGTTATGGAAAAATTCCTGCTAAGAGGTGTTTTTCTAAATCAGGCGTTTCAGGATCTGTTTTTGCCATTTTACAAAAATGACTATTTTGCCCTTGATGGGTCTTAGAAAACTTTCGAACTCGTTCTAAAATAAAACTTATGTTTCTTTGTTACTTACAACATTACGAAAATCCTAACATCAGTTTCCTTTTCGTAAAAATCCTTTTAATTAAACATTATAGTTTTGACCCGTTTATGAAAATCTTGATGTTTACGCCCTTAGCGTTCTTTTCTCATTCTTTCCTTGATAAAAGCTTGAAATTCTCTTGATATGTGGATACTCACTACCCATAGTAGTGTAGAAAACTAACATTCCTTAATGAAAATTCAATTTCATATGATTTTATGGTTTTGGCTCGAAACACAAAATCTAACATTTTTGGCCTCGGGACTAAAGACGATTGCTTTATGCCAAAATGTCCAAACATTCCATAACGTTTTTCTTTTTACGGAATTTTGTGCTTAAAATCTCGTAAAATTCATAACTCATCAACTGAGCAGAATTGTGACGAATTGTCTATGATGTTTTATAGTTTCAATGAAATCTACAACTTTTGTGTTTTAAATTTTCTTAAATTCCAGTTTACAGTGGACTATTTGGTTGATTTTCAAATCTGTCAAGTTTCAAATAATCTTTTCAATTTAATCCCTTTGGAATTCCTCAAAACTTTGCTTATAAAAGTCGTTATCCTTACTTTTTTGAGCAGACTTATTATCTGTCCCAAAACTTAGGTTGCCTCAACATCCAACAAAATCACCATTTTTGATTTACACACCACAAAATTTATTTTAAATGCCATAGTCCATATATTACAAAACCATTCATAGATCCCATGAAAATCAACAAAACTTTAAGACTAGGATTCAGGTTCTTACCATGAAATTTCTCAAGCATTTTGATCCTCCTCAAGAGTGCTTAAACTTGACTAGCTTTCCTTGACATAAGCCATAGCAAAACCTCCATCAAAATCCATCCATAAACTCAAGAAAACCACTAAAATCCATAAGAAAAACTTTAGATTTTTACCTCCAAAAGTGATCAATCTTGATTTACAACACTTGAACTTGATGTAAAACTTGATTTAGAGGTTGAATCTTTAAAAAAAAAATTGGGAAAAATAAGTGGGAAGGGGCTGGTTTTCATTTGAGCGAAAATGAGTATATTTTTGCACGTTTCTTGCAAAAATGATGGAGACAAAACTTAGCCTTATCACTTAGGCCTCCTTTTTTGTAATTTTAGCTTAATTTTGGATTTAATTGCAATAAAAAACTTGTCTCCACCACATACTAAAATTGGCCATCATATGGGAGATGTGCAAAAAATTCCACCTTAGGGGTGTCACCAAGTGGGCCCCACATCATCCTTTTAACAATCTAAATTTATACTGACAGTATTTTTCCTATACTGTCAGTGTACTTTGTCTATATTATTATAAACTTATACAATATTCTTTACACATCCATATCCTCTAAGTATAATTCATATACTATTTAACTTTATACAGTCTAATTTCTATACTATATTACTTTTGCAATATAATGTCCATACTGCTTAACTTTATCAATATAACCTTATCAATACTATATTACACATCCATATCCTCTAAGTATATTACTTGTTTAAGACCATGGCATAATTTTTAACCTTGAAAGTCCCATTTTCACTTTTATAGAATTTATCATAAAAATCATATTAAAACAATAATCCTTGTGACATATATTTTGCTTATTATAATCTTGTAACCATTGCATTTACAATGCACTAAAAATTCATAAATGTCGCAGAGGGATAGTTGAAGAAATTTCATTGCAAATCGATAAGTTCTATTACCCCGTGGATTTTTTCTCATCTTCAATACCCAATGCAAGGTGAACATGGAGTACAAAATTCCTATAATTCTTAGAAGACCTTTCCTAGCCACAACTAATGCTCTCATTAACTGTAGAAATGGTCTCATGAAAATCTCTTCTAGGAATATGACTCTTGAAGTGAATATTGTCTATATCGAAAAAGAACCACAAAGTGATGACGAGTGTTTTTACACTAAAATCATCGACAAAGCCATTCTAGAAGAATTTCAAGTGCAAACTGATGAACTTGAAAAATTCCTCCAATATTTTGAGCCTGAGATTCCCAACCCCATCTCTGACATTTTTGAACACTTATTGGACAAGGGAACAAAGTTTGGCAACATGCTTTAGAGAACTGCCATAGGAAAAAGAAAATCCAAAACCATCAACTGAGGAGATACCAAAAGTTAAGTTGGCCCAACTTCTAGAAGGGTTGAAACATGCATTCTTAGAACGTGATGATTCCTTCCCTATCATCGCCTCATCCAAACTTGATGAATCACAAGAACAACGGTTAATCTACCTGTTGCATGAGCACAAAGTTGCTTTGGGATGGACGATAGCTGCTATCAAGTGTATTAGTCCCTTGATATGCTCTCATCATATCCATTGGAAGAAGGAGTTAAAAGAGATCCCCAAAGAAGACCAAACTTAATAATGAAAGAAGTTGTGAAGAATGAAGCTTTGAAGTTGTTAGATGTGGGTATATTTACCTCATTGTTGACAGTAAAGGGGTCAGTCCAACCGAAGTTATACCTAAGAAATTAGGCATAACTATGATGGAAAATGGGAAAGGAGATCTTGTCCCTACAAAGGTCATCACCAAATGGCATATGTGTATGGACTATCGGAAGTTGAACACTGCCCCTCGCAAGGACCATTTCCTACTTCCATTCATCTATCAAATCTTAGATAGTTTGTGTAACACCCGCCTATTTTATGTAACGGATCACGTTAAGTTAGTAACGTCGTTAAGGAATTTTATTAATAAATTACGTTATATGATATGATATATGATGTGCATGTTACTAACTTTTTATGTCAAGTTTTACGACAGGTGACGACCGCATGGAATCGTTGTGCTCTAGTGTTCATGTGAAATTTTAAATGTATGTTTATTTATGATGCAATAATGTATAAATATTTTATTGTATGGCATTTAAGGACAGTTCGGTAGGCCAAACTTTTAAGATCGGCAGGCCGAAGAAACCCATCGGTAGGCCGAACTTGGTGGAACCAGCAGGTCAAAGGGGAAAATCGGCAGGCCGAACACGGCTGACGAGTAGTCAGCATAAATCTCTCCAAATTTATGGCTGAGATAATTATGTTAAATGGGTGATTTATTGTGATTAATTGGCATAATAAAGGAATGATTTTGTCAGTTAGGGAAATTAAAGGGGTTTGACTTGCATTGATTTGTGTCAATTTAAATGGTTTCCAATTTTAAATGGGCAAAACATGGAAAGTTGTGAGTGATTGTTTGGTTTCCTCTTTTCTCTCCTTTCTCCACGCCTCTTGCCTCTCTAAACTGTCAGAAATTTTTGACTTAATGAAGAGTAATGACTCTTCTTTATGCACATTACGTTAAAAAAAAAAATTAACGCTCTTTCCTCAGATATTTTCTCTCTCAATTCTGAGACGTTTTTTCATTCTCTTTTCTTCTCTTCTTCTCCACGAATTTCATCCTTCATCCTTCCAAAAATTCTCTGCAAGTGTTGAAAGAAAAAGTTATATTTTGCCAGTTAAATTCAAGAATTTTGAGAAGAAACTTCAAGGTATGAATTCGGTTTTCTGGTATTTTTGAAAAGAAATTCTTCTCTTCAATTCGTCTACAATATCTTTCTATAGGTGTTGTGTTTTGTCTCGAATTTTTAAATATGATGTTATGCATATATTATATGGGGTTTTTCTAATTTCATGTCATTTGAGTGTTCTATGAAAAATATGAATATTTCTATCTTCTACTCCTCACAGTAAAATGTTACTGTTTAATTCTGATGTATGAAAATGTAATGTTCATTCAAGAGGTAAATGAACGATATTTTTCATGAAAATTAACAAGAATATGTTTGTGTCATGTATGATGTATGTTATTTCGAGTTATGTGAAATTTTATGAGATAATGTTAAGAAAACTATTTTAACTATGATATTTTTGGATTTCATTTTATAAAATGTTTTATATATTTAAATGATTTTTGTTGATGATGAAATAATTTATGGTATTGAAATGCATGATAATAAGATGTTTGTACGAATTTTAAAATGTATGTATTTTAAATTATTAGAAAACATTTTTCAAAAGATTTTCATATTTATAATGTATGAAATGTTTCGATGATAATATTTAAGGAAGCATGTTATGAATAGCGTTTATATGTGACGATAATTTTATGATGATGATTATGAGATATGTTTGTAATAAGTGAATGGATATTTCATGATATGTGTTAATGTTATTGCATCTTTATATGGATAAATGGCATGAACACTCAAGGAACGAGCACTACGAGACCGCGGCGTCGTCACCAAATCACGTTAAGGTTAAGTAAGCTAGTTTTAAGGTAAGTGCATTCTCACCTGCAACATGACACGTTTTACAATATTTGACGTTATGTTTATAATGATATTCATGATGATTTTATGGATATTTTCCTTAAGAATTTCTATTAAGATTTTCATGATTTTAAGTTATGCATGATGATTATGGCATGTTTCAAAGTATGGAAGTTATGTATATATGTATCACCTAATAAGTGTTGTACACCAATGTTATGAAATGATATGTTATGATGTCATGTTTGGTTTGGGATTAGCTGCCCTTCTCCTCTCATGACGGCGCGCCTATGATGATGTTTATGGTGCAACACTTGGGCCCTTAAGATAAAAATGGAATAAGTTTTAATGGTCGACGTAATGAAAGATATGTTTCTATGAAATTGTGCTTAAGGTACTTTTATGATATGATGACAATGATGATGATGATGTTTATGAAATGTTTTAAAGTGTGAGAATTATATGTACTTACTAAGCATTAGCTTAATCATGTTTTATGTCATGTTGCAGATAAGGGTAAGAAAATCATGGACTAGGCAGAAGACATGGGAAGGCGTGTGAGCACAAAGCACGATGAATTGTAACCGAAAGCACGCCAAGAAAAACATTTCTATGTTTTAATAAACTTTCATATTTTTTAACACTATTTTTATGATAAACATTTCAAGGATTTTTTGAATATATTTCATATTTTATTTCATTATCTTAAGTATTATGATTTTCCTGCATTTTTATGAAAGGTTGGTTGTGTTTTGCAAACTAAGTTTTCTTTAGGTTTATGGCTCGGCCGGCCTGCCGAACACCCTTGGTCGGCCTGCCGAACAATGATGAATTTTTAAAGTTGTCTTGCAAAGCTTCTGTCGACTTGCCGTTTGAGAAGTTTCGGCCTGCTGGTGATGTTCGGCCTGCCGAAATTCCAAGTTCAGCCTGCCGAATTGTGGAGTTAATGACTTAAAAATAAAATGTGTTGATTCATGAGTTATGATGTGATGTTTTATAAGTCCTGATTTTACAACTTGATATACCTATATTATTAAATAAGTTCTTGTTTAATTTAAAAGTATAATTGAATAAATTATGATATGGAATAGTTAAACAATGTTATTTTAAACAATGTTAAGTTTTTAAAAAAAAATGGAGGTATGAATGGATCCTGGTTAAGTATGTTTAAGTACTTTTAAAATCAATAGTACCGTTTAAGTTTGATATTGTTTATATGTTTAAGGTTTAAGCAAGTACGAATGTATGATGTAATGACATCTGTGACGTCCGAATTAAGGGGCATTGCAGGCTTTGGTATCAGAGAGATTTTTCGATTACAATTCATATTGCCACACGTCAATCCAAGTCCTCCAAGTAAGTATGTTATTAAGTTAGATATATTGATGCAAGTATGATGATAAGATTAAGGTTTGAATGATTACTGATTAACGATCTAGTAGTGAAAACCTGTCTCATAAATGGAAGATTATTTTCTAAGTCTTAATTCTTTTAGGAAATTAATGATGGACGGACATAGAAGAATGCAGACTCGCACCCAAACTAACGAAAGACTCATGGCGATGATCGCTGAACTGCAAAGGCAGTTGGAGGATCAAAGAAGGGAGATTGCTGCTTTAAGGGCTAATGGTCAAAATGATGAACAACGAGGCAATGATGTGCCTCCTCCTCCCTCCTCCGCAGCCACAAGTTAACGAAGTCCCTGTGCCTGCGTGTTGAACCAAGAGCAGCATATCAAGAACCTCTTCTGGTCATATGGAAAGGGTTAAGCCAGCAGACTTTGAGGGGTCTAAGGATCCGCTAGTAGCTCAGGGATGGTTAAAGATGATTGAGGCCACTTTACAACTTATGGATTTCACGGATAATGAAAAGGTTCTTTGTGCCTCGTACTGTCTTACAATGGAGGCCAGGAATTTGGTGGGATGGCATCGGAACAAAGCAGGAATGTTGAAGAGAGACATGGGCTGGACTTCGCTCATGAATTCAACACGAAGTTCTTCCACATGAATGTCACGAGGGAAACATTATGAGGAGTTTGAATGCTTACGCCAGGGGATATGTCAGTCACTGATGTGGTGACAAAAGTTGACCAACTTGCCGTTTATGTCCAGGGATGGTTATGAATGAAGGTGAAAGGGTCAGAAGGTTGATCAGAGCCCTTAGGCCAAACATTGCTACGATCGTGGATGGGGCAAGTCCGCCAAGGACCCAAGAATAGGTTGTTATGAGGGCTCAACGTAATGAGTTTCATCTGTCAAAGTTAAGAAGGAACTAGCCTTAGCCCAACCAGCAGGTCAACAATATAAGCAACTAGAACCGCCCTCCCCACAGGAACACCAACAACAACAATAGCAACAACAACAACCAGAACTGGAGGAATAACAAGAGGAAGGGTAATCCTCAAAACCAGCCGAGCCAAGACAACAAAAGGCACAATGATGGTCAGCGCAACAACAATGACAGGCGATTTCAACCATGTGCCAAATGTGGAAAGAAACATCCAAGGGAATGCCGATTGGGGACAAACCAATGTTTCATATGTGGGCGTGAAGAACCACTGTGTAAAGAACTGCCCCAAGCTGATGAATGTTAATGCCTTGCAAGAGATCCTCCTCAAGCCCAGCTGCATCAGATGCAAGCCTCCCTTGAAGGGCCACTAATTAGTCAAGGGAGAATTGAAGCCCCACCGACGAATCGCCCGAATCATGCCATGACGAAAGAACAAGTGGCTGCTGAAGCCTCCAATTGGTCACAGGTCAGATAACAAGCTTATCTAATGATGTTTATGTTCTTTTTGATACGGGTGCCAGTATTCTTTTGTATCTATGTCACATGCTAAGAAGTTAGGGTTCGGTTAGAGCCTATGAGACAGGGATTCACTACGGACACTACCCTCCAGGGAAGTGATATTATCCACACACTGTTTGCGTGCAGTACCCCTATGGATTTCTAATAGGGAACTTTTCGTCGACCTCATGTGATCGACATGCATGACTATGACAGATTCTTGGGATGGATTCCCTAAGCAAGTATAATGCTTAATCGAATGCTGAAACGAAAGGTGATCTTCCATCCTAAAGGTGATCAGAAGTTCATTTATGTTGGCGAGACCAGAAAGAAACCCAGCATGTTTCTCTCGGCAATGAAAGCAAGGAAGCTTTTAGCAAGTGGCTGCATGGGCTATCTGGCAACGTTGTAGACAAAAGCCAAGAAGGAAAGACAAAATTGAAGATGGCATGTTGTTTATGAATATGAAGATTGGTTTCTGATGATCTGACGAGCCTACCCACAGAAAGAGAAGTTGAATTTGAGATGAGCTCGCTCCAGGCACCGATCCAATCCTCTAAGGAGCCTTATAGAATGCCCCAGCGAGAATTAAAAGAGCTTCACACGCAACTAAAGGAGCTACTTGACCAAGGATTCTTATCAGGCCAAGTCACTCACCATGGGGAGCTCCAGTCTTATTTGTGAAAAAGAGGATGGCACTATGAGACTTGCATCGACTATAGAGAGCTGAACAAGGTGACGATCAAGAACAAGTATCTGTGCCTCGAATTGATGATTTTGTTGATCAGCTCAAGGGGTTGCATCGGTTGTTCTCAAAGATTGATTTACGACAGGGTATCACCAGTTGAAGATTAAAGAAGGAGATATCCCCAAGACTGCTTTCAGGTCGAGGTATGGTCACCACGAATTTGTGGTATGCCTTTCGGTCTGACGAATGCACTGCTACCTTTATGGATTGATGAATAGGGTATTCAAGGATTTTCCTTGATAAATTTGTTGTTGTATTTATCGATGATATTCTTGTCTACTCTAAGAATCAAGAAGAACATGAAGAGCATTTAAGGATTGTGCTGGAGACCTTAAGAAGACACCAACTATAGTTAAGTTCTCTAAATGCGAGTTTGGCTGATAAAGTGTCATTCCTGGGGCATGTTATTTCAAAGGATGGGATTATGGGGACCTTGCTAAAGTAGAAGCTGTACTCAATTGGAAGCAACCGATGAATGCAAGTGAAATAGGAGCTTCTTGGGTCTAGCAGGTTATTATCGGAGATTCGTAGAAGATTTCTCCAAGATAGCAGCTCCACTCACGAACTTGACTCGCAAGGGAAAAGAAGTATGAATGGCGGATGCATGTGAAAAGAGTTTTCAAGAACTGAAGAAAAGACTAACGACGGCTCCAGTACTAGCGATTCCTGAAGGAAATGATGGGTTCGTAATCTATAGTGATGCATCCAAGATGGGCCTAGGAGCTGTATTGATGCAGAATGAAAAGGTGATTGCTTATGCTTCAAGACAACTAAAGGATTATGAAAAGAACTATCCTACTCATGACCTCGAGTTAGCAGCAGTCGTTTTTGCGCTGAAGATATGGAGACACTATTTATATGGGGTCCAATGTAAGATCTTCACTGATCATCAAAGTCTGAAGTACTTCTTCATGCAAAGAGACTTGAACATGAGACAACGAAGATGGCTAGAGTTGGTGAAGGATTACGATTGTGAAATTCTTTATCATCCTGGAAAAGCTAACCGAGTGACTGATGCTCTAAGTAGGAAGTCAGTTGCCACGTTGATGTCTATACAAGCAATGTCTCCACCTTTAAGGAAGGAAATTCTAGACTTTGGTTTAGAACTTATAGCAGGCCAGCTATTAGCACTCTCTCTTGCTTCGACGATGTATGATGAAATTCGGAGTAAGCAAGATGACGACATAAGCCTTGTAAGGATCAAGCATGAAATAAAAGAAGGAAAATGTCAAGAGTTTCGTATTGCGGATGACAGAACTTTGTACCTTAAGGACCGATTATGTGTTCCCAATGTTGATGATTTAAGGGAAAAGATCTTGGCAGAAATTCATGATACTCCATACTCTATTCATCCAGGTGCAACAAAGATGTATAATGATCTAAGGGATAACTTTTGGTGGTTTGGAATGAAACGTGATGTTACAAAGTATGTGAAGAAATGTATGACATGTCATCAAGCAAAGTATGTGAAGAAATGTATGACATGTCATCAAGTAAACGTGGTGAACTGTAGTCTATCCAAATATCGAAATGGAAATGGGAGGAAATAGCAATGGATTTCATTACCGGCTTACCTAGAACTACGAACGGTTATGATGCAATTTGAGTAGTTGTGGATCGGCTGACGAAAACGACGCATTTCATTCCTATCAAGATCACTTACTCTATGGAACGGCTAGCAGAACTCTATGTTAAGGAGATTGTATGACTTCATGAGATTCCTAAGTCAATTATCTCAGATCGTGATGGCAGGTTCACATCTAAGTTTTGGAAGAGTGTATAGACTGCAATGGGAACCAGGCTTCATTTTAGTACGACTTTTCATCCTCAGACTGGAGGCCAAACAGAGAGGACGAACTTGATTTTAGAAGATATGCTACGGGCTTGTTCTCTCGATTTTAAGACCAGTTGGTGTAAAATGCTACCGTTAGCAGAGTTTGCTTATAAGAACAGCTTTCAGGCGACAATTGGGATGGCACCATATGAAGCATTGTATGGACGAAAATACAGGTCACCTATATGTTGGCACGAAGCTAGTGAAAAGAAGTTGATGGAAAGCATAGATGCTGAAAGAACCGACTTTGTGAATGAAACTTCTGAGATGATAAAGTTGATAAGAAGAAGAATAGAGACCGCTCAAAGCCGTCAGAAGAGTTATGCTGATAAAAGAAGAAGACCTTTAGAGTTCGCCGTAGGTGAATATGTGTTCTTGAAAGTTACACCAATGAAAGGGGTTATGAGGTTTGGGAAGAAAAAGCAAGTTAAGCCCAAGATTCATTGGTCCTTATGAAGTTGTTAAACAAATAGGCAAAGTAGCTTATCAGCTGAAGTTACCATCTGAAATGTCCACAATGCACGATGTATTTCATGTCTCCATGCTCAAAAAGTATGTTCCGGACCCTACGCATGTGATTGAGCCACAAGTGATCGTGATACGAGAAGATTTAAGTTATGAAGAAAAGCCAATGAAGATACTCGATTTGAAAAACCAAGACTTTGAGGAATAAAGAAATTCCATTGGTCAAGGTGTTATGGCGAAATCAGCAAGTTGAAGAAGCTACATGGGAACGTGAAGATGACATGAAAGCTATGTATCCACATTTATTTTAAGTTTCAAGGATGAAACTTTTATAAGGTGGGGAGAATTGTAACACCCGCCTATTTTATGTAACGGACCACGTTAAGTTAGTAACGTTATTAAGGAATTTTGTTAATAAATTACGTTATATGATATGATATATGATGTGCATGTTACTAACTTTTTATGTCAAGTTTTATGACAGGTGATGACCGCATGAAATCGTTGTGCTCTAGTGTTCATGTGAAATTTTAAATGTATGTTTATTTATGTTGCAATAATGTATGAATGTTTTATCGTATGGCATTTAAGGACAGTTCGACAGGCCGAACTTTTAAGATCGGCAGGCCGAACATTCTGCCCGAGATCGGCAGGCCAAAGAAACCCATCGGCAGGCCGAAGGGGAAAATCGGTAGGCCGAACACGGCTGACGAGCAGTCAGCAAAAATTTCTCCAAATTTATGGCTGAGATAATTACGTTAAATGGGTGATTTATTTGTGATTAATTGGCATAATAAAGGAATGATTTTGTCAGTTAGGGAAATTAAAGGGGTTTGACTTGCATTGATTTGTGTCAATTTAAATGGTTTCCAATTTTAAATGGGCAAAACATGGAGAGTTGTGAGTGATTGTTTGGTTTCCTCTTTTCTCTCCTTTCTCCACGCCTCTTGCCTCTCTAAACTGTCAGAAATTTCTGACTTAATGAAGAGTAATGACTCTTCTTTATGCACATTATGTTAAAAAAAAAAATTAACGCTCTTTTCTCAGATATTTTCTCTCTCAGTTCTAAGACGTTCTTTCATTCTCTTTTCTTCTCTTCTTCTCCACGAATTTCATCCTTCATCTTTTCAAAAATTCTCTGCAAGTATTGAAAGAAAAAGTTATATTTTGCCAGTTAAATTCAAGAATTTTGAGAAGAAACTTCAAGGTATGAATTTGGTTTTTCTGGTATTTTTGAAAAGAAATTCTTATCCTCAATTCGTCTACAATATCTTTCTATAGGTATTGTGTTTTGTCTCAAATTTTTAAATATGATGTTATGAATATATTATATGGTGTTTTTCTAATTTCATGTCATTTAAGTGTTCTATGAAAAATATGAATATTTCTATCTTCTACTCCTCACAGTAAAATGTTACTATTTAATTTTGATGTATGAAAATATAATGTTCATTCAAGAGGTAAATGAATGATATTTTTCATGAAAATTGACAAGAATATGCTTGTGTCATGTATGATGTATGTAATTTCGAGTTATGTGAAATTTTATGAGATTATGTTAAGAAAACTATTTTAACTATGATATTTTTGGATTTCGTTTTATAAAATGTTTTATATATTTAAATGATTTTTGTTGATGATGAAATAATTTATGGTATTGAAATACATTATAATAAGATGTTTCTATGAATTTTAAAATGTATGTATTTTAAATTATTAGAAAACGTTTTTCAAAAGATTTTCATGTTTATAATGTATGAAATGTTTTGATGATAATATTTAAGGAAACATGTTATGAATAGCGATTATATGTGATGATAATTTTATGATGATGATTTTGAGATATGTTTGTAATAAGTGAATGGATATTTCATGATATGTATTAATGTTATTGCATCTTTATATGGATAAATGGCATGAGCACTCAAGGAACGAGCACTATGAGACCGCGGCGTCGCCACCAAATCACGTTAAGATTAAGTAAGCTAGTTTTAAGGTAAGTGCATTCTCACCTGCAACATGACACGTTTTACAAAATTTGACGTTATGTTCATAATGATATTCATGATGATTTTATGGATATTTTCCTTAAGAATTTCTATTAATATTTTCATGATTTTAAGTTATGCATGATGATTATGGCATGTTTCAAAGTATAGAAGTTATGTATATATGTATCACCTAATAAGTGTTGCACACCAATGTTATGAAATGATATGTTATGATGTCATGTTTGGTTTGGGATTAGCTACCTTTCTCCTCTCATGACGGCGCACCTATGATAATGTTTATGGTGCAACACTTGGGCCCTTAAGATAAAAATGGAATAAGTTTTAAAATGGTCGACGTAATGAAAGATATGTTTCTATGAAATTGTGCTTAAGGCACTTTTATGATATGATGACAATGATGATGATGATGTTTATGAAATGTTTTAAATTGTGAGAATTATATGTACTTACTAAGCATTAGCTTAATCATGTTTTATGTCATGTTGCAGATAAGGGTAAGAAAATCATGGACTAGGCAGAAGACATGGGAAGGCGTGAGAGCACAAAGCACGATGAATTGTAACCGAAAGCACGCCAAGAAAAACGTTTCTATGTTTTAATAAAGTTTCATATTTTTGAACACTATTTTTATGATAAACATTTCAAGGATTTTTGAACTATATTTCATATTTTATTTCATTATCTTAAGTATTATGATTTTCCGCATTTTTATGAAAGGTTGGTTGTGTTTTGCAAACTAAGTTTTCTTTAGGTTTATGGCTCGGCCGGCCTGCCGAACACCCTTGGTCGGCCTACCGAACAATGATGAATTTTTAAAGTTGTCTTGCAAAACTTCTGCTGGCCTGCCGGTTGAGAAGTTTCGGCCTACCAGCGATGTTCGGCCTGCCGAAATTCCAAGTTCGGCCTACCGAACTGTGGAGTTAATGACTTAAAAATAAAATGTATTGATTCATGAGTTATGATGTGATGTTTTATAAGTCCTGATTTTACAACTTGATATACCTATATTATTAAATAAGTTCTTGTTTAATTTAAAAGTATAATTGAATAAATTATAATATGGAATAGTTAAACAATGTTATTTTAAACAATGTTAAGTTTTTTTAAAAAAAAAAATTGGAGGTATGAATGGATCCTGGTTAAATATGTTTAAGTACTTTTAAAATCAATAGTACCGTTTAAGTTTAATATTATTTATATGTTTAAGGTTTAAGCAAGTCTGAATGTATGATGTAATGACATCTGTGACGTCTGAATTAAGGGGCGTTGCAGTTTGGCTCGTCATTCTTTCTATTTCTTTCTTGATGGATATTCAGGATATTATCAAATAGAGATAGCATTAGAAGACTAAGAAAAGACCATGTTTATATGTCCTTTTGATACTTATGCTTTTTGGCGTATGCCATTCGAATTTTAACACTCCAGCTACATTTCAAAGATGTATGGTGAGCATATTTAGCGACATATTGAAAAGCATATGGAAATTTACATGGATGATTTGACTGTTTTTGGTAATTCGTTTGACACATACTTGCTTAACTTGGAAGCTGTTTTGAAAACATGTGAAGAAAAAGGTCTTGTACTCAATTAGGAGAAATGCCATTTAATAGTTTCATCTAGCATAGTTCTTAGATATATCATTTCTAAAAGAGGAATTAAAGTTAATCCATCTAAAGTTAAACTTATCTCGAAATTGCCTACTCCTAAGACTGTTTGAGATGTTCGATCTTTTATAGGACATGCTAGATTCTACAAGAGTTTCATTCAGAATTTCTCTGCCATATCAAAAACCTTATGCAACCTCTTGGTAAAAAATGCAATGTTAAATTGGACATGAGAATGTGAAGATTCTTTCCAAACTCGTGTCGAAGCTAACCTCCGCCCTCATCATGCAATTACCTAATTAGAGCTTACCATTCGAAATCATATGTGATGCAAGCAACTATGTCGTAGGAGTCGTTTTGGGTCAATGAAGGAAAGGAAGACCCTTTGTAGTATACTACACAAGTAGAACTTTGAATAGTGTCTAAATGAATTATTCAACCACTGAAAAGGAGTTACTTGATTTAGTGTTTTCTCTTGACAAATTTCGAGTGCATCTGATTGGTTCACCCATCACTGTCTTCATAGATCATTCAGCTTTTAAGTATCTCTTCTCCAAAAAGGATGCTAATGCATGATTTATCATGTGGATCCTTCTTTTGCAAGAGTTTGATTTGACCATTAAGGACAAGAAAATAGTTGAGAATGTGGTAGCCAACCATTTCTCTCACTTGGAATTCAATGATTCTATAGATGGCTCACTAATTTGTGATGAGTTTCCTGATGAACATCTTTTTGTCATCATCAAACTACCATGGTTTGTACACATTGGCAATTATTTAGCAACTAGATAAATTCCATCCACTTAGAGTTTTCAAGATAAAAAGGAAGTTTTTGTGCTAAAGTGTGTAATTTCTAATGGGATGCCCTTATCTTTTTAAGTATTGTTGTAACCAAATCATGAGACATTGTTTCCCCAAGGAAGAAGTGTTTAGTGTCTTAAGGTTCCATCATAGTGATACATGTCGTGGTCATTTTTTTATAAAGAAAACTACCTCAAAAAACTTACAATGTGGTCTTTATTGGCCCACTTTGTTCAAAGGCACTTATCATTATTGTCGTTCTTGTGAAAGGTGTTAGAAGTTAGGCACTTTGTCTTGTCTCCATATGATACCACTTAACCAAATTCTCGCAATAGAAATATTTGGTTGTTGGGCATAGACTTTATGGGACTATTTCTACCTTCCTCTGGACACTTGTACATCCTCCTTACTGTGGATTACATTTCAAAATTGATTGAAGCCATAGCATGTGGTTCCATTGATAATACGACTATTGTGAAATTCTTGAAGGAAAACGTTTTATAAAGGTATGGTACTATGCCATGTGTTATAATCAATGATCAAGGCACATACTTTTGCAACCGTTCTTTAGAAGCTCTAATGCGAAAGTATGGTGTGATTCATATAGTGTCAGCTCCCTATCATCCACAGACAAATGGTCAAGCTGAGTTAACAAATAAAGAAATCAAATAAATCTTAGAAAAAAAGGTGAGTTTAGATCACAAAGATTGGTCTTCGCGTCTTCCTAATGCACTATGGGCATATCATACAACTTATAAAGCTCCCTTAGGAATGTCTCCCTATATGCTTGTCTTTGAAAAAAGCCTATCATTTACCTATAGAACTTGAGCATAAGGCTTATTGGGTTGGTAAAGCCCTTCACTTTGATCTAAGTGCTGCAAGTATTCAACAGAAACTTCAACTCTCAGAATTTGAGGAGTTGAGTAATGATGCCTATGACAATTTATGAATCTACAAGGCAAAATGAAAACAATTCATGACAAGAAAATCCTAAGGAAAAACTTTGAGCCAAATCAACGAGTTCATCTGTATGAGACCCATCTTCATCTCCACCCTAGTAAGTTAAGGTCACGATGGTCTGGTCCATATATTGTTGAACAGATTTTTCCAAATGGTATTATTGAAATTGAAGATCCGAATGATAGAAGAATATTCAACGTCAATGGCCAAAGATTGAAAAATTACGTGGAATCAATAATTGAGCTTAAAGAGGTCACTCTTATGGATTTAGTTTACGAAACTTGAGTAATTTCTTTATTTTCTCTTGTATATATTTTTATGTTTCATTTTCTTATTTTGTTAGATTTAGTGTTTCTTAAAAGAATCAAAAATCAAAAAATATATATTTTTGAAAAATTTGTTAGAGTGATAGAAATTGAAGAAGTAAAAGCTGATGCTTTCCTTAGTACATAAGTACTAGTAGCTTCTAGAAACACATTCTGACAATTCCAGGCAACAATGAACTTTTCAATTTATGTTACTTTTCAAAAACACAAAACAAAATAATAATAATAATAATAATAAATCTAGTGTCCTATGTGTGTACAGTTACCCTCATGTTTAAATAATTTTCCATATGTAAATATTTTTCCAGTGTATAAATAGTATCTTAGCCTTAGTTTATAAATACACTCACTGTGCATTCTAGATCATTTGCTTAGTTTTTTCCCTCTTCAAGCCTCTCTTTCTCTCTCTAAAATCTTGAATTCTCTATGCCTTCTCTCTACATTTTTTAAAACCTTTCTAGATATCTTTATCTCTCGCTCACTCAAATTTTCCCTTGATCTGTACTCAAGCACTCAAAATCCTTGAAATCTACTTCCAAACTCGTCAAATCTCACCATCAATCTTTGAAAATTACTTTCAAATCTCTCATATTTCTCTTTGCATCTCTATCATGGATCCCAAATACGATCATTTGAAGAAATACTTTTGTTTCTTGGTTTAGAATGAAATCAAAAGAAAGTACAAGACTTAAGTCATTTGACTCTAGATTCTTTCACACTTTGGTCTCTCCAACGATATTAGAATGCTCATTAGATGCAAAGTCCATCCTAGTGACTTCGAACAATTCAAATATTTGCTAGGTATGGGTAGGAGTTTGTGTTCAAGGAAGAGGATAGCCCAAAATGTTGAGTCTAGGTGTCCTAAATGCATTTGATAGACCTGTACAGGCAAATATTGGTCAATAGGCATGGTTTCTAGAAATAGAGAGGATAAAATACAATTATGCAAGGATGGATTAAGTAAAGAGAACTTGGAAGACCTCCAAGCCACTCTTGAGATGCATCTTAGTAGATACGTATGGGGGCTATTTCTAAACTCTAGCCACAATTTCATGCTGAGAGAAAACTCTAGGGAATCTGGCATTAAAAAACCCTGTTTGTAAGTTTAGAAGAAAACTGGATAGGAAACAGATCCCCGATCCATCAAGTTTGAAACAAAATTTGTAAAATAATCTGTGTGTGTTGGTTCATTTTCAATCTAAATAGTAATTATTAAAGTAATTTCGTCTATATTGTTTGCTTTTATTATTATTATTATTTTGACTCTTTTATTTGTATCAGATGTCTCATTTTTCTTTGGCAGGTATCTTGCATGCTCTGGTTGTTTAACTTTATCTCAATTTTCAAGATTTGATACCATTATTTCAAAAAGTAGTATAGTTTTGTCTAGTACATTTTAAAAGAAAAAATACGGTTTGTTTGTCAAAAGTCGTTTGATTTTGCACCACCATCCCTATCCCAACTAACTCTTTGTTATATTTGGCTCTTCTCTAAAAACCATTCGTGACTTAGGAGTCAGGCAGAGTGATAAAAAAAAGTAAAAAAAAACAGTTTTAGAAACCGCTATGGAACCCTCTACCCAGTCATCTCAAAGATTCAAAACCATTTGTGTGTTTTTTGGTTCTAATCAAGGAATGAATCAACATTATTTAGAAGTTGTATTTCACTTAGGTCGAGTTCTAGCTAAGAGGAAAGTAAACATGATTTACATGGGAGGTGGTCTTGGGTTAATGGGAAGTGTTATAATAGGAGCCTACACAGGAGGTAGTAAAGTCTTAGGTATTATCTCTAATGTCTTTGCTCTTGGTAATCTTTGTGGTCAAAACATAGGAATAGAAATAAGAGTCTTGGCTATCATTGATCACATTATTGCTATAATTCAACACTCAGATGCCTTTATTGCATTAGTAGAAAATAGGAACCTCTTAGGCATTCACACTAAACCCTTGGGTTTGCTAAACGCTAATGGTTTCTTTGATGGTTTGTTAAAATTTCTTGATCATGTTATAGTATCGAATTTTCTTGTCCAGTCAGATAGAAAGATCTTTATCTTTGCTTCAACTATTGAAGAACTAATTGAGCAGATCCTGGCTGTTCATCTTGAGAAGATGCTATGACATCAAAGTTAGATTGGAAAATGGACAGCAAGAAGCGAAGTTTAGATTTGGATCTTCAACTATTACTTGTTTAATCTTTTGGTTTTAGCCACAACATTTTATTTTTTATTATTAATTTCTTGACTAACTACTCTTGTACAGGTAATATTGTTCTTCACTCTATCTTTCTAAACATTGGGGACAATGTTTAATTTAGGTTGGGGGAGAGGCTTGTGTGTCAAAAATTTTTCGATTTTGTGTATGTTTCTTGACTATTATCGATTTTGTGTCTGTCTATTTGACCAAGCAAAAAGAAAATGTGTGTGTTTGTAAAAGTTTAAGATTTTATTCTCTAGAGTAAAGATGGTTGAGTTAAAGAGCTTCCTCTTAAAATGCATCTCGTTTTGATCCGATAATGTAATCTTGGCTATTTATTTTTCTTAGTTGTATTTTTTTTCATTTACATGCATGCATAAGGATGAGTGTGTAATACTCTTGAGATATGTCCTTTTCTTGTTCAAAATAGCTAAGTAAAGAATATCATTCTTGAGTGTATTTCGACTTATTGGTACTATTTGTGTGTTTGCATTGCTTCTAACTAACTAATCTTAAAAAGGTTAAAAATAAAAAAATAAAAAAATAACTAACTAATCTTAAAAAGGTTAAAAATAAAAAAATAAAAAAAATAATCAAAAAATTTTTGTGTAAGTACACATATATATATATATATTTTAGTAACCAATGTATTATTATTTTGTTTTGATTTTAGAATTTCATATTAATGTGTATCATTTTTCTGGTCTTTGAATTTTCTAACTTTATGAACTTTCACAACATCATTTTTATTTAACATGTTTATATGTTTATTTTTCAAACTGTTAGTAGGTAACTCTTTTTACACACACACACTATAATGCTTAATTATGGCAATAACTCAAAGCTTTGAATATCTAAGTTCTGCTTTTTTGTGTAGTTAAACAACTAAGAGCAATGACATTTTTCATTAACTAATTAATCAAATAAATAATGAATAAATATAAAAAGAAAAAAAATGTACAAAGTGTGTAAATTAATGAATAAAATGTGGATAAGTTTGGTTTTGTAGCTCGAGTAAGTAAGTTCCACGAAATGCTTCAACACCTAGTATCTTAGGCTAACTGGTTTGAGAGTTACTGACCCAAAGCTCACTAAATGGGTTATGAAGAAATTTTAAGGGAACCAAACATTGCACTATCTACTATATTTTTTTCTAGTTTGCGTTTATACTTCTATTCTTTAGTTGTTTAGCTAAATAATTTTGAAGTTTTTCTACTGCAAGAGGAATTTAAAGCAAAATATTAGATTGTTTTATTCTTAATTTTTGATGAAACTCCATAATTATGCATTACCTCTTTTTGCACTAAGTTTGGCTTGCTTACACTATGTTAAAAAGCATATAAAATGTTTAAATAAAAGTTTAGTTTTGTTTTGTCAGTTCGTTTAGTTAGGGAAGCCAAATTAAAGTCAAGTGGTATGCACTGTGTGTCAATTCAGTAAAGCATTTCAAAATTGTAGCACTTTAATTGCTAGGGACTAGCAATAAGCTGACTAGGGGGTATGATGAGACTGTAAATGTACATTTTATGAAGCTAAAATCATTCATTTATGCTTTTATTTCTCATTAAAACTTTTAATTAATAGCATTGTCATGTTAAGTACTGTCTTTATGTCTTAGTGTGGAAACATGTATAAATATGTGTTTTTAGCATGTTTTAAAGTTTAAGTATATTTTCGGTAATTTTTAGAAGTGTTTTTGTGGGTAAAATATTTGTTTGTTATGAAATAAATAAAATCATAAAAAAATAATGTGTTGTGATTTTTACTCTTAATATGTTTTAAAGTGTGTTTTTAGTGTTCAAACATTTTGTAATATATTTTTAGTAATTTCTAAAAATACTTATGAGTGTTAAATAACACATCTATCTGAAACTGTGTAGGTTTGTTATTTTAAAAGTTTAATTTTATGTTTAGTTTGTTTTGTTTTAATGTAAATACATATTTTTATAATTATTATAAATATTTTGTATGCAAAATAATTAATTTCATTTTAATTACTTGTTTATAGATTTGAAATCTACGGAGTAAAATGGTGTTAGAATAAGCAAAATTAGACAACAAGATAAAAAAAAGACAATAAAATCAGTTTTTATCCCTACAAAATGCCACGTGTCAGAAGCCCATATAGCCAGCTTCGGAGCGTGTATCACATGCACGCCCAGGACAGTCTAGTAAATAGTCGTTGATGTGGCAAGTTCTACATGTCGGTCACTTATCTAAGCAGCTCCAGATTCCACGTGTTGATGCCTAGATTACCTTCTTGCATCCCTTAATCTAGTCGCCCATTTTCATCTCCAATAGCCTAGAAAGAGCATCCAAGGCGAAGTCAGACTTCTTTTGTTTGACTCAATCTAAGCCCTTCTTTTAGCTCTAGTCTGCATGAAAGAAGGGCAAGATGCATCCGTTTTCGTCCATATCCTTCCTATGTCACACCGAATAATTAAAGAAACGAATAATTACAAGCTGATTCTTGATCAAATATTTACCATGAATTTTAAATTTGTTTGTTTTCTTCCTTCAACCTCTGCCTATAAAAGCTCGACTTCTCCCCATTACTAAAGACACAACGTTTAGATAATAATAAAATTATGCTTACATTTCATTTCCATATTTTTTGTATAGAACTTACGAAAATGTTGTAATGACCACGAAAAAAATACATTAATAAAACTTAATATTTAATTAGGTTTAATTAATGAATTTACCCTTAAAATTGTTATTTTGTAAAAAATTATAACTTTTGTAAAATTGTGATAATGTGTAAAGAAACAATATTAATTGAATATTCCATTGCGAATATGATGCCATGTTGGATAATTTTAATACAGATTTTATGAGTTTAATTACTCAAAAATTTGTAAATAATATCCATAAAATAAATTTTATATCACAATTAATTGTAAAATTATGATACAAACGAATGGGTACTTAGAATACGAATAAGACATAGAGGCCACCGAAACCTAACACAATGTAATAGGAGGCTGATGCAGTACAAGTATACTACTAAGTGAAAATGCAGATATGAAAAATGTTACGTTTGACCCCCAAAAGTAAACCAAAGGTAAGTGAAGTAGTTTATAAAGTCTAAGGATATGAGTTTGCACTGATTTGACCACAACAGTATAGAAAAAATACTATGTGTTGAAAAATTACACAATTTAAATTTTTAGGCCCCACAAAGTGGACACCCACTTGAATTTTATTGGGCCACCAAGCCATAAAAGGTGGCCCAATCCTATGGTGACACCTAGTAACCCAATGGGTTACTTGATAAGCACTTAGGAGGATAAAGATGCATTAATAGCAAACTCAGCCAAATTTTTCTTTTCTTTTTCTTCCTCAACTCCCACGGCAGCCATAGTTAGAGCTTCCAAAAAAAATTTCTCAACCCAAATCTTTGCAAAAATAACCCCAATCAAGTTCAAGAGGTAAAATTCAAGAAAGTTCAACAAATTTTAAGGTAAAAATCTAACTTTTTTTCAAGTTTTCAAGGGATTTTTCATGGGTTGAGGGAGAAATTAACTCAAGGTGTTTTTACATGAAAATGGTGTCTAGGAAGGAGTTTCAAAGAAGCCTTGGAAGGATAGAAATCAAAAAGTGCTATTTGGGGTAAGTTTTGATTTTAAAGTTTTGAAATGTTATGATTTTTGTTTTGATTTTTATTTTCTCAAAGGTATATGGGTTCTTGAGCTAGTTTTTGGTTGAATCCCCTAGAAATATGAAGTATGACATGTTGATGTTGTGAATTAAGAGCTAAATGTTGAAAAATGGTATTTTATGTAAAAAGTGTTATTTTTTTCATTTTAGTGCTAGTTTCTCAAAAATAATGGTTAGGTATCGAAAATAATTCAAACCAAGGTTGGAATTGCCTTTGTAGGGGTAGATCCATAGTTTTAAAATGGATTTTTACAAAAATATCCTAAGGACTAAATTGAAAGAAAAAGTTTTCCCACAGCAAACTTGAAAATGCCCAAAAAACACCCCTATACAGTGAGAATTTGAGAAAAGTTAAAACATGAAAGTTGTAGATCTCGACGAAACTATTAGGAGTTGTAGACGATTCGTCGAAAATCTCAACCATTTGAGAGATTCTAATTTTTTCAAGAATTTGTTAAAAGTGAAAAAAAATGTTAAAATAACAAAGATGTCATTTTTCAAAATAATTTAGGGTATGGTACTTTGAGTAAAAATGTTTCTTATGAAAAATAGGACATTTTGGTTAAAGAGATAAATTTTAGCCCTGGGGGTATAATTGTCAAAAGTTTTAGTTTAGGGGCTAAATTGCAAAGTTTCATTAAAATGGGGCATAAATGTGAAATAAGGAAATCCGACCCACTAGGATATTATTCTAAAATTAGTATGTGACTATTTTTGTTAGAATAATGAAATTGAGCTCGGGTAGGTTAGTAGACCCACGGAGGGCAAAATCGTCATTTTTGCCCGAATAAGCTGAACTACTCCGAAATGTTCCAAATAGGGAAAAAGAATGGTTAGAAAGATTCTTGCCTTTCATTAGAAATGATAGGGTAGAGTTAGATAGAAATAAGAGAAACCAGTAGTTTTTAGAGTTGTATACAGTTATGCAACTCAATTTATTAATTAACGATCATTTTATATTAAATCCTAGTAAATTTGGCTAATGGCTTTGAAATTGGCCAATAGGATCCTAGAAGTCTAGGAGAGAGAAAATCAAGGTTGATTTGTGCAGTACATGGAATCAAGTAAGTACCCGTCCCACCTACAATATGAAATCGTAGGTGTAAAATGTAATGGATGAATATGTATACCTATGTGTATATCAAGATGTATACTTGTGTGTATGATATGATATGAGTAGCTATAAGTATGTTGGTGTATACCTGTGAGTGCACTAAATAAATACTTGTGTATATTATACTGTATACCGGTGTGTATATTAATGTATACCTGTGAGTATAAAAGTATGTACCTGTGTGTGCAATATTGTATAAGAATAATTATGTTTTGTGCATAACATGTGTTTATCACTTCATGCATGGTATGATAACCATAATTAATGGAATGGTAAGTATATCACCTTATGGCCACGGTGTTACGTAAACCTAAGTGCGCAATGGTACGAACACTTGGGCCCTAGTTAAAGATAAAAAATAAAAATGATAAAGAAGGTTTATAAGAAAGCATAAATGGATCATGCATTTTATTGAATGTGCATGTGGGTTATATGGGACTTGCTAGGCGTAAGCTCATTAAGTATTTCATACTATAGGTATTCCGACGAGAAGGTCAGAATAATTTTATTGATGAGCTGGCGGAGGGATAATTGGTGTGCAGATTGAGTATGGGATTCTGCTGCTGTTAAGTTTATGTTGTATCGTATTTTATGTTAATTTGAAATGCAAGGTTTAGAAAATGGTACTGTATAAGAATAGTTGTTTATGTAAGTATAAGTATAAACTTGTGTTTTCAAACTGCTAAAACCAGTAATGTACAAATGAGTGAACTAAGTAAATATATGTATATATTTATGTTTCCAAAGGTATTAATTTTTGTGTGTGGAAAAAAAATTACTAAATTTTCTCCTATACGTAAGTAAAAAAAGGTTTATCATTGTTGGAAAAAGGCAGGTTGTGACAGTTGGTATTAGAGCGGAAATCCTGCCACCCTGCTACACATTGTCATTTGCTCTACTGCCATAGCTCAAGTAAGATAGTGTGATTTTAAATATAAGAATGTTAAGTTTTCACTTTATATGAAATTGTTATGTTAATTAAGATAAATATAGTAGATGGCGGCACCTCCGAGCGTACCTAATGTGGAAGAAGATCGAAGAGCAAGTATCGGATTTCAAGACATGATGCCACCATGATATTATGGAGGCAGGCAACCCATGGTATTGACTGAATAGCTACATGTGATAGAAGTGATCTTTGCTACATGTCATACGCCACCACACCTTCAGGTACGATTAGCTTTTGGACTATTACTGAGAGAAGCCTTAGCATGGTGGCTGAGGATTAGACCCGATGAACGACCTAGGGACTGGCAAGGCTTCAGGGAACAGATTCTGGCCGAATTCACACCCTTACTCCTAGCGGATGCTATGCATGTTCAAGTGATTCCGATGCTATGGGCGGACTGGCATCATCGATTATATTTGCTTGTAGAACCCTTATGGGGAAGGTACATAGGAGAGCCAGTAGATCACTATATTTTTAGGTTTCACCATACTATGGTACCACTGATCCCACCAGAAATACCCTTGTGGTGAATTTGCGACCTTATTTGGAGAGATCTTCCCGACACAGTCTAGCAACAGATGCAGTATCCAAGAAATTTTCTTAGTCTCCACGATTTTATTATGAACGTATTGCATGCGGAATAGAATGTGGCCGCACCCTTAGAAGATCCCCCAATAGATATGGAAGACGATGATAAAGATGATGCTGGTGGTGAAGATGATGATAAAGAGCTCGAATTTACTCCAGTGCCTCCCGAACCCATAATTGCAAGTGACGACGAGTCTACCGATTCAGATGAAGAGGAGGACCTTGAGGAGGATTTCGAACATAGTGACATGTCAGGAGTAGACTTGGATTAGAGAGAAAGAGGCCTATGATGATCTATATGTATTAAGATGTATGTAGATGTGTGATCAGCACAGTTTCGGGGCTTGTTGCTTTTGTATATGAGTGTATGACCGGCAAGTGGTATCCTTCGCGACAATAGGGTATATGTAGCCGGAAGTGATTACTGCTCCTAGAAATGATATGAACAGTTTATGTAAGTAAGAAAAGTAAGTATGTATGTTAGTCATTTATGTAATGTTTTAAGAATGAAGAATGTAAAAAGGAAAAAGAAAGAAGTTAATGAAATGAAATGTATGAAATGAGACATTGAGTTTATGTCATTGTTCATGTTTGTATGCATTTATGTTATTTGATAATTTCTTTTAATACTATTAAGTTAATAATATATACTGACGTAACAACAAAATTGTACGATAGGTTTGTAAACCTATTTTACTAACGATGGCCGATGCACCCGAAGAACCTGTGAACCTGGACCTAATGGCCATGATCGCAGAGTTACAATGGAAACTTCGAGCTCAGGAGTTAGAAATGCAAGAGTTAAGAGAACAATTAGCAAATCAAAATCTAGTACCACAAGCACATGCAAATTCTCCACCCCCTATACCACCGCCTCAGCAAGCAAAACCAGCTGCTCCTGTAGTATCTACTACCGAATTTTATGAAAGATTCCGTCGGATGAAAGCCCCAGAATTTGATGAATCTATCGATTCATTAGAAGCCGATGATTGGCTTACGGGTATAGAGAGGGTTTTGAAATTTATAGGGCTCAATGATCGTGAGAAGGTCTTGTGTGCCTCATTTTCTCTCACCAAGGATGCTAGGAGATGGTGGGAGTCAATAGAACATAAAAGGAATGTAGGTGAAATGACATGGTCAGATTTCATGGAAGAATTTGGAAGGGCTTACTTTAATGTAAAAACGATGGCAACTTAACAAGAAGAATTTAATAATTTTAAATAAGGCAATATGTCAGTGGTAGACGCCGTAAAGAAGTTCAACCAATTGGCGCGTTTATGTCCTGAATTAGTACCCACGGATCGAGAGCGAATAAGAAGATTAATGCGAATGTTTCAAACTGACATTGCCCTTGTAGTTGACAATGGAGGGCAAGCTCCTAAAGATGTCGAAGATTGTATTGAACGGGCTACTGGAGCTGAATTTAGAATCGCCCGTGATAAGGAGTAGAAAGCAAGGATTTTCAAAGCTCAGAAGGAAGAGAAAGCCTTAGCCAAACAGAATCAATTTGTACAAGCGTAAGGACAGGGAAGTGTTCCGAGTCAAGGGCAGTCCTAGAGTCATCTAGTTGGATGAAACTGCAATGCTAATGATAAGAGGAAAGGGAACGTGGTTAATTTGAGGAATCAAAAGGACAACCCCAGAAGAGAATCAGTGATGGAGGGAATAATAAGCCTCTCTACAGTCAGTGCGGAAAGAGACATGCTGGAGAATGTAAAGCTGGCACCAACAAGTGCTTCCTTTGTGGTAAAGAAGGGCACTATGCCAGAAACTGCTTTTCTAATCCCCAGAATTAGAATACTCAAAGTCAGCAAAGGCCTCAGGGAACCCAGCTTCACGCAGTCCAAGCACAAATTGAAGGCCCTAGTGTCAATCAGGGACGCTTGGAAGCTCCGGAACCTAGTGGACAGATTTATGCCTACATGAAGAAAGAAGATGATGCAGGAACTTCATCAGTGGTGATAGGTCAGTTTTCTATTGCCAATACTGATGCCTATGTTTTATTTGATTCTGGAGCAACGCATTCATTTGCCTCACTTAAGCTTGCCAAACGGATAGGAACTAAAGGGGATAAAATAGAAGAGACTTTTAAAACTGCACTTCCCTCTGGGGAAGTATTAACTTCTGACTTTTGGTTACGTCATGTACCCATCATTGTTTGTGGAAGAGAATTGTATATCAATTTGATAATAATTGATATACAAGATTATGACGTTATCTTGGGAATGGATTTCCTAGGAAAATACATGGCTAAGATTAACTAACGACATCGCAAGGTTACGTTTCGACCTTTTGGAAGTGAGAAGTTCATTTATTTGGGGAAGGTTCCTTAGGCCCCATAGGCGCTAATTTCGACGTAAAAGCGAAGAAAATGTTAGAAAGTGGATGCACCGGTTATTTGGTGAACTTGATAAGCAAGCCATAACAGGCTCAGTTAGGACTAGAGAAGGTCCCCATTGTAAAAGAATTTGTTGACGTGTTTCCAGATGAGTTACCAAGCTTACCACCGAAACGGGAGATTTCGTTCGAGATTGAATTAACGCTAGGTACAGCCCCAATATCGAAGGCACCTTATCATATGGCTCTAGGAGAACTCAAAGAGCCACAGGTGCAATTACAAAAATTGCTGGATAAAGGGTTTATTCAGCCAAGTCATTCCCCATAGGGAGTGCTTGTTTTATTCGTCAAGAAGAAAGATGGAACCTTACGGATGTGCATTGATTACCAGGAATTGAACAAGGTCACGATTAAAAACAAGTATCCACTTCCAAGGATTGATGACCTATTTGATCAATTGAAAGAAGCGTTAGTATTCTCGAAAATCGACCTACGCTCTGGATATCATCAACTGTGAGTCAAGGAAGAGGACGTGCCAAAGACAACATTCTGGACACATTATGGGCATTACGAATTCTACGTTATGCCATTTGGACTGACCAATGCCCCAACAGCCTTTATGGACCTTATGAATCAGATTTTCAAGGATTGTCTTGATAAATTCGTTAACGTTTTCATTGACGACATCCTCATCTATTCAAGAATGCCGGAGGAACATGAGACACTTGAGGATTGCACTACAGTTGTTGAGGAGACATCAGTTGTATGCCAAGTTTTCAAAATATGAATTTTGGCTAGAAAAAGTTCATTTCTTAGGTCACGTGGCCTCACGAGATGGAGTCTCTATTGACCCTTCAAAGGTAGAAGCAGTAAATAAGTGGCCTACATCAAAAAGTGTCACTGAGATCAGGAGTTTCCTTAGTTTAGCAAGATATTATCGATGTTTTGTAGAAGGATTCTCCAAACATGCTGCACCACTCACGGCCCTTACAAGGAAAGCAGCTAAATATGAATGGACCAAGAAGTGCGAAGAAAGATTCTAGGAACTAAAAAGACGACTCACGAGTGCCCCGGTACTGACCATACTGGATCTGAATCTAGGAAACTATGTGATTTACAGTGATGCGTCAAAGACAGGCCTAGGAGGCGTACTTATGCAAAATGGAAAAGTAATTGTGTACTCATCCCGACAACTGAAGGATCATGAAAAAAATTATCCAACGCAAGACTTGGAGTTAGCAGCGGTCGTATTTGCATTGAAGATTTGGCTGTATGGAGCTAAGTGTGAAATTTATACAGACCACCAGAGTCTAAAATATATCTTCACGCAGAAGGAACTCAACATGAGACAGCGCAGATGGCTAGAACTGGTTAAAGACTACAACTGTGAAATTTTATATCACCCTGGAATAGCTAACCAAGTAGCTGATGCACTTAGTCGTAGAACGACATCTTCGCTTGCAATGGTGCAATTAATGCCAAGACCTCTTCAGAAAGACTTGGTAGAAGCAGGCACAGGGGGATTAGCCAATTTATCATTCCGACCTGCTATTTTGGAGAATTTAAAGGAGCAACAAGAAGCAGATTCATCGCTACTCGAAGCTAAGAAAGAAGTTCTCGAGAACAAAAGAAGCAGAATTTAGCATCCTAGAAGATGGCATTCTTTGTTATAAAGGTAGATTATGCATCCCCAATGATGAGGAATTAAAGAAGCAAATATTGAAAGAAGCTCATGAGGCGTCATATGTAGTTCATCCAGGAGCTACAAAAATATACCAAGATTTACAAAAGCACTACCGGTGGTATGGAATGAAGAATGATGTTGCGAGATTCGTTAGCAAATGTCTCACGTGTCAAAAGGTGAAGGCTGAACACCAACGACCGGTAGGTGAACTGGAAAAGATAGATATTCCAGAGTGAAAATGAGACCAAATAACTATGGATCTGATGATCGGACTACCCAGAACTACAAGAGGACATGATACTATATGGGTAATTATAGATAGATTGACCAAATCTGCGCACTTTTTACCCATTAAACTTAGTAGTTCTGTTGAATGACTAGTTGATTTATATGTCACACAAATAGTTAGATACCATGGAGTCCTGAAATCCATCATCTCTGATCGTGATGGCCGGTTTACTTCCAAGTTTTGGAAGAGCGTTCATCAAGCAATGGGAACAAAGCTGACATTCAGCACAGCCTTCCACCCTCAAACTAATGGTCAGTCAGAAAGGGCCATCCAAACTTAGGAGGATATGTTAAGAGTATGTGTGCTAGATTTTAAAGGAGGATGGGATAAAAAGCTTCCTTTGATCGAATTTGTGTACAATAACAATTACCAAACCTCCATTGGTATGGCTCTGTATGAAGCTCTATATGGAAGAAGATGTAGATCACCTTTACATTGGTATGAAACCTGAGAAAAGGCATTGTCGACCACAGATTTTGTTCAAAAAACAATGGAAGATGTAAAGTTAATCCGTCAACTAATGGAAACAGCTTTTAGTCAACAAGAGAGTTATGCTGATCGACGAGAGACCTTTAGAGTTTCAAGTAGGGGACTTAGTCTTTTTGAAGATAACACCAATGAAAGGAGTAGTAAGATTCGAAAAAAGGGGAAAACTCAGTCCAAGGTACGTTAGACCATATGAAATCTTGGAAAGAGTAGGTAACGTGGCTTACAAGTTAGCCCTACCCCCTGAAATGGCATCGGTACATAATGTATTCCATGTATCCATGCTAAAAAAGTATGTACCTGATTCCGAGCATATACTTCAGAATGAGTCTATTGAAGTAAAAAAGAACCTGTCTTATGAGGAGAAACCAGTTCAAATCTTGGCTTGAGAAGAGAAGGAGCTAAGGAATAAAAAGATACCACTCATCAAAGTTTTATGACATAATCAACAAGTGGAAGAAGTAACCTGGGAAAGAGAAGATGAAATGAAAAGAGTCTACCTAGAATTGTTTTAATTTTCGTGAACGAAAAGTTTTAAGGAGGGTAGATTGTAATGACCACGAAAAAAATTCATTAATAAAATCTAATATTTAATTGAGTTTAATTAATGAATTTACCCTTAAAATTGTTATTTTGTAAAAAATTGTAACTTTTGTAAAATCGTGATAATGTGTAAATAAACACTATTAATTGAATATTCCACTGCGAATGTGATGCCATGTTGGATATTTTTAATACAGATTTTATGAGTTTAATTACTCAAAAATTTGTAAATAATATCCATAAAATAAATTTTATATCACAATTAATTATAAAATTGTGATACAAAGGAATGGGTACTTAGAATACGAATAAGACATAGAGTCCACTGAAACCCAACCCAATGTAATAAGAGACCGATGCAGTACAAGTATACTGCTAAGTAAAAATGCAAATATAAAAAATGTTACGTTTGGCCCCCAAAAGTAAACCAAAGGTAAGTGGAGTAGTTTACACAGTCTATGGATATGAGTTTGCACTGATTTGACTACGGCAGTAGAGGAAAAATACTGTGTGGTGAAAAATTACATAGTGTAAATTTTTGGGCCCCATAAAGTGGACACCCACTTGAATTTTATTGCGCCACCAAGCCGTGAAAGGTGGCCCAATCCCATGGTGACACCTAGTAACCCAACGGGTTACTTGATAAGCACTTAGGAGGATAAAGATGCATTAATTGCAAACTTAGCCAAAATTTCTTTTCTTCTTCTTCCTCAACTCCCACAGCAGCCATAGTTAGAGCTTCCAAAAGAATTTCCTCAACCCAAATCTTTGCAAAAATAACCCCAATCAAGTTCAAGAGGTAAAATTCAAGAAAGTTCAACAAATTTTAAGGTAAAAATCTAACTTTTTTTCAAGTTTTCAAGGGATTTTTCATGGGTTGAGGGAGAAATTAACTCAAGGTGTTTTTGCATGAAAATGGTGTCTAGGAAGGAGTTTCAAAGGAGCCTTGGAAGGTTAGAAATCAAAAAGTGCTATTTGGGATAAGTTTTGATTTTAAAGTTTTGAAATTTATGATTTTTGTTTTGATTTTTATTTTCTCAAAAGTATATGGGTTCTTAAGCTAGTTTTTAGTTTAACCCCCTAGAAATATGAAGTATGACATGCTGATGTTGTGAAATTAAGAGCTGAATGTTGAAAAATGGTATTTTATGTCAAAAGTATTATTTTTGTCATTTTAGTGCTAGTTTCTCAAAAATAATGGTTAGGTTTGGAGAATGATTCAAACCAAGGTTGGAAATGCCTTTGCAGGGGTAGATCCACAGTTTTTAAATGGATTTTTACAAAAATACCCTAAGGACTAAATTGAAAGAAAAAATTTTCCCTCAGCAGACTTGAAAAATGCCCAAAAAACACCCTTGTACAGTGAGAATTTAGGAAAAGTTAAAGCACGAAAGTTGTAGATCTCGACGCCACTGTTAGGTATCACAGACAGTTCGTCGAAAATCTTAGTCGTTTGAGATATTCTAATTATTTCAAGAATTTGTTAAAAGTGAAAAAATGTTAAAATGATGACAAAGTCATTTTTCAAAATGATTTAGGGTATGGTACTTTGAGTAAAAATGTTTCTTATGAAAAATAGGACATTTTGGTTTAAGGAGATAAATTTTAGCCCCGGGGGCATAATTGTCAAAATTTTTAGTTTAGGGACTAAACTGCAAAGTTTCACTAAAATGGGGCATAAATGTGAAATAAGGAAATCTGACCCACTAGGGTATTATTCTAAAACTAGTACGTGACTATTTTCGTTAGAATAATGAAATCGAGCTCCGGTAGGTTAGTAGACCCACGGAGAGCAAAATTGTCATTTTTGTCCGAATAACCCGAACTGCTCCGAAATGTTCCAAATAGGGAAAAAGAATGGTTAGAAAGATTTTCGCCCTTCATTAGAAATGATAGGGTAGAGTTAGATAGAAATAAGAAAACCAGTAGTTTTTGAAGTTGTATACAGTTATGCAACTCAATTTATTAATTAACGATCATTTTATATTAAATCCTAGTAAATTTGGCTAATGGCTTTGAAATTAGCCAACAGGATCCTAGAAGTCTAGGAGAGAGGAAATCAAGGTTGATTTGTGCAGTACACGAAATCAAGTAAGTACCCGTCCCACCAACAGTATGAAATCATAGGTGTAGAATGTAATGTATGAATATGTATTCTTGTGTATATCAAGATGTATACTTGTGCGTATGCTATGATATGAGTAGCTATAAGTATGTTGGTGTATACTTGTAAGTGCACTAAATAAATACCTGTGTATATTATATTGTATACTGATGTGTATATTAATGTATACCTGTGAGTATAAAAGTATGTACCTGTGTGTACAATATTTTATAAGAATAATTATGTTTTGTGCATAATATGTGTTTATCACTTCATGCATGGTAGGATAGCCATAATAAATGGACTGGTAAGTATATCACCAGAAATAAAAAAAGTGTTGCACCGACTCCTAACTCAAGAGGAGTTTAAGGATTACAGTATGGTTATGGTGTTACGTAGACCTAAGTGTGTAATGGTATAAACACTTGGGCCTTAGTTAAAGATAAGAAATGAAAATGATAAAGAATGTTTATAAGAAAGCATAAATGGATCATGCATTTTATTAAATTTGCATGTGGGTTATATGGGACTTATAGGCCGTAAGCTCATTAAGAATTTCATCCTGGAGGTATTCCGACCAAAAGATCAGTATAACTTTATTAATGAGCTGGCGGAGGGATGATTGGTGTGCAGATTGGGTATGGGATTCCGCCACTGTTAAGTTTCTGTTGTATCGTATTTTATGTTATTTTGAAATGCAAGGTTTAGAAAATGGTACTGTATAAGAATAGTTGTTTATGTAAGTACAAGTATAAACTTGTGTTTTCAAACTGCTAAAACCAGTAATGAACAAATGAGTGAACTAAGTAAATATATGTATATATTTATGTTTCCAAAGGTATTAATTTTTGTGTGTGGAAAAAAAAATTTACTAAATTTTCTCCTATACGTAAGTAAGAAAAGGTTTATCACAGCCTGAAAAAGGCAGGTTGTGACAAATGTTATGTAAGCTAGGTTGGAATAATGTGGAAAGGTTAGAGATGATTTCATATGTATAATTATTCAGTGTGGATTTTGATTCTATAATACTATATTTTAGTAGAAATAATACTTTCTCATATTCTAAATTAGAATTGTTGTGCTGTTGATTTTTATACAAATTCACTCATGTTTTATTTATGATTTAATTGTTTAGCACAATAACATTAATATTATTATTTTTATAAACAATTCTCTACTGTAATAATGTCAGAGGTAGGTTTATTTTCTCTTTAGAATTATTTGTGAAAATAATTTGTTAAATTTTATGAAATATATTTTACTGCAGTTATGTTAGAGGCAGGCAAATTGTCACTTTTAGATATTTTCTAAGATGAGGTTCTATTGGATTTAACCCAAATATTGTTTTACTAAAATATATTAAATTTTGATTAATTTTATCTTTTCTATTTTATGATTGTAATAATTATTTTCGTAGTGAGATTGGATTTATTTATTACAATTGATGCACATATATTAATATTTTTATGAAATATCCCTTATTGCATTATCATTTGCAATATTGTCGGTTTCAGATATCTTGTAAAAAAAATTGTCCTTGTTTTAACAAGAAAAAATTTAATTAATCGAATGTTTTAAAAATTTAATTAGAATCAAAAACCATACAAGTAATAAACATATAAAGGATTCTTTACTCACCAATTTAATTGTATGTTTTAAACTTTAAAATTTAAAATCACTCAAAAAAAGAAAAAATATTTTCTTTCTTTTAAATTTAATTTATTTTAAACTCACTTACCTCTTAAGACGTCAAAATTTGTCAACTTTACCATTTGTAAATTTCACCTCTATGTAGATATGACTGTCTTTATTGTATTACAAACGACCGTATTTAGAAAAACACTTTGGGCGAAACACTAACTATCTATAAGATACAAAGTTTAAAAGAAATCTACTTCGAAAATAAATTTAATTTTTAAATTTTTTTTTAATTTTAGTGTATATTAATTGTAAATCTAAGGTTTAAATGGTTTCTAAGACTTACCTTTAATCTCATTCTAGCCCCTGACTTTGAAAAGTCTTACTTTAGTATTTAACCTATCATTCTGTTCTAATTTTTAAATGTTGGGGACTAAAAGATTAAAATTGAAACTAAATAAAATGTTAAAGACTAAAATACGATTTTTAAATGTTAGAGACTAAAAAAATATTAGAGGTAAGTTTTAGGAATTATTTGTGGAATTAACCTATCTAAAATAATTCTGACATCGCATGTTCCAAACCTTGGATTAATTATTATTTAATTATGTATTTGGTATTTTTTAAAAAAAAAAATTTCATCCTTATAAAATTATAGATCTTAATATAATATCTAATGTATTTTTTTTAATTAAATTTTACTGTTTTATTACCGACAGGTTATAATTTGGTGGGTTTAAATAAGATATCTGCTTTTCTTTATTTCTTTTTTGGCCTTTTACTTGCTTTTCCAGAAAGTTCGCGCATGCATAACGCCACGTCAGGCCGTTGTTTTGACACCTTCACCACTGGTAGCCTTCTGGAGTTTCATCCTCAGCCACACAAGTGAACCAGAATTATGAATTATCTGATAAATTAATAAAATTAAAGATATAAGAAAAAATAATGACAATTTCATTTTTTACTTATATAAAGATAAAAGATACTAATTTAGGCTCCTATTTTGTATGTTTGATTCTTCTAATCTTGCATACTTTTTTTTTAATTCTCATGTATAAAGTGTTAAAAAAGTATAATTTGAATCAATTTTGATTAAAAATTCATAATATTTAATAGCTTTACACTGTCATTTATTTTTTGTTGATATTATAATATATGAAAATTTTATATTATAAAAAATTTTAGTTGAAACTGGGTTACCAAACACATTATTAACATCATACCACAAAACATTCAAAAATATACTGTTAATATAAATAGTAGTGCACATATACGGGCGATACATGTCCAAAATATCGCGATATACGAACTATGAAAGGGTGGGTTAAAAATGAAAACTTATGCAAAAGAATGCAAAGGGAAAAAAGAATTGTTTTTTAAGGGGAAAAAAAATACAATTCTTGGATAGATATAAGTGAATCCTATGATATATACATGCCTGCGTTGATATAAGAAGAACAAAAAGAATACTATATTAATTGTACATTCAATATTCTAAAAATAGAGGGGCTTTTATTACAAATTTTTATTTTTAAAGGTTTTTCTAATAAATATTATGATTAATAGTATATGTTTTCAAACCACTAAATTCAGTTAAAATCTTTCTTTTTTTTTTTCATGTCCAACGCCACCTAAAACATGTTCCACTTTTGAGATTTGAGTTCTTATTTTCCAACAATTGAGTTTGAGTCTTTTATTTTTTTTATTTTTTTTTGTTAGCCGCTGGTCCTTTTATTATTTATTTTTTATTTAAGGCCATTAGAGCTTGATATTTGAATGTCTTCTTGCACTCAATTTTTTTTCCGATAGAAAGTGAGCTCTAAAAGCTTATTTTTTTACCGTAATAATTTTTTTATAAGTTGTGATGGTAATTTAATTATGAAAAGATATATTATTTAATGGGAAACATCCTGTGGAGACTAATAAAAATAATAAAAAAAAACATATCTAATAATAACAGATTTTGATGATACAACTGTTACATAGCTGTTATTGTCGCTATGCAAAAAACAAAACCTCCCAAACGAGGGGAAACAACAAAATATATGGACTCTTGAAAACAGAAACAAAACACACACAAAAAATCACCTCCTCAGGCAAATCGACTTTAAAACCTGTAGTTTCACAGAAGAAGAAAGGAAAACAACACCACCTTCTCTCGTTTGATACCATGGCAGCTGAGAAAGAAAACAAGAAGGAAACAGAGTTTTTCTGGGAAAACGACGACGATTCTGGAAGCGAGGAAAACGACATAGAAGTGAACAATGTTGAGAATGGAAGCAGTGCTAGTAGTGGCGATTTAGAAGATCTTAGAAATGGAGAGGGATCGACTTTTGTTGGTTTTTCTTCCCAGCAATGGCCTCAGAGTTACAAGTATGTGACCCTTTAATTAATTATGCTTGTTATTGACAAATTAACTCATGTCAGAATAATTAGGCTTGTATATGAACATAGTTATGCATATTGTTATATACTCTTATATATATATATATATATTCATCCATATTATATATGGATGATTATGAAGCTTGAAAAGAAGTTTTGGGGGTGTAAACTTGATTCATTTCTTTCTTCGCAAGATTTCCATGCTAGTTCAAAGCCTTGGATGGGAAAATTAATGATTTATGTGAGGTCTAATAATCCTACGGCGAATTTTTTTTTTTTTACTTTAAATTGGATAAAAGCTACAAATATTATTGTACTCATTTTCTAACGCTTAGAAAAATCGAGACAGAACAGAACATCCTTTTTTTTTTTTTTCCTGGTATTGACTGAATATGATGATTTGGGGAAGTTTTCGGAGACAGGACATGGAGATTTATAAACGTACACATAGTGGAATCACTTGAAGAGAACTTAAGGAATTAAGTATTTTTCTTTTCCTTTGTTTATTTTGTTGTTATTATTATTATTAGTTTTTTTTTTTTTTTTGGCAGGTATATACATAAGGTTACTTGGTAGTAGCTTGGAAAAATTTTGTTGGATGGAGGCAACTGATTTTGACGCTTTTTTGCCCTTGTCTGGACAGGGAGACAACTGACTCTTACACAATTGCAGCATCGCCAAATTTCGGTAGTCTTGGACATGTTGGGAGCATTATATACTCGAGCTTCGGTAGCCATAGCAAGGACAGTTTACACCTGGATGCAAAGTCTCCTTTGCTGCCTGATAAAAGTCAGCTGAAGGTTGATTTGGATAGGATCTCAAGAACGCAATCATCATGCTCAGAAAAATCCCATTTGCACAAGCACCTAACCGGAGAATTGCCTATTGGTCAGGGGTGTAGCTTCACTCAAACCGTGTTTAATGGTCAGTAATTTTTTTTGTAGTTTACACGTAATTCAATTCACGTGTAAAATAACTTGACCTTTTTACCATTTGAATTTGAGTGATTCCACAATGTCATGTTGGCTTGAGTCAGGAATTAATGTAATGGCTGGAGTTGGGCTTCTCTCTACGCCGTTTACGGTGAAAGAAGCTGGGTGGGCAAGTTTGCTAGTGCTAGTTGTATTTGCTGTCATTTGTTGTTACACGGCCTCCCTCATGAGGCACTGCTTTGAGAGCAAAGATGGCGTTATAACGTATCCTGACTTAGGAGAAGCTGCATTTGGAAAATATGGTCGTCTGATCTTATCTGTAAGTCGCAAATTTGACGTTGTCATTACAGGGTTAAGATCCAGATCATTGTTCTGGAGCATTATTTTCAGATGTCTACTTAGCATGTACTCTGCAACATATGAATAGTTCACTTTTGTCTCATGTTTGGTTTGTCCATTTTGTATTAGACAACCTGAAATTCTATGCCTTTTCGAACATTTTTAATATTCCAATTTTACTTCATCTGCAAAAAGACTTGATTAATAGTGCTGATTTAGGAGGTGAAATGGATTGCTCAAGTTAGTTTTGTCTTAAATGTCAGATTTTTGTTCTTTTTTTTCTTTTCCTGATTTTTTTCATTCTTTTTCTCATGTGCAGATCATTCTATACACAGAATTATATGTAAGTAAAACTGATTCTTGAACTTTACACCATTTTGAAATATATGTCGTTAATCCTCATTCATCAAATTAATTTTTTTTCCCCCTAATTGGTGCAGTCTTATTGTGTGGAGTTCATAATTCTTGAAGGAGATAACCTTACCAGTTTATTCCCTGGGACAAACTTAAATTGGGGCGGTTTTCAGCTGGACTCCATGCACTTATTCGGAATTTTAACTGCCCTGATTGTTCTACCAACTGTTTGGTTGAGGGATCTCCGCTTGATCTCGTACCTTTCAGGTGTTAAAAAGTAAAAATAAAAAGTTAGATTGCAATCGCATCTCATTGATGTCTTCTACATATGGTTGTTACCTTGTATCATTGCTAATTTGTTTCTTTGCTTCATTGTTTTGGCAGCTGGTGGGGTCATTGCAACAATTTTGATTGTTCTATGCGTGTTTTTACTTGGTACAATTGAAGGGTTGGGTTTTAACCAAACTGGTGAAGTAGTGAACTGGAGAGGAATTCCATTTGCTATTGGAGTTTATGGATTTTGCTATTCTGGTCATTCAGTTTTCCCAAACATATACCAATCTATGGCAGACAAAAGAAAATTCACTCAGGCACTAATTATATGGTACAGAAGTGTTTTACGTTTTACGCCTTTATTATTATTATTATTATTATTTGTTTGGGATATGCTTTTTCATTCCTTTTTTTTCCTTATTTTTTTGTTTGCCTCTTATTGCACAGTTTCCTCTTGTGCGTCCTGATATATGGGGGTGTTGCAGTCATGGGATTTCTAATATTTGGTGAAAGCACATTGTCTCAGATAACTCTAAATATGCCCAAAGATTCCGTTGTCTCGAAAGTCGCGTTGTGGACAACGGTGAGTATCAGATTTTTGAGTTTGATTGCTTCAACAAACTTTAAGTGGAATATTTTAGAAGATTACTAAGCTTGTATGTCTTGGTTCTTGCAGGTTATCAACCCATTCACTAAATATCCTTTTAATAGTTTTTTCGGTTCGATGAGAAATAACGGTTGACATTGATAGACAAAAGTATAGAAATTTACTTACTTGTGATACTTGCTTCCTTAACACTTAACAAATATGCTTTGTTGATGAACCCATTGGCAAGGAGTATTGAAGAGCTGCTTCCAGTTCGAGTCGCAAATAGTCGCTGGTGTTACATTCTTCTTAGGACGACACTCGTTGCTTCTTCTGTTTGTGCTGCATTCCTTCTTCCTTTCTTTGGTACATTTTGGACTTAATCTTCTATCACATACTCTACTGTCTATTCCAATCCATGATTGCAAGACATACTTTGCTTAATAATTGTTAAGTCATAAAGATTCTTCAATGGAGCCGCTTTTCTTTTGCCTCGTCTTCGGAGATAGCAGCATATTGCTGTTAACAATCCTTGAGCGGAGTGGCTGGAGTTGATGACTAGATTATTCAATCTCTGTGTTTGCAGGTCTTGTGATGGCCTTGATAGGTTCTCTCCTCAGTATACTAGTGGTAAGCCTATCCCTATTTAGTAATTGCACATATTAGTCCATAAGTAAAATCTGTCTTTCTAGGTTGGTTTGGTACTATTCATCCTTTAGGGGGAAAAATCCTTTCTTGACTCAAATGCATGGAAGCAACAAACAAATAAAACATCAATATGACCTTGAATCACAATATTCAGCAAGGACATCAGCTTCCATGAAAATTTAATCTTTAAGAAAAATATAAAGATTGTGGGAGATAATTCAGCAATAATGGCTTCCTTTGTTGGGCAAGTATTTTTTCTAACTGAGAACATTGCTTAACATTAGCCTGCATGAAAAAACGTTCTATACATCTCTTTTGTTATTTATACGAGTCCCTTTTAGAGAATGGTTCATAGAAATACAAACCGTAAACTGAGATGACACTTTTGTTGGCCTGCAAATCCTTCATAGATAGCTGTGATTTATCTAACATGCCATTGTGAAAGCAACTTCATATTGCTGTTTGTTTTGTTTATTTTCTCTCTCTTAGTTGGCTTTTTATGTTATTGGTTGTATTCTTATTAAAAGTTAACGTATCACATATAATGGATGTTTCTATGGTTCAGGCAGTAATAATGCCGGCGTTATGCTTTCTAAAGATAGTGGGGAAGAAAGCAACAACAATTCAGGTGGGCATAATTTTATCAATTTCTACTGTTATTATGATATTCCGCATTCCAATTCATCAAGCGTTACAATTTAGAGAAATTTAGTAAGGTGGCTAAAATTAACAACCCCTTTCAATATGTATATCACTTTTTTTTTTTTAAGCAAAATGACGCGTGGCTATTAAAATGTTTGTTATATTGAAATTATAAAATTTATAGGTGAGATGGCTTGTTTTGATGTCCTCTTTTAATAGTTATCAAAACTTTTTATTTTAAATTTTTTAGCAAAATGACCGCGGACTATTAAAATGGTTGTTGTAAGGGTCAATCTTTAATTGACCAAGAAAATGAATCAGTGATTCATATATTGACATTGGTTAGACACATAATAATATTGGTAAACAGGCGGAAAGACCTTTTTTTTAAAAAAAAGGTGATTTTGAATTTAAAAAAGTGAGATCATTTATCTTATTAAATTTTAAAAAAGGGTCATTTTCCCTGGTGTGACACAATTATTATACGTGCCCTTGACAAGTTTTTTTTAATGTCTCAACATGAATGGTATATTTGCACCGGAATATGAGGAATAGCCTTTTTGATTACTGTTTTTTTTTTTTTTTGGATCCAAGTGATTAAATTTATGGTGTGTACATCAGAACGCTTTTTTTTCTTTTTCAATTTACAATTTGTTTATATGCTTGCATCGTCATATATTTTATTTTACCCTACTCTTAACATACAATTTTTTTGCATAATAAGGTTGTTTCCAGCATCGCAATTGTGGCATTGGGCATCGTCAGCGCAATCCTCGGAACATATTCTTCAGTATCGCACATAGCAAATAGCTATTAATGCTACACTTTTCTGGTACAACATGATTTGATTAGGTTTAAAGGATTATTGTTTTCTTCCCTAAAGCGCCAATTACTTTCTCAACTTCTTAGAAATACAACTTTGTGATATAATGTACAATCTTCAGTTAGCGCATAGAAGGGGAAGATAGAATTATTATTGGCATTTTCAATACATGATGCCAATAGTTATAGATTCTCTCTCTCTCTCTCTTTTGTGTTCAACATTATTGGAAAAATACCAAAAACACTTTATATGTTTTGCCTCTCTTATTATTAAAAGGCTCAAAATATCCTATCTGTATAAAATCATACTCAAAACACCTCTTAAAGCAATTAATTTTTTTAAAATTCTAAGATTATTTTCCTAGTATATATTAAATAAATAAAGGCTTAAAAATTAAAGAAAATAAATATTTTAATTAAGCAAATATTTTAATTATTGTGAGAGTATTTTGTGTGTGATTATAAAAATACAAGTGAGTTATCGGGCATTTTTATAATCAAAAAGAGAAAAAACATATTTTAGCAAAACAGAATGGGTGTTTGGGTATTTTTCGGACATAATACGAGTTTTTATTTATTTGTTTGCGAGTTACTATAGCTGATCCTATTTATGCATATATTATAGGAGTTTTGTCCGAAAATATTTCAATATTGGGCATATCTTTCCCTGAAGTCATTGCCTTATTTACTTTATGTTTAACCAAAAAGAACAGTATCTAAGCAGTTATTAAAAGTGCGTTAATTTTTTTTTTGGGCAATAACATAAAAGTATTTCGAAGGGACACTGATTTCGATTTTTTTTTTTTTATAACATCATTGGCACGTAAATAGTTAGTATTGGTATTATAACAGTAAATTGTTGCTGATTCTTATTGTTTTTATCCAAAACGGTAATCGTAGAACATATTGTAAGAATAATTATAGAATAGAACACTATCATGGCTTATTAGGGGAAAAACGGCAAAACAAAAAAGAATTTATAGAAAATGGCTAAAACTATCGTCATTTATTTTTATTCTCAAAATTTTTAAAAATAATTTTATATGCTTTTTAGACAAAAATTTTAAAAACACTATCAACATAATTCTTAAAAAGTTTTAATTTTTAAAAACATAAATATTTTTATCTATTTTCAGAATAATACTAAACGATTTTTTTTATTAATTTATTTTTTAATTTAATCTATAATTTGGCATTATTTTACCCTTATTCAAAATATCAGAATACAAACTTCTAATCGTCTGATCTCTCTCTCCTCCTCCTCTCTACTTGCGGCTCTCTCTTTGCTTCAGATCTTTCTCGACAAGCTTCTTGATTATGTCCCTCAACGGCGTCGGCTCCTCTGCTTTGTCACGATCGTCGATCAGCTTCAACTTCGGCTCCGCGAGATATCTCCGCGAAAGACAACGCCGAGGGACCACTAGCCGGTCCTTCCTCCATCGATCCGCGAGTTCGCCTGAGTTCGACGGCGCCGCCATCGTTCTGACCTCCTCCACACGATTTCTGCTCGTATAAAGGTTTGAGTGTTGAATCTATTAAACAATAATAAACTGAATTGCCTTCAACTTGCTTTAAGGGGAGCTACACCGAGAGGTATTTGATTTGCCTTATTAATATTTGTCTCGAATTTGTCATTATTGGACTGAGATTTGCTTCTAATTGTTTAGATTTTTGTTGTTTACATTTTTTTTTTATTTTGATGAGCAGGGATGCAAAGGTCGTAATCCTTCAAGTAATTTATTCTTTTTCCAATTGTTTCCCGAGAAAATGTCTACTTTTCCTCCTCCAATTGGATTTTTCTTTTTTGCAGTCGCAAGTTTTGATCCTTCCTGTGTTTGATTCTTTAATACAGCAACAAAACAGGTTGCCTTTTTCATATTTTCATTTGATCCTTTAGGACAGCAACAAGGCACGTTCTATTCATTTCACTCACTCACTATAATGTTTGTAAAAGTACTATATAGGATTTGATTCTGTGCATATGGCTTAATATAGAGATTTTATTGTCTTTAGTTTCTCAGCAATTAATATTGATTTATTTTATGGTTTTTGTTATCAAGCAAGGAAATCATCTATTTGTTGGCGATTACTCTTCTTCATTTTAGGACAAAGAGGCATATACCATTGTTTTGGTGTGCATTGTCCATTCAAATGAAATATTATTCTAAGAATAATACCAGATACCCAACCGAGATAAAACAGTCCCTTCATTGTTATAGAAGCTTACAGAATTCCAAAACATCGAGGTCTTTTTTCCCCTGATCATTTGATCTTGATGCACAAGTATAATGAACGTTTTGAGTTTAATTCTCTTTACTTCGGTTTTATTTGTTTTCATAGATTAGGCTTAAACTCTGGTCATGATCCACGAGGCTGCGATGTTAAAGATGACGTATTTCTTTGAAGTTGAATATGGAGCTTTTGTAATTGTTTCCTGATTGTTTTAGTTGTAATCTGGTTTTGTTGTAACCTTTTTTTTTTTTTTTACTTTTGTGCATTATTTTGATATTGTGGGTTTCAATATGTAATTTTTGTATTTTTTTGCTGTAATTTTTTAGTTTTTTGGTGATATTTTCTTCGGTAATTTGTTTTTTATGATAAATTAGAAATAATCTGGTAGTTCTCTCTTTGGATTTGTTGTTTAAAGATTTATTTATTTATTTATTTTTGTTTTTGGAGTGATTATTAGATGATCTGAATGTATATTGGTTTGAGTATTGTTTTTTTCCACCGGAATATGATGAGTTCTAAGCACATAAAACAATATACAAATGTTTCTTTAAAAAAAAAAAATTAGGACCTTGTGGGTTCTGTGATGGAATTGGGCAGGTTCATCTGCAAGTTCCAAGTTAGAACTTAGCAGGTTCCACGATGGAACCTGACGGATTCGAGGACAGAACATGGCGGGTTATAAACCGACAGCCGCACTGGCAATCGGAGGTAGTTGCTTTTTTGTTTTAAAAAAATGTTGGAGTTTGGTCGGTTCAAGGATAGAATCTGCGGGTTCTGAGTTGAAACTTGGCGGGTTCTATGATGGAACCTGACAAGTTCAAGGATGAAACCTGACGAGTTATAAACCGGCATCAAGTCGACGACTGGAGGAGCTTGGTGTTTTTTTCTTTCAAAAAATGTTGGAATTTGCCAGGTTGCAAGTTAGAACTTGGCAGGTTATTACCTAGCACCCGCGCAGCCGACTGGATATGGTTGCCGTTTTTTTGTTTAAAGAAATGTTAGAATCTAGTAGGTTTTAAGTTGGAACCTGGCAGGTTATAACTTGGTACCTGCGTCGGCTGTCGTAGGTGGTCACCGCTTCTTTGTTTAAAAAAAAATGTTGGAATCTAGTAGGTTCTATGTTAGAACTTGGCACGTTACAACCCGCTTCGATGACCAGAGGTGGGTTTCGGCAGGTTCCACGATGAAACCTTGCAGGTTTCAAGACAGAATTCGGCAGGCCCTTAAACGAATGTTGGCAGGTTCTATGATGGAACCTAGCGGGTTTCAACCGATACTGGGACAGAACCTAGCAGGTTTCATTTCAAGAGGATGGGTAGGATTTTTAATAAATCACTTTTTTTTTTTTTTATCAAAAGGACAATCTTGAAAAGAGCATTTTAGGAAGGCAATCTTGAAAAGATGCTCCTTTAGGGGGGCATTCTTATAAGTTGCCCAAAAAACAATGATGTGAAAATCAGTGTTATTTTCAAGATATTTTTGTATTAGTTACAAAAAGATTATATCCACATATTCATGTTTGTTTACAAAAGAAAAAAATAAAAAATAAAAGAATTCTTGAAGTGGGGAAAAAGAAATAAAGGAAAAAAAAAAGACCTTTCTTTGTTGGTGGTATTCTTTAGACCAGAATTGCATCAAAGTTTAGTTAAGTCAATGTGGATGTGTCACTCTTCCACAAGAAAAAGGAGAAAAGAAAGGGAAAAAACACACAAGTACACAATATTGGAAAATGATACGCAACAAAATTTTAAATTTTTAAATCAAAGTCTTTTCCAGATAACAATTTGACATGCTAAGTATATAAATTAATAAAAAATCTTACATACATCTTTTGTATACTGAAGTCTATAGAAAAACTGAGAAGAGAAGAATGCTCTAGAAAAGGCTTAACCAAATAGTCTTCTTTCCTATTCTCTATCCATGATCGGAGTACGGATGGTCGTATGTCGTATAGTCTTCCTCCGGTGACTCTCCTTCCAACCACTTGAGAAAACTAAGAGCTAAGATTCTAAATGTTGAACAATAGCTCTTTAGGAGTTTCAGAGTTTCTCCCATTAGATTATTCACTTCTGCTTCTCAAATGATCTAAGAAACATTGAAAAATAGTCCCTTTTTTATAGTGGTCAGATCTAGGGTTAGTTATTATTAGATTAGGGTTCAAAATTTGAGTTTGGATAAGTTTCTGATTGAAAATGCGTGAAACGTTTCTGTCATCAAGGCATGGTTGACCGCACCCTATGTATCGCGGTCGACTGCGGCGTCGCAATCTAGGAGTTTGAATTGTATTCGAGCTCCTCAGACTTATCCGATTAATCCAATTTTAATCAATTGGAAAAATCCTATCTTATTTGACCCGAGTATCATTTATAGAGCCTCTATTTTAATTCAAATAACCAAGTAGAAAAGTTTTCTGATTAAAATAGTCATACAAAGATAAACCCATACAAATAAAATATATTCGAATAATTCAACATATTTGTCTTGAATTAATTTACAAAATTAATTCAACCAATAAACCAATCATGAATTATTAAATCCAATCAACTCAAATTTTAGCTAATCTAATAATTAACATAATCACTAATATATTGGAAAAAACATATCGTATCAATATATGAATTATTATAAGCTAACAAAGGGGACCTGATAGACATATACAGATTAAGCTCTTATAATTATAAAATAACATATCTCAGATACATATAATTTATAATTATCAACTCTAACACTGCTTCACTAAAAGCTTAGAGTTACATTCTCGAACTATATAAAATTACGAAGATCCAATAAGCTCATTGTCCATGACATGTGATAATGTGTAACATTCCCATAGGATATTTATAATTGGCTTAAGGATAAATTCTATTTTACCTTCTCGATTATATTTATCTTATGTTTCATTATCTCATCATTGGAATACTTACTATCCATAAATAGTATACCATTTGGTTACACCTATGTACGTGAATGGTTGAGCGTTTCAGTCTTCTAATTACAGGATAATGCTTATAAGAGAATATCATTAACTCTACAAAAGAGCTATGGATTCTATATCTATGAACAACGGGTCTACGTCTATCAAGAGTCATGTCTTTAACGTACCGGTATGCGTACCATCATCAAATCAAGATGTCACCTTTTGGTACATCAAAACACACAAGTCATGAATATGGGCCCATTATTCATTTTAAGATTAAGATATACCATATATGATTGTTAAAGTGAATTGATGTAAATACACAGAAGTATTAATTAAATCATTTCAACTTTTTGTTCCGATCTAATATATCGTCACCTATGACAATATACCAATGTTTCTACTTGCGGAGTCCTACTTTGATGACCAAGACAAGTAATCTCTTATTAGGGATGTAGACAAGATAACAATCTTAACAAAAATAAAGCGCCCAACTTTATTCCCTTGATTGCGGACTTTGTTATTTAGACTATAACCTTTAAGATTCATGTCTTCTGCATAATCTGTCCATCATATGCACGATCTAAAAGGTTAAGACTGATAGTTTTAGACTTTTATTTGCATATCATACATTCAACAATAATGAACATAAAGAGGACAACATTTGGTATATGAATAATAAATAAACTCTTTATTGATTAAATGTCTTCAAAAACTTATTACATCATTTAATCCTTAGGACACTTAGTCTAACAATCTCCCACTTGCTCTAAGTGAGTAAATATGACATGTCTCGTATCTCCATAATCTCTATATGCTTCTTGAAAACACTCGTTGATAGTGTCTTTGTGAAATGATTAGCCATATTGTCCTCGAACGCAATCTTACAAACTGCAACATTTCCACCCTCAATGAAGTCCCCTAACACAACATACTTCCAATGTATATGCTTACTCTTCCTGTGAAATATTGGTTTCTTAGCATTAGTTATCGCTGCAGTGTTATCACGATGCAGTGACATCGCCTTATCCATACCAGGAACTACTTCAAAATCCTCAAGGTACTTACGGAGCCACACAGCTTCTTTCGAAGCTTCACTAGCTGCCATATATTCAGCCTCAATCATTGATCCGAAGTGCAATCTTGCTTGAAACTTCTCCAAAGAATGGCGCCTTCACCCAAAATAAACACTGAACCTGAAGTCGATCTTCTCGAATCTAGACAAGATTGGACATCCGAATCAGTATATCCAAGAGGTGTCAGATCCTCATCAAAATACACTAGCATATAACTTTTAGTCCTTCTTAGGTACTTGAGAATATGCTTGACTACAACCCAATGGTTTGGTCCTAGATTCGACTGAAATCGACTCACTATCCCAACTGCATAACAAATGTCCGGTCATGTGCAAAGCATTGCATACATAAGACTACCCACTACCGAAGCATAAGGCACCTTCTTCATGTATTCTCTTTCTTCATCAGACTTTGGAGAGTCTTTCTTAGGAAGATTAATTCCAAGCCTAGATGATTGCCCACCGTTCTTGGAATTTTGCATTGCATATTTCTTGAGAATTTTATCTATGTAGGTAGCTTAGGATAAAGTTATCATTTGGTTCTTCCTATCTTGAAAGATTTAAATACCTAGAATATAATTAGCTTCACCCAAGTCCTTCCTATCAAACTGCTTAATCAACCATAATTTGACCGATGACAATGCTTCAATGTCATTGTCAATGAGCAAAATGTCATCTATATAGAGCAGCAGAAAAACCACTTTCTCATCCTTAATATGTTTGTAAGCACATGGGTCGTCCACGTTTTGTTCAAACCCATCTCTTGGTCACTTGATCAAATCTTGTGTTCTAAGAACAAGACGCCTGCTTAAGTCCATAAATCGACATTAGTAACTTACAGACCTTACCCTCTTGAACCTTAGCTTTGAACTCGTCTAGTTGCACCATATATATGGTCTCATTAACATGGCCATTCAAAAAGGCTATCTTGACATTTATTTGCCAAATCTCATAGTCGAGAGAGGCAGGTATAGACAAGAGAATGAGGATGGACATAAGCATGGCTACAGGCGAAAAGGTTTCCTCGTAATTGATTTCTTCCTTTTGCATGTATCCTTTTGCTACCAGTCTAGCTTTATAGGTTTTGATTTTTTCATCTGTTCCTTTCTTTCTCTTGTAGACCCACTTATACCCTATGGGTTTTACCCATTCGGGAAGGTCCACAAGCTCGTAGACTTGATTACTCTTCATAGAATTCATCTCAATGTTTGTAGCTTTTGTCTAGAGTTTTGAATCAACATTCTCTATAGCCTTTATGTTAGTGTAAGGATCCCTATCATGTTCAACCTATTCAGCCAAATAAGCTTTACCGTTGAATATTTACCTCTCGGGTTGACGCCTAATCCTCCCATTACGTCGAAGCTCCCTTGGTTGTTGTTCAGTCAGTTTTTCTACATTTTTTAGATTAGTTTCAACCAGAACCCTTGAAGCGATTGAATCACTTGCTAATTCCTCAAGTATCACTTTACTATGAGACTTAAAGTCGTTCACGTAACTTTCCTCAAGGAAAGTCACATTCGTTATAACCGCGACTTTATTTTCTTTTTAGTTATAAAAATAACTTTATTCCCTTTTGCATATCCTTCAAACATGCAAACTTCTGAATGTGCTTTCAACTTATTCGCTTCCTTGTATAGGACATGAGCAGGACATCCCCATATCCAAATATGGTTTAAGGATGTCTTTCTACCTGTCTACAACTCGTGAGGAGTTTTAGGAACTGATTTTGAATGCATATTGTTCAAAAGATAACATGTGGTTTGTAATGTATATCCCCAAAAGGATAAAGGCTAGGTTGAATAACTCATAATGGGCCTGACCATGTGTAATAAAGTCCTATTTTTCTCTCAACCACACCATTTTGCTATGGAGTGACTGGCGTAGTCAAATGGGATAAAATCACATTCTCTAATAAGTGTCCTATGAACTCATTGGAGAGGTATTCCCCACCTTGATTGGATTAAAGTGCCTTTATGGGTTTACCTATGTGCTTCTTCGTGTCAGCTTGAAACTCCTCAAACTTATCAAAAGTTTCGCTCTTATGATGCATTAGGTAGATATACCCATAGGACACTTGTCAAAACCTTACAAAGTTTAACAATTTTTCACTTTAAAACCCAAAACCCATACTTTCTATCGTTCTTTCATCATCACCATCAATATAAAACATAAAACAATCATGTCATAATGTCCATTTACATGCCATAGCTCAAAACATTTCATCAAACACTTGGTATGCATATTTTTAGCATAAACTTTCAAGTATAAAGTTTAGAAATTTACCTAAACTTTATTAAGCTTTTTGATCCTCCTTTGCCAAGCTCAAAACCTAATTTTGCCTTCTTCATAAAAACTATGGCAAAACCTCATGAAAACCCCTTACAAAGCTTAAAAAAAATCACCAAAACCCATAAGAGAGAGTTTGGGATTTTACCTCCAAAAACACCAAATCTTGAATCAAACCCTTTGAACTTGCTTTAAACATGGTTTGGAGGCTTGAATTTCATCAAAATTTGAGGGAGAATTGCCTTAAGAAGGGACGGTTTGCTAAGGAAGCAATGGATGAAAAATGAAGAATTTTTCTTCACATTTTGCTTTTTATTCTTTGATTGATTTTGACAACTTGGTGACTCATCAAGATTAGTCACCATTTCGCATTAATTGGGGGCTATAATTTGCCTAATCTTGGCAACATTTGATTGGCCACATCAAAGGGTATTTTGGTAATTTTTCACCATATTTGATGACTACCAACATTAGTCATAACTTGAAATCATCTTTGCTAAAAAGTTGGGATAACTTTGGCATGGTGGGATTGGTCCACATCAAGGGGGGTGTGGTGGCAAATTCTCATCCATTTGAGTGTCCAATGGTGGGTCCTGTATTTTTACACAGTCCAAATTTGTATTGACAATATTTTTCTTATACTGCTGGTATATTCTCTATATCGCCACAACATTCCTTATTCATTCATATTCTCTAAACAGTATTATTCCTTTACTGTTTTAACTTAAACAGTCTAATTTTTGTGCTGCTTAACCTTAAACAGTCAAATTCCTACACTGCATTACTTTTACAATTTCACTTCTATACTAGATAACTTTATTAGTGTATTTTCTTACACTATATTATTTTAATACTGTATAATTTTTTATATTATTATACAGTATTTTTTCTTAAACTATATTTTTGTCTTAACATTTATTGCAACACATTTTGTAACAATTGAGCTTTCCAGCTTATTTTCATATCCTTCCTTCTTTATTTAAGACTATGACATGATTTTTAACCTTAAAAATCTTGCTTTTTGACTCTTATGGAATTTATCGTAAAAATTAGATTAAATAATATTCCTTGTGACACATAATTTTGCTTAACATAATCCTTAAATTATTGCATTTCTAATGTAATAGAAATGCTCGGGTGCCACAATCTACCCTTCTTAAAAATTTTCGTCCTCGAAAATTAGAACCTTCATAGGTAGTTCATTTTCTTATCTTTTTCTTATTTCCATATTGCTACCTCTACTTTGTGTTTTCATCATAAAAACTTGACAAGAGGTGTGCTTTACTTCCTATCATCCTTTCCATTCTTAACATACTTTCTTGTATTATTGCTTCCTTAATAAAAACTAAGTCTACAACTTGGAACTTCATAAACCCTACGTCATTTTATTGACATATTTCTTTGAATTGTAACACTACACTTCTACTGTACAACTCTGATCTTTCAACATTTGAGCACAATTTCCATTCATTCAAAGGTTTAGTATTCTATCAATGAATGCTATTCTTGAAACTAGTGTTTATGTTTATCCAAATCGCATCATGACCATCAAAAGATCATGGTCATCCGACCATAAATTCACAATTTTTCAGTCCTAAATCCATTCTAAAATTACATTTTTCTATAATTTTCTCACAACAAGTAAATCTCCAGCTTCTATTCTCTAAACTGTGAGAATTTTGCGAACAAATTTGGCATCATTGTCTTGTTCGTGATTCCATCTGGATAGTTACAAGCTCATTAGCATGTCTTAGCTTAGCTACGGAATGCTTAAGCTCGAAAAGATTGCATAGTTAGTCATCTAATGTCTGGTTGCTCTTAGACACTCTTGTTCCATAAAACACCAAAAATCACTTTCAGACCTCCATTATTCTGTTATCTAGATCTAGTTTTTCTCGTTATATGTGTAGCCAATACCAAATGACTTCTAACAAAATAAGATTTGCTCAAACGGAAAATACCGTTGGGTGTAAGAACATTATAACTTGTCATGAGCTCATCTTCTTGATTTTTGAGCCGTTGGCCATCTGTTGACCATCATTGACCACGTTTGGTCATCATTGACTTGACACCACTGATGGATGATAACTGTCGTCGACTTGCGGGGACATTATAACATATAACATTACATTCATCCTTAGACCTTTGCCTTCTCGTTGCTCATTCGAAAGTGCTAACATCAAGGCTATGCTCGCCATAAACACGTAATCATTAAATACTAACTTTTCTTCTTACTTACCTTAACTTACTTGCTTGGGCTACGGTGTAACGGACATATGACAGCACGAGATGGGATGGCAGGATACAGCTTTGATACCACCTGTGATGACCTATCTTTTTGGGCAGTCACTAAACTTTCTTAAATATCATTTCTTAAACATTTTATCTTACTTACTTAGTGAGAAAAATACTGAAATAAATATTTTTTCTTTGATTATATGAAGCATTTTGTAAAATATAACTTAAACATTGAAAACTTAAAAATTTGACTTTCTTAAACTTTGAAAACACTATATCAAATAGTGTGAAAACATTTTCTCAAACTAGCAAAAGCATACTATAGTGGTATCCATACCCAAATCTTCGCTTGTCCTTCGCAGCACCAAGCTCTTCAAACAGGTCCTACAAGTCACCCATAGGACTACCTACAGTATAAAGGAATTTTAATGAGCTTTCGCTCCATAAGTTCAAACTTAATCTCACAAAACCTTAAACATTCTTTATAAAACTTTTTGCATAAAAATCTTTCTCTTAAAATATTTTTCAAAAAAAAGGTTTTCATAAAACATTTCTTAAATACTTTTCTTAAAACGTCCTTCATAAACTTTTCCTTATAAACAAAAAATGTTTTTCATAAACACTTAACATAAAGCAATTCTCAAAATGCTTTTCATAAGTATAACACATAAACATTTCATGACAAGCAATACAAGCATAATCAATATGTATGATTCCATGTATGCTCATTTATGATCATTCATTTATGAGTATCTTATGATCATTCTTTTCTTACTTTAACTTTTTATCTTTGTTCCTTAACTTTTCTTATCTTATAAACTTTAGTGTTTGTACTAACATCATCAATCATGAGATCTTAAACATGATACTTCTCTTGTGGAAGACTTGAGACCATTGAACACCGAGGTCATGTACCTCACATCAAGGACGTCAAAACTTTAACTTTGCTTGTGTACCTCACATCAAGGAGGCTGGTACCACACTTTTTTTATCTTTACTTTTCCTTCTTTTTGACATTAGTGAGCATATCAATGCTATCACATCATGTGCAAACACATTTGCAAATCATAACTTGTACTATAGAACTTATTTTATAACAAATGCGACATAAAACTTATAACTTAAACTATAAAATATTATGCATTATCAAAATACAAATGTACTTTATGTAACGCCCCCTTACGGACGTCACAATAATCGCTACTTTTATCCTTGTTGTCATTATTTTTAAGATAAACAATTTAAATTTAAACACAATTTGATAAACATATCCTAGGATCCATGCATAAATTTCTTTTAAATATTGCAAATATTTCAAATCTTTTTTTCACAGTTTATCAATACCAAATTAACAAAACCATAATTCAAATAAAATTTCAAAACAAACTTTAAAATCTGTTTAAACAGTTTGGTAGATCAAACTGCTGCAAAATCAAAATAAATGTAAAACAAGTCTTTTTACTTAATAGTGTGAAAATTTAAGCATTCAAAGAAATAAAAACATAGTTCAAAAAAAATTATTCTTTCTTGGCGTTCTTCCGTTTCCAATCAATCATTCATAGCTCACACGCCGGCCCTCGCCCTCCACCTATTTCATAGTCCTCTTACCTTTATCTGCAACATGATTATAAACTAAGTAAGCAAAAGCTTAGTAAGTACACTTTTCTATCTCACAACATAAAACATTTTATGAGCATCTTTATGAAACATCATAATCATAATCATCATTAACATAATAGTACACTTGGAATAGTTTTATATAGAACATATCTTTTATTATCATTATCCATATTAAAAACTTCATTCATTTTATCTTTGGGGGCCCAAGTGTTGCACCATAAACATTATCATCGTAGGCGTGCCGTCAAGAGAGGAGAGAGGTAGCTAATCCCAAACCAAACATGACAAGTCCAACCTTTGGGACATCATAAACATAAACATAGGGTGTGCAACACTTAATTAAGTGACACATATATATAGATATACTTTAACATACCTCATCATTGAAACATTCGTTAAACTTTCTTGTTGCAACAAGAGTTTTTATCAGAAAACAACATGTAAAAACAAACTTAAAAATTATCATAAAACATATTTTCAAAACCTTTTCATAAACTTTTATCATGTTGCAGGTGAGAATGTACTTACTTGTCTTGCTTGCTTACTAAACCTTTACTTGGGTGACGTTGCTGCGCTCCTTGGTGTGCTCGCCTTTTGGAGTGTTCATGTTAAACATTTATATTGACCATCAGTCACTAGCAATACTATTAGCAATATATAAACATCTCATACTATCATTAAACATCACCTTATCACGTAATAATATCAAGAAGCACAAAATCACAATTTATGAACCTAGGGTATAATTCCCAAAAGTAGGCAGAATGACCTTTATTCACTTAAAAATTCATAATAATTTCATCTTAACACCAAATCAATCAAAACTAGTGGCATTAGAAACTAGAATCAAAAACAAAGAATTTGATATATTACACGCATATTTTTACAATAATTTGCATGAAGAAAAAGTCCTCAAAATTCAATCTAAATTTTAGGTCTGTGTAAAACTATATAGCTTTCAAGATCAAATTCAAAAAATCATAACTATTAAATGAAAACTCCGATTCAAGCAATTCAAAAGCAAAACGGAAGCTTACGATGTCTAGTATTTGAGAAAAATATAAACAGCATAAAACAGAATAAAAAATTACTAAAACACGACGGCTGTTAGGTGTTTGTATGAAAAGTAAGCGTAAGGCATAAAAAAAACTCAATACCAATTAATAAGCCAATAAAATGTCAATTAAAATTGTAAACATATAATTAACATGATACTAATTGATAATAAAATAAAACAATAAAGATCTACATAACAAAAATATGAAAATATATGACATCTCTAACCTAGGGTTTATTGAGAAGTTAATCAAAACAAGTAAATCATCAATCTTTACAATCACCGATTGATATAAAATACATACAATAAAAAAATCTTTGTGATGCTACTAATAATTCTAATACTAACACAATACACCAAAACTATAGCATATCTAAAAATTAGCTTCAAATAAATTTTCAACAATTCATAACATGCATTAGAATTCAGAGATCAAACAAACTCTAATTACCTAAAGCCGTGAGCAACACACGATCACAAAATTCCAATAATTAAAATAAAATTACTTTAACCCTAAAATTTTTATGACAACCTAATAACATATATATACAGTACCACAAAAAGTATTATTAGCAAATAAATTTGTTTATCTATACAAATAGGTCACAAAAACAGGAAGTATCAAATTCACTAAATAGACAACCATAAAAACCTATCTTAAAGAAAATTCAAGAACTCAAAAAATAGTTATCAAGTAACCACGAAATTTTCAAGATCATAACTTAACATATGCATGAATATCTCTATAAAATTTCGTTCAAATCAAAGGTCGTTTGCCCCTTAAACATGGACTATACTTTTGTGCAAAATACCAATGAGTAATAGTTTGGTCATGAGTGGTAGAGAATAAAAATTTAATATCTCAGCATAGAAAATTCCAAATAAAGTGAAATTTTGAGGAATATCACATAACACATACATAAACATCATACTAAAATTTAGAGCAAACGAAAATTTGTGGACAAAGTTATGGGGGTCAAATTACAAAGGAAACAAAATTTCAGCAATAGTCTACAATGAGTTTCTTACCTCCAAAATGATTCTTTGCAATTCCCTTGAATTTATCAAAGCGAAAACCCAATATTTTATTCAATTGTTTGCAGAAAAATAAGGGAGACAAGGGAAGAAAACGTGGAGAAGAAAGAGAGAGTGTCTAAGAAAATTTTGGAGAGAGAATTTTTTTTGGCTAGAAATTTAGAGAATGAAGACTTTGGTGGCTTAGAGGTATATTTATAGGTTTATAAGAGAGAAGAGATTAGATAAGTATAGAAAACCCTAATCCTAATCTAATTCAATTTCCTTTCTTTTTTTTTTCTCTTATTTTCTTTTCTTTTCTTTTCTTTTCCTTTTTTTTTTCTTTTTACACGGCAATTGTCGTTTACTCATATAACATAATATATATATATAATATAATATAAACATATTATAATATAAACGTTAAGGTTATCTATAATATAATATAGTATAATTTTATACACGATAATAATATTTACTCTATGACTCAAAAATATTAATACACATATAATTATTATGACATCATTGATGTAATAAAAATAAGAAAATATGCAACAACATTTATGTCATCATCAAGAATTTAACTTTAGGCATAGAAAACCCTAGAGCATTATAAAGATTATGAATTTAGAGCAAGTTGAAACTTAAAAAAAAACAATAAATATTTTTAAGCTTATCATCACTTTTGAGATGAACATCCCGAGCACATCGATCCCACGAGGCCGTCACCTGTGATATTACTAAATAAAAAATTAATTTACTTAACATAAATAATAGCACTAAAATATCACATTCTAATGTTAAATTAACATAAGTGTCCATAGAAAAAAACGGCGGGCGTTACAACTCTCCCTATCTTATAAGAGTTTCGTCCTCGAAACTCAAAACAATTGTGGATACTTGGCCCTCATATCATCCTCATGTTCCCACGTAGCTTCTTCTACCTGGTGATTTCGCCACAAAACTTTGACCAAGGGAATTTCTTTATTCCTTAAGATTTTAGTTTTTTGATCTAAAATCTCGACCGGCTTTTCTTCATAGCTGAGATCTTCTCTTATCTCAATCACCTGTGGTTTGATCACGTGCGTAGGGTCAAGGACATACTTTTTAAGCATCGAGACATAGAACACATCATGGATAGATGACATCTCCGATGGCAAACTCAACTGATAAGCCACCTTGCCTATCCACTTCATAATTTCATAGGGTCCGACAAACCTTGGGCTCAGCTTGCCTTTCTTCCCAAACCTCATGACTCCCTTCATTGGTGCAACTTTTAGGAACACAGAATTGCCTATAGCGAATTCCAAGGGCCTTCTCCTTTATCGGCATAACTCTTCTGTCAACTTCGAGCAGTCTCGATTCTTTTACGTATTAACTTTACCATCTCTGATGTCTCGTTGATAAAATCTATCTTTTCGTTACCATCGCTTTCCATCATCTTCTTTTCTCCAGCTTCATGCCAACATATAGGCGATCTACACTTTCGCCCATATAGAGCCTCATAAGGTGCCATTCCAATTGTTGCCTGATAGTTGTTGTTATAAGCAAATTCTACTAACGGTAACATCTTACACCAACTTGTCTTGTAATCTAGGGTATAGGCATGGAGCATATCCTCTAAAATCAAATTCGTTCTCTTCGTTTGGCCATCAGTTTGAGGGTGAAAAGCTGTACTAAAGTGCAACTTAGTACCCATCGTGGTCTGTACGCTTTTCCAAAAATTGGAAGTGAACCTACTGTCACGATCAGAGATGATAGACTTAGGAATTCCATGAAGCCTCACTATCTCCTTGACATAAAGTTTCGCTAATCGCTCCATAGAGTAGCTGATCTTAATGGGGATGAAGTGTGCTGTCTTTGTCAATCTATCAATAACAACCCAAATGGCATCATATCCATTTGTAGTTCTTGGCAAACCTATGATGAAATCCATCGCAATCTCCTCCCACTTCCACTCAGGTATCTGAATTGACTGCAAATCACCACCAGGTCTTTGGTGTTCAGCTTTAACTTGCTGACAAGTCAAACATTTCTTTACATACTTAGCAACATCATGCTTTATTCTGAACCACCAATAGCAGTCCCTTAAATCATTGTACATCTTTGTCGCACCTGGATAGATTGAATAAGGAGTATTATGGATTTCTGCTAAGATCCTTCCCTTAAATCATCAACATTAGGAACATATAAGCGGTTCTTAAGATATAGAGTTCCATCATCAGCAACTCGAAACTCCTCACATCTTCCTTCCTTGATTTCCCACTTAATCCTTGCTAGACTTGTATCTTTATCTTGTTTGCCTCGAATCTCATCAGATAATGATGGAGCAAGAGTCAATGCTGAAAGCTGTCCTGATATAAGTTCCAAACCAAAGTCTAGAATTTCTTTCCTTAAAGGCTGGGACATCGCTTGCAATGACATCAGTGTTACAACAGTCTTCCTACTCAGAGCATCAGCCACCCGATTTGCCTTTCTTGGATGGTACAAGATTTCACAATCATAATCTTTCACTAGTTCTAACCATCTCCGCTACCTCATGTTCAGATCCTTCTGAGTGAAAAAGTACTTTAAACTTTGATGGTCGGTATAGATCTTATATTGAACTCTATACCAATAATGTCTCCAAATCTTCAATGCAAAAACTACGGCCACCAACTCGAGGTCATGAGTAGGGTAATTCTTTTCGTAATCCTTTAGTTGTCTCGACACATAAGAGATCACCCTATCATTCTACATCAACACTGCACCTAGGCCCATTTTAGAAGCATCACTATAAATGACAAATCCTTCACTCCCTTCCGGAATAGCCAAAACTGGAGCTGTAGTCAACCTTTTCTTTAATTCTTGGAAGCTCTTTTCACACTCATCGGTCCATTCAAACTTCTTCCCCTTGTGAGTTAGATTCGTGAGAGGTGATGCTATCTTGGAGAAATCCTCCACAAACTTTTGATAATAACCAGCTAATCCCAAGAAGCTTCTTATCTCACTTGCATTCTTAGGTTGCTTCCAGTTAAGAACAGCCTCAACCTTAGCAAGATCCACCATTATTCCATCCTTTGATACAACATGCCCCAAGAAAGACACATAGTCGAGCCAGAACTCACACTTAGAGAACTTTACGTATAACTGATGTCTCATCAAGGTCTCTAACACAATCCTCAGTTGCTCAGCATGCTCTTCCCGGCTCTTCGAATAAACAAGAATATCATCGATAAACACTATGACAAATTTATCGAGGTAATCCTTAAACACCCGATTCATCAAGTCCATAAAAGCTACAGGTGCATTTATTAGACTAAAAGGCAGAGAGAATTTTCTTTGGCTAGAAATTCAGATAATGAAGACTTTAGTAGCTTAGAGGTATATTTATTGGTTTATAAGAGAAAAGGGATTAGATAAGTATAGAAAACCCTAATTCTAATGTAATTCAATTTCCTTTCTTCTTTTTTTCTTTTCTTTTCTTTTCTTTTCTTTTCTTTTCTTTTTTTTCCTTTTTTTTCTTTTTCAATGGCAATTGCCGTTTACTCATCTAACATAATATATATATATATATATAAAATATAATATAAACATATTATAATATAAACGTTAAGGTTAAATGTAATATAATATAATATATTATATTATAAATATATTAAAATATAATATAATATAATTTTATACACGATAATAATATTTACTCTATGACTCAAACATATTAATACATATGTAATTATCATGACATTATTAATGTTATAAAAATAAGAAAATATGCAATAACATTCATGTCATCATCAAGAATTTAACTTTAGGCATAGATAACCCTAGAGCATTATAAAGATTATGAATTTAGAGCAAGTTGAAACTAAAAAAAAAACTATAAATATTTTTAAGCTTATTATCACATTTGACATGAACATCCTGAGCACATCGATCCCATGAGGCCGTCACTTGCGATATTACTACATAAAAAGTTAATTTACTTAACATAAATAATAATAGCACTAAAATATTACATTCCAACGTTAAATTAACATAAGTATCCATAGAAGAAAACAGCGGGCGTTACACTTTAAACATAATTATTGCAAATACACTGCAAACTTTTACTTAATCTTTAAAACTTTGTGCATAACAAGTGAAAACATACTTTAAAAACAACTTGTATAATATTTGCAAACACATTTGCAAACATATAAAATGCATTTGAAAATCATTTACTTCATGTTATAGGTGAGGTTTGAAACTTTCCTATCTATGGCTTTAACATTCTCATTTTCTTCCTTTTCCTTTCATTAGCTGGCTTTTGTGTTTTTATCATATGACACCCGACCTATTAGTTAACTTTCTTTTTATCAATCTACTCGATTGATAATAAAGCTTAAACATTAACTGTTCTTTCCTTTTAACTTAACTTGGTACCCTATCGGTTTACCCTTCTCTTTACTTTGTATCCCATTGCTTTTAACTTTGTAACCCACCAAGTTACTCTACCTTTTACTTAACTCCGTAACCCATCAAGTTATCACTCTTTTTTACTTGATTGTGTAACCTACCTGGTTGTCGTTTTTCAACTTAACTTAAATGTCTCTTAGTTAAATTTTTGTCTCACTAGGCGGTTTTGTTACTTAACATATTATGGAACATTTTCGGTCTAAGAGCATTTTGCTAATTCAGAGTGTTTGACTCCGCTTTAGTCGTTTCCTTAAAAATGACAATTTTGCCCCTAACAGGTTTTTCATTCATCTCGTAACTTGTTAAACTTTTTGCTTAACTTTTCCCCTCATTTCTTACATGTTATGGAAAAATTTCTACTAAGGAATGTTTCCTGACATCGAGTGTTTCAGGTTCGTTTTGGCCATTTTCATAAAATGACCATTTTGCCCTTAACGTTTTCCTTTCATTCATTCCCTGACTAAACATTAAATCCTTTTTTAAAAAAACATAATCCCTATGGTTACTTACTGCCCACAGAAATGCAGGAACCTAATTTTTTTGCTGAAAGCCTAGTTTTACATAGCTTTACGATTTTAGCCTAAAATACAAAAATCTTTACATTTTTACCCCCAGAACCAAATGCGACCACTTTATATCAAAATGTAAAGTTTTTCTCAAGGAATAAAACTTTCCAAAGCACCATGTTGCAATTCAAAACATTCCATGACGTTTTCATTTCTTGAAACTTTGTGCCTAAAGTTTTGTAAAATTCATAACTCCTAAACCAAGCAGAAATTTGATAAATTGTCCATGCAATCTTAACAATTTTGATGAGTTTTACAACTTTTGTGTTTTAACTTTCCTTAAATTCAAACATTAAGGTGGACTTTTTGACTGATTTTCAAATCTGTCGAACTTTAGCAAAACCTTACAATTTAGTCCTTTTGGAATTTTACAACACTTTGTTCACAAAAATTGTTTCCCTCATTGTTCTGGTAGTTCCTATACCATGTTTGGAACATTAATTGGCCTTTAAGGCCCTCAAGACTCCATTTCTTTGAAACTAGTTAAACTTTACAAAGTTTAACAATTTTTCGCTTTTAACCCCAAAACCCTTACTTTCTATCCTTCTTTCATCATCACCATCAATTTAAAACATAAAACAATTATGCCATAATGTCCATTTACATGCCATAGCTCAAAACATTTCATCAAACACTTGGTATGCATATTTTTAGCATAAACTTTCAAGTATAAAGTTTAGAAATTTACCTAAGCTTTATTAAGCTTTTTGATCCTCCTTTGCCAAGCTCAAAACCTTATTTTACATTCTTCATAAAAACCATGGCAAAACCTCATCAAACCCTTCCAAAGTTTAAAGAAAATCACCAAAACCCATAAGAGAGAGTTTCAGAGTTTACCTCCAAAAACACTAAATCTTGAATTAAATCGTTTGAGCTTGCTTTAAACATGGTTTGGAGGCTTGAATTTCATCAAAATTAGGGAGAATTGCCTTAAGAAGGGATGGTTTGCTAAGGAATTAATGGAAGAAAAATGAAGAATTTCTCTTCACATTTTACTTTTTATTCTTTGATTGATTCTTGGCAACTTGGTGACTCATCAAGATTAGTCACCATTTTGCATTAATTGGGGGCTAAAGGTTGCCTAATCTTGGCAACATTTGATTGGCCACATCAAGGGATATTTTGGTAATTTTACACCATATTTGATGATTACCAACATTAGTCATGACTTGACATCATCTTTGTTAAAAAGTTGGGGTAATTTTGGCATGGTGGGATTGGTCTGCATTAAGAGGGTGTGGTGGCAAATTTTCATTCATTTGAGTGTCTAATGGTAGGTGTCATATTTTTACACTGTCTAAATTTATACTGACAGTATTTTTTATACTGTCAATATATTCTCTATATCGCTACAGCATTCCTTATTCATCCATATTCTCCAAACAGTATTATTCCTATACTACTTTGACTTAAACAGTCTAATTTTTGTACTGCTTAACCTTAAACAGTCAAACTCCTATGTTGTATTACTTTTGCAGTGTCATTTTCATACTACATAACTTTATTAGTGTACTTCCTTACACTGTATTATTCTAATGATGTATAATTTTCTATATTATGATACAACATTTTTTCTTAAACTATTTTTTTGTCTTAACATTTGTTGCAACACATTTTGCAACAATTGAGCTTTCTAGCTTATTTTCATATCCTTCCTTCTTTATTTAAGACTATGATATGATTTTTAACCTTAAAAATCCCCTTTTTTGACTTTTATGTAATTTATCATAAAAATTAGATTAAACAATAATCCTTGTGACACATATTTTGCCTTAACATAATCCTTAAATTAGTACATTTCTAATGCACTAGAAATGCTCGGATGTCACATCAATAGTTTAAAACCATCATTGAGCTCCCAATTTCAATCCATCCAATATAATTGCATACCAAACATCATTAGAATTCACTTTTTCTTCTTTTCACAAACTAGATCTATCTTTAGAAAATCCGAAGTCACTTAGTTATGCAGCAACACAAATTACACGAAATGCACTTTTAAACATGATACACATTATTAGTATGATCAAACGTACCTCAAATAATTATGAAACATTATATGATGCAATTAATATCATGAAATTGTGCAATGCAATGGCCAACAAGTATGACAGAATACCGGTTATCACACTTTTACACCAAATTCTTCCTAAATTAAAGGAAAATTTAAAAAATGGTATGAAGAAAAAGGCCCATGTTTTTCTTCCTCCCTTTGCCTTCTTCACCATAACCACCTTCGTACATAGACCTAGTTCGCCCAATCCTGTCACTCCTAGCCATAGGCAGTCTAGTGTTGTCATACCAAACTCTAGCAAGATTCAAGAAACGTTGGCCAGCCACCTAACTCTGTCGTGACCTTGACAACCTAGACTCCAACGAGCACAACCTCATCACTTCCAACCGCCATTGAGCCCTACTCTGCCCAGCCTCTAGCTCTAATTAGTAAATTTCTAATAAATACATTTTGTTTTGATAGAAAAATAACTGATTCGCAAATCAAAAAAAAAATTCCATCATAAACATGTTGGAAAAATGGTTCAATGATGCAGCAGAACTTTAAAAAATTTTTATGAATCATTAGGAATCTAATTCATGATACTATAAACAATAAATTAAATATAATTTAATGTTCTAATTGGAGACCATAAACAATACTTCTGGCTGAACAATTCTTCAAAAGCAAATCTCTACTATCAAATCTTCAATGTTATTCTCTTCTTTTATATTGTTGTATGAGTGGGCACAACTCAGCAAAACTCTACCATAGCTACACTCCTTCCAACCACTCAAGTACTTAAGAACTAGGATTATTGAAGATGAGTAATCCAAGCTCTCCTCTCTAATTTACACATAGGCAATCTGAGAATAAATAAAGGCCTTAGGTCTCTATTTATAGAATGAGTAAGAGGAGTTAGAAGTCTATTAGAATTGGGAGATAATTTTCTCTCTCCTTTATTTGTAGTAGGCGCTACCCCTTAGGAGAATTATCTCCTAAATTCAACCAATCACAAAATGGAGATTTGTAATTATCTGCATCATTCAGGATAAGTTCAATTCAAACAATTCCAATTTAAATTAGAATTTCATTATCTAAGATAATTAACTAATTTAAGTAATTGTGAATAATTATCCTTAATCCATAATTCAAATTGAACTAGGATTTAAATTAATTACTCAAATATAAATTTAAATAACTAATTGTCCAAAATCCCAATTACCATATTGAATAATTATATTTCAGAATTAAATTAATTCTTCTAGAAAATAGAGATTCAAGCGTTAACCTTAGTGGGCTTGTGCCCATTAGAATAATTTAACATAAATCACCAATTTATTGGAAAAGCATGTCGTGTCGTTATAGGATTTATTATGATCTAGCAAAGAAGACCCGATAGACCTATATAATTCAATCTCCTGATAATTATAAAACGCAATATCCCAGATATATATTTTATAATTATCAGCTCTAACGCTATCCCACTAAAAGCTTAGAGCTACACTCTCGAACTATATAAAATTACAAAGCTCTAAATAGCTAAGTGTCCATAACATATCATGATATATCGTATCCCCATAGGATATCCGTAATCGGCTTAAGCATATATTCTGTCTTGCCTTCCTGATTATTTTTCCCTTACATTCCATTATCTCACTATTGGAAAACTTACTGTCCAAAGACAGTATACCATTCGGTTATACCTATGTATCCAGATGGTTGAGCGCTCTAGTTTTCTAATTACAAGATAACGCATATAAGAGGATATCATTATCTCCACCAATGAAGCTGTTGATTCTGTATATATGAATAAAAAGTCAAAGCTATCAAGAATCATGTCTCCAATGTATCAGTATACGTACCATCATAAAGTCAGAATGTCACCCTTTGGTACATCAAAAGACATAAGTCAAAATAACAGGCCCAATATTCATTTCAAGATTATGATACAACACTTATGATTGTCTAAAGTGAATTGATTTGTCAAGATAGAATTATTAATCCAAATCAATTACACTTTATGTCCCGATCTAATACATCGTCACCTAGGACAATGCACCAATGTTTCTATCTGTGAAGTCCACCTCCGATGGCCAAGACAAACCATCTCCTATTAGGGATATAGACAACATAGCAATCTTTGCATGAATAAAATGCACAACTTTATTCCCTCAATTGTGGATCTTATGATTTAGACCATCATCTTCAGAATCATGTCTTTCATATAATCTATCCATCACATGCCTGATTCTCAAGGTTTAGACTTTTGTTTGCTTATCATACATCTAACAAAGATGAACGTAAAAAGGACAACAATTTGGTATATGAATAATAAATAAATTCTTTATTGATATAAAATGTCTCCAAAAAAATATTACATTTTACTCCTTAGGGCATACAAGTCTAACAATCTCCCACCTGTACTAAGTGAGTAAATATTGCATATTCTGCTCTCTATAGCTTCCACATGCCTCTCGAAAACCGTCGCAGTTAGTGTCTTCATGAATGGAACAGCTAAATTATCCTCAGATGCGATTTTGCATATAGCAACATGCTTGCCCTCAATGAAGTCCTTTATCATATGATACTTCCAATCAATATGCTTACTTTTCTTGTGAAATCTTGGTTTCTTAGCATTAGCTATCGCCGTATTGTTATCACAATAAGTGATACCGCTTTATCCATACTAGGAACTACCTTAAGATCCCCAAGGAACTTGCAAAGCCACACTACTTATTTTAAAGCATCACTAGTTGCCACACACTCGGCCTCAATCATTGAATCTGAAGTACAATCTTTCTTTACACTTCTCCCAATAATGGCACCGTCGCCCAAAGAAAACACAAAACCTGTAGTTGATCTTCTCAAATCTAGACAGGATTGGAAATTCAAATCAGTATATCCTAGAGGTGTTAAATCCTCGCCCAAATATACAAGCATATACCCTCGAGTCCTTCTTAGGTACTTGAAAATATGCTTGACCATAGCCCTGTGGTTCGGTCTCGGATACGACTGAAATCGACTTACTATTCCAACTGTATAATAAATATCCAGTTGTATGCAAAGTATGGCATATATGAGACTACCCACTGTCGAAGCATAAGGTACCTTCTTCATATACTCTCTTTCTTCATCAGACTTCGGTGAGTCTTTCTTAGAAAGAGTAATTCCATATCTAGATTGATGCCCACCTTTCTTGGAATCCTACATTGCAAACCTTTTAAGAATTTTATCTATGTAGCCCACTTAGGACAAAGCTATCATTCTGTTCTTCCTATCCTGAAAGATTTGGATACTGAGAACATAATTAGCCTTGCCCAAGTCTTTAATGTCAAGCTACATGGTCAACCATAATTTGACCGATGAAAATGCCCCAACGTCATTGCCAATTAGCAGAATGTTATCCACGTAGAGCAGTGAAAAAACCACATTCTCATCCTTAATGTGTTTATAAACACATGATTCATCCACATTTTGTGCAACCCATAAGTCTTGATCACCTGATCAAATCTTATGTTCCAAGAATAGGAAGCTTGTTTAAGTCTATAAATTGACCCTAGCTGCTTACAAACCTTACCCTCTTGACCCTTAGCTTTGAACTCATCTGACTATACCATGTAAATGAACTCATTAAGATAGTCATTCAGATAGGCCGCCTTGACATCTATCTACCAAATTTTGTAGTCAAGGGCGACAGTTATAGATAAGAGAATACAGATGGACTTAAATATGGCTACTGCCGAAAAAGTTTCCTCACAATTGATTCCTTCCTATTGCGTGTATCCCTTAGCTACTAGTCTAGCCTTATAGGTTTTGACTTTCTCATCTACTCTTCTCTTTCTCTTATAGATCCACTTACATCCTATGGGTTTTACCCCTTTGTGAAGATCCACAAGTTCCTAGATCTGATTACTGTCCAAAGACTTCAACTCATTGGTCCTGGCTTCTATCCAAAGTTTTAAATCAATATCCTCCATAGCCTCTTCGTATGTGTAAGGATCCCTGTCAAGTTCAACAAGTTTAGCCAAAAAGGTTTCACCATTGAACATATACCTCTTGGGTTGACGCCCGATCCTCCCACTATGCTAAAGCCCCTTAAGTTGTTATTCGGTTGGTTTTTTGACACTGATTGGATTGGTTTCTTCCAAAACCCCTGGAGTGATCAAGTCACTCGCCAACTCTTTGAGTTCCACTTTACTTCAAGGCTTAAAGTCATCCATGTAACTTTCCTTAATGAATGTTGCATTAGTTGAAACCACGACTTTATTTTCCTTTGGGTATAGAAATAACCCCTTTTAGTCCCTTTTAGATACACTACAAATACACAAACTTCCAAATGCGCTTCCAACTTATTCGCTTCCTTATACAGGACATGAGCTAGACATCCCCATATGCGAATATGGTTTAAGAATGTCCTTCTCCCCGACCACAACTCGTGAAGAGCTTTAGGAACCGATTTTGAAGGCACATTGTTCAAAAGATAACATGCGGTGTAGTGCATATCCCTAAAAGGATAAAGGCAATAATGAATAACTCATCATGGACCTAACCATGTCCAACAAAGTCCTATTCCTTCTCTCAACGGTGCCATTCTACTATGGAGTGCCTATTGCAAAGAAATGGGATAAGATTCCATTCTCTAGTAAGTGTTCCAAGAACTCATTGAAGAGGTATTCATCACCTTGATCGGATCGAAGTGCCTTTATGGGTTTACCTAATTGCTTTTCCACTTCAGCTTAAAACTACTTGAACTTGTCATAAGTTTTGCTTTTATGGTGCATTAGGTAGACATACCCATACATTGAGTAATTATCAATAAAAGTGATGAAATACTCAAACTCTCCATGTGCCTGATTGTTCATAGGTCCACAAATATCACTATGCACAAGTTCTAAAACCCCTTCCGCCCTATTGCCCTTAGACCCAAATGGTCTTTTCGTCATTTTACCCTTCAAACAAGATTCACATGGTGGTATAGATTCTAACTTTAAGTAACTTAAAGTTCCATCCCTTACCAACCTATGATCCTCTTAAGGTTAATATGACCTAATCACAAATGCCAAAAATATGTCTTATTAGAGTGAGAAGTTTTAAGTCTTTTAGGGTTATTATCATTAACCTCAGTGTTAAGCAGTAAGTCCATCATAGGTTTGATAAAATATAGATTGTTTTGCATCTATTCATCACACATAAAAGATTTGTTTTTATGAATCACCACTTTATTATTAAAAGAAACTACATAAGAGTCTTTAGATAAACAAGCTACAAAAATTAAATTCCTTTTTAAGTTTAGGAGCATAAAAACAATCTCACAAAACTAAACTCCTATAATTATCAAAATAAAGATGGACATCTCCCACTACTTTAGCTAACACCAAGGATCCATCGCCCATCCGAAATGTAAAGTCTTCATGCAGCAGACTTCTCCTTTCTCAAAATAAAGATGGACGTCTCCCACTACATAAACATGATTAGTTGCTCCAGAATCTATGACCTAAGTGTCACTAGATTCATTAACCAAACGAGTTTCAATAACCAGAAGATCACACCTACCTCCTTGGGATAGGAATTCCTTGCAATTCTTCTTGATGTGCCCAACCTTCCCATAGAAAAAGCAGTTCAGCTTTTTCAGGTTCTTCTTTTTCTTTTTCTTATTCTTTCCATTTGTAGGAATAGATGATTTACCGTTCTTAGCCTTATGCTTCCTTCCATTCCTAGGGTTAGGATTGGAACTGATGCAGCCGCCAAGTTAGCCTCACCACCAACAGGAGTTTCCCTGATCAGATTTTTGAACTCCTATATTGCTTTATCAACTCAGTTAAGGTCATATCTTGTCTATTGTTTAAATTATATGAAGCTCTAAATGGGATGAACTCATTTGACAGAGTCTAAAAAACCATAGTAATCTATGACTCGGCATCGATATCAGCTACATAGGCTTGAGCCTCAGCGGGTAACCCATGACCAACATCATATGCTTCTTCATAGACATCCCTGATCTTTGCTTGTAGTTCAAAAGTTTCCAAATAGCCCCTTCCTATTTTGTTATAGCTTGGCCTCTACACATGTCTTCAAAATTATATAACATCTGTTTCGCAGTCTTATAATCTTCATGTTGAGCCTGTAGTATGATATTCATATTAGCCATAACATAACACCAGGCCCGATTATTAGCATCCTTCTAGCAATCATACGCTTGAATTTGCTCATTAGTGGATTCCCTAGTAGGTTCAGAAGGACACGGTGTCGTCAACACAAATTTTAGTTTTTCAAAGGCCAGGACGATATTTAGGTTCTGTTTCCAATCATTATAGTTTTCACCGATTAATTGGTTTTTATCAAGTATCGAAGATAAAGCAGTTTTAGACATTTTAATCTAAAATAAAGAATCATATACCAAACAGAAGCAAACATACCATAATAGTTTAGTAAGAAAACACAATCAAAAAATCACACAATTGTGTTTATGTGTCAAAACATTGAAAATATCACAACCTTTCAATGATAATTCCTAACCCAGAATTCAACAAGCTACCTAGGGGAGAGTTACCAAATTCAATTAGGAATACAAATCCCCTCCTAATTAATATATGCCATCCAAGACCTGTATGATCCAGCATATATTAATAATCATTTCTTTAGCCATCAATTTTATTAACAGAGCTCTTACGGGAGGTTAATAATAAAATTAACATGAGTGTATAACCATCATTTCAATGTTTTATCAATGATTTATAATCACCACCTAGGGGTGTGCAACAATAAATCATGCTAAAATATCTTATTCTCTCAGATATCCAACCTGGTACATGATGAAATCCCTTCCTAGGGGTCGGAACCACCATGTGCTACTTATGAACCAATGATAGAGGCCGTAGGTCCTCTCTTCGAAAACCTTATCCCACTCAATCTTTTGAAATCAAGGTTTTCTTTCAAAAACATGCATGAACAATTTTTAATGAGTAGCACTCCTTATTTCGTATTACATGTTATCAACATACATGGCAAATCATATTATAATGCAGACAACAAAAGCAATCATGCAAAGCCACAAGCAAAATAATAATAAATAGCTATAATATTATGGTTCCACCCTAGAGAAAAGAAATTAAAGATTCCAAAAGATCAATTGAAACATATTATTCATTCTTCATCCTTGAATCTTCAAATTATATCCTTCTTCATATGTTATCCATCTTCAAGTCTTCAATCCCGCATGAACCAAATACTTCATATTTTCGGTCATATCAAAATTTTATGTTTCTCAAAATTGTCCCAAAAATAAAATCAAAACTACACTGAAAAATGCACCTCTTTGGAAAATCCATAGTTCTTTGCTGGCCTACCAATCTATGTAATCGACCTACGGATCATGACCCTTTGGCCTGCCAAACCTCACGGTTCGACCTACCGATTATGACAGATCGGCCTGTAGAACTTGAAAGTTAGGCCTGCCACAAGAGCCATAAGAATTCTGCCCCAAGACGGCTTGCTGAACCTCAGGTTTGGCCTGTTAGTCTACGACCATTAGCCTGCCAAACCTAAGGGGTTCGGTCTGCCAACTGAGTAGAAATCACATTTTCTGAAACATACACTTTTTATATAGTTTTTCAATCTTATTTTCAACAATTCAAAAACATAAAAATTTAGAGACTTAGAGAATACCTTTGGAACCACTATCATCCATTTTCTAGATCTGTCTTTTAGATTTGTCTTCTAGACCCATCTTCTAGATCCGTCTTTACTCCAAATGATTACTTAATTACAAAATTCTTACAAATTTAAAATTAAATAATAATTCTTACACGGTGATGATAGATCGCCATCAAATTACATGAAAAAAACTTACATACACATTCTAACCTTTAAGGAACCATAACTAGCAAAAATTAATAAATAAATAAATAAATAAATAATAATTTAATCAACCATAATTAATTAATAAACATTCACCATATAATCTCATGACAACATAAAATATATAGAAACCCTAGAATGCCAACTCTCAAAAAAATTAAATTCAAGTATAGAAGAGATCAATATCACATAATTTATACTTATAGCATGATCATAAACTCGTAAATTTATGTAAAAACCTAGCTTTAATACCAACTGTTGGAAAACAAGTATGCAGCAAAATTTTAAAATTTTTATATCAGAGCATTTTCTAAAACACAAGTTTGACATGCTATATGCATAAATTAACCAATCTCACTGACCTTATATGCCAAAGAGCTCCTGCAATTTGTGAAGAGAAGAATATTCCAAAAGAGCCTCAACCAACTAGTTTTCCTTACTATTCTTTATCCATAATCAAAGTGTGTATGGGCACACATCACATAGCTCTTCCCAATAACTCTTCTTCCAACCAATTGAAAAAACCCAAAACTAGTGCTCGCAATTTGTGAACAATAGCTCTTTAGGGAGTTTTAGAGACTCACAAACTAAAGTACTCACTCTTAATTCCTCAACTGATCTAAATAACTAAGAGAACTCACTCCCTATTTATAGAGGTCGTCTCTAACATTGGTCTTTATCAGATAAGGCCTCAAAAACTTGAATTCGGATCTGTATCTGATAAAATCGTGTGAAAACACATAATCAGTTTATCGTTTGGTCGGCTGGCCAAACTTTTCCCATCGGCTTGCCGAACTTACTCCATCGGAGGGCCGAACTTGAAGATCGGCCTACCAAACTTACGATAAATAATCCATGCGAATCTTTTATTTACCACCCAAGATTCTTTGGATTTTAAATTAGGAAGTTATCTGATTAAAATAGTCATGTCTAAATAATCTTTAGGAAAATAAACATTCCTGATAATTCAACAACTTTATCTTGAATTAATTTACACAAATTAATTTAACCGATAAAAAGAGATGAATTATCTAAAAACTTAGAGCTGCACTCTCAAACTATATAAAATTACAAAGCTCCAAATAGCTAAGTGTCCATGACATATCATGATGATCATATCGCCATAGGATATCCATAATCAGCTTAAGGATATATTCTATCTTACCTTCTCGATTATTTTTCTCTTGCGTTTTGTTATCTTACCATCGAAAAACTTACCATGCAAAAAGTATACCATTTGGTTACACATATGTATCCAAATGGTTGAGCGCTCCACTCTTTCAATTATAGGATAATGCATATAAAAGGTGTTAACACACCAACATGTTTCTTCTTAAACGACAGACATTTGTAGCATAGAAAAGTTGTAGCACTCACAAAGAGGTAGAAATAAAAATAAAGGTTCAAAAAGGCAACTGATTTTTCAAGACAAAGTTTAAAATGAAAGAAATATTTTTGTGATTTTGTAAATTCAAAATTTAAAACATAAAATTAAAATGGTGAAGCTTAGGGAATCTCTTGCATGTTTCGCTATTGGTATGGAATTTTAACTCTAATTAATAATCATCTAAAGCATTTGATTTCTTATATCTTTTCTCATTAATTGCAAGCACTTTTAATATTTTTATAAGTCAACTAAGAGCGACAATATAGCAAGCTATAATGCAGTAAAGGTCTTCCTATAAAAATAGTAAAATAATCATCACTCACTAATGATTTGGTGCACTAATTATGAAAATTATAACCGCTATCACTACAATTATAATTAACATAATTTTAAGATAGAAAAGATAACAACAAATTAAAATTATTATATTTTTATGGAATAAATTATTACATTAATTTCAGCAGCACCTCGACTTATTAAATGGTTTAAGAATACACTATGCCATTCTTTGTCTACAATAAATCAAGAATTACCAAGCATTTACTATGCCAGTCCATGTCTATAATGCAGCAAAAACTCAACTTAATAAACGAGCATGACTTCAATATTATTAATATTAACTATGCAACACAATTAAATCACTTAAAAAAAACATGACTAAATTTACGCAAGAATTGGACAGCATAACAACATTAACAATAATTATTAAAAAAAAAGATATAATTTAGTCCACAAAAATATAAGCATTACAACCTAGTTATAGAGATAAAATCCATACTAGAGTACTATGCATACAAGATCATCTCTCTGCCTCACCAGACTCTCCACACTAATTTAGGCATTATTTTATTATTTTTAGTGAGGTTGGAGAAATACTCTAGCAGTATGTCCTCCTAAAAGGGAGACTGCTGAGCAGGAGGCTCAGCAAAAAAAAAAGAGAAAGAGGGAGAAGGAAAAGGCCCAAAGGCTGTTGGGAGGTGTCGAGAACGAGGCATTAAATGCTTGGTATTTATAGGCCTTAAATGGCACAATTTACTTATTTATTTATTATTTTTTTACTATTCTCCTTATGAAAAACTTGGATCAAATTGATCCAAGTATAGTCACACAGGCCCCCCTCATCACGAGATTCATGTGATGATTATTTTAAATTTTTTTCTTTTCTTTCATGGTGATCCGCATTGCTTGGTATTGAGATCTGGTGTAACGCGGCTACTGAACATATCTAAACGACATAATTAGGATCGTTAATTGTATGATCCAACGGCTCCTAGACACACAAAAAAATAGGCCCAGATGGGACCAGTGGGACCAAGATTGAAGACCATTCGATCAGACTTGGTAATGAGATATGACGGATAGAAGGACAAGAATAGTGTACACGACTGCATGCGATTGGACAACTCTAAGATTTTCTCCTATAACGCTTTAGGCGCATGTATCACACGCGCCAATCGTAGATTGACATGTAGAAAGCACGGCTAAGACTCAACTAATGCAATGACACGCGTCCCTACTTCGGATGGCTTAGATTGCTTTGGCAGTAAATCCGATGGCTCACGGTTTGCCACATGTCCCCCACATCCAAGTTTGAATTTTTATTGAGTTTGTTGATCATTTGTTGTCCGTTTTTGCGCTGTTTTCTCTATTTTTTTCTCTAGATTTCAAATCTAAAATTCACAAACATACTAAAATTAATTAGTTTACAAAAATATTAAAAATATTTATTTTACAATTAAAACACGCAAAAATAATTACAAACTTCTTAAATTTTCAATCTTTTTTTTGGTTTGGCACAGATATGATTTTTAAGACTTAAAAATATTTTTAGAAATTACTAAATATATAATAGAACATATTTACAAGCTTAAAACTTGTTTACAAATATTTTAAGACTCAAAATAAAATCACATAATATTATTTTTTATGGTTTTGACTATTTACAAACTAAACACATATTTAACACACAAAGATAATTCTAAAAATTACCAAAAATATTATTAAACACTAAAAACATATTTTTAAACATATTTTCATATTAAGACACAAAAATACTTATTAACACAAAAATGCTATTAATTATAGGATTTAATGATAAATAAAAGTATAAAAAAATGATTTAAGCCTTATAAAATATACACTTTTACAGTCGCATTAAGGGATATCATTGACTCCACCAATGAAGCTATGGATTCTGTATCTATGAATAAAGGTCTACGCTATCAAGAATCATGTCTCCAATGTACTCGTATGTGTACCATCATAAAGTCTGGATGTTACCCTTTGGTATATCAAAGGACATAAGTCAAGACAACGGGCCTACTGTTCATTTTAAGATATAAATACAACACATATGATTGTCTAAAGTTAATTGATTTGCTGAGACAAAATTATTAATCCAAATCAATTACACTTTATGTTCTGATATAATACAACGTCACCAATGACAATGCACCAAGGTTTATATTCGTGGAGTCCACCTCCAATGGCCAAGACAAGCCATCTCCCGTTAGAGATATAGACAAGATAACAATCTTTACATGAATAAAGTGCTCAACTTTATTCCCTCAATTGCGGATCTTATGATTTATACCATCGTCTCTAGAATCATGCCTTCTGCATAATCTGTCCATCATATGCCTGATTCTAAAGGTTTAGACCAATAGTCACAAACTTTTTTTTACTTATCATACATCCAATAAATATGATCGTAAAGAGAACAACAATTTGGTATATAAATAATAAATAAATTCTTTATTGATATAAAATGTCTCCAAAAACATATTATGTTTTACTCCTTAGGGCATATATGTCTAACACTTTTTGCAATCGTTAAAGTTCTTTTGCTTAGGGTCTTTATTAAGTATCATATTTAATGAGCTAAGTGTAAATATATAAACATGTATTAATAATAAGAAAACATAACAACATTCAGTAATATCAACATATAATAATACAAGCATGACAATGTGGAAAATCTTGAAAAAAGATGCATTACTGCAATAATTCCTAGCCTCGTTCATGCAGCTACCTTGGGACAGTCAAATGCAAACTAGTCTGGAACACGGATCCCATCCGATTAATATATACCTACTAACTACTGCTTTTTGGGTCACAAATTTAAATACATGCCTTCTTGGAGTGGTTTATAATTAAATTCGTCTTAAGTGTATAAACATTCTTTATACCTTATGATCTATGGCCCATAAATTGCCGCCTCGAGGCATACAACTATGAGTCATGTCCATGGACATTTTCCCTTAGGAAGTCCAATCTAGTATACCATTGTCGTGAACAATTTTCCTCAGGGTTGGCATCACCTAGTTTCATATATGGACCAACAATGGAGAATGTGGGTCCTAACCAAGAACCCTCTTCCACTTAATATTTTAAAAACAAGATTTATGCAAACATACATAAATAATTTTATGAGTGGCAGTCCCTATTTTACATGACATGTTATCTAGCATGTCACAAATCATGTCATAAAGCAAACAAGCATAGCAACAAGCAATATGAATAAATAGCTGTAACATTATGGCTTCACCCTAAAAAAAGAAAATAAAGATTACAAAAATCTAAAACATATATCGATCTTCACTTTTAAATCTCCTCTATGTTTCCATCTTCATGTCCTCCCATTTTTAGAAAAAATCCTTTCCAATAAAATTCTCAAAATTTTATTAAGGATTTTCTACATTATAATTTAACCAAAGTAGGTCAAATTATTTCCTTGGGTTCCAAAATAATTTTCCTGTAATTTTCACTCATGCAAAATTAATAAAATTATTCAAATAATTTTATCCAATAGAAAATTAATAAAACTATTTTTTATGATTAAAGCATAAAACTAGGGTTGTTGGTAATCATCCAAAATCAAAATAGATAACATTTATCAATTTATGATTTGCTCTAGGGTTAGGAATTTGGTAATTATATCCTATATCCAAATTCTAAATTTAGATCTTATACAAATAAAATATAGCTACCCAAATTAAATCACATGATTCAATTCTAGCTATTTGAATCCAATTTAAAATCAAGATTTTATTTATCCATAATCTTCCTTTTGATCACAATAGATCAAAATTAAATTTCCTAGATTCCAAATAATTTTGCTCATAGTCCTTCACCAATTAGAATGATTAAAAAAATTATTTAAATAATAATATAATAATTTTCCTTAATAAAATTATTATTCATTAATATAATAATAATAATAATATATCACCATATATCAAAATATATTATTATACTATATTATTTATATATATAAAATAATAGATCATATATATTATATTATATTACTTTATTATATATTATACATATATACCTTACGTAGGTGCATGACGTAGACCTATTTTGCTTGCAACTTGCCCGTGCGTAAAGCACTGGCTATTCTCATTCTGTGGGCTAGTTAGTTGGCTTACCGTTCCCTTTGCTCTGCCTTTTTAAGAGGTTGTTTTCCTTAATTCCCATGGCCTACATGGCCACAGGTATACCGTATACGCACAAGGGTTCAATTGATCCCTTTAGTGCATTTTAAATGCGGAAAGAATTATCCTTATGCAGTCCCATTAGGTATCTAAAACCTAATAGTGCACAATATGGAACAGTATATATATTTAAAACCAAAAAATTGCAAAAATAAATTCTAAAGGTTCTAATAGAATGCTTTATCTTAATGATCCTGCCTCATAGAATTAAATACCTTAAAAACCCTAAACCATTTTTGGTTTACATAATTCTAAAAAAAAAAACAATAAATTTTAAGCCGTGATGATAGACCGCATCTTATTACAATTACAATTCCATAAATAAACCCTAGAAATATAATTCTAAACTCCAAGAAATCATAACCGGCAATAATTAAAAAATAACCAATAATAATTAATTACTATTTACCATAAATTCCATGATAACAAAAAATTAATATTCCCTAACATGTTAATTCACATATAGAAACCATAAAGTGTCATCTCTCTAAAATATCAATTCAATAAAAAAGGAGTGAAAATTAGATCACATTATCTATGTTTGTAGCATAATCATGAGTTGGCTCCGGTATCAATTGTTAGAAAAGCAGTTCAGTGACGCACTGGAACTTTAAAAAAATTTTATGAATCACCAGCAATCTAACTCATGATGTCATAAACAATAAATTAAATCTAATTTAACGTACCAGTTGAAGACTGAAAACAACACTTATGACTGCACAACTCTTCAAAAATGAATTTCTACTATTCGATCTTCAATGTTATTCACTTCTTGCATATCATTGTGTGTGTGGGCATAACTCAATAAAACTTCAACATAGCTATACTGCATCATAGCCACACCCCTTCTAACCACTCTAGTGCTTAAGAACTAGGAGTACTAAATATGAGCAATCCAAGTTTTCATGTCTAATTTGTACTTAGGCAATCTAAGAATAAATGAAGACCCTAGGTCTCTATTTATAGAATAAGTAGGAGGAGTTAGAAGTCTATCAGAATTAGGAGATAATTTTCTCTCTCCTTTATCTGTAGTAGGCACTACCCCTTATGATATGGACCTTGCCAATGATGTGATGAAACCCAACACCAAGCATGGAATTCAAACCCCAAGGCCTTGAAGACACAAGTTTGCGAGTCTTGACCAGTTACCTAGCAAGATAAGAACCAAGAACTACAGAGGATTGAAAATGCCATACCGAGAATCTCAAGAACAACTCAAGAATAAGGATGATAAGTTTGATTGTTGAATGCCATAAGAATTAACTTGATAAGTTCAAGAGTCCTTTCAAGAACCCAAGAAGACACCAATAGGTGTGTGAAAACACTATGAAAATATTATTCTTCTATGTCAAAAAACGTCCAAGTCTTGTGCTATATATACAAAGCTGAATTTTAACCTAAGCCTATGGATAGCCAATGCCATATTGACACATGGCGATCCCCCTTAATCAACATATAAGAAATTCACCTAAAATAAACCCCAAAATAGAAAAGTTTCCTAAAAATTACAAAATAACAAATTAACAAATTAAATTCATTGGCCCCCTCAACTTGAATCTTCTAGAACCTTAATCATAGTGACTAGGCTCCCTTGAAACTGATTTGGGCTTATGCCGAGCATCCACTTGTATGCCACATCACCAACTTGTTGAATCAGCCTGTTTAATGCCTCTTTAAAGTGCTTGGCTCTAAGTCTTGTAATCGGACCACTTGCCAAGCTTAGTGGATCATGCACACACTACCCTTGAGTCCCTCCAAGCCCACATGTGAGCTCATCCTTTTGTATGCATGGTTGTGTAGTATCGTTTGCATCATTCTCCCCCTCTTGAAAGGGATTTGTCCTTAAATGGTCACCTACATTAAAGGGAGATAAGTCATAAACATTCAAGGTCATACTAACACCATACTCACTTGGTAATTCTATTAGACATGTATTCCTTAAGGAGTAAAAATGAAATATGTTTTTGGAAACATTTTTGTCAATAAAGAATTTATTTATTATTTATATACCAAATCTTATCCTCTTTATATTCATATTTGTTGAATATATGTTAAGCAAACAAAAGTCTAAGACTGTCAGTCTAAACCTTTAAGAATTACGCATATGATGGACAAATTATGCGAAAGACACGATTCTTAAGGTGACAGTCTAAATCATAAGATCCGCAATTGAGGGAATAAAGTCGAGCACTTTATTTGCGTAAAGATTGTTATGTTGTCTATTTCTGTATCGGGAGATGGTTTGTGTTGGCCATCAAAGGTGGACACCGCGAATAGAAACATTGGCATATTGTCATAGATGATAATGTGTTGGATCGAGACATAAAGTGAATTGATTTAGATTAATAATTTTATCTCAGCAAATCAATTCACTTTAGACAATCATTTATATTGTATCTTAATCCTGAGATGAATAGTGGGCCCGTTGTCTTGACTTGAGTCTTTTGATGTACCAAAGGGTGACATCACATTTTAATAGTGATATGCATGCCGGTATGTTGGAGACATGACTCTTGATAGAGTAGACCTGTTATTCACAGATGTGGAATCCATAACTTCTCTTTAGGAGTAGTGATATCCTCTTATATACGTTATCTGTAATTGGAAAACTGGAGTGCTCACTCATTTGGATACATAGGTTTGACCAAATGGTATATTGTCTTTTGATGGTAAGTTTTCCAATGGTGAGATAATGGAACATAAGATAAAAATAATCAGGAAGGTAAGACAGAACTTGTGCTTAAGCCGATTATGGTTAATCCTATGGGGATATGATACACTATGATATGCCATAGAGACTTGGCTATTTAGGCTTCATATTTCTATATAATTCAAGAGTGTAGCTTTAAGCTTTAGTGGAGTAGCATTAGAGTTAATAATCATGAAATGTATATCTGGGATATTGGGTTTCATAATTATTGGGAGCTTAAACTATATAGGTCCATGTGGTCCCCTTTGCAAGCTCACAAAAAAATCCTGTAATGATACGGCATGTTTTTCCAATAATTAGTGACTTATGTTAGATTTATCAGATTGGCTAAAATTTGAAAAAATCAGATAATTCATGTTTATTTATCAGTTGAATTAATTTTTGTGATAAAATTAATTCAAGATAAACTTGTTGAATTATCAAAATTAGATAATTCAAGTCTGTTTATTGGTTGGATTAATTTTGAATAAATTAATTCAAGATAAACTTGTTGAATTATCAGGAATATTTATTTTCTCAAAGATTATCTAGATATGACTGTTTTAATCAGATAACTTCTTTATTGGGTTATTTGAATTAAAGCTAAGGCTCTATCCCAAGAATCTTAGGTGAAAAATAAAGATTCGCAGGGATCTTTTATCGAAGGTTTGGCAGGCCGGTCTTTAAGTTTAGCCTACCGATTGAGGAGGTTCAACAAGCCGATCTGCTAGTTCGGCCTACGAACCGGGCAATAAAAGGATCGCATGTTTTCATGCGTATTTTATCAAATATTGATTCTGATTTGAATTTTTGAGGCCTTATTTGATAAGGACGAACTCATAGGCCCAACCTCTATAAAAAGGGAGTGAGTCTCATTATTATTTTGATCTGTTAAGAAATCTAGAGTGAGACTCTGTCTGTAAGACTCTGAAATTGCATGAAGAGCTATCATTCGCAAATCACAAATTATAGGTTTGGGTATTTCTCAATTGGTTAGAAGGAGAGCCACCTGGGGAAAAGCTGAATGAGGTGAGCACACACTCACTCCGATCATGGATAGAGTAGCAAAAAAAGTCAGTTGGTTGAGGTCCTTCTGGAACGTTACTTCTTTTCATTAATTACATGAGCTTTTCAACACATAAAGGTTGGTAGGATCTAGTTAATTTATGCATATAGTGTGTCAAGCTTGTGTTTTCAAAAATACTCTAATATAAAAAATTTTAAAATTTTGCTACGTACTATTTTTCAAACAATTGGTATCAAAGCCATGGTTTTTATGTTAATTTATGAGTTTGTGATCATGCTATATGTATAAATTATGTGATCTTGATCACTCTTATACTTGAATGTAATTTTTTTTTTAGAGAGTTGGCACTCTAGGGTTTCTATATACTTCAATGTTGTCATGGATTATCTAGTGTATGTATATTAATTAATTATGGTTGATTAAATTATTATTTAATTAATTATTAATTAATTAATTTATACCCGTTATGGTTCCTTAGAGGTTAGAATGTGTATCTAAGTTTTTCACGTAATTAGATGGCGGACTATTATCTCTATCTGGGAATTATTATATAACTTTAAATTTGTAAGAATTTTATAATTAAATAATCATTCGGAGAAGACGGATGTAGAAGATAGATGATGGCGTTCGCAAGTATATCCTGAGTCTCTAATTTTCTGTTTTTGAATTGTTGAAAATAAAATTGATAAATTGCATCAAAAATTGTATTTTTGGAAAAGAGATGATCTCTGCTCGGTCAGCATGTCAAACCCTCCAGTTTAGCAGGCCGATAATTATAGGATTGGTAGGTCAGACTTTGGGTTCGACAAGCCGTCAGTAGGGCAGAAATCAGGTGGCTCTAGCGGTAGGCCAAACTCCAGGTTTAGCAGGCTGATCTGTCACAATCGGTAGGCCGATTTTCAAGATCGACAGGCCAGTAGGTCATGGCCGATAGGCCAATCACATAGATCGGCCTACCGGCAGAGAGCTGAAAATTTTTTCAGAAAAGGTGCAATTTTTGATGTAGTTTTAATTTTATTTTTTGGGACAATTCTAGGAAACATTAAAATTTTGATATGACCAAAAATATGGAGTATTCGATCTATGCGGGATTAAAGACTTGAAGATAGGCATTACATAAAGAAGGATACAGCTTGAGGATTCAAGGATGAAGAATCGATAATATATTTCTATTATTCTCTTGTAATCTTTATTTTCTATTCTCTAAGGTGGAACCATAATATTACGGTCATTTATTATTATTTTGCTTGTAGCTTTGCTTAATTGCTTTGCTTGTCTGCATAATAATATGATTTGCCATGTATATTAATAACATGCCATATAGAATAGTGAGTGCTGCTCAATTAAAAATTGTTCATGCATATTTTTAAAATAAAACCTTGATTTCAAAAGATTAAATGGTAGAAGGTTTTTGAAGAGATGACCTCAAGCCTTTATCGTTGGTCCATAGGTAGCACATGGTGGTTCCAACCCCTAGGAAAGGACTCCATCATGTACCAGGTTAGATCTCTGAAAGAATAAGATATTTTAGCATGATTTATCATTACATACCCCTAGGTGGTGATTGTAAATCATGGATAAAATATTAAAACAATGATTATACACTCATGTTAATTTTATTATTAACCTCCCCTAGGAGCTCTGTCAATAAAATTAATGGCCAAAGAAACGATTATTAATATATGCTAGATCATACGGTTCCTGGATGGCATATATTAATTAAGAGGGGTCAATGGTCCTGATTGAATTTGGCATGACTCCTCTAGGAGCTTGTTGAATTTTGAGTTGAGAATTATCGTTGTTTAGTTGTGATATTTTTCAAGGTTTTGATACATGAACACATTCGTATATATTTACATGATTATGTTATCTTACTATTATTATGTTATGTTTGCTTATGTTTGGTATATGATTCTTCATTGTAGATTAAAAAATGTCTAAAAAGGCTTTATCATCGATACATGACAAAAATCAATTAATTAGAGAGAATTATAATGATTGAAAACGAACCTAAATACCGTCCTCTTCTTTGAGAAACTGAAATTGGTGCTGACAACCCCTTGTCCTCCTGAGCCTATAAGAAATTCCACCAACGATGAAATCCAAGCTTATGATTGTTGGAAAGATACTAATGATCAGGCCCACTACTATGTTATGGCCAGCATGAATAACGTGATGTAGGCTCAATATGAGGATTATGAGACTACTAGATAGATCTTAGATAATCTAGAAGACATGTTTAGAGGCCAGGCCTTAACTAAGCAGAAAGGAGTGCTTCGAAAACTTCTTAACTATAAACAAAAACCAGGGACATCTGTAAAGGAGCACATGATGTTGGTCATGGGTTACCTCACTGAGACACAAACCAATAGAGCCAATATCGATGCTGAAACTCAAATGACTATGGTCTTTGAGACTTTATCTAAGGAGTTTATCCCATTTAGAGCTACTTTTAATTTAAGTAATAGGCTTGATATGATCTTAATAGAATTAATAAAACAATTATAAGAGTTCAAACTACTAATTAGGGAGTCTCCGATTTGTGGCGGGGCCAATTTGACGACTGCTTTTTGGTTTCAATCCCAACCTTGGGTATGGAAAGAATCAACGGGCCAAGAACGGGAAGTCTTCTATTTTTGTAAATGCTAAGAATAGGAAGAAGAAGAAGAATCCGAAGAAGCTAAGTGCTTCTTCTGCGGGAAGGTCGGGCACATCAAGAAGAATTGCAAGGACTTCCCTTCCCGAAGAGGTAGGTGTGATCTTCTATATTTAGAAACTTGTTTGGTTGAGGAATCCAATGACATATGGATCATAGATTCTGGTGCAACTAATCATGTTTGTGTTTCTCTATCGGGGTTCAAAGAAATGAGAAGTGTGCTTCATGAAGACTTCACGCTTTGGATGAGTGATGGATCCTTAGTCTTAGCTGAAGTAGCAGGAGATGTCCATCTAAGTTTTGATAATTATAGAATTTTAATTTTACGAGATTGTTTTTATGTTCCTAAATTTAAGGGGAATTTAATTTTTGTAGCTTGTTTATTTAAAGACTCCTATTTGATTTCTTTTAATAATAAAGTGGTGATTTGTAAAAATAAATCTTTTATTTGTTCTAGATGGATGAAAAATAATCTTTATTTTATCAAACCTAAGATGGACTTACTGCTTAATGCTGAGATGAATTATAATAACTCTAAAAGACTTAAAACTTCTCACTCTAATAAGACTTATCTTTAGCATTTGCGTCTTGGTCATATTAACCTAAATAGGATTCAAAGGTTGATAAGGGATGGACCTTTAAGTCACTTAAGGGTAGAATCTATACCTCAACGTGAATCCTTTTTGAAGGGTAAAATGACCAAAAGACCATTCGGGTCTAAGGGCAATAGGGCCGAAGGGGTTCTAGAACTTGTGCATAGTGATGTTTGCGGACCGATGAACATCCAGGCACGAGGAGGGTATGAGTATTTCATCACTTTTATTGACGATTACTCAAGGTATGGGTATGTGTACCTAATACACCACAAAAGCGGAACTTTTGACAAGTTTAGGGAGCTTCAGGCTGAAGTGGAAAAGCAATTGGGAGGCCTATAAAGACACTTTGATCCGATTGAGGTGGTGAATTACCTTTCTGATGAGTTCTTAGGACACTTATTAGAGGATGAGATTTTATCCCATGTGATTGCTCTAGGCACTCCATAGCAAAATGGCGTAACGAAGAGAAGAAATAAGACTTTATTGGACATGGTCAGGTCCATGATGAGTTATTGATCATTGCCTTTATCCTTTTGGGGATATGCACTACAAACTGCATGTTATCTTTTGAACAACATGCCTTCAAAATCGGTCCCAAAAACTACTCATGAGTTGTGGACGGGCAAGAAGACATCCTTAAACTCCTCTTGTCCTATTTAAGGATGCGAATAATTTGGAAGCACGTTTGAAAGTTTGCGTGTTTATAGGATATCCAAAAGGGTCTAAAGGGGGTTAGTTTTATAACCCAAAGGAAAATAAAGCCGTGGTTTCATCCAATGCAACTTTTCTTGAGAAGAGTTACATGGACGACTTTGAGCCTCAAAGCAAAGTGCTGCTTGAGGAGTTAAGGAGTGATCCAATCACTCTGGGGGTTCCGGTAGAAACCACTCCAATCGGTGTAGAAAAACAAAACAAACCTAAACAACAACCTAAGGGGCTTCGACGTAGTAGGACGATTGGTCATCAACTAGAGAGGTATATATTCAATGGTGAGGCCTTCTTGGCTGAACTGGATGAACATGATAGGGATCCTTATACTTACACAAAGGCTATGGAGGATGTTGATTTGAAACTCTAGACAAGGGCCATAAACAAAGAGATGAAGTCTATGGAGACTAATCAGGTCTCGGAGCTTATGGATCTCCTAAAGCTGTAAAACCCATAGGGTGTAAATAGATCTACAAGAGGAAAAGAGGAGTGGATGGAAAGGTTGAAACCTTTAAGGCTAGACTGGTACCTAATGGATACATGCAAAAGGAAGGAATCGATTACGAGAAAACCTTTTCGCCTGTAGCCATGCTTAAGTCCATCTAGATTCTCTTGTCCATAGCCGCCGCTCTTGACTATGAGATTTGGCATATGGATGTCAAGTCAGCTTTTCTAAATGGCTATCTTGATGAGTCCATTGATATGGAACAACCAGACGGGTTTAAGGTCAAGGGTTAGAAGGGTAAGGTTTGTAAACTGCTAAAGTCAATTTATGGACTTAAGCAGGCTTCTAGATCTTGGAATATAAGATTTGATCAAGCGATCAAGACTTATGGGTTCACACAAAATGTGGACGAACCATGTGTGTATAGACACATTAAGGATGGGAAGGTAGTTTTTTTACTCCTCTATGTAGATGACATTCTACTAATTGGCAATGACGCTAGGGCATTGTCATCGGTCAAATTATGGTTGACCAAGCAGTTTGACATGAAGGACTTGGGTAAGGCTAATTTTGTTCTTGGTATCTAGATCTTTTGGAATAGGAAGAATAAAATGATATCTTTGTCCTAGGCAGGCTACATAGATAAGATTCTCAAAAGGTTTGTAATGCAGGATTTCAAGAAAGGTAGGCAACCATCTAGGTTTGGAATTAGTCTTTCTAAGAAAGACTCTCCAAAGTCTGAGGAAGAAAGAGAATACATGAAAAAGGTGTCTTATGCTTCGGCAGTAGATAGTCTCATGTATGCCATGCTTTGTATACGACCGGATATTTGTTATGCGGTCAGAATTATGAGTTGATTTCAGGCGGATTCGGGACCGAAACACTAGGCTGCAGTAAAACATATTTTTAAGTACCTAAAAGGACTCGAGGGTATATGCTTGTGTATGCAAGTAAGGACTTAACTCCTCTAGGATATACTGATTTGGATTTCCAATCCTATCTAGATTCGAAGAGATCGACTTCAAGTTTTATGTTTACTCTAGGTGGCAGTGCCATCAGTTGGAGAAGTGTGAAGTAAGATTGCACTTCGGATTCAACCATGGAAGCCGAGTGTGTGGCACCTAGTGATGCTTCGAAAGAGATAGTATCGCTCTGCAAGTTCCTTAAGGATCTTGAGGTTGTTCCTAGCATAGATAAGGCGGTATTTGTTGGAAACAAAGTGCGCAGCGGAATTTTTAAAATTTTTCATCAGAGTATTTTCCAAAACACAAGTTTGACATGTTATATGTATAAATTAAACAGATCTTACTAACCTCAGTATGCCGAAGAACCTCCGCGACCTGTGTAGAGAAGTAACGTTCCAGAAGAGCCTCAACCAACTGGTCTTCTTTGCTATTCTCTATCCACAACCGGAGTGAGTGTGGGCTCACACGTACAGCTCTTCCACCGGTGACTCTCCTTCCAACCAATAGAGAGAACCCAAAGCTAGTGTTCGTGATTTGTGAACAAAAGCTCTCAGGGAGTTTTCAGATGCTCACTAGAAGAGTATCACTCTTAATCTCTCAAATTGATCTGAGTAAATCATTAGACTCACTCCCTTTTTATACCTATTGGTCCTTGGGGTCAGTCCATATCAGATTAGGTCTCAAAAATCGAAACAGAATCAAGTTCGGATCAATATCTGATAAGATACGCGTGAAAAACGCGTAATCTTAACTGTCGCGGTCGGCATGCCGAACTGTGAGATAGGCAGGCCGAACTGGCCAGTTCGGCAGGCCGAACACGTCATCCGGCATGCCGAACTGCCGAGAAAAAATCTCCGCGAATCTTTTATTTTCCACCCGAGATTCTAAAGGATAAAGTCTCAGTTTTGATTCAAATAGCCCAATAGAAAAGATATCTGATCAAAACAAACTTTATCAAGATAATCTCTAAGAAAATAAATCAATTCATAATAATTCTGCAAGTTTATCTTGTTCTAATTGTCCAAAATTAAAACAATCGATAAACAGACAAGAATTATCCGAACGCCATAATTCAACAAGTTCATCTTGAACTAATTTCTTACATAATTAATTCAACCGATAAACAGACATGAATTATTTGATTCTTATAAATTTTAAACCAATCTGATAAATCCGACATAAGTCACCAATTATTAGAAAAGCACGCCGTGTCGTTACAGGATTTTGTGAGCTAGCAAAGGGGACCAAAATGGACCTATAAAGTTCAAGCTCATGATAATTATGAAACCCAATATCCCAGATATACTTTTCACAATTATCAACTCCAACGCTACTCCACTAAAAGCTTGGAGCTGCACTCTCGAACTTTATAGAATTACGAAGCTCGTGTAGCTAAGTCTCCATGACATATCATAGTGTATCGCATCCCCATATGATCATCCATAATCGGCTTAAGGACAAGTTCTGTCTTACCTTCCCGATTATTTTTATCTTACGTTCCATTGTCTCACCATTAGAAAACTTACCATCCAAAGATAGTATACCATTCGGTTACACCTATGTATCCAAATGGTTGAGCGCTCCAGTTTTCCAATTACAGGACAACGCATATAAGAGGATATCATTACTCCTAAAGAGGAGCTATGGATTCCATATCTATGAATAACAAGTCTACGCTACCAAGAGTCATGCCTCCAACGTACCGGCATACATGCCACTATAGAGATGTGGGAGTCACCCATTGGTACATCAAAAGACACAAATCGAGACAACGGGCCCATTATTCATCTCAGGATTAAGATACAATACAAATGATTGTCTAAAGTGAATCGATTTGCCAAGACAGAATTATTAATCCAAATCAATTCACTTTATGTCCCGATCCAACACATCGTCACCTATGACAACGCGCCAATGTTTCTATTCACGGAGTCCAACTCCGATGGCCAAGACAAACCATCTCCCAAAAGGGATATAGACAACATAACAATCTTTACATGAATAAAGCGCCCAACTTTATTCCCTCGATTGCGGATCATATATTTTAGACCATCACCTTAAGAGTCGTGTCTACCGCACAATCATCCCATCATATGCCCAACTCTTAAGGTTTAGACTGATAGTCTCAGACTACTGTTTGCTTATCATACATTCAACAAATATGAACGTAAAGAGGACAATATTTGGTATATATAAACGAATAAATTCTTTATTGATAAAAATGTCTCCAAAAACGTATGACATTTTTACTCCTTAGAGCATACATGTCTAACAATCTCCCACTTGCACTAAGTGAGTAAATACTGCAAATTTCGCATCCCCATAGCTTCCACATTCTTTTCGAAGACTCTCCCGAAAAGTGTCTTCGTAAATGGATCAGCTAAATTGTCCTCTGACGCGATCTTGCACACCGTGACATGCCCGCTCTCAACGAAGTCCTTTATTACATGATACTTCCGATCAATATGCTTACTCTTCTTGTGAAATCTTGGTTCCTTAGCATTAGCTACCGCCGCACTGTTATCACAGTACAGTGATACCGCTTTATCCATACCAGGAACTACCTCAAGATCCCCAAGGAACTTGCGGAGCCACACTGCTTCTTTCGAAGCATCACTAGCCGCCACATACTCGGCCTCCATCGTTGAATCCGAAGTGCAATCTTGCTTCGCACTTCTCCAACTGATGGCACCGCCACCCAGAGTAAACACAAACCCCGATGTCGATTTCCTAGAATCCAGGCAGGATTGAAAATCTGAATCAGTGTATCCTAGAGGAGTTAAATCCTCACCCGAATACACAAGCATATACCCTCGAGTCCTTCTCAGGTACTTGAAAATATGCTTTACCGCAACCCAATGGTTCGGTCCTGGATCCGCCTGAAATCGACTCACAATCCCGACCGCATAACTAATATCCGGTCGAGTGCAAAGCATGGCATACATGAGACTACCCACTGCCGAAGCATAAGGTACCTTCTTCATGTATTCTCATTCTTCATAACACTTTGGAGAGTCTTTCTTAGAAAGAGTAATTCCAGACCTAGATGGTTGCCCACCTTTCTTGGAATCCTGCATTGCAAACCTCCTGAGAATTTTATCTATGTAGCCGGCCTGTGACAAAGCTATCATTTTGTTCTTCCTATCCCGAAAGATCTGGATACCGAGAACAAAATTAGCCTCACCCAAGTCCTTCATGTCAAACTGCTTGGTCAACCATAATTTGACCGATGACAACGCCCCAACGTCATTGCCAATTAGCAGAATGTCATCTACATAGAGTAGTAGAAAAACCACCTTCCCATTCTTAATGTGTTTGTAAACACATGGTTCATCCACATTTTGTGAGAACCCATAAGTCTTGATCACTTGATCAAATCTTATGTTCCAAGAACGAGAAGCCTGCTTAAGTCCATAAATAGACTTTAGCAACTTACAAACCTTACCCTCTTGACCCGTGACCTTGAACCCGTCTGGTTGTTCCATATAAATGGACTCATCAAGATAGCCATTCAGAAAAGCCGTCTTGACATCCATCTACCAAATCTCGTAGTCGAGAGCGGCAGCTATGGACAAGAGAATCCGGATGGACTTAAGCATGGCTACAGGCGAAAAGGTTTCCTCATAATCGATTCCTTCCTTTTGCGTGTAACCCTTAGCTACCAGTCTAGCCTTAAAGGTTTCGACCTTTCCATCCACTCCTCTTTTCCTCTTGTAGATCCACTTACTCCCTATGGGTTTTACCCCTTCGGGAAGATCCACAAGCTCCCAGACCCAATTAGTCTCCATAGACTTCATCTCAATGTTCATGGCCTCTGTCCAGAGTCTTGAATCAACATCCTCCATAGCTTCTGCGTAAGTATAAGGATCCCTGTCATGTTCATCTGGTTCAGCCAAAAAGACCTCCCCATTGAACATATACCTCTCAGGTTGACGCCCGATCCTCCCACTACGCCGAAGCCCCTGAGGTTGTTGTTCAGGTTTGTTTGGTTTTTCTACACCGATCGGAATGGTTTCGTTCGGAACCTCCGGAGTAAACGGATTACCCCTCAACTCCTCAAGCACCACTTTGCTTTGAGGTTTAAAGTCGTTCATGTAACTCTCCTCAAGGAAAGTTGCATTAGTTGAAACCACGACTTTATTTTCCTTTGGGTTATAAAAATAACCCCCTTTAGTCCCTTTTGGATATCCTACAAACACGCAAACTTCTGAACGTGCTTCCAACTTATTCGGATCCTTAAACAGGACATGAACTAGACATCCCCATATGCGAATATAGTTTAAAGATGTCTTCCGTCTTGTCCACAACTCGTGAGGAGTTTTAGGGACCGATTTTGAAGGCACATTGTTCAAAAGATAACATGCGGTTTGTAGTGCATATCCCCAAAAGGATAAAGGCAATGATGAATAACTCATCATGGACCGAATCATGTCCAACAAAGTCCTATTCCTTCTCTCTGCTACGCCATTCTGCTGCGGAGTGCCCGGTGCAGTCAAATGGGATAAAATCCCATTCTCTAACAAGTGTCCCAAGAACTCATCAGAAAGGTATTCCCCACCTCGATCAGATCGAAGTGCCTTTATGGGTCTACCCAATTGCTTTTCCACTTCAGCCCGAAACTCCCTGAACTTATCATAAGTTTCGCTTTTGTGGTGCATTAGGTACACATACCCATATCTTGAGTAATCGTCAATAAAAGTAACGAAGTACTCATACCCTCCTCGTGCCCGGATGTTCATCGGTCCGCAAACATCACTATGCACAAGTTCTAGAACCCCTTCGGCCCTATTGCCCTTAGACCCGTATGGTCTTTTGGTCATTTTACCCTCCAAACAAGACTCACATTGAGGTATAGATTCCACCTTTAAGTGACTTAAAGGTCCATCCCTTACCAACCTTTGAATCCTATTTAGGTTAATATGGCCAAGGCGTAAATGCCAAAGATAAGTCTTATTAGAGTGAGAAGTTTTAAGTCTTTTTGAGTCATTATCATTTATCTCAGCATTAAGCAATAGGTCCATCTTAGGTTTGATAAAATATAGATTATTTTGCATCCATCTAGAACAGATAAAAGATTTGTTTTTACGAATCACCACTTTTTCATTAAAAGATACCACGTAGGAGTCTTTAAATAAAGAAGATACAAAAATTAAATTCCTTTTAAATTTAGGAACATAAAAACAATCTCGCAAAATTAAACTCCTATAATTATCAAAATAATGATGGACATCTCCCACTGCTTCCGCTGAGACCAAGGATCCATCGCCCATCCGAAGCGTTAAGTCTTCACGAAGTAGACTTCTCGTTTCTTTGAATCCCTGCAGAGAAACACAAACATGATTAGTTGCACCAGAATCTATGACCCAAATGTCACTGGATTCCTCAACCAAACAAGTTTCTAAATATAGAAGATCACACCTACCTCCCTTGGAAAGGAAGTCCTTGCAATGCTTCTTTATATGCCCGACCTTACCACAAAAGAAGCACTTAAGCTTCTTTGGGTTCTTCTTTTTCTTCTTCTTGCTCTTGGTAGCAATAGGAATAGAAGACTTCCCACTTTTGGCCCGTTGCTTCTTTCCATTCCCAGAGTTAGGATTGGAACCAGAAGCAGCTACCATATTGGCCTCTCCACCAGCAGGAGACTCCCTGATCAGCAGTTCAAACTCTTGTAACTGTTTCATCAGTTCTATCAAGGTCATATCCCGTCTATTGCTTAGATTAAAAGTAGCTCTAAACGGAATAAATTCCTTAGACAGAGTCTCAAAGACCATAGTCATCTGAGTTTCAGCATCGATGTCGGCTCCATTGGTTTGAGCCTCAGCGAGGTAACCCATGACCAACATCATGTGCTCCTTTACAGATGTCCCCGGTCTCTGTCTACAGTTTAAGAGTTTCCGAAGCGCCCCTTGCCGCTTTGTTATGGCCTGGCCTCCAAAGATGTCCTCAAGATTATCCAAGATCTGCTTCGCAGTCTCATAATCCTGATGTTGAGCCTGCAGCACGTTATTCATGCTTGTCATAACATAGCAGCGGGCCTGATCATTAGCATCTTTCCAGCGTTCGTACGCTTGGAATTGCTCATTACTTGAGTCTCCCGTAGGCTCGGGAGGACAAGGAGTTGTCAGAACATATTTCAGTTTCTCAAAGGAAAGGACGATGTCTAGGTTCCGTTTCCAATCATTATAGTTCTCACCGGTTAATTGGTTTTTGTCAAGTATCGATGATAAAGCGTTTTTAGACATTTTCAATCTACAATAAAGAATCATATACCAAACATAAGCAAACATATATAATAATTTAGTAAGATAACACAATCATGTAAAATCATATAAATGTGTTTATGTGTCAAAACCTTGAAAATATCACAACCTTACAATGATAATTCCCAACTCAGAATTCAACAAGCTCCTAGGGGAGTCATGCCAAATTCAATCAGGAACACGGATCCCCTCCTGATTAATATATGCCATCCAGGACCCGTATGATCCAGCATATACTAATAATCGTTTCTTTGGCCATTAATTTTATTAACAGAGCTCCTAGGGGAGGTTAATAATAAAATTAACGTGAGTGTATAACCACCGTTTTAATATTTTATCCATGATTTATAATCACCACCTAGGGGTGTGCAACCATAAATCATACTAAAATACCTTATCCTTTCAGAGATCCAATCTGGTACATGATAGAAATCCCTTCCTAGGGGTTGGGACCATCATGTTCTTCCTATGGACCAACGATGGAGGCCTTAGGTTCTCTCTTCGAAAACCTTCTCCCACTCAATCTTTTGAAGTCAAGGTTTTATTTTAAAATTATGCATGAACAATTTTAATATGAGCGGCACTCCCTATTCTATATGACATGTTATCAATATACATGGTAAATCATATTATAATGCAGACAAGCAAAGCAATCAAGCAAAGCTACAAGCATAATAATAATAATAACCGTAATATTATGGTTCCACCCTAGAGAATAGAAAAAACTAAGATTACAAGAGAATAATCGAGACATTTATCGATTCTTCATCCTTGAATCCTCAAGCTGTATCCTTCTTCATGTAATATCCATCTTCAAGTCCTCAATCCCGTATGAATCGAACACTTCATATTTCTGGTCATATCCAAATTTAATGTTTCTCAGAATCGTCCCAAAAATAAAATTAAAACTGCACTGGAAAAATCGCACCTTTTCTGGACACCTGGCTGCTCTCGGTCGGCAGGCCGACCGATCATGGAGGTTCGGCCTGCCGAACATGAAGGTTCGGGCTGCCGACAGAGCACCAAAATTTCTGCCTCACTGTCGGCCTATCGGACCGTACGTCCGGCCTGCCGATCTGTGACCTTCGGCCTGCCGAACTGTGAGGTCCAGCATGCCGACCGAGCAGAAAACCCTCAATCCAGAAAATACAATTTTAATGCAATTCATCAATTTTATTTTCAACAATTCAAAAACATAAAATTAGAGACTCAGGAAATACCTGGAGGCGCCATCATCAATCTTTAAGTTCCGACTTCTCGTTCCGTCTTCTCCGAATAATTATTTAATTACAAAATTCTTACAAATTAAAAATTAAATAATAATTCCAAGACGGAGATGATAGTCCGCCATCTAATTACATGAAAAACCTAGATACACATTCTAACCTCTAAGGAACCATAACCGGTATTAATTAATTAATAAATAATTAAACAACAATTTAATCAACCATAATTAATTAATAAACATTCACCATATAATCCATGACAACATATATATTATATAGAAACCTAGAGTGCCATCTCTCTATAAAATTTAATTCAAGCATTGGAGAGATTAAGATCACAAAATTTATGCATATAACATGATCACCAACTTGCAAATTTATGTAAAAACCTCGGCTCTTATACCAATTGTTGGAAACAAAGTGCGCAGCGGAATTTTTAAAATTTTTCATCAGAGTATTTTCCAAAACACAAGTTTGACATGTTATATGTATAAATTAAACAGATCTTACTAACCTCAGTATGCCGAAGAACCTCCGCGACCTGTGTAGAGAAGTAACGTTCCAGAAGAGCCTCAACCAACTGGTCTTCTTTGCTATTCTCTATCCACAACCGGAGTGAGTGTGGGCTCACACGTACAGCTCTTCCACCGGTGACTCTCCTTCCAACCAATAGAGAGAACCCAAAGCTAGTGTTCGTGATTTGTGAACAAAAGCTCTCAGGGAGTTTTCAGATGCTCACTAGAAGAGTATCACTCTTAATCTCTCAAATTGATCTGAGTAAATCATTAGACTCACTCCCTTTTTATACCTATTGGTCCTTGGGGTCAGTCCATATCAGATTAGGTCTCAAAAATCGAAACAGAATCAAGTTCGGATCAATATCTGATAAGATACGCGTGAAAAACACGTAATCTTAACTGTCGCGGTCGGCATGCCGAACTGTGAGATAGGCAGGCCGAACTGGCCAGTTCGGCAGGCCGAACACGTCATCCGGCATGCCGAACTGCCGAGAAAAAATCTCCGCGAATCTTTTATTTTCCACCCGAGATTCTAAAGGATAAAGTCTCAGTTTTGATTCAAATAGCCCAATAGAAAAGATATCTGATCAAAACAAACTTTATCAAGATAATCTCTAAGAAAATAAATCAATTCATAATAATTCTGCAAGTTTATCTTGTTCTAATTGTCCAAAATTAAAACAATCGATAAACAGACAAGAATTATCCGAACGCCATAATTCAACAAGTTCATCTTGAACTAATTTCTTACATAATTAATTCAACCGATAAACAGACATGAATTATTTGATTCTTATAAATTTTAAACCAATCTGATAAATCCGACATAAGTCACCAATTATTAGAAAAGCACGCCGTGTCGTTACAGGATTTTGTGAGCTAGCAAAGGGGACCAAAATGGACCTATAAAGTTTAAGCTCATGATAATTATGAAACCCAATATCCCAGATATACTTATCACAATTATCAACTCCAACGCTACTCCACTAAAAGCTTGGAGCTGCACTCTCGAACTTTATAGAATTACGAAGCTCGTGTAGCTAAGTCTCCATGACATATCATAGTGTATCGCATCCCCATATGATCATCCATAATCGGCTTAAGGACAAGTTCTGTCTTACCTTCCCGATTATTTTTATCTTACGTTCCATTGTCTCACCATTAGAAAACTTACCATCCAAAGATAGTATACCATTCGGTTACACCTATGTATCCAAATGGTTGAGCGCTCCAGTTTTCCAATTACAGGACAACGCATATAAGAGGATATCATTACTCCTAAAGAGGAGCTATGGATTCCATATCTATGAATAACAAGTCTACGCTACCAAGAGTCATGCCTCCAACGTACCGGCATACATGCCACTATAGAGATGTGGGAGTCACCCATTGGTACATCAAAAGACACAAATCGAGACAACGGGCCCATTATTCATCTCAGGATTAAGATACAATACAAATGATTGTCTAAAGTGAATCGATTTGCCAAGACAGAATTATTAATCCAAATCAATTCACTTTATGTCCCGATCCAACACATCGTCACCTATGACAACGCGCCAATGTTTCTATTCACGGAGTCCAACTCCGATGGCCAAGACAAACCATCTCCCAAAAGGGATATAGACAACATAACAATCTTTACATGAATAAAGCGCCCAACTTTATTCCCTCGATTGCGGATCATATATTTTAGACCATCACCTTAAGAGTCGTGTCTACCGCATAATCATCCCATCATATGCCCAACTCTTAAGGTTTAGACTGACAGTCTCAGACTACTGTTTGCTTATCATACATTCAACAAATATGAACGTAAAGAGGACAATATTTGGTATATATAAATGAATAAATTCTTTATTGATAAAAATGTCTCCAAAAACGTATTACATTTTTACTCCTTAGAGCATACATGTCTAACAGCTAATGCTAAGGAACCAAGATTTCACAAGAAGAGTAAGCATATTGATTGGAAGTATCATGTGATAAAGGACTTTGTCGAGGGCAGGCATGTCACGGTGTGCAAAATCACGTCAGAGGACAATTTAGCTAATCCATTCACAAAGACAATTACTAGGAGAGTCCTCGAGAGGCATATGGAAGCTATGGCGATGCGAGATTTGTCATATTTACTCACTTAGTACAAGTAGGAGATTGTTAGAAGTGTATGTCCTAAGGAGTAAAAATGTGATATGTTTTTGGTGACGTTTTTAACAATAAAGAATTTATTTATTATTTATATACCAAATCTTGTCCTCTTTTTATATTTATATTTGTTGAATATAACTTAACCAAACAAAAGTCTGATACTGTTAGTCTAAACCTTTAAGAATTGGGCATATGATGGACAGATTATGCAGAAGATATGATTCTTAAGGTGAAGTCTAAATCATAAGATCCACAATCGAGGGAATAAAGTTGGACACTTTATTCATGTAAAGATTGTTATGTTGTCTATATCCCTATTGGGAGATTGTTTGTCTTGGCCATCAAAGGTGGACTCTATGAATAAAAATATTAACACATTGTCATAGGTGACGATGTGTTGGTTTAGGACATAAAGTGAATTGATTTGGATTAATAATTTTGTCTCAGCAAATCAATTCACTTTAGGCAATCATTTGTATTGTATCTTAATCTCGAGATGAATAGTTGACCTGTTGTCTTGACTTGTATCTTTTGATGTACCGAAAGGTGACATCCACATTTTAATAGTGGTACGTATGCCGATATGTTGAAGGCATAACTCTTGATAGTGTAGACCTGTTATTCATAGATATGAAATCCATATCTGTTATTCATAGATATGAAATCCATATATGTTATTCATAGACCTGTGATCCAACACCATCATCCTTGCGCAAACATCTGTCTGTCCATCCTCCATCCTTAGATATAGCGTTACCCTTATCTGCAACATGATTAACTTATGTAAGCATTAAGCTTAGTAAATACATTATGTAATCTCACAAAACATTATAAAAACTTTAACCATAGCATGAGTTATTTCATCTTTGACATAGTCATCATAGTACATAAAGCATACTTTGTAAGAACATATCTTTCCTTTTCCTTTTTCCATATTGAAAACATTTATTTTTTATTCTTTAGGGCCCTGGCGTTGCACCATTAACATCATTAGGGTGCACCGTCACAAGAGGAAAGGGGTAGCTAATGCCAAACCAAACGTGACAAGTCCACCTTGCCGAATAGTCCACCTTCAGAGACAAACATCATAATTGGGTGTGCAATGCCTTAATTATGTGATACATATATATACATATATTTTTGTGAAAATGTCATATGCATCATGAAATAACAATGAAGACATTAGTAAAAAGACATCCTTCAAAACTATGGTATAAGTAGTCTTTTGAATAAGAAATACAAAACGTTAATAACATAATAAAACATAACATTTCTTAAAACTTTTCACAATTCTTAATTATGTTGCAGGCGAGAATGTACTTACTTGACTTGTAGAAATTTTACTTAACCTCCTGCAAGTAAATGGTCTCGTTTTTACCTCCAACGACTCAAGTGCCTCGAATGTCTTTAATATTATAACATGGTGATAAAACAAACATTATTGGTATAAGAACATACTCAAAACATCACATTCAACATTATTACAATAAGCAATTTCGTACTTAACCAATTAAACTAACTTACAATATTATCATATTTTAGACAAGTTCAATATCTCAACCCAACAGCCAACACTCCACAATTTTTATAAATTTATACAAAATTCCAATTGCTTTCAACTTTTAGCATAAAATTCTTAACATGTACATATATCACCATAATAAATTTTGTGACATTGGATTAATCTAAGTACCCATTTTCATATTGTTCAAAACATAACTCAGTTTTTGGATGAACAACTTGAACAGCCAGTATTCCATGAATTTTTAAAAATCACACAAAACTTGAAATGACTTAAAATTTTTACCACACCTTATAAACATCTACAAGAATCACTAGGTTTAATTTTATTACAACTGGATCAATTTAAGTAATTTTTTCATGTATGACAAATCATGCCTCTATTGTTAGAATTTTGGTTCCGACAATGACAATAAATGAGCTTTAGAAAAATCATCCAAATTCTAATGGCTTTGAAATTTTTTCAAGGCATACTAGACATCTCAATCTACTACCAAAATTTATTTCATTAAGTTTGACTAGTATAACCATCTTTCTTATATTTTAGAAATCATTAAAGTAATTTGCCACATTAAACTATAAACAAGCAGTCAAAGATCAATGATTTTTATAAAATCACACAAAATTCTAATTGATCTAAAATTTTAGTATAACATTCCTAACATCATATTTAGTATCAAATTTATTTTTATGATGTTTGGATCATCCTAAATATTTTCAACTACACCAACTTTTTCAAAATTGTTGCAGTAAAACTATCGAAACATTGAGTAGTATTTATTCTACTATTTATTTCTCTATCTCTAATATATGCATGAAGTTAAAAATTTGCAGGCATAAACTAGACATAGAGATGAGCATTCATAAATTTTTCCAACATTAAACATATCCCGTAGCATCTTCAAACGAATCATCAGATTTAAAGGTAGTTTAAGGACTAGAAGGACAACATTTAGCATAAATTATCAAATAAATCAAAAAGAGCTTATATGAATCTAAAATTTTTGTGGGAGATGCCTAACATATATATAAACAATGCTCAAAAGAAATTTTCTCAAAATCTCCTATTTATTCTTCTCGAAAAAATCCCAAAATATAGGTTTTCACCTAAAAACTGGATTAAAAATTATATTCATAACAAAAATTTTCTTAAACAAAAATTATTTCCACAAACACCATAATATCACAGTAAATATTTAGTATTAAAAATAAATATAAAACTAACCTTAAAACATGGTCAAAACTCTATTCTAGCTTCGTCGACGGTTTCGACGAAACATACCATAACTCATCTGTCTAACTTTCGGTTTTGGAGGAATGCTTTGTTCTCTATTTGGGAAGGGTTTGTGAGTGTTGAGGGTGGAGGTTTGAGGATTCAAACTTCTTTGTTATGGTATGTGGGTGTGTGGTCGTGTATGTGACTTGTGTGTGTATAGTTCATGGTGTGAAGAAAATGATGGAGAAAGTGAGAGGAAATGAGAAGAAGAGAGATGGTTGAGAGAGAGGGAGAGAGATAGGGGTGTGTATTTAAGATGAACAATCAAAACTTCAAAGGAAAATTAACATTATGGTTGAAGTAGTGGTGCTTTGGTGGGTAAAGGAAATGAAGGAGATTATGATTATCCATGTGGTCTAAGAGAGAAACAGAGTAGAGAATGATTGAAGACCATGAAATGTGGTCTCCCATGTGTGTTGAGAGAGAGAGTGTGTGAGTGGGGAATGATTGAAGACCATGAAATATGGTCTTCTATGTGAACTTGTTGTCTAAAAATATAACATATAGGATGGGGATGTTGTACGTGAGCTAAAGTATGATAGGGACATATAAAATATGACAAAGGATATTATAATGTTTCTAAGATTAGGTAGACAACTAAGTGTAGACCAGGTCATGTGATAAAAAGGTGGTAGAAAAAATAAAATAAACCTCGTGGGCAAAAAGATAGCGTGGAATTATGGCCACTTGTTTTTGTTTTTTTTTTTTTTTTTTTTTTTTTTTTGCAAAAACTGAAAACTACTAAATAAATTATCATATCTAAACAAATAAAAATCCAAGCAAATCACCAAATATAAAATTTTCAAGCAAGATATCACAATAATCATATATTAGGCACTTTATGTCGTTGGAATTTACCTAGTCCATCCACTACAAAATAAATTGTTAATTTATAATAAATTTCATAATCATAAATATCATACTAGAATTATCACACAAAATGTGCTTCCAAGTCATAATTGCATTCATAATGTCGCATGAAATAATTAAACGTTATATAACATCAGTTAATGAAAACGGTGGGTGTTACAGGTGTTACCTAGTGTTGGTGTCACAGCTTGTTTGGCATCCTTAGAGGGTTCAGACTTAGGCTTGGTTGATGTAAATTTGTCCTGTTTAGGGGCTGTTTCCATGAGTTTGTCGCAGCCGTGATCGTTCCCCTCCTATCCATGTTCCTTCGCTTCAATTGTTGCTCAACTTTGATGGCTTGGTGCACCATATCTATCAACTCTACATAATGTTGCATCTCCACTACATCCACTATCTCTCGCTTTAAACTATGCAAGAACCTTGCCATGCTGGCTTCTCTGTCCTCCTCCATATTCACTCAGATCATCGCAACCTCCATCTCTTTGTAATATTTGTCTACGCTCTTGGAACCTTGGGTTAGATGTTGCAATTTGTTGAACAACTCTCGATGGTACCTTGGAATGAAACGTCTTCTCATGATTGCCTTCATCTTGTCCCGCGTCTCAACCAAACGTTCTTGATTTCTCTTTTAATCCTTCAACAATTGGTCCCACCAAACAACAGCATAATCGATGAATTCAATTATAGCAAGTTTTACTTTGTTGATCTTAGAGTAATTAGGACAATCAAAGACCATCTCAATTCTCTTCACCCACTCCAGATAAGCCTCGTGATCGTTTCTACCTTAGAAGGAGGGAATCTTCACCTTAATGCTTCCCAAATCATCATCCCTTCTAGGTCAACCCATCCTAACTTCTCTATTTCTGTAACCATGTCCAAACCTACCCCGATTCATTGGTTGTTCATCTAAGTCCTCAAACTTCTCTTCATCTTCAACATCAACCCATTGAACACCTGGTTTTACATGCCTAAGTGGTTGCCTAATAGGAATGTTTTGAGGCTGCCCCCTAGTTTTCTTCTCTTCCAACCTATTCATCCTCTCATGTATTTGCTCTAATTCTACGCTCATCATTCGTCTTATCTCCCCCAACAATGCCTATAACTGTAGGTTCAAAGTTGTTGGTTGTTGTGCCTTTTCGGTTGAGTTTTCTTCTTGATTGTGTGACATGTTTAGAATCTATAAAACAAGATTAGAAACCTCACAAGCACTCCCTCACATGTTTCACTCAAGAAAGATTCACTCACTCTCGTGTTTGGCACTTAAACGGCTTTTACCCCTTATGTTCTCACCACTCTTGCCTTTTTCCACTTATTGCGTCTTCTTTAATTCTTAATTAGACTCATAAACAATCATGTTTCAAGTGGCAATTTAAGATGTTGAACAATCGAGACAAACAACAAGATTCACTAAGCAATTCTCAAGAAATTGATGCAAGCAATTTAAAAATGGCAATAATGGTTCAATAGTAAGAAATGATGGGTCAACATCACAAGAAATTATGGGTATAACGAGCAGCAACAAATCTAATTTTTTTTTTTATTTCTTTATGTTCTTTTCTTTCTTTTCCTTTCTTTCTTTTCTTTCTTTTCTTTCTTTTCTTTTAGTTCACATCCTTTTTTTTATGAATTATAAATACGATGCTAAAAAAATAAAGAACAAATCAAAAAGTTGAAAGAAACCAAACTCACTATTTAGCTAGGGAATGAAATTTAGCTAGCAAGCAAACAAACTCTCAAGAATTCATCCAAAACCAACCAAAACCTTCATTCGGCCAGGGAGGATTAAAGAAATTCAAACCCAAACAAGAAAAACCTAGTTTGATTCGACCAGGAACAAGATACCCCCTAGGAAACCCTAACCAAGAATTTCAACCAGCAATAGAAAACCAAAGGGAAGAAGGAAAACAAGAAATCCTAGTGTTATTCAAATAGGCAGAATAACCCTAATTCACAAATTGTAAATCATTTTTTTTCTTTTTTGTTTTGCACATTTAGGAACCCTAATTCAAGATTCAAAGAAAAGAAACAATAAAGCAAATAAAGATAATCAAACTTGCCTTGGAACCAGAAGCTTTGATGCCAACTAATATGGACCTCACCAACAATGTGACGAAACTCGACACCAAGCGTGGAATTTAAACCCCAAGACCTTCAAAATGTAAGTTTGCAAGTCTTGACCCATTACCTAGTAAGATAAGAACCAAGAACTGCAGAGGATTGAAAACGCCACACCAAGAATCTCAAGAACAACTCAAGAATCAAGATGATAAGTTTGATTGTTGAATGCTACAAGAATTAACTTGATAAGTTCAAGAGTCCTTTCAAGAACCCAAGAAGACACCAATAGGCGTGAGAAAACACTCTGAAAATATTATTCCTCTATGTCAAAAATGTCCAAGTCTTGTGCTACATATACAAAGCTGAATTTTAACCTAAACCTAAGGACTGCCAATGCCATATTGACATGTGGCGATCCCCTTAATCAAAATATAAGAAATTCACCAAAATAAACTCTAAAATAGAAAATTTTCCCAAAAACTACAAAATTAACAAATTAAATTCGCTGGCCACCTTAACTTGAATCTTCTAGAACCTTAATCATAGTGACTAGACAACCTTGAAACTAATCTAGGCTTATGCCAGGCCTCCACTTGTATGCCACATCACCAACTTGTTAAATTAGCCTATTTAATGTATCTTTAAAGTGCTTGCCTCTAAGTCTTGTAATCGGACCACTTGGCAAGCTTAACGGATCATGCACATGCTGCCCTTGAGTCCTTCCAAGCCCACGTCTGAGTTCTTCCTGTTGTATGCATGGTTGTCCAACATTGTTTGCATCACCTTAGAAGAATTATCTCCCAATTCAACCAATCCCAAAATAAGAATTTGTCATTATCTGCATCATTTAGAATAAATCAAACTCAACCAATTCTAATTTAAATTAAAATTCCATTATCCAAGATAATTATTTAATTTAAATAAATGTCAATAATTATCCTTTATCATAATTCAATTTCAGTTAGGATTTAAATTAATTATTCAAATACAAATTTTAATAACTAATTATCCAAAATCTTGATTACCAATTTGAATAATTATATTTTAGAATTAATTAAATAATTAACTCTTCCAGAAAATAGAGATGCAGTGCCAACCCTAGTAGGCCTGCACCCACTAGCAGTCCAACCGGACTATGGCCCACGTGCCCCATCAGGCCCGACAGTCCAACTTGTGTATACTTCTATCTTGCCGGTGATAATCCAAACTTGTTTGATTTGTCATAAAGGAATTCATAAGCTCGCATTAGGACCAGATGTTGGACATGTATGCCCTAAGGAATAAAAATATAATGTTTTTGGAGACATTTTTATTAATAAAGAATTTATTTATTATTTATATGCCCACTCTTCTCCTCTTTACATTCATATTTGTTGAACGTAGTAGTAAAAATAGAGATGCAGCGCCAACCCTAGTAGGCTTGCACCCACTAGCAGTCCAACCGGACTATGGCCTACGCGCCCCATCAAGCCCGACATGAAACGCCCCTTAATTCAGACGTTACAGATGTCGTTACATACTTACATTCGTACATGCATAAACACTAAACTTATAAATAATATCAAACTTAATCATTACTATTGATTTTAAAAGTACTTAAACTTACATTACCAGGATCCATTTTTTAACTTATCATTGTTTAGAATAACAAAGTTTAACTTATTTCATATAATAATTTATTCAATTATACTTAAATTAAACATGAACTTATTTAATAATATAGGTTTGTCAAATTGTAAAATCAGGACTTATAAAAATATCACATTAAAACTCTTTTTGATCATCACATCATTTGAAATCCACTTGTTCCCACAGTTCGGCAGGCCGAACTTGGGACTTCGGTAGGCCAAACATCATTGGCAGGCCAGAATTCCCTCAACCGGCAGGCCGGCAGAGGCTTTGCAATTCGGATTAATAATTCATCCATGTTCGGCAGGCTAGAAAATCGATCGGTAGGCCAAACTTTTGGTCTTCGGCAGGCCGGCCATCGAGTTCGACAGGCCGTCCGAGACCAAATTCCTTTAGAAAACTAATTTAAAACGTACCAATTTTACGTAAAATATAGTGGAAGTTCATAATTCATAAGAAAATGATAAAATAACTTATAAAACTATAATATAAGTATTCTTAAAAACTTAACATAAAAACATGTTAAAAATATATATATAAAACTTGATTAAATCATAAAATCATTTTCTTGGCATGCTTCCGGTTACAATTCATCGTTCATGTTGCTCACACGCCTTCCCATGTCCTCCTTCTAATCCATGACTCTCTTACCCTTATCTGCAACATGACATAAAACATTATTAAGCTAATGCTTAGTAAGTACATATATTCTCACAATTTAAAGCCTTTCATAAACATCATCATCATCATTGTCATCTTATCATAAAAGTGTCATAAGCACAATTTCATAGAACAAATCTTTCGTAACGTTAACCATTTTAAAACTTAATCCATTTTATCTTAAGGGCCCAAGTGTTGCACCATTAACATCATCATAGGCACGCCGTCATGAGAGGAGAAGGGTAGCTAATCCCCAAACCAAACATGACATCATAACATAACATTTCATAACATTGGGTGTGCAACACTTATTAGGTGATACATATATACACGCTTTTCATGTTTAAAAACATGCCATAAACCTCATACATAACTTAAAATCATGAAATCTTTCATAAGAAATCGTTTAAGGAAAAATCATCATGAGTATCCTTGTAAATATATCATCAAACCTTGAAAAAGGTGTCATGTTGCAGGTGAGAATGTACTTACCTTATCGATAGCTTACTTAACCTTAAAAATGCACTTGGTGACGACGCCGCGGTCTCGATGTGCTCGCTTCCTTGAGTGTTCATGCCATTTATCATTTAAAGATGCAATAAAAATCAATACTTATCATGAACTATCCATACACATAACATTCATTCATATAATATTCACATATACATACACTCATGTATACATTCATCACATTTCAGACATATCCTATAATCATCATCATGAAATTATCATCAAATCATGTAAACGCTATTCATAACATGCTTCCTTAAAATCAAAACATTTCATACATTGTAAACATGAAAATCTTTTTGAAAAACATTTCCTAATAATTTAAAACACATATATTTAATTTAAAACTCCATACAATCATCATATTATCATGCATGAAATTATTTTATTATCATAAAATCTTTTAAACATACATAACATTTCATAACAAAAATCCAGAAATAACATTTATTAAACATTTTTCTTAATGAATTCCCATAAAAATTTCATAACATATAAATAAAACACATTCATCTTACATACTCATACATATGCATATTATAACAACTTTTCATGAAAACATCATATTTATCCCTTGAATAGTCATTACGTTTTTCATACTTTCAAAATTATACAGTAACATATTACTGTGAGGGGTAGAAGACAGAAATATCCATTTTCATAAAAACCAAGAAGACATGAAACATGAAAAAAAAATCATCACATGAACATCGTAATAAAAAATCAGAACAAAAATACAATTGCTAGAGAGGATATTGTAGACGAAACGAGAAGAAAAAGTTCTTTTCAAAAACACAAAGCAAACTGAGTTCTTACCTTGGAATTTCTTCCCAAAACTCTTGATTTCACCAACGAAACAAAACTTTTTCTTCCAATATACTCAAAAAATTTTCGTGGGAGAGAGAGAGAAATTTCGTGAAGAAGAAGAGAAGAGGAAGATAGGGAAATCAGAAAATGTCTCAGACTTTTTGAGAGAGTGAGAGAGAGAGAGAGAGCGTGAGAGGAGAGAAAATAATAAAAAGAAGAAACGTTAAAATTTTTAACGTAATAAACATAATGAGCATTCATGGCCTTCATTAAGTCAGGAAATTCTGACTGTTGGGGTGTGAGGCTTGGGAAGAGGAAGAGAAAAAAAAAGGAAGGTCAAACATCATCAATCTTACCTTAATTTACCTTCTAAAAATAGGAAACCTCTTAAAATAATACAAATCAATACAAATCAAATCCTTTAATTTCCTTAACTGATAAAAACATTCCATTATTATGCCAATTAATCACATTAATTCACCCAATTAATGTAATTAACTCAGCCATAATTTTGGAGAAATTTCTACTGACTGCTTGTCAGCCGTGTTCGGCCTGCCGGTTCCAGCAAGTTCGGCCTGCCGGTGGGTTTCTTCGGCCTGCCGATTTCGAGCAAGAAGTTCGGCCTGCCGATCTTAAAAGTTTGGCCTGCCGATCTGTCATTAAATGCCATAACATAAAACATTCATACATCATTGCATCATAAATAATCATATATTGCATCATAAATAAACATATACTTAGAATTTCACATGAACACTAGAGCACAACGATCCCATGCGGTCGTCACCTGTCACAAAACTTGACATAAAAAGTTAGTAACATGCACATCACATATCATATCATATAACGTTATTTATTACTAACATTCCTTAATAATGTTACTAACTTAACGTGGTCCGTTACATAAAATAGGCGGGTGTTACAATTCTCCCCACCTTATAAAAGTTTCATCCTCGAAACTTAGAACAAATGCAGGTACATGTCATCTTTACATTCCCATGTAGCTTCTTCAATTTGCTGATTTCGCCATAACACCTTGACCAATGGAATTTCTTTATTCCTCAAGGTCTTGGTTTTTCGATCGAGTATCTTCGTTGGCTTTTCTTCATAACTTAAATCTTCTCATATCTCGATCACTTGTGGCTCAATCACATGCGTAGGGTCCGAAACATACTTCTTGAGCATGGAGACATGAAATACATCGTGCATTGCGGACATTTCAAAAGGCAACTTCAGCTGGTAAGCTACTTTGCCTATTCGTTTAACAACTTCATAAGGACCGATGAATCTTGGGCTTAACTTGCTTTTCTTCCCAAACCTCATAACTCCTTTCATTGGTGCAACTTTCAAGAACACATATTCGCCTACAGCGAACTCTAAAGGTCTTCTTCTTTTGTCAGCATAACTCTTTTGACGGCTTTGAGCGGTCTCTATTCTTCTTCTTATCAACTTTATCATTTTTGACGTTTCATTCACAAAATCGGTTCTTTCAGTATCAACACTTTCCATCAACTTCTTTTCACCAACTTCATGCCAACATATGGGTGACCTGTATTTTCGTCCGTACAGTGCTTCATATGGTGCCATTCCAATGGTCGCCTGAAAGCTGTTGTTGTAAGCAAACTCTGCTAACGGCAACATTTTACACCAGCTGGTCTTAAAATCGAGAGAACACGCCCGTAGCATATCTTCTAGAATCAAATTCGTCCTCTCTGTTTGGCCGTCAGTCTGAGGATGAAAAGCCGTGTTGAAATGAAGCCTGGTTCCCATTGCAGTTTGGACACTCTTCCAAAATTTAGATGTGAACCTACCATCACGATCTGAGATAATCGATTTGGGAATCCCATGAAGTCGTACAATCTCCTTAACATAGAGCTCCGCTAACCGTTCCATAGAGTAAGTGATCTTGATAGGAATGAAATGCGTTGTCTTCGTCAATCAATCCACAACTACCCAGATTGCATCATAACCGTTCATAGTTCTGGGTAAGCCGGTAATGAAGTCCATAGCTATTTCTTCCCATTTCCATTCTGGTATTTGGATAGACTGTAGTTCACCACCAGGTCTCTGGTGTTCAACCTTTACTTGCTGACATGTCATACATTTCTTCACATACTTTGCAACATCACGTTTCATTCCAAACCACCAGAAATTACCCTTTAGATCATTATACATCTTTGTTGCACCTGGATGAATAAAGTAAGGAGTGTCATGAATTTTTGCTAAGATCCTTTCCCTTAAATCATCAACATTGGGAACACATAAACGGTCTTTAAGGTATAGAGTTCCGTCATCCGCAATACGAAACTCTTGACATTTTCCTTCTTTCATTTCTTGCTTGATTCTTACAAGGCTTACTTCGTCATCTTGCTTACTCTGAATTTCATCATACATCGTCGAAGGAAGAGAGAGTGCTGATAGCTGGCCTGCTATAAGTTTTAAACCAAAGTCTAGAATTTCTTTCCTTAATGGCGGAGACATTGCTTGCATCGACATCAACGTGGCAACTGACTTCCTACTTAAAGCATCAACTACTTGGTTAGCTTTACCAGGATGATAAAGGATTTCACAATTATAATCCTTCACCAACTCTAGCCATCTTCCTTGTCTCATGTTCAGGTCTTTTTGCATGAAGAAGTACTTCAGACTTTGATGATCAGTGAAGATCTTGCATTGGACTCCATACAAATAGTGTCTCCATATCTTCAACGCAAAAACAACTGCTGCTAACTCGAGATCGTGAGCAGGATAGTTCTTTTCATAGTCTTTTAGTTGTCTTAAAGCATAAGCAATCACCTTTTCATTCTGCATCAATACAGCACCTAGGCCCATCTTGGATGCATCACTGTAGATTACGAACCCATCATCTCCCTCAGGAATTGCCAACATTGGAGCCGTCGTTAATCTTTTCTTCAGTTCTTGAAAACTCTTTTCACATGCATCCGTCCATTCATACTTCTTTCCCTTGCGAGTTAAGTTTGTGAGTGGAGTTGCTATCTTGGAGAAAACTTCTACAAATCTCCGATAGTAACCTGCTAGACCCAAGAAGCTTCTTATTTCACTTGCATTCATCGGTTGCTTCCAATTGAGTACAGCTTCTACTTTAGCCGGGTCCACCATAATCCCATCCTTTGAAATAACATGCCCCAAGAATGACACTTTATCAAGCCAAAACTCGCATTTAGAGAACTTAGCATATAGCTGGTGTCTTCTCAAAGTCTCCAGCACAATCCTTAAATGCTCCTCATGCTCTTCCTGATTCTTTGAGTAGACAAGAATATCGTCGATAAATACAACAACAAATTTATCGAGGAAATCCTTGAATACCCTATTCATCAAATCCATAAAGGCAGCAGGTGCATTCGTCAGACCGAAAGGCATAACCACAAATTCATGGTGACCATACCTCGACCTGAAAGCAGTCTTGGGGATATCTCCTTCTTTGATCTTCAACTGGTGATATCCTGATCGTAGATCAATCTTTGAGAACACTGATGCACCCTTGAGCTGATCAAAGAAATCATCAATTCGAGGCAACGGATACTTGTTCTTGATCGTCACCTTGTTCAGTTCTCTGTAGTCAATGCAGAGTCTCATAGTGCCATCCTTCTTTTTCACAAATAAAACTGGAGCACCCCACGGTGAGTGACTTGGCCTGATAAATACCTTGTCCAGTAGCTCCTTTAATTGTGTGTGAAGCTCTTTTAATTCTGCCGGGGCCATTCTGTAAGGCGCTTTAGAGATTGGTTCGGTGCCTGGAGCGAGCTCAATCTCGAATTCAACTTCTCTTTCTGGCGGTAGACTCGTTAGATCATCAGGAAACACATCTTCATATTCATGAACAACATGTACATCTTCCATTCTTGTCCTTCCTTTTTGGCTTTTGTCTACAACATTTGCCAGATAGCCCATGCAGCCACTTGCCAAAAACTTCCTTGCTTTTATTGCCGATAGAAACATGTGGGGCTTCTTCCTGGTCTAGCCAACATAAACGAATTTCTGATCACCTTCAGGATGGAAGATCACCTTTCGTTTTCGGTATTCGATTGCGGCATTAGACTTACTTAGGAAATCCATCCCAAGAATCATGTCATAGTCATGCATGTCGATCACAATGAGGTCGACGAAAAGTTCCTTATCAAAAATCCATAGGGGTACTTTACGCAAACAATGCGTGGATAATATCACTTCCCCGGAGGGTAGTGTCGTAGTAAATCCCTGTCTCATAAGCCCTAAACGAACCCCTAACTTCTTAGCATGTGACATAGATACAAAAGAATGCGTGGCACCCGTATCAAAAAGAACATAAACATCATTACATAAGCTTGTTATCTGACCTGTGACCACATTGGAGGCTTCAGCAGCCACTTGTTCTTTTGTCATGGCGTAGATTCGGGCGTTTGTCGGTGGGGCTTCAAGTCTCCCTTGACTAATTAGTGGCCCTTCAAGGGAGGCTTGCATCTGATGCAGCTGGGCTTGAGGAGGAGGTCTCTGCGGGGCATTAGCATTCATCAGTTTAGGGCAGTTCTTTACGAAATGGTCTTCACGCCCACATATGAAACATTGGTTGGTCCCCAATCGGCATTCCCCTGGATGTTTCTTTCTGCATTTAGCACATGGTTGGAATCGCCTGTCATTATTGTTGTGCTGACCATCATTGTGCCTTTTGTTGTCTTGGCCCTACTGTTGTTGAGGATTACCCTTCCTCTTATTGTTACTCCAGTTTTGACTGTTGTTGTTGCTGTTGTTGTTGTTGTTGTTGTTGTTGTTGTTGTTCCTGTGGGGAGGACGGTTTTGGTTGTTGGCATTGTTGGCCTGTTGGTTGGGCTGAGGTTGATTCCTTCGTAGCTTTGACAAGTGAAACTCAGCACGTTGGGCCCTCATAACAACCTGTTCTTGGGTCCTTGGCAGACTAGCCCCATCAATAATTGCAGCAATGTCTGGTCTAAGGGCCCTAATCAACCTTCTGACCCTTTCACCTTCGTTCATAACCATCCCTGGGCATAGGCGAGCTAGCTGGTCAAATTTTGTCACCACATCAGTGACTGTCATATCCCCCTGGCGTAGGCTTTTGAACTCCTCATAATGCTTCCTCGTAACATTCATGTGGAAGAACTTCGTGTTGAACTCATGAACAAAATCAGCCCATAACATCTCTTCAACATTTCTGCTTTGTTCGATGCCGTCCCACCATATCCTGGCCTCCATGGTAAGGCAGTACGAGGCAAAGAGGACCTTTTTGTTGTCCGTGAAATCCATGAGTCTTAGAGTGGCTTTGATCGTCTTTAACCATCCCTGAGCGACTAACGGGTCCTTTGAACCCTCAAAGTCAGCTAGCTTGACTCTCTTCCATCTGACCAGAAGAGGTTCCTGATAGGCTGCTCTTGGGTCAGCAGCAGGAGTTGGGACTTCGTTTACTTGAGGCTGTGGAGGAGGAGGAGGAGGCACATCATTTGTTAGACATGTATGTCCTAAGGAGTAAAAATGTAATACATTTTTTGGAGACATTTTTATCAATAAAGAATTTATTCATTTATATATACCAAATCTTGTCCTCTTTACGTTCATATTTGTTGAATGTATGATAAGCAAACAGTAGTCCGAGACTGTCAGTCCAAACCTTAAGAGTTGGGCATATGATGGACTGATTATGCGGAAGACACGATTCTTAAGGTGATGGTCTAAAACATATGATCCACAATCGAGGGAATAAAGTTGGGCGCTTTATTCATGTAAAGATTGTTATGTTGTCTATATCCCTACTGGGAGATGGTTTGTCTTGACCATCGGAGTTGGACTCCGTGAATAGAAACATTGGCACGTTGTCATAGGTGACGATGTGTTGGATCAGACATAAAGTGAATTGATTTGGATTAATAATTCTGTCTTGGCAAATCGATTCACTTTAGACAGTCATTTGTATTGTATCTTAATCCTGAGATGAATAGTGGGCCCGTTGTCTCGACTTGTGTCTTTTGATGTACCAATGGGTGACTCCCACATCTCTATAGTGGTATGCATGCCGGTACGTTGGAGGCATGACTCTTGATAGCGTAGACTTGTTATTTATAGATATGAAATCCATAGCTCCTCTTTAGGAGTAATGATATCCTCTTATATGCATTGTCCTGTAATTAGAAAACTGGAGCATTCAACCATTTGGATACATAGGTGTAACCGAATGGTATACTATCTTTGGATGGTAAGTTTTCTAATGGTGAGACAATGGAACGTAAGATAAAAATAATCGAGAAGGTAAGACAGACCTTGTCCTTAAGCCGATTATAGATTATCATATGGGGATACGATATACTTTGATATGTCATGGAGACTTAGCTACACGAGCTTCGTAATTCTATAAAGTTCGAGAGTACAGCTCCAAGCTTTTAGTGGAGTAGCGTTGGAGTTGATAATTGTGAAATGTATATCTGGGATATTGGGTTTCATAATTATCATGAGCTTGAACTTTATAGGTCCATTTTGGTCCCCTTTGCTAGCTTACAAAATCTTGTAACGACACGGCGTGCTTTTCCAATAATTGGTGACTTATGTCGGATTTATCAGATTGGTTTAAAATTTGTAAGAATCAAATAATTTATGTCTGTTTATCGGTTGAATTAATTTTGTAAGAAATTAGTTCAAGATAAACTTGTTGAATTATTGCGATCAGATAATTCTTGTCTGTTTATCGGTTGTTTTAATTTTGGACAAATTAGAACAAGATAAACTTGTAGAATTATTGTGAATTGATTTATTTTCTTAGAGATTATCTTGATAAAGTTTGTTTTGATCAGATAACTTCTCTATTGGGTTATTTGAATCAAAACTGAGACTTTATCCTTCAGAATCTCGGATGGGAAATAAAAGATTCATGGATATTTTTTCTCGAGAGTTCGGCCAGCCGGATGACGTGTTCGGTCTGCTGAACTGGCCTGATCGGCCTGCCGATCAGAATGTTCAGCCTGCCGATCAGCGGGAGATAAGATTACGCGTTTTCACGCGGATCTTATCAGATACTGATCCGAATTTGATTCTGTTTCGAGTTTTTGAGACCTAATCTGATATGGACTGACCCCAGGACCAATAGGTATAAAAAGGGAGTGAGTCTCATGATTTACTCAGATCAATTTGAGAGATTAAGAGTTATACTCTTCTAGTGAGCATCTGAAAACTCCCTGAGAGCTTTTGTTCACAAATCACGAGCACTAGCTTTGGGTTCTCTCTGTTGGTTGGAAGGAGAGTCACCGGTGGAAGAGCTGTACGTGTGAGCCCACACTCACTCCGGTTGTGGATAGAGAATAGCAAAGAAGACCAGTTGGTTGAGGCTCTTCTGAAACGTTACTTCTCTACACAGGTTGCGGAGGTTCTTCGGCACACTGAGGTTAGTAAGATCTGTCTAATTTATACATATAACATGTCAAACTTGTGTTTTGGAAATTACTCTGATGAAAAATTTTAAAAAAATTCTACTGCGCACTTTGTTTCCAACAATTGGTATCAGAATCGAGGTTTTTACATAAATTTGCAAGTTTGTGATCATGTTATATGCATAAATTTTGTGATCTTAATCTCTCCTATGCTTGAATTGAATTTTATAGAGAGATGGCACTCTAGGTTTCTGTATAATATATATGTTGTCATGGATTATGTGGTGAATGTTTATTAATTAATTATGGTTGATTAAATCGTTGTTTAATTATTTATTAATTAATTAATACCGGTTATGGTTCCTTAGAGGTTAGAATGTGTATCTAGGTTTTTCATGTAATTAGTTGGCGGACTATCATCTCCGTCTAGGAATTGTTATTTAATTTTTAATTTGTAAGAATTTGTAATTAAATAATTATCCGGAGAAGACTGATCGAGAAGTCGGATCTTGAAGATTGATGATGGCGCCTCCAGGTATTTTCTGAGTCTCTAATTTTATGTTTTTGAATTGTTAAAAATAAAATTGATGAATTGCATTAAAATTGTATTTTCTGGATTGAGGGTTTTCTGCTCGGTCGGCATGCCGGACCTCACTGTTCGGCAGGCCGAAGGTCACAGATCGACAGGCCGGACGTGTGGTCCGGCAGGCCGACAGTGGGGCAGAAAATTTGGTGCTCTGCCGGCAGGCCGAAGTTTCAGTTCGGCAGGCCGAATTTGCATAGATCGGCAGGCCGATGAAGCAAGACCGGCAGGCCGATCACCCAGATCGGCCTGCCGACCGAGAGCTGCCGGGTGTCTAGAAAAGATGCAATTTTTTCGGTGCCATTTTAATTTTATTTTTGGGATGATTCTGAGAAACATTAAATTTGGATGTAACCGAAAATATGAAGTATTCGATTCATATGGGATTGAAGACTTGAAGATGGATATTACATGAAGAAGGATACAGCTTGAGGATTCAAGGATGAAGAATCGAATAATGTCTCGATTATTCTCTTGTAATCTTATTTTTCTATTCTCTAGTGTGGAACCATAATATTACGGTTGTTATTATTTTGCTTGTAGCTTTGCTTGATTGCTTTGCTTGTCTGCATTATAATATGATTTACCATGTATATTGATAACATGTCATATAGAATAGGGAGTGCCGCTCATATTAAAATTGTTCATGCATAATTTTAAAATAAAACCTTGACTTCAAAAGATTGAGTGGGAGAAGGTTTTCGAAGAGAGGACCTAAGGCCTCCATCGTTGGTCCATAGGAAGAACATGGTGGTCCCGACCCCTAGGAAGGGATTTCTATCATGTACCAGATTGGATCTCTGAAAGGATAAGGTATTTTAGTATGATTTATGGTTGCACACCCCTAGGTGGTGATTATAAATCGTGGATAAAATATTGAAACAGTGGTTATACACTCACATTAATTTTATTATTAATCTCCCTTTGGAGCTTTGTTAATAAAATTAATGGCCAAAGAAATGATTATTAGTATATGCTGGATCATACGGGTCCTGGATGGCATATATTAATCAGGAGGGGATTCGTGTTCCTGATTGAATTTGGCATGACTCCCCTAGGAGCTTGTTGAATTCTGAGTTGGGAATTATCGTTGTAAGGTTGTGATATTTTCAAGGTTTTGACACATAAACACATTTGTATTATTTTACATGATTGTGTTATCTTACTAAATCATTATATATGTTTGCTTATGTTTCGTATATGATTCTTTATTGTAGATTGAAAATGTCTAAAAACACTTTATCATCGATACTTGATAAAAACCAATTAACCAGTGAGAACTATAATGATTGGAAACAGAACCTGGACATCGTTCTTTCCTTTGAGAAACTGAAATATGTTCTGACAACTCCTTGTCCTCCTGAGCCTACGGGAGACTCAAGTAATGAGCAATTCCAAGTGTACGACCGCTAGAAAGATGCTAATGATCAGGCCCGCTGCTATGTTATGGCCAGCATAAACAACGTACCGCAGGCTCAACATCAGGATTATGAGACTACTAGATAGATCTTAGATAATCTAGAGGATATGTTCGGAGGCCAGGCCATAACGAAGCGGCAAGGGGCGCTTCGAAAACTCTTAAACTGTAGATAGAGACTGGGGACATCTATAAAGGAGCACATGATGTTCGTTATGGGTTACCTCGTTGAGGCTCAAACCAATGGAGCCGACATCGATGCTGAAACTCAGATGACTATGGTCTTTGAGACTCTGTCTAAGGAATTTATTCTGTTTAGAGCTACTTTTAATTTAAGCAATAGACAGGATATGACCTTGACAGAACTGATGAAACAGTTACAGGAGTTTGAACTGCTGATCAGGGAGTCTCCTGCTGGTGGTGAGGCCAATATGGTAGCTGCTTCTGGTTCCAATCCTAACTCTGGGAATGGAAAGAAGCAACGGGCCAAGAGTGGGAAGTCTTCTATTCCTCCTGCAACCAAGAGCAAGAAGAAGAAGAAGAAGAACCCAAAGAAGCTTAAGTGCTTCTTTTGTGGAAAGGTCGGGCATATAAAGAAGCATTGCAAGGACTTCCTTTCCAAGGGAGGTAGGTGTGATCTTCTATATTTAGAAACTTGTTTGGTTGAGGAATCCAGTGACGTCTGGGTCATAGATTCCGGTGCAACTAATCATGTTTGTGTTTCTCTGCAAGGATTCAAAGAAACGAGAAGTCTACTTCGTGAAGACTTAAAGCTTCAGATGGGCGATGGATCCTTGGTCTCAGCGGAAGCAGTGGGAGATGTCCATCTTTACTTTGATAATTATAGGAATTTAATTTTGTGAGATTGTTTTTATGTTCCTAAATTTAAAAGGAATTTAATTTTTGTATCTTCTTTATTTAAAGACTCCTACGTGGTATCTTTTAATGAAAAAGTGGTGATTCGTAAAAATAAATCTTTTATCTGTTCTGGATGGATGCAAAATAATCTGTATTTTATCAAACCTAAGATGGACTTATTGCTTAATGCTGAGATAAATGATAATAACTCAAAAAGACTTAAAACTTCTCACTCTAATAAGACTTATCTTTGGCATTTGCGCCTTAGTCATATTAACCTGAATAGGATTCAAAGGTTGGTAAGGGATGGACCTTTAAGTCACTTAAAGGTGGAATCTATACCTAAATGTGAATCTTGTTTGGAGGGTAAAATGACCAAAAGACCATACGGGTCTAAGGGCAATAGGGCCGAAGGGGTTCTAGAACTTGTGCATAGTGATGTTTACGGACCAATGAACATCCGGGCACGAGGAGGGTATGAGTACTTTGTCACTTTTATTGACGATTACTCAAGGTATGGGTATGTATACCTGATGCACCACAAAAGTGAAACTTATGATAAGTTTAGGGAGTTTCAGGCTGAAGTAGAAAAGCAATTGGGTAGACCCATAAAGGCACTTCGATCTGATCGAGGTGGGGAATACCTTTTTGATGTGTTCTTGGGACACTTGTTAGAGACTGGGATTTTATCCCATTTGACTACGACGGGCACTCCGCAGCAGAATGGCATAGCGGAGAGAAGGAATAGGACTTTGTTGGACATGATTCGGTCCATGATGAGTTATTCATCATTGCCTTTATCTTTTTGGGGATATGCACTACAAACCGCATGTTATCTTTTGAACAATGTGCCTTCAAAATCGGTCCCTAAAACTCCTCACGAGTTGTGGACAAGACGGAAGACATCCTTAAACCATATTCGCATATGGGGATGTCCAGCTCATGTCCTGTTTAAGGATCCGAATAAGTTGGAAGCACGTTCGGAAGTTTGCGTGTTTATAGGATATCCAAAAGGGACTAAAGGGGGTTATTTTTATAACCCTAAGGAAAATAAAGTCGTGGTTTCAACTAATGCAACTTTCCTTGAGGAAAGTTACATGGACGACTTTAAACCTCGAAGCAAAGTGGTGCTTGAGGAGTTAAGGGGTGATCAGTTCACTCCGGAGGTTCCAAATGAAACCATTCCGATCGGTGTAGAAAAACCAAACAAACCTGAACAACAACCTCAGGGGCTTCGGCGTAGTGGGAGGATCGGGCGTCAACCTGAGAGGTATATGTTCAATGGGGAGGTCTTCTTGGCTGAACCGGATGAACATGATAGGGATCCTTATACTTACGCAGAAGCTATGGAGGATGTTGATTCAAAACTCTGGACAGAGGCCATGAACATAGAGATGAAGTCTATGGAGACTAATCGGGTCTAGGAGCTTGTGGATCTTCCCGAAGGGGTAAAACCCATAGGGTGTAAGTGGATCTACAAGAGGAAAAGAGGAGTGGATGGAAAGGTCGAAACCTTTAAGGCTAGACTGGTAGCTAAGGGTTATACGCAAAAGGAAGGAATCGATTATGAGGAAACCTTTTCGCCTGTAGCCATACTTAAGTCCATCCGGATTCTCTTGTCCATAGCTGCCGCTATCGACTGCGAGATTTGACAGATGGATGTCAAGACGGCTTTCCTTAATGGCTATCTTGATGAGTCCTTTTATATGGAACAACCAAACGGGTTCAAGGTCGCAGGTCAAGAGGGTAAGGTTTGTAAGCTACTAAAGTCAATTTATGGACTTAAGCAGGCTTCTCGTTCTTGGAACATAAGATTTGATCAAGTGATCAAGACTTATGGGTTCTCACAAAACGTGCATGAACCATGTGTTTACAAACACATTAAGGATGGGAAGGTGGTTTTTCTACTGCTCTATGTAGATGACATTCTGCTAATTGGCAATAATGTTGCGGCGTTGTCATCGGTCAAATTATGGTTGACCAAGCAGTTTGACATGAAGGACTTAGGTGAGGCTAATTTTGTTCTCGGTATCCAGATCATTTGGGATAGGAAGAACAAAATGATAACTTTGTCACAGGCCGGCTACATAGATAAAATTCTCAGGAGGTTTGCAATGCAGGATTCCAAGAAAGGTGGGCAACCATCTAGGTCTGGAATTACTCTTTCTAAGAATGACTTTCCAAAGTCTCATGAAGAAAGAGAATACATGAAGAAGGTGCCTTATGCTTCGGCAGTGGGTAGTCTCATGTATGCCATGCTTTGCACTCGACCGGATATTAGCTATGCGGTCGGGATTGTAAGTCGATTTCAAACGGATCCAGGATCGAACCATTGGGTTGCAGTAAAGCATATTTTCAAGTACCTGAGAAGGACTCGAGGGTATATGCTTGTGTATTCGGGTGAGGACTTGACTCCTCTAGGATACACTGATTCGGATTTTCAATCCTGTCTAGATTCTAGGAAATCGACTTCGGGGTTTGTGTTTACTCTGGGTGGCGGTACCATCAGTTGGAGAAGTGCGAAGCAAGATTGCACTTTGGATTCAATGATGGAGGCCGAATATGTGGCAGCTAGTGATGCTTCGAAAGAAGCAGTGTGGCCTGGTATGGATAAGGCGGTATCACTGTACTGTGATAACAGTGCGACGGTAGCTAATGCTAAGGAACTAAGATTTCACAAGAAGAGTAAGCATATTGATCGGAAGTATCATGTGATAAAGGACTTCGTTGGGGGCGGGCCTGTCACGGTGTGCAAGATCGCGTCAGAGGACAATTTAGCTGATCCCTTTACGAAGACACTTTCTGGGAGAGTCTTCGAGAGGCATGTGGAAGCTATGGGGATGCAAAATTTGCTGTATTTACTCACTTAGTGCAAGTGGGAGATTGTTAGACATGTATGCCCTAAGGAGTAAAAATGTAATACATTTTTTGGAGACATTTTTATCAATAAAGAATTTATTCATTTATATATACCAAATCTTGTCCTCTTTACGTTCATATTTGTTGAATGTATGATAAGCAAACAGTAGTCTGAGACTGTCAGTCTAAACCTTAAGAGTTGGGCATATGATGGACTGATTATGCGAAAGACACGATTCTTAAGGTGATGGTCTAAAACATATGATCCACAATCGAGGGAATAAAGTTGGGCGCTTTATTCATGTAAAGATTGTTATGTTGTCTATATCCCAACTGGGAGATGGTTTGTCTTGACCATCGGAGTTGGACTCCGTGAATAGAAACATTGGCACATTGTCATAGGTGACGATGTGTTGGATCGGAACATAAAGTGAATTGATTTGGATTAATAATTCTGTCTTGGAAAATCGATTCACTTTAGACAGTCATTTGTATTGTATCTTAATCCTGAGATGAATAGTGGGCACGTTGTCTCGACTTGTGTCTTTTGATGTACCAATGGGTGACTCCCACATCTCTATAGTGGTATGCATGCCGGTATGTTGGAGGCATGACTCTTGATAACGTAGACTTGTTATTCATAGATATGGAATCCATAGCTCCTCTTTAGGAGTAATGATATCCTCTTATAAGCGTTGTCCTGTAATAGGAAAACTGGAGCGCTCAACCATTTGGATACATAGGTGTAACCGAATGGTATACTATCTTTGGATGGTAAGTTTTCTAATGGTGAGACAATGGAACGTAAGATAAAAATAATCGAGAAGGTAAGACAGAACTTGTCCTTAAGCCGATTATGGATTATCATATGGGGATACGATACACTTTGATATGTCATGGAGACTTAGCTACACGAGCTTCGTAATTCTATAAAGTTCGAGAGTGCAGCTCCAAGCTTTTTGTGGAGTAGCGTTGGAGTTGATAATTGTGAAATGTATATCTGGGATATTGGGTTTCATAATTATCATGAGCTTGAACTTTATAGGTCCATTTTGGTCCCCTTTGCTAGCTTACAAAATCCTGTAACGACACGGCGTGCTTTTCCAATAATTGGTGACTTATGTCGGATTTATTAGATTGGTTTAAAATTTGTGAGAATCAAATAATTTATGTTTGTTTATTGGTTGAATTAATTTTGTAAGAAATTAGTTCAAGATAAACTTGTTGAATTATTGCGATCAGATAATTCTTGTTTGTTTATCGGTTGTTTTAATTTTGGACAAATTAGAACAAGATAAACTTGTAGAATTATTGTGAATTGATTTATTTTCTTAGAGATTATCTTGATAAAGTTTGTTTTGATCAGATAACTTCTCTATTGGGTTATTTGAATCAAAACTGAGACTTTATCCTTTAGAATCTCGGATGGAAAATAAAAGATTCGCGGATATTTTTTCTCGGGAGTTTGGCCTGCCGGATGACGTGTTCGGCCTGCCGAACTGGCCTGATCGGCCTGCCGATCAGCGGGAGATAAGATTACGCGTTTTCATGCGGATCTTATCAGATACTGATCCGAATTTGATTCTGTTTCGAGTTTTTGAGACCTAATCTGATATGGACTGACCCCAGGACCAATAGGTATAAAAAGGGAGTGAGTCTCATGATTTACTCAGATCAATTTGAGAGATTAAGAGTGATACCTCTTCTAGTAAGCATTTGAAAACTCCCTGAGAGCTTTTGTTCACAAATCATGAGCACTAGCATTGGGTTCTCTCTGTTGGTTGGAAGGAGAGTCACCGGTGGAAGAGCTGTACGTGTGAGCCCACACTCACTCCGGTTGTGGATAGAGAATAGCAAAGAAGACCAGTTGGTTGAGGCTCTTCTGGAACGTTACTTCTCTACACAGGTTGCGGAGGTTCTTCAGCACACTGAGATTAGTAAGATCTGTCTAATTTATACATATAACATGTCAAACTTGTGTTTTGGAAATTACACTAATGAAAAATTTTAAAAAAAATTCCGCTGCGCACTTTGTTTCCAACATCATTGCCTCGTGGTTCACCATTCTAGCCATTGGCCCTTAATGTAGCAATCTCCCTTCGTCGATCCTCCAACTGCCTTTGCAGTTCGACGATCATCGTCATAAGTCTCTCGTTGGTCTGGGTGTGGGTCTGCATTCTTCTATAGCCGTCCATTGTAATTTCCTAAAATAATTAGGACTTAGAAATAATCTTCCATTTATGAGACAGGTTTTCACTACTATGTCATTAATCATTAATCATTCAATCCTTAATCTTATCATCATACTTGCATCAATACATATAACTTAATATCATATTTACTTGGAGGACTTGGATTGACATGTGACGATATGAATTGTAATCAGAAGATTCGCTATGATACCAAAGCCTAAAACGCCCCTTAATTCGGACGTCACAAATGTCGTTACATACTTACATTCGTACATGCATAAACACTAAACTTATAAATAATATCAAACTTAATCATTACTATCGATTTTAAAAGTACCTAAACTTACATTACCAGGATCCATTTTTTAACTTATCATTGTTTAGAATAACAATGTTTAACTCATTCCATATAATAATTTATTCAATTATACTTCAATTAAACATGAACTTATTTAAAAATATAGGTTTGTCAAATTGTAAAATCAGGACTTATAAAAATATCACATTAAAACTCTTTTTGATCATCACATCGTTTGAAATCCATTTGTTCCCACAGTTCGGCAGGCCGAACTTGGGACTTCGGCAGGCCGAACATCATCGGCAAGCCAGAATTCCCTTAATCGGCAGGCCTGCAGAGGCTTTGCAAATTGGATTAAAAATTCATCCATGTTCGGCAGGCCGAAAAATCGATCGGCAGGCCAAACTTCTGGTCTTCGGCAGGCCGGCCACCGAGTTCAGCAGGCCGTCCGAGACCAAATTCTTTTGAAAAACTTAATTTAAAACGTACCAATTTTACGTAAAATATAGCATAAGTTCATAATTCATAAGAAAATGATAAAATAACTTATAAAACCATAATATAAGTATTCTTAAAAACTTAACATAAAAACATGTTCAAAAAAATATATAAAACTTGATTAAATCATAAAATCATTTTCTTGGAGTGCTTCCGATTACAAGTCATCGTTCATGTTGCTCACACGCCTTCTCATGTCCTCCTCCTATTCCATGACTCTCTTACCCTTATCTGCAACATGACATATAAACATTATTAAGCTAATGCTTAGTAAGTACATATATTCTCACAATTTAAAACCTTTCATAAACATCATCATCATCATCATATTCATCATATCATAAAAGTGTCATAAGCACAATTTCATAGAACATATCTTTCGTAATGTTAACCATTTTAAAACTTAATCCATTTTATCTTAAGGGCCTAAGTGTTGCACCATTAACATCATCATAGGCGCACCGTCATGAGAGGAGAAGAGTAGCTAATCTCAAACCAAACATGATATCATAACATAACATTTCATAACATTGGGTGTGCAACACTTATTAGGTGATACATATATAAACGCTTTCATGTTTAAAAACATGCCATAAACCTCATGCATAACTTAAAATCATGAAAATCTTTCATAAGAAATCGTTGAAGGAAAAATCATCATGAGTATCCTTGTAAATATATCATCAAACCTTAAAAAAGGTGTCATGTTGCAGGTGAGAATGTAGTTACCTTATCGATAGCTTACTTAACCTTAAAAATGCACTTGGTGACGAAGCCGCGGTCTCGATGTGCTCGCTTTCTTGAGTGTTCATGCCATTTATCATTTAAATATGCAATAAAAATCAATACTTATCATGAACTATCCATACACATAACATTTATTCATATAATATTCACATATACATACACTCATGTATACATTCATCACATTTCAGACATATCCTATAATCATCATCATGAAATTATCATCAAATCATGTAAACACTATTCATAACATGCTTCCTTAAAATCAAAACATTTCACACATTGTAAACATGAAAATCTTTTTGAAAAACATTTCCTAATAATTTAAAACACATATATTTAATTTCAAACTCTATACAATCATCATATTATCATGCATGAAATTATTTTATTATCATAAAATCTTTTAAACATACATAACATTTCATAACAAAAATCCAAAAATAACATTTATTAAACATTTTTCTTAATGAATTCCCATAAAAATTTCATAACATATAAATAAAACACATTCATCTTACATACTCATACATATGCATATTATAACAACTTTTCATGAGAACATCATATTTACCCCTTGAATAATCATTACATTTTTCATACTTTCAAAATTATACAGTAACATATTACTGTGAAGGGTAGAAGACAGAAATATCCATTTTCATAAAAACCGAGAAGACATGAAACGTGAAAAAAAAAATCATCACATGAACATCGTAATAAAAACTCAGAACAAAAATACAATTCCTAGGGAGGATATTGTAGACGAAACGAGAAGAAAAAGTTCTTTTCAAAAACACAAAGAAAACTGAGTTCTTACCTTGGAATTTCTTCCCAAAACTCTTGATTTCACCAACGAAACAAAACTTTTTCTTTCAATATACTCAGAAAATTTTCGTGGAAGAGAGAGAGAAATTTCGTGAAGAAGAAGAGAGGAAGATAGGGAAATCAGAAAATGTCTCAGACTTTTTGAGAGAGAGAGAGAGAGAGAGAGCGTGAAAAAAATAATAAAAAGAAGAAACGTTAAAATTTTTAACGTAATAAACATAATGAGCATTCATGGCCTTCATTAAGTCAGGAAATTCTGACTGTTGGGGCGTGAGGCTTGGGAAGAGGAAGAGAAAAAAAAAAGGTAGGTCAAACATCATCAATCTTACCTTAATTTATCTTCTAAAAATAGGAAACCTCTTAAAATAATACAAATCAATACAAATCAAATCCTTTAATTTCCTTAACTGATAAAAACATTCCATTATTATGCCAATTAATCACATTAATTCACCCAATTAATGTAATTAACTCAGCCATAATTTTGGAGAAATTTCTGCTGACTGCTTGTCAGCCGTGTTCGGCCTGTCGGTGGGTTTCTTCGGCCTGCCGATTTCGAGCAAGAAGTTCGGCCTGCCGATCTTAAAAGTTCGGCCTGCCGGTCTGTCATTAAATGCCATAACATAAAACATTCATACATCATTGCATCATAAATAATCATATATTGCATCATAAATAAACATATACTTAGAATTTCACATGAACACAAGAGCACAACGATCCCATGCGGTCGTCACCTGTCACAAAACTTGACATAAAAAGTTAGAAACATGCACATCACATATCATATCATATAACATGATTTATTAATAACATTCCTTAATAACGTTACTAACTTAACGTGGTCCGTTACATAAAATAGGCGGGTGTTACACGACAGTCCAACTTGTGTATACTTCTATCTTGCCGATGATAATCCGAACTTGTTTGATTTGTCATAAAGGAATTCGTAAGCTCGCATTAGGACCAGATGTTGGACATATATGCCCTAAGGAGTAAAAATATAATATTTTTGGAGACATTTTTATTAATAAAGAATTTATTTATTATTTATATGCCCACTCTTATCCTCTTTACGTTCATATTTGTTGAATGTATGTTAAGCAAATAAAAGTCTAAGACTGTTGGTCTAAACTTTTAAGAATTTGGTATATAATGGACAGATTATGCAGAAGACACGATTCTTAAGGTGACAATCTAAATTATAAGATCCGTAATCGAGCGAATAAAGTTGGGCACTGTATTCATGCAAAGATTGTTATGTTGTCTATATCCTTAATGGGAGATGCTTTGTCTTGACCATCAGAGGTGGACTCCATGAATAAAAACATTGGCACATTGTCATAGGTGACGATGTGTTGGATCGGGACATAAAGTGAATTGATTTAGATTAATAATTCAGTCTTGGCAAATCGATTCACTTTAGACAATCATGTGTATTATATCTTAATCTTGAGATGAATAATGGGCTCGTTGTCTTGACTTATGTCTTTTGATGTGCCAAAGGATGACATCCACATTTTAATAGTAATACATATGCCGCTGCGTTGGAGGCATAACTCTTGATAGCATAGACCTGTTATTCATAGATATGGAATCCTTAGCTCCTTTTTAGGACTAGTTGATATCCTATTATATACGTTATCCTGTAATTGGAAAACTAGAGCGCTCAACAATTTAAATACATAGGTGTAACCGAATGGTATACCATCTGTGGATGGTAATTTTTTCATGTTGGAAAAAAAGTGTGCAGTAAAAGTTTAAAAATTTTACAACAGAGTATTTTTCAAAACACAAGTTTGACATGCTATATGCATAAATTAACCAGGTCTTACTAACCTTTGTGTGCCGAAGAACCCTCGCAAAACGTGAAGAGAAGTAACGTTCTAGAAGAGCCTCAACCAACTGGTCTTCCTTGCTATTCTATATCCATGACCGGAGTGAGTGTGGGCTCATACGTACAACTCTTCCACCAGGTGACTCTCTTTCCAACCAATCGAGAGAACCCAAAGCTAGTGTGTCGTGATTTGTGAACAAAAGATCTTAGGGAGTTTTTAGATTCTCACTAGCAGAGTATCACTCTTAATCTCTCAATTGATCTTAGCTCTTAGTAACTCTTAAGACTTACTCATTTTATATAGAGATTGGTCCTGGGGTCAGTCCTTATCAGATTAGGTCTCAAAAACTCAAAATAGAATCAAGTTCGGATCAATATCTGATAAGATCTGCATGGAAACGCATGATCTTATCCTTCGTCGATTGATAGGCCGAACCACCTGATCGGCAAGTCGAACAGGCCCCATCGGCAGGCCGAACTGCCAAATAAAAAATCTCGCAAATCTTTCATTTTTCACCCAAGATTCTATAGGATAAAGTCTCAGTTTTAATTCAAATAACCCAATAGACAAGTTATCTGATCAAAAAAACTTTATCTAGATAATCTCTAAGAAAATAAATGAATTCCCAATAATTCCACAAGTTTATCTTGATCTAATTTATCTAAAATTAAATCAACCGATAAACAGACAAGAATCACCAATCCCAATAATTCAACAAGTTTATCTTGAATCAATTTTATCACAAAATTAATGCAACCGATAAACCGACATGAATTATCTGATTCTTTCAAATTTTAACCAATCTAATAAATCTGACATAAGTCATCAATTATTGAAAAAGCACGCCGTGTCGTTACAAGATATTGTGAGCTAGCAAAAGGGACCAAATGGACCTATATAGTTCAAGCTCCTGATAATTACGAAACCCAATATCCCAGATATACACTTCATAATTATCAACTCCAACACTACTCCACTAAAAGCTTGGAGCTACACTCTCGAACTATATAGAATTACGAAGCTCGTATAGCTAAGTCTCTATGACATATCATAGTGTATCGTATCCCTATATGATAATCCATAATCGGCTTAAGGACTAGTTCTGTCTTACCTTCCCAATTATTTTTATCTTACATTCTATTATGTTACCATCAGAAAACTTACCATCCAAAGACAGTATACCATTCGGTTACACCTATGTATCCAAATAGTTGAGCGCTCCAGTTTTCCAATTACAGGATAATGCATATAAGTGGATATCATTACTCCTAAAGAGGAGCTATGGATTCCACATCTATGAATAACAAGTCTACGCCATCAAAAGTCATGCCTCTAGCGTACCGGCATGCATACCACTATTAAGATGTGGGTGTCACCCTTTGGTGCATCAAAATACATAAGCCAAGACAACGGGCCCACTATTCATCTCAAAATTAAGATACAACACAAATGATTGTCTAAAGTTAATCGATTTGCCAAGACAGAATTATTAATCCAAATCAATTCACTTTATATCTCGATCCAACACATCGTCACCTATGACAATGTGCCAATGTTTCTATTCACGGAGTCCACCTCCAATGGTCAAGACAAACCATCTCCCATAAGGGATATAGACAACATAACAACCTTTGCATGAATAAAGTGCCCAAGTTTGTTCCCTCGATTGCGGATTGTATGATTTAGACCATCACCTTAAGAATCGCGTCTTCTGCATAATCCGTCAATCATATGCCCAATTCTTAAGGTTTAGACCGACAGTCTCAGAAAATTGTTTGCTTAACATACATTCAACAAATATGAACATAAAGAGGACAAGATTTGGTATATAAATAATAAATAAATTCTTTATTGATAAAAATGTCTCCAAAAACTTATTACATTTTTACTCCTTGGGGCATACATGTCTAACAATCTCCCACTTGCACTAAGTGAGTAAATATCACAAATCTCGCATCCCCATAGCTTCCACATGCCTCTCGAAGACTCTCCCAGTAAGTGTCTTCGTAAATGGATAAGCTAAATTGTCCTTTGACGCAATTTTGCACACCGTGACATGCCCGCCCTCAATGAAGTCCTTTATCACATGATACTTCTGATCAATATGCTTACTCTTCTTGTGAAATCTTGGTTCCTTAGCATTAGCTACCACTGCACTGTTATCACAATACAGTGATACCGCCTTATCCATACTAGGAACTACCTCAAGATCCCCAAGGAACTTGCAGAGCCACACTGCTTCTTTCAAAGCATCACTAGCTGCCACATACTCGGCCTCCATCGTTGAATCCAAAGTGCAATCTTGCTTAGCACTTCTCCAACTGATGGCACCACCGCCTAGAGTAAACACAAAACCTGAAGTCGATTTTTTAGAATCTAGACGGGATTGAAAATCTGAGTCAGTATATCCTAAAGGAGTCAGGTCCTCACCCGAATATACAACCATATACCTTCGAGTCCTTCTCAGGTACTTAAAAATATGCTTTACTGTAACCCAATGGTTCAGTCCTGGATCCGCCTGAAATCGACTTACAATCCCGACCGCATAACTAATATCCGGTCGTGTGCAAAGCATGGCATACATGAGACTACCCACTGCTGAAGCATAAGGCACCTTCATCATGTATTCTCTTTCTTCATAAGACTTTGGAGAGGCTTTTTTAGAAAGAGTAATTCCAGACCTAGATGGTTGCCCACCTTTCTTGGAATCTGCATTGCAGACCTTCTGAGAATTTTATCTATGTACCCAGCCTGTGACAAAGCTATCATTTTGTTCTTCCTATCCCAAAACATCTGGATACCGTGAACATAATTAACTTCACCCAAATCATTCATGTCAAACTGCTTGGTCAACCATAATTTGATCAATGACAATGCCCCAACGCCATTGCCAATTAGTAGAATGTCATCTACATAGAGCAGTAGAAAAACCACATTCCTATCCTTAATGTGTTTGTAAACACATGGTTCATCCACATTTTGTGAGAACCCATAAGTCTTGATCACCTATTCAAATCTTATGTTCCAAGAACGAGAAGCCTGTTTAAGTCCATAAATTGACTTTAGCAGCCTACAAACTTTACCCTCTTGACCTGTGACCTTGAACCCGTCTGGTTGTTCCATATAATTGGACTCATCAAGATAGCCATTTTGAAAAGCCGTCTTGACATCCATCTGTCAAATCTTGTAGTCAAGAGTGGTAGCTATGGACAAGAGAATCCAGATTGACTTAAGCATGGCTACAGGCGAAAAGGTTTCCTCATAATCGATTCCTTCCTTTTGCGTATAACCCTTAGCTACTAGTCTAGCCTTAAAAGTTTCGACCTTTCCATCCACTCCTCTTTTTCTCTTGTAGATCCACTTACACCCTATGGGTTTTACCCCTTTGGGAAGATCCACAAGCTCCCAGACCTGATTAGTCTCCATAGACTTCATCTCTGCGTTCATGGCCTCTGTCTAGAGTTTTGAATCAACATCCCCTATAGCTTCTGCATAAGTATAACGATCCCTGTCATGTTCATCCGGTTCAGCCAAAAAGACCTCCCCATTGAACATATACCTCTTAGGTTGATGCCCGATCCTCCCACTATGCTGAAGCCCCTCAGGTTGTTGTTCAGGTTTGTTTGGTTTTTCTACACTGATCGAAACGGTTTCATTCGGAACCTCCAGAGTGATCGGATCACTCCTTAACTCCTCAAGCACCACTTTGCTTTGAGATTTAAAGTCGTCCATATAACTCTCCTCAAGGAAAGTTGCATTAGTTGAAACCATGACTTTATTTTCCTTTGGGTTATAAAAATAACCCCCTTTAGTCCCTTTTGGATATCCTACAAACATGCAACCTTCCGAACGTACTTCCAACTTATTCGGATCCTTAAACAGACATGAGCCGGACATCCCCATATGCGAATATGGTTTAAGGATGTCTTCCTACCCGTCCATAACTCATGAGGAGTTTTAGGGACCGATTTTGAAGGCACATTGTTTAGAAGATAAGATGCGGTTTGTAGTGTATACCCCTAAAAGGATAAAGGCAATGATGAATAACTCATCATGGACCTAATCATGTCCAAGAAAGTCTTATTTTATTCTCTCAGCTACGCCATTCTGCTGTGGAGTGCCTGGCGTAGTCAAATGGGATAAAATCGCATTCTCTAATAAGTGTTCCAAAAACTCGTCAGAAAGGTATTCCCCACCTCGATCGGGTCGAAGTGCCTTTATGGGTCTACCTAATTACTTTTCCACTTCAGCCTGAAACTCCCTAAACTTGTCAAAAGTTTCACTTTTGTGGTGCATCAGGTACACATACCCATATCTTGAGTAATCATCAATAAAAGTAGCGAAGTACTCATACCCTCCTCGTGCCCAGATGTTCATCGGTCTGCAAACATCACCATGCATAAGTTCTAGAACCCCTTAGGCCCTATTGCCCTTAGACCCGAATGGTCTTTTGGTCATTTTACCCTCCAAAACAAGATTCACATTGAGGCATAGATTCCACCTTTAAGTGACTTAAAGGTCCATCCCTTAACAACCTTTGAATCATATTCAGGTTAATATGACCAAGGCGTAAATGCCAAAGATAAGTCTTATTAGAGTGAGAAGTTTTAAGTCTTTTAGAGTTATTATCCTTCATCTCAGCATTAAGCAATAAGTCTATCTTAGGTTTGATAAAATATAGATTATTTTGCATCCATCCAGAATAGATAAAAGATTTGTTTTTACGAATCACCACTTTATCATTAAAAGAAACCAAATAGGAGTCTTTAAATAAACAAGATACAGAAATTAAATTCCTTTTGAATTTAGGAACATAAAAACAATCTTGCAAAAATAAATTCCTATAATTATCAAAATAAAGATAGACGTCTCCCACTGCTGCCGCTGAGAACAAGGATCCATCGCCCATCCGAAGCGTGAAGTCCTCACGTAGTAGACTTCTCATTTCTTTGAACCCTTTCAGAGAAACACAAACATTTTTAGTTGCACCGGAATCTATGACCCAAATGTCACTTGATTCCTCAACCAAACAAGTTTCTAAATACAAAAGATCACACCTACCTCCTTTGGAAAGGAAGTCCTTGTAATGCTTCTTGATATGCCCGACCTTCCCACATAAGAAGCACTTAAGCTTCTTTGAGTTCTTCTTCTTCTTCTTCTTGCTCTTGGTAGTAGCAGGAATAGAAGACTTCCCGTTCTTAGCCCGTTGTTTCTTTCCATTCCCAGAGTTGAGATTGGAACCAGAAGCAGCTACCATGTTGGCCTCACCACCCGCAGGAGACTCCCTGATTAGCAGTTTAAATTCCTGTAACTATTTTATCAATTCCGTCAAGGTCATATCTCGTCTATTGCTTAAATTAAATGTAGCTCTAAACGGAATAAATTCCTTAGACAAAGTCTCAAAGACCATAGTCATCTGAGTTTCAGCATCGATGTCGGCTTCATTGGTTTGAGCCTCAACGAGGTAACCCATCACCAACATCATATGCTCCTTTACAGATGTCCTTGGCCACTGTCTACAGTTTAGAATTTTCTGAAGCACCCCTTTCCACTTTGTTATGGCTTGGCCTCCAAACATATCTTTAAGATTATCCAAGATCTGCTTTGCAGTCTCATAATCCTGATATTCAGCCTACAACATGTTATTCATGCTAGCCATAACATAGCAGTGGGCCTGATCATTAGCATCTCTCCAGCAATCATACACTTAGAATTTGCTTATTAGTTGAGTCTCTCGTAGGCTCGGGAGGACAAGGGGTTGTCAGTATATATTTTAGTTTCTCAAAGGACAGGACGCTAGCCAGGTTCCATTTCCAATCATTATGATTCTCACCGGTTAATAGGTTTTTGTCAAGTATCGATAATAAAGTGTTTTTAGACATTTTTAATCTACAATAAAGAATCATATACCAAACATAAGCAAACATATCATAATAGTTTAGTAAGATAACACAATCATGTAAAAAAATACAGATGTGTTTATGTGTTAAAACCTTGAAAATATCATAACCTTACAACGATAATTCCCAACTCAGAATTCAACAAGCTCCTAGGGGAGTCATGCAAAATTCAATTAGGAACACGGATCCCCTCCTGATTAATATATGCCATCTAGGACCCGTATGATCCAGCATATATTAATAATCGTTTCTTTGGCCATTAATTTTATTAACAGAGCTCCTAGGGGAGGTTAATAATAAAATTAACGTGAGTGTATAACCATCGTTTCAATATTTTACCCATGATTTATAATCACCACCTAGGGGTGTGCAACCATAAATCATGCTAAAATACCTTATCCTCTCATAGATCTAATATGGTACATGATAGAAATCCCTTCTAGGGGTCAGGACCACCATGTTCTGCCTATGGACCAACGATGGAGGCCTTAGGTTCTCTCTTCGAAAACCTTCTCCCACTCAATCTTTTAAAATCAAGGGTTTATTTTAAAAATATGTATGAACAATTTTAATATGAGCGGCACTCCCTATTCTATATGACATGTTATCAATATACATGGCAAATCATATTATAATGCAGACAAGCAAAGCAATCAAGCAAAACTACAAGCAAAATAATAAATAACCGTAATATTATGGCTCCACCCTAGAGAATAGAAAACTAAGCTTACAAGCGAATAATCGAGACATATTATCGATTCTTCATCCTTGAATCCTCAAGCTGTATCTGTTGAAAAAAAGAGTACGCAGTGGAATTTTAAAAAACTTTTATATCAAAGTAATTTCCAAAACATAAGTTTGACATGCTATATGTATAAATTAACCAGATCTTACTAACCATTGTCTGCCGAAGAACCTCTGCAATCTGTGAAGAGAAATAATGTTCCAGAAGAGCCTCAACCAACTGGTCTTCTTTGCTATTCTCTGTCCATGACCGGAGTGAGTGTGGGCTCACACGTACAGCTCTCCCACCGGTGATTCTCCTTACAACCAATCGAGAGAACCCAAAGCAAATGTTTGTGATTTGTGAACAAAAGCTCTCAGGGAGTTTTTCAGATTCTCACTTGTAGAGTATCACTCTTAATCTCTCACTTGATCTAAGTAACTTGTGAGAATCACTCCCTATTTATAGAGGTTGGTCCTAGGGTCAGTCCTTATCAGATTAAGTCTCAAAACTCGGATCAAAATCAAATTCGGATCAATATCTGATAAGATCCATGTGGAAACGCGTGATCTTATCCTTCGTTGATCGGTAGGCTGAACCACCTGATCGGTAGGCCGAACAGGTCCCATCTATAGGCCGAACATGTCCAACGGCAGGCCGAACTGACGAATAAAAAATCTCACGAATCTTTTATTTTTCACCCTAGATTTTATAGGATAAAGTCTCAGTTTTAATTCAAATAACCCAATAGAGAAGTTATCTGATCAAAACAACTTTATCTAGATAATCTCTAAGAAAATAAATAAATTCCCAATAATTCTACAAGTTTATCTTGATCTAATTTATTCAAAATTAAATCAACCGATAAACAGACAAGAATTATCCAATCCTTACAATTCAACAAGTTTATCTTGAATCAATTTTATCACAAAATTAATTCAACCAATAAACAGACATGAATTATTTGATTCTTCAAAAGTTTAACCATAATCAGCTTAAGGGCAATTTCTGTCTTACCTTCCCGATTATTTTTATCTTACGTTCCATTATCTCACCATCAGAAAACTTACCATCCAAAGACAGTATACCATTCGGTTATACCTATGTATTCAAATGGTTGAGCGCTCCAGTTTTCCAATTACAGGATAACGCATATAAGAGGATATCATTACTTCTAAAGAGGAGCTATGGATTCCATATCTATGAATAACAAGTCTACGCCATCAAGAGTCATGCCTCCAACGTACCGGCATGCATACCACTATTAAGATGTGGGTGTCACCCTTTGGTATATCAAAAGACACAAGTCAAGACAACAGGCCCACTATTCATCTCAGGATTAAGATACAACACAAATGATTGTCTAAAGTGAATCGATTTGCCGAGACAGAATTATTAATCCAAATCAATTCACTTTATGTCCCGATCCAACACATCATCACCTATGACAACGTGCCAATGTTTCTATTCATGGAGTCCTCCTCCGATGGTCAAGATAAACCATCTCCCAAAAGGGATATAGACAACATAAAAATCTTTGCATGAATAAAGCGCCCAACTTTATTCCCTCGATTGCGGATCGTATGATTTAGGCCATCACCTTAAAAATTGTGTCTTTCGCAAAATCCGTCCATCATATGCCCAATTCTTAAGGTTTAGACAGACAGTCTCAGACTTTTATTTGCTTAACATACATTCAACAAATATGAACGTAAAGAGGACAAGCTTTGGTATATAAATAATGAATAAATTCTTTATTCATAAAAATGTCTCCAAAAACATATTACATTTTTACTCCTTAGGGCATACATGTCTAATAGTATCCTTCTTCATGTAATTCCCATCTTCAAGTCTTCAATCCTGTATGAATCAAATACTTCATATTTCTAGTCATATCCAAATTTAATGTTTCTCATAATTGTCCCAAAAATAAAATTAAAACTACATTGAAAAAAGTGCACCTTTTTTGGAAATTATCTAACTCTCGGTCGGCAGGCCGGTCATGCTCCATCGGCCTGTCGATCATGAAGATCGGCCTGTCGACTCATGACAGTTCGACCTGCCGCCAGAGCCACCTGATTTTTGCCCCACTAACGGCTTGTCGAACCACACGTCAGGCCTGCCGATTTGTGACCATCGGCCTGCCGAACTGTGAGGTTTGGCATGCCGACCGAGCAGAAATTTTCATTCCAGAAAATACAATTTTTAATGCAATTCATCAATTTTATTTTCAACAATTCAAAAACATAAAATTAGAGACTCAGAAAATACCTTGGAGCATCATTATCAATCTTCTAGTCCGTCTTCTAGATCAGTCTTCTCCGAATGATTATTAAATTACAAAATTCTTACAAGTTTAAAATTAAATAACAATTCCTAGACGGAGATGATAGTCTGCCATCTAATTAAATGAAAAACCTAGATATATATTCTAACCTCTAAGGAACCATAACCGGTATTAATTAATTAATAAATAAATAAATAAGAATTTAATCAACCATAATTAATCAATAAACATTCACCACATAATCCATGACAACATATATAATATATAGAAACCTAAAGTGTCAACTCTCTATAAAATTCAATTCAAGCATAGGAGAGATTAAGTTCATAAAATTTATACATATAACATGATCACAAACTCGTAAATTTATGTGAAAACCATGGCTCTGATATTAATTGTTGGAAAAAGAGTGCGAAGCGAAATTTTAAAAATATTACATCAGAGTATTTTTCAAAACACAAGTTTGACATGCTATATGCATAAATTAACCAGATCTTACTAACCTTTGTGTGCCGAAGAACCCTCGCAAAATGCGAAGAGAAGTAACATTCCAGAAAAGCCTCAACAAACTGGTATTCTTTGCTATTCTCTATCCACGACTGGAGTGAGTGTGGGCTCATATGTACAGCTCTTCCACCAGGTGACTCTCCTTCCAACCAATCGAGAGAACCCAAAGCTAGTGTTCGTGATTTGTGAACAAAAGCTCTCAGGGAGTTTTCAGATTATCACTAGCAGAGTATCACTCTTAATTTCTCAATTGATCTTATCTCTTAGTAACTCTTAAGACTTACTCCCTTTATATAGAGATTGGTCCTGGGGTCAGTTCTTATCAAATTAGGTCTCAAAAACTCAAAATAAAATCAAGTTCGGATCAATTTCTGATAAGATCTGCATAGAAACATGTGATCTTATCCTTCGCTGATCGACAGGCCGAACCGCCTGATCGGTAGGCCGAACAGGCCCCATTGGTAGGCCGAACACGTCCATCGACAGGCCGAACTGCCGAATAAAAAATCTCACGAATCTTTTATTTTCCACCTGAGATTCTATAGGATAAAGTCTCAGTTTTAATTCAAATAACCTAATAGAAAAGTTATCTGATCAAAACAACTTTATCTAGATAATCTCTAAGAAAATAAATGAATTCCCAATAATTCTCCAAGTTTATCTTGATCTAATTTATCTAAAATTAAATCAATCGATAAATAGACAAGAATTATCCGATCCCAATAATTCAACAAGTTTATTTTGAATCAATTTTATCACAAAATTAATTCAACCGATAAACAGACATGAATTATCTGATTCTTTCAAATTTTAACCAATCTAATAAATCCGACATAAGTCATCAATTATTGAAAAAGCACGCCATGTCGTTACAGGATATTATGAGCTAGCAAAGAGGACCAAATGGACCTATATAATTCAAGCTCCTAATAATTACAAAACCCAATATCCCAAATATACATTTCATAATTATCAACTCCAACGCTACTCCACTAAAAGCTTGGAGCTGCACTCTTGAACTACATAGAATTGCGAAGCTCATATAGCTAAGTCTCTATGACATATCATAGTGTATCGTATCCCCATATGATAATCCATAATCGGCTTAAGGACTAGTTCTGTCTTACCTTTCTGATTATTTTTATCTTATGTTCCATTATCTCACCATCAGAAAACTTACCATCCAAAGACAGTATACCATTTGATTACACCTATGTATCCAAATGGTTGGGCGCTTCAGTTTTCCAATTACAGGATAATGCATATAAGAGGATATCATTACTCCTAAAGAGGAGCTATGGATTCCATATCTATGAATAACAGGTCTACGCCATCAAAATTCATGCCTCCAACGTACCGGCATGCATACCACTATTAAGATGTGGGTGTCACCTTTGGTACATCAAAAGACATAAGCCAAGACAACGGACCTACTATTCATCTCAAAATTAAGAGACAACACAAATGATTGTCTAAAGTGAATCGATTTGTCGAGACAAAATTATTAATCCAAATCAATTCACCTTATGTCCCGATCCAACACATTATAACTTATGACAACGTGCCAATGTTTCTATTCATGGAGTCCACCTCCAATGGTCAAGACAAACCATCTCCCAAAAGGGATATAGACAACATAACAATCTTTGCATGAATAAAGTGCCCAAGTTTATTCCCTCGATTGCGGATTGTATGATTTAGACTATCACCTTAAGAATCGTGTCTTCCGCATAATCCATCCATCATATGCCCAATTCTTAAGGTTTAGATCGACGGTCTCAGATTATTGTTTGCTTAACATACGTTCAACACATATGAACGTAAAGAGGAAAAGATTTGGCATATAAATAATAAATAAATTTTTACTGATAAAAATGTCTCCAAAAACTTATTACATTTTTACTCCTTAGGGCATACATGTCTAACATTTTGATGGTGAGATAATGGAATGTAAGATAAAAATAATCAGGAAGGTAAAATGGAACTTGTCCTAAAGCCGATTATGGATAATCCTATGGGGATATGATATACTATGATACGTCATGCAGACTTAGCTATACGGGCTTCTTAATTCTATATGGTTCAAGAGTGTAGCTCTAAGCTTTTAGTGGAATAGCATTAGAGTTAATAATTATGAAATTTGTATTTAGGATATTGGGTTTCATAATTATTGGGAGCATGAACTGTATAGGTCCATCAGTCCCTTTTACTAACTCATAAAAATCCTATAACGATATGACGTACTTTTTCAATAATTGGTAACTTTGTCAAATTATTATATTAGTTTGAAAATTCGATAGAATCAAATAATTCATGTCTATTTATTGGTTGAATTAATTTTGTAGATAAATTAATTCAACATAAACTTGTTGAATTATCGAGATCAGATAATTTATGCCTGTTTATCGATTGGATTAATTTTGAATAAATTAATTCAGATAAACTTATTGAATTATTAGGAATATTTATTTTCTTAGAGATTATCTAGATGTGACTGTTTTAATTAGATAACTTCTCTATTGGGTTATTTGAATTAAAACTGAGACTCTATCCTAAGAATCTTGGGTGGTTCGGCAGGCCGATCTTTAAATTCGGCCTACTAATGGAGCAAGTTCGACCTGCCAATCGAGTGTTAAATAGATCACGTGTTTTCATGCAGATTTATCAGATATTGATCCTAATTTGATTTTGATTCGAATTTTCAAGGCCTTGTTTGATAAGGACTAACTCCTAGGCCTAACCTCTATATAAATAGGAGTGAGACTCATTGTTATTTAGAGATCAGTTAAGAAATCTAGAGTGAGACTCTGCTAGTGAGACTCTGTAACTCCCTGGAGAGCTGTTGTTCACAAATCACGAACTATAGCTTTGGGTATTTCTCAATTAGTTGGAAAGAGAGTCACCGGGGAAAAGGTGAACCACATGCACCCACACACTGTAACGTCCCCTTTACGGACGTCATAGATGTCGTTACGTTCATACATTAGATACTTAATACGGAACTTTAAGATAAACTTTAAGTACAAAACTTATTTGAAACTTTAACTATAAACATAGTTAAGGAAAACGTAACCAGGATCCATACATACACATTTTTTTTTACAACATTCATTCACTTAATCCATACTATTAATAATTTAATTGAAAATTAAATTGATCATAAACTTCCTTTAATAAAGTAAATATGCCAAATAGTAAAATCATAACTTATGAAACATCACATCATTTAAAATTATTTGCTCTCACAGTTTGGCAGGCCGAACTGGAGACTTCGGCAGGCCGAACATGGTTGGCAGGCCAAAAATCGTCAACCGGCAGGCCGACAGAGGCTCTGCAAAACAAGGTTTAAAAATTTCAAAGTTCGGCAGGCCAAACTTTCTTACATCGGCATACTGACCAGTAATGGTCGGTAGGCCGTTCGAGACAAAACAGAAACTTCTAGAAAACTTAATTTTAAGATAAATTCATTTTTCTTTCAAAATGCGAAAGATCAAATTCTTAAAATGATAAAATAAAATATTAAAACCTAGTTCTTGTATTCTTTAAAACTTATCATAAAAATATGTTCAAATAATAAACCATAACTTAAATCATAAAATTTGCTTCATTGGTGTTCTTCCGGTTACAATTCATCTTCCTTATGCTCACACGCCTTTCCATGTCCTCCGCCTACTCCATGACTTTCTTACCCTTATCTGCAACATGATATAAACTTGAATAAGCTAAAGCTTAGTAAGTACATATAATTCTCACAATTTAAAAATATTTCATAAACATCATCTTCATCATCATCATCATCATCATCATAACGTAATAGTGCAGTAAGCACATTTTCATAGAAACATATCTTTCATTACATTGACCATATTAAAACTTATTCCATTTTATCTTAAGGGCCCAAGTGTTGCACCATAATCATCATCGTAGGCGAGCCGTCATGAGAGGAGAATGGTAGCTAATCCTAAACCAAACATGACATCATATCATATCATAACATTGGTGTGCAACACCTATTAGGTGATACATATATACATAACTTTCATGCATTGAAATTTGGCATAATCAAACATGCATAACTTTAAATCATGAAAATCTTTCATAAGAAATCCTTTAAGGAAATTATCATAAAATCATCATAAATATCATCATGAATATAACGTCAAACCTTTTAAAACTCATCCTGTTGCAGGTGAGAATGTACTTACCTTAGAAGCTAGCTTACTTAACCTTATATGTATTGGTGACGACGCCGCGGTCTCAATGTGCTTGTTCCTTTGTGTGTTCATGTCATTTATTCATTTAAAGATACAAAATAAAATTAATACTTATTATCATAGAATAAAGCATCCATTCATATTACATCACATATACATTCATCTCATACAAACATAATTCATAACATGCATCCATAACTATAATCATCAAAAACATAAAAATCATTATCACATACACTTCACTGACTACATGGATTCAAGACTTAAAAACTTAATATTCACACATACTTTAGACACCATACTTAACAGGGGTAAAGTTAATACATAAATATATTACCATAATTTTTCTTTAGTCATAAAAATTACATTGAGTAACTAAAAACAACCCATACATTTCAAACATGAAATCTGCCAACAATAATAAGGTAGTGAGTAATCTTTTGAAAACATTTTCTAACAATTAAAACTCATATAGTTTAATTTAAAAATTCATACTAACATATATTTCAATTTCATAAAATTATTTCATCATCAATAAAATCATTTAAATATATAAAACATCACATAAAATAAAAGTCCAATATTAACATTGTTAAAACAGTTTCTTGACCTAGTCTCGATAGAAATTTCATGACATATAATTCACTCATCAAAACATTACCAAACTTTACAGTCCATAACATTGTTGGAAACAAAGTGCGCAGCAGAATTTTTAAAAATTTTTCATCAGAGTATTTTCCAAAATACAAGTTTGACATGTTATATGTATAAATTAAACAGATCTTACTAACCTCAGTGTGCCGAAGAACCTCCGCGACCTATGTAGAGAAGTAACGTTCCAGAAGAGCCTCAACCAACTGGTCTTCTTTGCTATTCTCTATCCACAACCGGAGTGAGTGTGGGCTCACACGTACAGCTCTCCCACCGGTGACTCTCCTTCCAACCAACAGAGAGAACCCAAAGCTAGTGTTCGTGATTTGTGAACAAAAGCTCTCAGGGAGTTTTCAGATGCTCACTAGAAGAGTATCACTCTTAATCTCTCAAATTGATATGAGTAAATCATTAGACTCACTCCCTTTTTATACCTATTGGTCCTAGGGTCAGTCCATATCAGATTTGGTCTCAAAAAATCAAAACAAAATCAAGTTCGGATCAATATCTGATAAGATACGCGTGAAAAATGTGTAATCTTATGTGCGCTGATAGGCAGGCCGAACACGTCATCCAGCAGGCCGAACTGTCGAGAAAAAATCTCCGTGAATCTTTTATTTTCCACCCGAGATTCTAAAGGATAAAGTCTCAGTTTTGATTCAAATAGCCCAATAGAAAAGATATCTGATCAAAACAAACTTTATCAAGATAATCTCTAAGAAAATAAATCAATTCACAATAATTCTACAAGTTTATCTTGCTCTAATTGTCCAAAATTAAAACAACCGATAAACAGACAAGAATTACCCGAACGTAATAATTCAACAAGTTCATCTTGAACTAATTTTCTTACAAAATTAATTCAACCAATAAACAGACATGAATTATTTGATTCTTACAAATTTTAAACCAATCTGATAAATCCGACATAAGTCACCAATTATTGGAAAAGCACGCCGTGTTGTTACAGGATTTTGTGAGCTAGCAAAGGGGACCAAAATGGACCTATAAAGTTCAAGCTCATGATAATTATGAAACCCAATATCCTAGATATACATTTCACAATTATCAACTCCAACGCTACTCCACTAAAAGCTTGGAGCTGCACTCTCGAACTTTATAGAATTACGAAGCTCGTGTAGCTAAGTCTCCATGACATATCATAGTGTATCGCATCCCCATATGATCATCCATAATCGGCTTAAGGACAAGTTCTGTCTTACCTTCCCGATTATTTTTATCTTACGTTCCATTGTCTCACCATTAGAAAACTTACCATCCAAAGATAGTATACCATTCGGTTACACCTATGTATCCAAATGGTTGAGCGTTCCAGTTTTCCAATTACAGGACAACGCATATAAGAGGATATCATTACTCCTAAAGAGGAGCTATGGATTCCATATCTATGAATAACAAGTCTACGCTATCAAGAGTCATGCCTCCAACGTACCGGCATGCATGCCACTATAGAGATGTGGGAGTCACCCATTGGTACATCAAAAGACACAAGTCGAGACAACGGGCCCATTATTCATCTCAGGATTAAGATACAATACAAATGATTGTCTAAAGTGAATCGATTTGCCAAGACAGAATTATTAATCCAAATCAATTCACTTTATGTCCCGATCCAACACATCGTCACCTATGACAACGTGCCAATGTTTCTATTCACGGAGTCCAACTCCGATGGCCAAGACAAACCATCTCCCAAAAGGGATATAGACAACATAACAATCTTTACATGAATAAAGCGCCCAACTTTATTCCCTCGATTGCAGATCATATATTTTAGACCATCACCTTAAGATTTGTGTCTTCCGCATAATTATCCCATCATATGCCCAATTCTTAAGGTTTAGACTGACAGTCTTAGACTACTGTTTGCTTATCATACATTCAACAAATATGAACGTAAAGAGGACAATATTTGGTATATATAAATGAATAAATTCTTTATTGATAAAAATGTCTCCAAAAACGTATTACATTTTGACTCCTTAGAGCATACATGTCTAACAAACATAACATATACATGAACATTCTTGCTAAATTTCATAGCAAACAAAGCACATTTACCCCTTGAACAAAAATCACATTTTCATGCATCATAACCAAATAGCAACATTTTACTGTGAGTGGTAGAGGGTAGAAAATTCATAACTTAATTTAGAAAAATTGAAATGACTTGAAACTTGAAAGAACATTAACATAACACACATATGAACATCATATTAAAAATTCAAAACAAAATAAAATACCTAGACAAAGTTACGGCAGACGGATTGAGGAGGAGAAATGCTTTTCAGAATTACCGAAAAATGAATTCTTACTTTAAAAATTTCTTCTCAAAATCCTTGAACTTAACCCCAATGGAAACTCAATATATTTTTCAAATAATAATAGAGGAATTGAGAGGAAAAGGAGGAGAAAAAAACGTGAAGAAGAAGAGAGAAGAGAAAGAAACGTCTCAGAAGATTAAAGAGTGAGAGAGAGCAAGCGTTTACGTGAATGAGGATAACGTAAAAGAAGATTTCAATGCCCTCAATTATGTTAGAAATTTTCTGACTAATCTTGGATTAATTTGCATGGAGAATGGAGAGAAAAGAGGGAAAGTCAAACAAATCATCTCATCTTACCATAATTTACCCTCTAAAAATAGGAAACCATTAACAATTACATTCAATCAATAAAAGTCAATAATTTCATTTCCTTAAATGAGGAAATTAATCCATAAATATGTCAATTAACGACATTAAACCATCCAATCATCGTAATTATCTCAATCACAAATTTGGAGAGATTTCTGCTGACTGCTCGTCAACTGTCATTGGCCTCCCGATTCCACAAAGTTTGGCCTACCGATGGTCCATCGGCCTGTTGATTCTTGGAAGACTTTTCAGCCTACCGAACTTGAAAGTTTGGCCTGCCGAAATGTCCTTAAAATACAATACATCAACATCATAGCATTCAAGTCATTATTGCATCATAAATAAACATACATTGAAATTAACATGAACACTTGATCACATCGATTCCTTGCGATCGTCACCTGTCATAACACTTAAGGCCTGTTTGGTTCGAGTATTTGAATGAAGATTTAAATTTTTATGAGAGAAAATACTGTAGCAAAATGATTTGAACCGTGATTTGAATATCCAACCAAACGGGCCCTTAGAATAAATAGTTAGTAACATTAAAATCATAAATTATTAATAAAATTACTTAACGTTATTACTAACTTAACATAATCTGTTACATAAAAATAGGTGGGTGTTACACACACTCTGATCGTGGATAGAGAATAGCAAAGAAGACTAATTGGTTGAGGCTTTAGGCTCTTCTTAAATGTTATACTCTTCATGGATTGTAGGAGCTTTTCTGCATTTATAAGGTTAGTAGGATCTGATTAATTTATGCATATAATATGTCAAACTTGTGTTTTAAAAAATACTTTGGTATAAACTTTTTAAAATTCTAATGCTTACTATTTTTCTAACACCAGATGGACATACATTATCAACCACTAATAATAACATATAAACTAATCCCCTATTAATTATCTATTTAATTATTAACTTTAGTGTTTCTACACTATAGACCTGAAGCTGCAGCCTTGATAATATATTATATTACGAGATTTTTTAAATATAAGTCTTGTCCATAGCCTCTCATATTATATGTGCCCTTATAGGTTATCCATAATCGAATGAAGGATTAATCGAAATGAAGGATGAGTTCTATTTTACCTTCTAATTATATCTCAAAGTTCCATTATTTCACTGTTGGAAAATTCATTCCTTTTATAACACATACAAAAGGAATATCATCTAATTACCATATGTATCTAGCCTTTTAAAGGATAACATTAACTCTTTATTAGAGAGTTATGGATTCTGTGTTTGTGAATTATGCTCTTATCGAATATAGGTTGTACTCTAACATATCGACAATGGAGACTTCACTCATCGAAACTCCTACCTTTAGCATATCAACAGATATAAGCTATAAACATGGAGTCATAAATCCACTTTAGGATTAAGATAATACATAAATAATTATCAAAGAAAGTTGATTTAAGTTAAACAGAATTATTATTAAATCAATTCAACTTTAGGTCCAGTCCAATGTACTACCAGCTTAGGTCTACCATACCAATGCGTCTACCATGGAGTCAATCTGCTTTGATGACCAAGATAAACCACGTCCCTAATTAGACGTAGACCCCTATTACAACCTTATCATGTATAAAGTGCCTAGCTCTATACACAGACTGCAAACTATATAGACTATTAATTTCTACATAAGATCTTTTCAGCATATAAACTCCATATATGTCTAATTTTAAGATTTGGTTCTAATAGTCATAGATCACATGTTTCCTAATATACAATCATTAATATGAGGATTAGTAATACATGTAATATTTGCATTCTTGTTTATTTCATCAAAATGTCATAAATACATCTAAAGTATATTTCTTAGGGCACCTATCCTAACAAAACACACAAGAAAATAAATCAAAAAAAAAAAAGATATGTGTTGAGATCTTTGAGGAAGTGATGGCAATGGAGTCACTAGGGAGGAAGAGACAATAATGGGTTAAGATCATCATTCGACACGTCCACATCACAGACCAGAGGATATAGTTCCTTTCTCCAGTGCCAAATGTCATCAAAAGTGTTGATAGGTGATGGAGAAAACAAACTTTGACAAGCCCGACGGCAATGACATGCTTGATGAGCGACCAATAGAGTGGTAAATTCTACCCATGATGAAGGTGTAGGGTAGTGGCAAGGCGAAGCCCCATCATCAGAGTTGCCAATGGGAGCCGTGGGATTCTTAAATTTTTTTTCTTGGCAAAACCAAATTTGAGATTTTAGGGTTTGTGGTTTTTTTTTTTATTTTTTTGTTGAAATAGAAGGCAAAGATTAAATGTTCTATAAAATCAACAGTTGAGATATATTGGTATAAAAATTGATATAAAAAGAGACGTATGATTAGTTATGATAGGTTAGGTTTTAGTTTAGTTTCTTTAAGCTTTATAATTATTGACCATTAATTTATAATCAAAGAGCCTATGTTGCGTTCTCCACAACTATACTTTTTTTTTCTTCTTATGGAAAGGCCGAAAGGGTCAATACCATTCTCAAGAAACTCTTAAATTTCCTTTTTCTCCCATCAAATTCTTAGAACAACTCAGCATGACGTTAAGCTAAAAAAGTATTGTAAGTGTTATCCAAATAATGTAACAATAATTGGTCCAAACAACACAAAATGTTAAACCCGCTTTACCAAAAAAGGAAAAATAAATAATAAAATGTTTTTTCATACCCGCTATCATAATAAATAAATTAATTAAATAATGGTCTGATATGAGACGAGAAGAGAGAGAGAGAGAGAGAGAGAGAGAGGGTCGCCTAGCTTCACAAACTCCTCCAACTTCAAAGGCATTCCCACAAATATTGCCAACTGCCTCTCTCCCCCTTCCATGCTCTGGCCCTTCTCTTTTCTCTCCTTCCAAGTAACTGCAAATTAATTTTTTTAAAAGAAAAAAAGACTGCGAGAAGTAGAGAATAAAAAAAGAAAAAAAACCGGTCACCGGCTTTGTCGGTTTACGGCGGTTCATGTTTGATGGGCGCGAAAATTGAGAAATTGCGGTGAAGCTGCGGGTAATGCAGGTGCTCCTGAGGATTACCGGGCGGGTTAGAACACCATTTTCAGATTCAGATTTCACACACACACAAATACAGAAAAATATACAAATAAAAAACCACTTTCGGTTCTCCAAATTTCTTCGTCGATTTCGATTTTCAATCCGCCGATATGGTTCAGATCGCTGTTCGTCGTTCTCCTTGCGCTTTTCTCTCGATTTCGATGTGGTTGTAGCTCCTCTGAGAGAGAAAGAAATCGAAACGAGGAGTCGAGAATTGAAGGATTTGTGGAGAGAGAGACAAATGTCGGACTCGGAGTTGGTCGCTCGTACCGGTCGTCAATTGCAGCGCTACCAGGATGGTTGCCGCCTTGTCGCCGGGTATTCTCTCTCTCTCTCTAAATATGTTGCCAGATTTCGTGTTCTTCTTCGTGGGAACGAACAATCTTGCGTCATTTAACGGGTGAACAACGCAAAAAAGATTAAAAGAGGAATTTAAATTTGCGACTTTAACGAGTAATTTCATGTTTGGACAGTGTTGGTTTGTTTGATTAAATGGTTCAGAGTCCTTTTCATTAGCATTATTTTAGCCTTTATTTTATCAATATTGTTATTACTATTATTATTATGACCTTAATTTTCATGTATAAATTTTTCCCTCTAAAAAACTAGCAGGAATAGTGTACAGGGACTTTTCAGCTTATTTCGCTTACGTAAAGCTTTCGCATTTTGGTTTTTATTTGCTGATTTTGGAATTAGCAGATTCATTTACTTTAACTTTTCCATTTATCGATTTAAACCCAATTAAATCAGTTAGCTATTTTGATTTTTTTTTCTTTGGTAATCTATGTGCATACCCTTTTGGAGGTTTAGTCCAATCGGAACTTTAGGTCATGTAGAGTAACCCCAAAAATGTATATGCATAACAATGGATACATATGGGATTGTTAACCATTCAAATTGTTATCGTTTATATTAAAGATATTTCAGGCTGTAACCTTGGTGGGGAATGCTGGCTTTCCTGTCTTATCTTGGCTTTCTTGTGAAGTTGTGTCAAGCGTGCAACTTTCATAGGTTCCAACTGAAGTTGTTCGCAATGTGGCAGGTGTATTCCTTTCAGGTATAGAAATTGCATTGAGGATGTTAATGGTGCATTTGAGAAGGATGTTGAGGTACTAATGATCAACTCAACAAGTGGACCTAATCTTGTGTTTCCAAAGGTACAGTTCTATGCTTTGAAGAAGTTCCAGTTCTAGTATGCAGTTCATTCAATACACATCTAGGGAACGAGGAAAAGGAATTAATTATTTTAGACAAGTTATACATCTGTGCTTCATACTGCATATGCGATTTTTCATTTTGGACCTAAAAAAAAGGTCAGAACTTACTATAAAGTGTTTCATATATCTAAGTGTAATAATTCATACATCTAAGATGCATATTACACCCTGCAATTTTTTCTTTCTTTTTTTTTTTTTTCCGTGGAAGTTTATGAGCTGTATTTGTGAGAAAAATGACCAAATGATTAAAAAGGAAAACCCCTTAGACAATTGTGAAAGCTTTTCTTTCTTTCTTTCTTTCTTTCTTTCTTCCCCCCTTAAAATCTTTGCAAATTTTTCTTCCTTAATTTCAGCTCCTGGTGTAAGTATCGACTCTTAATAGAATTCCTGTAGAAAGAAAGATGTCAACACTTGAAGAATCCAATGGTTCTCTCTTTAGAGTAGGCTTAAATATTCTTGCAAAGGGACAGAATTTCTAAACTTGGCAAGGCCCCGTATCCTGACAATGGTTTGCGTGTAAGAGAAAGGAGAAAGAACATGGGATTGACCCAGTTCTTTAAACTCATGTATTTGGCCTGTGGCAGTGGCACTTTTGATTTTATATCCATGGTGCTGGTTTTCCTGTTTCTGTTTTCAGCCAACAGCAGCATGCCACCACGCTGGAAAAACAGTGCCTCCAAAAAACCATGTTTTGCTGTCCAATTAAGAGCTGGATGATTCACATTTTTTTTAATTTTTGTTTATTTTTTTTCGTGGATAGTCATGTTCATATGGCAAAGTTTGTCTTGGAAAAGGTTTATTCCAAAGATCCAGAGTCAGGTATCCTGGAATTTTACCTTTGATATTTGGAATACCTGCACATAGACATCCAAGAATGTCCTAATGCTGTTTCCTGAGCGTGTCAAGATCTTAACGGACATGTACCACAATATGTGCCTCTCCTTTTTCTCTTGGTTTTTCTCCTTCTCAGAATGAAAACTATTTCATATTCCCTCTCAAGAATCGATACTAAGCACTGCCGTTCTCCTCAACTATCCCATAATAATGGATAATTCCCTTGTTTCATTTAACTACTCAACGAGACATTTTGTTTGCTTAAAAATCATTTACTTAAACAAAACTGGTGAAGATATGCAGCCTTCAATACACACACACACGTGCACACATTTTTATCTTAATGGGGCCCCAGTTTTTTGGTTTTACCTCTGTGTAATAGACTAGTAATCTACGTTTAATTTTCACGTATCTATCTTTCTGTTATTTTTGTATCTTTTGATATAATCATGTCCTTAACTTTTAGCTACAAACGACAGTTTCATGTCTTTTTGCAAAATGGTAACAGTTGAATTTGTACCCTAGCAATTACTACTATTTGTGAGTGATCAATTATTTGATGGTAGGGTGGCTGGGAAAATGATGAAACCGTTGAGCAAGCAGCGGTACGTGAAGCTGTAGAAGAAGCTGGAGTTCGAGGTGATTTAGTGGTAAGAATGTAGCGACCTATTTTCTTGTGTTATGTGTGTTCATTGAGATCAGTATTAACCAAGACCTTGAATTTTCTTTCTTTCTTATTTTCCTGGTAATTTCGTAATAAACAAAGACCTTAGGAAGTTGATTGAAATTTTTCGTCATAAGCTTAAGGCGTCAGCAAGTAGTACAACGCCTATTTTTTGAAGAACTAAAACTGAAGCAATCAAATGTCATGCTTCCTTTTGTTTTCTAGAACTACAGGCAGGAGAAATCATAATTTCTCTTATTTTTCTTCTCTAACTTACAAGCTTTGTTATTTTACACTTTCTACAAAAGCTCATTTGACGACCATCAATGAGCAGAACAATAGTCTTAGCTTAGGAAATCATATTTCTCAAAAGTTCTTGATCTATTTATTGTAGTTTGTGTTTTCCTGTGCTTTGCTACGGGATCTAGTTGCTTGATAATTTCCTGCGGGGGTGTGGATTGATTTTCCAGGCAATTCTCACGTTTTGTGGCTGCATAGTGAAGTCCCTTTTCTTATTAGACATTCATAACCTTTGAGTTATGTTTCATGTTATTGACAACTAACAAAGACACAAGGAACAATCTCTAATACAAGTATCTTTGTGCTTCTTTATTTTTTGGTTCATAGCTTCTGCAAATACAAGTTCCTACATCAGTTTTTATGCGACTTAATTGTTGCAGTACTTGTTTTACTTAAAATATCAAGCCTGTGTTTGTTTTCAGCACTTTTTAGGGTACTACTGTTTCAAGAGTAAAACCCTGCAAGACGAGTTTTGTCCCGAAGGTTTATGCAAGGCTGCTATGTTTGTGCTGCTCGTGAAAGAGGAGCTCCAGTTCTGGCCGGAGCAAAGCACTCGCCAAAGAAGCTGGCTCCCTGTCCCGGAAGCCATGGAGCGTTGCCGGCATCAATGGATGCAAAAGGCCCTTGAGGAGGGTTTCTTGAAATGGAAGGAAGATCAAATGATGGCAACTTCCCCAAGGGAAGAAAACCACCTAATCACATCTGCTTTATCCCCAAATCAGGATTGATTAAAAGGGCCTCTTTCAGGAACTGAACTTAGTCCCTTTTCCTTTTTGGGGTTTCGAGGCAGAGACGGAGGAATTTCACTAATGTTTGTGCTTTTTGGGCGTTTTCCTGTGTGATTTCTGCAGTTCTTTTTTACATTTGATCACTTTGTTTTGTTGTCTAAGTTTAAAATGGCAACAAAAAAAAAAAAAAAAAAGGAAATGAAGCGGGGGGGAAAAAAAAAAAAAAAAAAAACCATTCTTTTTTCCCGGTGAGGTTATATATTTTGCTTTTCAAGGAAGCTTCCATGACAGCCTTCAAATTTGAGGGTTTCTTTTTTACAATTCTAACTAGAAGTAGTGCTTTTGGTGTCGGAGACGAACATGTTGCCAACGTGTAAAGTTTACATCAGCATGTTCCCAGTATCTCAGAAATTTCTTCCATAAAGATATACGTTACGAGCCAGAAATTTTAATGAATTTTTCTTTCTACCTATCTTGAAATAAGGGAAGGATAAGATGGCTCGTTCGAGGGAACCAAGACCTCCAAAAGATTGAAACTTAATTTCATGCTAGAAAGAAATTCACACGCACCTTCTATTGATAAATAATCTGCCTTTTAAATGCGGCTAACAACGTTCAAACCCAAAAAAAAAAAAAAAAAAAAAAAGGGACTACACGCCATGATTACAAAAAAAATGGGAAAATGGAAGATAAGACCATCTCCAACACGTACTATTTTTGAGGAGATTTTGTCATTTTGATGTTGGATTTTTCTCTAACCTTGACGCTAAATCCTCCCTCAAAAATAGCGTGAAAATAGAAATTAAATAGTAGCAGACCAAATCTGGCGTCCTATTGTTCATCCATGTCATTTAGTTTTTTTTTTTTTTAAGTTTCTTTATCTATAAAAAACCCCCACAACATAAATTTATAGTTTTCTATTTTTTACCTCAACTTTACAGTTTTCAACAAAGTTAATTACTTTTTGCTACAAAAAAAAATCTTTTATGTCCCAAACTTTTTGTATTATCTCATGGTTAATTTATATGGTGTAAAATTAATATGCAAACTATTAAAATGTCAATTAAATGAATGTAAAATCTTGAATAATTAATCCAATATTAATAAAAATTACATAATAATGAAAATATACTAATATATTAACGTAATGCACGATACATATAATAGAATTAAAATATATTTTTCACTTTTTTTTGTTTATGTTTAATTATAATATGTAATGTTTGGTTCATATTTTTTAATGTAATTTCGTTTTCTAATTAATATATTAGTAGTTAATGGGTCACTTTAGTTATTAAATATATATTTTTTGTCTATTAGTTTCTATGACTTTGTTAAATAAAAAAAATATTAGTGGATCAAAAAAATTGAACTTTGGCATAATTGGTGAAATAAATAAATAATAGGGAATTAATAAAAAGTAATATAAAAAATAAGAAGAATAGAATATACCAAGAATATTCTTTCTTAGTGTTAAAAATAGTGTAATGGGTTGCAGATAAAGTTACTGTTTGATGTGATAGTTACATCATTTTAGTGTAAAAATTATACTAATTTAGTGCTATGGGTTAGAGATGTAACGGCAGTAAATAAGGAAACTAACAAATCTTATCCCACTAATACATCCTAAAAGACTTGGTTGGCTAATTCAAATCTTCTTTCCAACAATAAATTAAAACAAAAAAGGGCTACAATAATATACTATAGTTTCCTGATTAGGCCAAACTAGGATAATAGTCGATGACCTCTTGTTTATGAGTAGCGTCTAGGCACCATTTTTCTCACTTCTTTCAATGCTGCATTTTTAAATAATACAAAATTGTTAAGAAACATAGCTTGTTGCTGGATGTCATCACAAGATCTTAACAAACATTTATAATTTATGAAAGGTCAAGTATGAAGATATTAATAATTGATGAAGAGTCAAGATATTGATCAGTTTACGTGTTTGAGAAATTTTGTGGAAATTAACTACGATTTTCTGATGAACTCATTGTATAGATGAAATACCTATAAATAGACAGTGCTGTAAGACAACAGATATACTTTGTGAAAAATAACTACGATTCTATGATGAACTCAACGTATAGATGAAGTACCTATAAATAAGTAGTGCTATAAGACAACAAATGTATAAGAAAATTAATAAATGGCAAGCAAGAGTAGAAAGAAAAAAACAAAAAAGAAAGAAAGACTATTAATAAAGAAATATTAATATTTGATTTGTATATTACATTACTTGTTTCTATAGTTTACTATTATCTTCTTATAGTATTATAACACGTTATCGGTACGAATATTTAACCTTTGGTATTTGTGGTAAGTTAGATTTCTGGAATTAATAAGTCTATATAGTATGTATCAATATATGTACTTAGTTTCTTAGATGTACACCAGTAACTTTTGTCATCCAAATCATGTACTTTTAACATGTTCCCAAAAGTCACTTGGTATTTAAATATTATTTTAATGTTTATGTTGATTTCTTGATTCATGTGATCATCATTTACATGTCCACTAATATGAAATTTTTCTCTTCATACGTACGTAGTTTTTTGATAGGTTTGTACAATTTATTGTTCTCTTTTAAAAAAAAAAATTATGTTAGCTATCTTGTTGTCATATAGTTAACATATTTAAGCTTGTAACAATTTTATTAATTTCTACATAATTTTTTTGTTATAGTTTTTCATAATGTTAAATATTACAAAGTTTGACTTTATTGTCCTTGATGTATTACGCAAAAACTATTTAGCATAGACTTTTGATGCTGAAATACATCTTGATGCTATGAATTTTGGAAATACAATAAAAGAAAGAAATGAAGCATCCTTCTAGGATCGCACGAAAGCAATGGTATTTTTTGCTATCATCTCCACGAAGCTTTAAAAGCTGAATATCATATAGCAAATGCCTCATTTGTCCTTTGGGAAAGCCTAAAAGAAGTATATGACCACTAAAAGGCAGTAAAATTCCCACATCCTTACTATGAGTTGATGCACCTATGATTACAGGATTTTAGAACAATCAACAATTATAACTCTGTAATGTTTAGAGTTACTTCTCAACTAAAATTATGCAAAGAAAATATTACTGAATCAGACATGTTAAAAAAAACATATTTCACTTTTTATGCCTCGAATGTGCTCCTACAATAACACTTTCAAGGGCGTGGTTTTAAAAAGTATTCTGAGTCAATATTATGTCTGCATGTTATTGACCAAAATAATGAACTTTACTGAAAAATCATCAATCATGCCCAACTGGTTCAACACCATTCCCTGAAGTAAATGCTTCATCCTTTGAAAAGACTTCTGCAGTACTTCCTGAAGTGAATGTTGTTTTGTTTAACAATCCCAAGCATGGTCACGGTCGTGGTTGTAATCGTAGTTGGAGTAATACATGGCATCATAGTGATTATAACAATAACTCCTCAAATTATAAGAAAGCCACACAGTACCACCAATAGTGGGAAAATGAGGAGAAAGGCGAAAAAGCAAGGATCTCCAAGAGTAAAAAAAGTCTACTATTGATGTGGCATGAAAGGGCACTGGTCATGTACCTGTCATACCAAAACGTCTCGCTGAACTTTACTTAGCTTCACAAAAGAAGAAAGAAAAGGGCATTACAAAAAAATTTGTTGACCATCATAAAGACATTACCCTTTTAGAAGAGTCCATACTGAGTAGTCTGTAATATTATAATAGCAACAAATAACATTTAGTATGTTGACTTGTAATTTATCGTATGTTCCTTAACATGCCACTTTCAATTCTCTGAATGTAATAGACGTATAGATCTCAATTTAATGTCTATTTTTTAAAACATTATTTTTATGTTTGCATTTTATTATTTTTTATTCTACAACCAGTGATGAAGATCTATGTTTAGTAGACAGTATGATAACGCATATAATCCTTAAAGGTAAAAAGTAATTTTCACATTTAAACCTAGGAAAGGCTAATGTTAATAAAATTTCTAGTGCTGCAAATTTAATTAAGGGTTTTAGAAGAGCCAAAATCATGTTGCCTGAAGGAAAAATACGTGAAGCACTATTCTCTAGTAGATCTAGAAGAATTTTGTTAAGTTTTAGAGATAAATGTCGTAACAAATATCATATAGAGACTATAAATGGGAATAATGTAGAATGTTTTCACATTACTTCTAAGGTCTCAGGACAAAAGCAAACACGAGAAAAATTACCAGCTTTTTCATATGAATGGTACTACAAATTTATTTACACATGCAATTGGAACACATATTGTGATAACCCAAAAAGCTTTTGATCTAAAATTGTTTGCCCTTTGGCACGACTGTCGAAGTAATCCTGGGTCACTCATTATGCGAAGAATAATTGAGAATTCACAAGGACATCTATTAAAGAATGGTTCTTTTGTCCAGTGATATTTTTCTATGCAACTTGTTCTCAAGGTCATGTCCAATGAAAGTTGCAGTTGAATCTCTTGCATTTTTGGATATATGTAGCTCTATCCACGCAGCATGTGGACCATTTAGGTATTTTATGGTTTTGATAGATGCCTCAACACATTGGTCATATGTTTGTTTATTATCTACTTGCAACATTACGTTTGCGAGATTTCTTGCTCAAATAATCCAGTTAAAAGCGCAATTTCTAGATTATACAATAAGACAATGTGTCTTGATAATACTAATGAATTCACGTCTCAAGCATTTAATAATTATTGTATATAAAATGGGATTAATGTTGAGCATCCCGTTGCTCATGTATAGACACAAAATAATTTAGTGGATTCATTTATTAAACAACTTCACTTAATTGCTAGACCACTATGATGAGAACAAAGTTGCCTATTTCTATCTATGCCAATACCATATTGCATGTTGCAGGGCTTGTTCATATCAGACCAATAGGTTATCAAAGATACTCCCCGTTACAACCTACATTTGATCAAGAACCAAATATTCCCATCTATGAGTTTTTGGTTTGCTTTACCATAGCACACCAAGAAGGGCCCTCAATGAATGCTGGAAATTTATATTGGATTTGAATCTCCCTGTATCATCAAATATCTTGAACCCTTAATAAGCGATATTTTTATGGCATGATTTGCCGATTGTCAATTTAATAAAACAATTTTCCCAACATTAGGGGGAGAAAAGAGACAAGTAGAATAACAAAGTGAAGTTTCATGGAATGCATCTTTATTATTTCATTTGATCCACGCACCAATCAATGTGAACAACAAGTTCAACGAATTATTCATTTTCAAAATATTGTTAATCACTTGCCAGATGCATTGAATGATACAAAGAGTGTGACTAGGTCACACATACCAGCTCCCAATCTTTCAGCTTGACTTGATATCCCTATCGAACAAGTCAAAAATATAGCAATAAATGAGTCTAAGGCATGCCGCCTGAAGCGTGGTAGACTTGTCAATGCCACATGTAAATTGAATTAAATTTATTGTTTCATTACATTTGTTTCATGGGACGAGAGGCAAAGTAAGTCTGAGGCCCATCAATGTAAAAGGTCTATACGGAAGGGAAAATTTTTTCTTTATAATAGTAAATTCTTTACTATGCCGTTTACATGTCACTTTGAGTAAATTGGGCCACTATGCCACGAATAAGGCCAATGGACTAAATTTGACCAAGAGAAACACCCTTTTAAAAATTATACTTATTCATATAATACTTAAAAAAGTTTATGCCACATTAACATTTATATTGCATGTTACGTTATGTAACAAATAAACACTTGTGTCATTTATAAAAGTAAATCTTTAAAGATGGTATTTATAAAATTCCCCTTGGACCAATGCGTTACGAATGCAAAACCCTTGTATAATTTGAAGTAAATTAGGTGGCATACCAATTTTTTGCTACAACTATTATATTCTACCACATTTTTTTTCTTTCTTTAAATACCTTTGTATAAAACAAGTTTGTCTAATACCAATCTAAAATACTTATGAACGATTATGTCTTTATATTCTTTAAAAGTGGCATGTTCTAGACTTTCTCATAAAAGAAAAACAATATCAAAAAAATGTTATTTTTTTTAATTTGAGTCATTTAAATTGAAGATGTTGGAACTTGAACTGTTATTATGCGGTTCCCACTCGTTGATTATGCAAAGTGCTTCCCGTTTGTGGTGGTACTTTTTTTTTTTTTTTCCCCAAGTGTAATAAACCAGTCCACACTGTCTTTCCATGGAAGCAAAATGTCTGTACATAATTTAAAGATGTTAACATTGACTATACCCACATCTTTGTCACTGTGATTCGAATTCAATGCATCAAGCGGAATTAAGATGAAACGACCCCGCGTATTACACTTCGAAAGCCTGCATTCCTGTCCACTCGAACAACTGGTGTAATAATTAAACAAACAAAAACCTGGAAGCCAGTAAAGCAATTAATTGGCCTATGGACTTACCCGTACATCAACCTACACTACTGGATTTCATCTTCACGGTTCAAACCAAGTAATATCATGATAAGTGCTTAATTTCACATCTTTTTCTATCTTTTTTTCTTGTGTTTTCTTTGTTAGTTTCCCTGTTTTCTTGTTTTTATAGATATTTTGTCTCTTGTAGATGTTTTGGAGTCAAAGGAATGAATTAGAGTATAAAAGTATAAATTTTTGAAGAAAATCATATAGTGGCAACATGCTTGGAGCTGCAGCCTTGGCCGCTAAGGCCACGATGCTAGGCTTGGAGGCCGTGATGCTAGGCTTGGAGGCCGCGATGCTAGCCGCTGGAGAACACTAGTGTTGAAGGCCGAGAAGAGAGGGCCACAGCGCTAGCTAATGGGAACCGTGGCGGTAGGTGCTTGAGATGAAAAACATGTGTTTTCTTTGTGCCTAGGCGCTAGATCTTGAAGCCACAGTGCTACAACACGAAGTTACTCAATTTTTATGGTCCAAAGGCTTCAAACTTTTCTATTTTGACCTCAACTTTGAAAGCCTATAAATATATCATTTTAGGGAAAAAAAAAAACAAACCTTCTTTCTACTAGTTTTTCTAAACCAAAGGAGAGAAAAGAAAAGGAGAGATGAGATAAAGGTGTTGGTGCTAAGGTTTCATTATTCTAATTTATTTGATTTTGACGATAACAAAATAATTTGATATTGCTAATTATTATCTTGAATCTTGCTAATTCACATCCCAAGAAAGATCAAGTTTTAAAGTAAAATAGGATGGGAAAGAAGAAGTAGAATTGAAGATATGCAAGACTTATGCTTATAGGTTTTATTATTTCCCTATCTTGTAATCTTTATGTGATGTGCTCCATTTAGGTTTGATTTATGCAAGCTCAAATAACACACTCACTTGCATTTTATTTGCTTTTAAAATAAAATTAATGTAGTAACTTTTTAAAGCTCATTTTCAACTCTTAAATTGTTATACATTTTTTGAAAAATGATCCATTAAAGTTTAAATAGCAGTTTTAAATTTGCATTTAAATTGCATATATTTAACTTTGTCAAAGTTTTACAAAAACTTGTTTTTGAAACAAGTTTTAAAAGTGGCCATGTCTAGCAAGACTGGCCTGTCGATTACACGAGACAAAGAGCATGATTTCATGCTCTCTGTCAGCCTACTAATTGTACCCACTGGCCTTTTGGTTACATGGGATAGAGAATCTATTTTCACATGCCCTCGAGCGATCTTTCGGTTGTGGCTTTCGACCTACCATTTATGGTCTTTGGCTTACCAGTTGCCCTACATTGGCCTACTGGTTAGATGACCATAGGCCCAGTTTTGCCTTGATTTTAGAAACCGGCCTGCTTGTCTGTTTGTAACAACTAGTTTTTTTTTATTGTTAGGATTTGTTCCACAATGGGTATTTTAGCTAGGAAATAGTTCTTTTCGGTTTTTAGAGGCACATTTATATAGTTGAGACCATTCCAAGCAATCATATTGTCTTTTTAAGCATTCTTGAGACTTTTGCTACATTGTTCTTTATCTTTGAGCATTCTCTTCTTCTCAATCACAAGACCTTACATTGTTCTTACATTTTGAGGCTTACTCACTTATTCGAAATTGCTTACTTACATTGTATATGTCTTATTTAGAAAGATTCTTCTCAAAGCCAGTTTTAGTTCAAAAATTCATTTAAGTGATAGGTTTCCAGATCTTGTAAATTGAGGTTGTTAGTTTGTCAATCTCCATATAAAATTGATAGTTTGTAGAGGTTTGGTGAGTCTTGGGTAGAAGAATTATCTATTGTACAAGGTGTGATCGTGTCGAAAGTCGATCAAGATAGTGTAAGAGGCCATGTCGTTTATCAATTGGTAACAGTGGACGTAGACATATTGTTAAACCGTTACAAAAATCATGTTTGCACTTTCTTATCCCTTCTTTTTCTCCTTTTTTTTTTTTTGAACATTTAATTTTTCTAATATGTTCTCATAGTGATTTTTGTTAACATTGATTACTTGCTTATTTGTGCCATTTTAGATGTGTTGCTTTGTTTGAAATATTTGGTGATTTGTGTTCCTTGTCTCTTAGGGAGGGTTCTCTTATTCTTTTGATTTTGTGATTTGTTATAGTTTTCCAATAATTTGAAAAGTTTTCAAGAACTCAATTTACTTCCCTTCTTAGGTAGTCATTCTTGGGCTAACAAGAGGCTCCGATGATGGTTCAAGAAAAATCATCAACTTAGAAGGTTCTTCAACACCATAATCGTTCTTCTTCTTTTTTCTTTTTTTCTTTTTGTTTCTATTATGCTATTTTAGGTTTATTTTTGAATGAGAGTAATTTCAAAACCCTAAATATGATTATATAATTAATTTTTAGAATTGTTTTCGATTGAAATTTTTTATGTTCTTCTATTTTTTTTTTGGAGATGATTACTTTATTGTAGTCTATGATTGCGAGTGGCTTGTGTGTAATTGCAATGTGAAACATAACCTAGATTAAATGAATTAAGCTTGTATGTTTATCACTTAGATCAACCTATCTTTCTTACCTTAATGCTTCTATTTAATTGAATTAAGAGAGCTTATTAAGAGATTGTTTTCCTAATTAACTCGTTATTTTGTTTTTTTTTCCTTTTGTTAGTTTTAATTATTTTTTTCTTTTGTGTTTATTTTGTGCATGGTATTTCGAGATTTTACATCAACAAGTCCTTCTATGTTTTACCCAACATGACTCGAAGCCGTTCTATAGTGCTTGATGGAGATACAAAGATTTGTTCATTTAGTTTCCATATCATGGGTTCTCAAAGGAATAGCAACTTTAAATCTTCCTTAACAGTTTATGTGCCACAACAAGATATTGGATGAAAAGCGGCAACGGTACCACCTCTTTCTACCAACAATCTATGAATGTAGCCTATTTTATGTTGGAAGACACGACTGAATATGATCAATGGAATGGGAATTGTTCAAGGAGCAATCAAGACTGGGAAGACGATAACAACAATTTGGAGCCATGATTTGACACTCAATCTCAAGATATACGGCATCTCATGCATTACGACTTGTAGATGAGTCTCTTGAAGATAGTTAGAGCTTGTATTACTAGTACTGCACAATTTATGGAGAATCAAGTGGGCCAATTGGCCAATGCAGTGAGTAGGTTAGAGACATAAGGATTGAAGACAACTAGTGATGATAATCGAATGATAAAAAGTATGGTGTGGCTTGATGATGACGACTCAAACAACAAAGGTTTGAAGAGTAATTGAAGTACGTGGAAAAACAAGAAATCGAGCCTTTAGAAGTGATATAGCCTAAATTGGAAAAAAAAAAAAAAAAAAAAAAAAGGATCCCTTTGAAGTTGTATTAGCTCAATACTTTGCTAAGTTAGATACTTGCTTGATCAACACCAACTTTAATTTCAAGAAGGATTCAACTTTCATCTTATACCAAAAAATAAAGTTTAAAGGATAGTTATGGATAGCCAAGTGGAAAGTTAAGAGCAATTAGAAGGGTTCCTTCATGAAGAGGAGCCAAAAGAGACATTGGTAGTGTTGGAAACAAAGTGCGCAGCGGAATTTTTAAAATTTTTCATCAGAGTATTTTCCAAAATACAAGTATGACATGTTATATGTATAAATTAAACAGATCTTACTAACCTCAGTGTGCCGAAGAACCTCCGCGACCTGTGTAGAGAAGTAACGTTCCAGAAGAGCCTCAACCAACTGGTCTTCTTTGCTATTCTCTATCCACAACCGGAGTGAGTGTGGGCTCACACGTACAGCTCTTCCACCGGTGACTCTCCTTCCAACCAATAGAGAGAACCCAAAGCTAGTGTTCGTGATTTGTGAACAAAAGCTCTCAGGGAGTTTTCAGATGCTCACTAGAAGAGTATCACTCTTAATCTCTCAAATTGATCTGAGTAAATCATTAGACTCACTCCCTTTTTATACCTATTGGTCCTTGGGGTCAGTCCATATCAGATTAGGTCTCAAAAATCGAAACAGAATCAAGTTCGGATCAATATCTGATAAGATACGCGTGAAAAACGCGTAATCTTAGCTGTCGCGGTCGGCATGCCGAACTGTGAGATAGGCAGGCCGAACTGGCCAGTTCGGCAGGCCGAACTTTCTGATCGGCAGGCCGAACTGCCGAGAAAAAATCTCCGCGAATCTTTTATTTTCCACCCGAGATTCTAAAGGATAAAGTCTCAGTTTTGATTCAAATAGCCCAATAGAAAAGATATCTGATCAAAACAAACTCTATCAAGATAATCTCTAAGAAAATAAATCAATTCAAATAATTCTACAAGTTTATCTTGTTCTAATTGTCCAAAATTAAAACAACCGATAAACAGACAAGAATTATCCGAACGCCATAATTCAACAAGTTCATCTTGAACTAATTTCTTACAAAATTAATTCAACCGATAAACAGACATGAATTATTTGATTCTTATAAATTTTAAACCAATCTGATAAATCCGACATAAGTCACCAATTATTGGAAAAGCACGCCGTGTCGTTACAGGACTTTGTGAGCTAGCAAAGGGGACCAAAATGGACCTATAAAGTTCAAGCTCATGATAATTATGAAACCCAATATCCCAGATATACATTTCACAATTATCAACTCCAACGCTACTCCACTAAAAGCTTGGAGCTGCACTCTCGAACTTTACAGAATTACGAAGCTCGTGTAGCTAAGTCTCCATGACATATCATAGTGTATCGCATCCCCATATGATCATCCATAATCGGCTTAAGGACAAGTTCTGTCTTACCTTCCCGATTATTTTTATCTTACGTTCCATTGTCTCACCATTAGAAAACTTACCATCCAAAGATAGTATACCATTCGGTTACACCTATGTATCCAAATGGTTGAGCGCTCCAGTTTTCCAATTACAGGACAACGCATATAAGAGGATATCATTACTCCTAAAGAGGAGCTATGGATTCCATATCTATGAATAACAAGTCTACGCTATCAAGAGTCATGCCTCCAACGTACCGGCATGCATGCCACTATAGAGATGTGGGAGTCACCCATTGGTACATCAAAAGACACAAGTCGAGACAACGGGCCCATTATTCATCTCAGGATTAAGATACAATACAAAAGACTGTCTAAAGTGAATCGATTTGCCAAGACAGAATTATTAATCCAAATCAATTCACTTTATGTCCCGATCCAACACATCGTCACCTATGACAACGCGCCAATGTTTCTATTCACGGAGTCCAACTCCGATGGCCAAGACAAACCATCTCCCAAAAGGGATATAGACAACATAACAATCTTTACATGAATAAAGCGCCCAACTTTATTCCCTCGATTGCGGATCATATATTTTAGACCATCACCTTAAGAGTCGTGTCTACCGCATAATCATCCCATCATATGCCCAACTCTTAAGGTTTAGACTGACAGTCTCAGACTACTGTTTGCTTATCATACATTCAACGAATATGAACGTAAAGAGGACATTATTTGGTATATATAAATGAATAAATTCTTTATTGATAAAAATGTCTCCAAAAACGTATTACATTTTTACTCCTTAGAGCATACATGTCTAACAATCTCCCACTTGCACTAAGTGAGTAAATACTGCAAATTTCGCATCCCCATAGCTTCCACATGCCTTTCGAAGACTCTCCCAGAAAGTGTCTTCGTAAATGGATCAGCTAAATTGTCCTCTGACGCGATCTTGCACACCGTGACATGCCCGCTCTCAACGAAGTCCTTTATCACATGATACTTCCGATCAATATGCTTACTCTTCTTGTGAAATCTTGGTTCCTTAGCATTAGCTACCGCCGCACTGTTATCACAGTACAGTGATACCGCTTTATCCATACCAGGAACTACCTCAAGATCCCCAAGGAACTTGCGGAGCCACACTGCTTCTTTCGAAGCATCACTAGCCGCCACATACTCGGCCTCCATCGTTGAATCCGAAGTGCAATCTTGCTTCGCACTTCTCCAACTGATGGCACCGCCACCCAGAGTAAACACAAACCCTGAAGTCGATTTCCTAGAATCCAGGCAGGATTGAAAATCCGAATCAGTGTATCCTAGAGGAGTTAAATCCTCACCCGAATACACAAGCATATACCCTCGAGTCCTTCTCAGGTACTTGAAAATATGCTTTACCGCAACCCAATGGTTCGGTCCTGGATCCGCCTGAAATCGACTCACAATCCCGACCGCATAGCTAATATCCGGTCGAGTGCAAAGCATGGCATACATGAGACTACCCACTGCCGAAGCATAAGGCACCTTCTTCATGTATTCTCTTTCTTCATAAGACTTTGGAGAGTCTTTCTTAGAAAGAGTAATTCCAGACCTAGATGGTTGCCCACCTTTCTTGGAATCCTGCATTGCAAACCTCCTGAGAATTTTATCTATATAGCCGGCCTGTGACAAAGCTATCATTTTGTTCTTCCTATCCCGCAAGATCTGGATACCGAGAACAAAATTAGCCTCACCCAAGTCCTTCATGTCAAACTGCTTGGTCAACCATAATTTGACCGATGACAACGCCCCAATATCATTGCCAATTAGCAAAATGTCATCTACATAGGTAGTAGAAAAACCACCTTCCCATCCTTAATGTGTTTGTAAACACATGGTTCATCCACATTTTGTGAGAACCCATAAGTCTTGATCACTTGATCAAATCTTATGTTCCAAGAACGAGAAGCCTGCTTAAGTCCATAAATAGACTTTAGCAACTTGCAAACCTTACCCTCTTGACCCGCGACCTTGAACCCGTCTGGTTGTTCCATATAAATGGACTCATCAAGATAGCCATTTAGAAAAGCCGTCTTGACATCCATCTGCCAAATCTCGTAGTCGAGAGCGGCAGCTATGGACAAGAGAATCCGGATGGACTTAAGCATGGCTACAGGCGAAAAGGTTTCCTCATAATCGATTCCTTCCTTTTGCGTATAACCCTTAGCTACCAGTCTAGCCTTAAAGGTTTCGACCTTTCCATCCACTCCTCTTTTCCTCTTGTAGATCCACTTACACCCTATGGGTTTTACCCCTTCGGGAAGATCCACAAGCTCCCAGACCCGATTAGTCTCCATAGACTTCATCTCAATGTTCATGGCCTCTGTCCAGAGTCTTGAATCAACATCCTCCATAGCTTCTGCGTAAGTATAAGGATCCCTGTCATGTTCATCCGGTTCAGCCAAAAAGACCTCCCCATTGAACATATACCTCTCAGGTTGACGCCCGATCCTCCCACTACGCCGAAGCCCCTGTGGTTGTTGTTCAGGTTTGTTTGGTTTTTCTACACCGATCGGAATGGTTTCGTTCGGAACCTCCGGAGTAAACGGATTACCCCTCAACTCCTCAAGCACCACTTTGCTTTGAGGTTTAAAGTCGTTCATGTAACTCTCCTCAAGGAAAGTTGCATTAGTTGAAACCACGACTTTATTTTCCTTTGGGTTATAAAATAACCCCCTTTAGTCCCTTTTGGATATCCTACAAACACGCAAACTTCTGAACGTGCTTCCAACTTATTCGGATCCTTAAACAGGACATGAGCTGGACATCCCCATATGCGAATATGGTTTAAGGATGTCTTCCGTCTTGTCCACAACTCGTGAGGAGTTTTAGGGACCGATTTTGAAGGCACATTGTTCAAAAGATAACATGCGGTTTGTAGTGCATATCCCCAAAAGGATAAAGGCAATGATGAATAACTCATCATGGACCGAATCATGTCCAACAAAGTCCTATTCCTTCTCTCTGCTACGCCATTCTGCTGCGGAGTGCCCGGCGCAGTCAAATGGGATAAAATCCCATTCTCTAACAAGTGTCCCAAGAACTCATCAGAAAGGTATTCCCCACCTCGATCAGATCGAAGTGCCTTTATGGGTCTACCCAATTGCTTTTCCACTTCAGCCCGAAACTCCCTGAACTTATCATAAGTTTCGCTTTTGTGGTGCATTAGGTACACATACCCATATCTTGAGTAATCGTCAATAAAAGTAACGAAGTACTCATACCCTCCTCGTGCCCGGATGTTCATCGGTCCGCAAACATCACTATGCACAAGTTCTAGAACCCCTTCGGCCCTATTGCCCTTAGACCCGTATGGTCTTTTGGTCATTTTACCCTCCAAACAAGACTCACATTGAGGTATAGATTCCACCTTTAAGTGACTTAAAGGTCCATCCCTTACCAACCTTTGAATCCTATTCAGGTTAATATGGCCAAGGCGCAAATGCCAAAGATAAGTCTTATTAGAGTGAGAAGTTTTAAGTCTTTTTGAGTCATTATCATTTATCTCAGCATTAAGCAATAAGTCCATCTTAGGTTTGATAAAATATAGATTATTTTGCATCCATCCAGAACAGATAAAAGATTTGTTTTTACGAATCACCACTTTTTCATTAAAAGATACCACGTAGGAGTCTTTAAATAAAGAAGATACAGAAATTAAATTCCTTTTAAATTTAGGAACATAAAAACAATCTCGCAAAATTAAACTCCTATAATTATCAAAACAAAGATGGACATCTCCCACTGCTTCCGCTGAGACCAAGGATCCATCGCCCATCCGAAGCGTTAAGTCTTCACGAAGTAGACTTCTCGTTTCTTTGAATCCCTGCAGAGAAACACAAACATGATTAGTTGCACCGGAATCTATGACCCAAATGTCACTGGATTCCTCAACCAAACAAGTTTCTAAATATAGAAGATCACACCTACCTCCCTTGGAAAGGAAGTCCTTGCAATGCTTCTTTATATGCCCGACCTTACCACAGAAGAAGCACTTAAGCTTCTTTGGGTTCTTCTTCTTTTTCTTCTTGCTCTTGGTAGCAATAGGAATAGAAGACTTACCACTCTTGGCCCGTTGTTTCTTTCCATTCCCAGAGTTAGGATTGGAACCAGAAGCAGCTACCATATTGGCCTCTCCACCAGCAGGAGACTCCCTGATCAGCAGTTCAAACTCTTGTAACTGTTTCATCAGTTCTGTCAAGGTCATATCCCGTCTATTGCTTAGATTAAAAGTAGCTCTAAACGGAATAAATTCCTTAGACAGAGTCTCAAAGACCATAGTCATCTGAGTTTCAGCATCGATGTCGGCTCCATTGGTTTGTGCCTCAGCGAGGTAACCCATGACCAACATCATGTGCTCCTTTACAGATGTCCCCGGTCTCTGTCTACAGTTTAAGAGTTTCCGAAGCGCCCCTTGCCGCTTTGTTATGGCCTGGCCTCCAAACATATCCTCAAGATTATCCAAGATCTGCTTCGCAGTCTCATAATCCTGATGTTGAGCCTGCAGCACGTTATTCATGCTAGCCATAACATAGCAGCGGGCCTGATCATTAGCATCTTTCCAGCAATCGTACGCTTGGAATTGCTCATTACTTGAGTCTCCCGTAGGCTCGGGAGGACAAGGGGTTGTCAGTACATATTTCAGTTTCTCAAAGGATAGGACGATATCCAGGTTCCGTTTCCAATCATTATAGTTCTCACCGGTTAATTGGTTTTTGTCAAGTATCGATGATAAAGCGTTTTTAGACATTTTCAATCTACAATGAAGAATCATATACTAAACATAAGCAAACATATATAATAATTTAGTAAGATAACACAATCATGTAAATCATACAAATGTGTTTATGTGTCAAACCTTGAAAATATCACAACCTTACAACGATAATTCCCAACTCATAATTCAACAAGCTCCTAGGGGAGTCATGCCAAATTCAATCAGGAACACGGATCCCCTCCTGATTAATATATGCCATCCAGGACCCGTATGATCCAGCATATACTAATAATCGTTTCTTTGGCCATTAATTTTATTAACAGAGCTCCTAGGGGAGGTTAATAATAAAATTAACGTGAGTGTATAACCACCGTTTCAATATTTTATCCATGATTTATAATCACCACCTAGGGGTGTGCAACCATAAATCATACTAAAATACCTTATCCTTTTAGAGATCCAATCTGGTACATAATAGAAATCCCTTCCTAGGGGTTGGGACCATCATGTTCTTCCTATGGACCAACGATGGAGGCCTTAGGTTCTCTCTTCGAAAACCTTCTCCCACTCAATCTTTTGAAGTCAAGGTTTTATTTTAAAATTATGCATGAACAATTTTAATATGAGCGGCACTCCCTATTCTATATGACATGTTATCAATATACATGGTAAATCATATTATAATGCAGACAAGCAAAGCAATCAAGCAAAGCTACAAGCATAATAATAATAACCGTAATATTATGGTTCCACCCTAGAGAATAGAAAAAACTAAGATTACAAGAGAATAATCGAGACATTTATCGATTCTTCATCCTTGAATCCTCAAGCTGTATCCTTCTTCATGTAATATCCATCTTCAAGTCCTCAATCCCGTATGAATCGAACACTTCATATTTCCGGTCATATCCAAATTTAATGTTTCTCAGAATCGTCCCAAAAATAAAATTAAAACTGCACCAAAAATTGCACCTTTTCTGGACACCTGGATGCTCTCTGTCGGCAGGCCGATCTGGGTGATCGGTCTGCCGATCATGGTGGTTCGGCCTGCCGAACATGAAGG